>JAOTQQ010000004.1:14491519-14644850 GCA_026546715.1 Gallinago undulata
TTTTTGTTTGTTTGTTTGTTTTTTTAATGTGGTTGGACTCAATGATCTCAAAGGTCCCTTCCAACCACTAAGATTCTAATATTCTGTGTCTGTATATCTTTTACAAAGAACTTAACCAGTGATTACAGATACTCTTACTCTTACACCCTAGAAAATCTGAAGATTGCCAAGGCAATACTGTGCCTTGGCTACAGCCAAAAAACTCTGTTCAGAAAAGTTTTGAACTCTTCTAAAGAGAAAAGTAACTACAGAACCGAAGCAAAAGGAGGATGTTAATTTGGACATAAAGAATACTTGAACTCATTTGGCTTCAGGAGATGGATACAGAAAAATTAACTCGGGTTTCCACCTCAGATCTAATTATTCTTGAATCTACAATCTGAACTTGTAAACTGTGCAAGTCTGGAAAAAGTACTTCCAGACACATTATAAACAAGACAGCTACAGGAGGATATATTCAGAAATAACAGTGAACTGTGGATTTAGTATACACTACAGGTTGGGTTTTTTATGCTATTTAACAAAGGCAGGCAGGCAGAAGAGAAATTGAACACAATCCCAAGAAACTGCTTTAAAACAAACAGAAAAACCCAAACCAAACTAGTCTCCTTTCCACTGACTTCTACAGAGAATGACTTGAATTATAATTATAATACTGCATTCAGCTTAGAGTTTTTTGTTTGTTTAGGATTATTTTTCCACCAACCTACCACATACATTACACGATTAATATGAAAACTTTTACAACAGGCAACTGATACTACAGGAACCAGGCCACTACTTAGACCACTGTTGTTTGCTAATAAGACCATTCCTGAAAAGTTATGTATGGTTCTGGATACCTAGAGACATATCAAGAGGTCTTGTAAAAAATGCGGAGAATCAATTAACTTGAAAACTCTCTCACAAATGCTTGTTCTTTGGTAGAGAAAAAATCCCAACCCCTAAATCATCTTAAAAAAGACGGGAAACAAAAACAACGTGGGGAGGAGAATATATCAAATACCCAAGTCCACCTACTGGAATCAAAGCACTCTTTCATTTTATGAACTTTTTGAGAAGAGAATTTCTATTTCAAGTTTGAGGCGTCTTAGGCAAGATTAATTTTTTCTTCCGAAAACTCAAAATTATAGTAATTCTGATTTCAGTCTTTTTCCCTTTAGCTTTTTTTTTTCTTTGATAAATTAACTTGCATTTAGTATTCGTGAACTAAAAGTTTCTCTGAAAACACATGGACAATTTGGTCACATTCAGGACTTTGTCCTGGTAAAAGTGCTCTCCCTCCACCCAAATCCAAACCCTCACACACACAACCCAAACTCATTTTCATCCTGGTTTCTCATTTAACTAAAGCAAACTGCTGAAGCACTAGTATCCACAACTGAGGAGGACAGCAAGCAAATGAAAAGAAAAAGGAAGACCTCTTTCAGATTCAGAAGGAAAGCAGGGAAGATAAACAAACGTTTGGGGGTTCTAAAATGGCTATGAATGCACTACATTGAGTTTTTTGTTATTTCCAAAGAAGTTATCACCTCCTTACTTTTGATTGTAGAACTGCCAATGGAAGTGGTCCTCCTCTCTTCTGCAGCAACACTCCCGCCAACAATTGCAATTCTGCAGCCTGATCACTAAGCTGTTCCAAAGGCAAACTACACTTTTTGGCAGTACAGTTTAACACTGGATTAGCACTCCAATGTAGACTGCAGAGGAGAAACATGTGGAGTTGGGGATTTCTTCCTGCTTGTGCTAGGGATGTAGGAAGAGGAAGCACAGAAGTACCCATTCTGGCAACAGCTGCCAACACAGCATCTAATCCTAACATGAAATTGCACCCTGAATCCCATTCTTTTACTAATAGATTGAAAGAAATGAGTCTGTTACTAGTATCAGAAACTATACTGCTCAGCACATAAATATGGGAAAATTGACCAGGCACAATAAAGCAGTGAAACAGGCAACTATTTAGAAAGCCCAGCAATATTCTGACGCCATGAACCAATTCCTCCACATCTCTGAGGATAGAAGAAAATTCATGGGGGAAGGTGAGCAGGGAAGAGAAAACGTAAGACCTCTGAAGTGAGCCCTCCCAAGAACTCAATGCACATTCAAAATACAGAAGTACTAACTGCAACAGAAGGCATTTTAGTATGTGCCAATTCATGAAAAGCTTCATCTAGCATCATCAGAAATTTGACTGAAGAACAACCACACTCACTTCTTTGCACTGACGTTCTGAGATTCTACCGCTGCAATCTCAGACTGCCTCCCGTTTTAGCAGTTTAAAGCAGAACAGAGCAAAACTCTGTCTTCCTGAAACCATACTACATTATGAAAAAGGCACAGTATTCTCTGTAACGCCCAGACTCACACATGTCTATGTGTGGAAAAAGCTGATGTCACTCATAAAAGAGTTGCTAAACTGTTTACCTTTGCTTGGCAGCTGTGACTTCTTACTTTGAAGGCAGCTGTACAAGACAGGTGTAATTTTTCATCCCGTCACCCACCAACAACTTAATGCACAGACATCTGAAAGTTGCCTTTTGTTTTATGGTATTATTATTCTCAGATACCCAAGGTTTGTGAGTATATACAAGGTCACTATAGCCTAACACATGCCAACAGTTTATCCCTCTATAGCAAAGCAGATTCTCGTATCAGTGTTCTCCCCTTGTAAACAGGAAATGAGTCCAAGTATAAATGATAGATTTCTCCTTTGAAAGGGCATCACTTACCAGTAACTACCATGCTGCTCATGTTAGAGTTCGGGCTATTGAGTACACTGCCTGAAAGAAGTTCGTCAGATCCTCTCTAAAAAGAAAGAGACAGTAAGAGATTTTTTTCCTCTATTTTGTGATTTTTAAAGATGATATTAAAAATGTCAGTTTGACAGGGAAAACCTTTAGAAGAACTTAAGCAAGCATTACCAAACCTATTCAGATTTGGCAGACTTCCTCTTTTCAGATAAGTGCAACAACTTGAAATCTAAGTAAAGCAGTATATTTACATGGCAATCTTTGAAACAAGAGCAGCTTAAGCACAGTTGTTTCACCCACCACTGAAACATAGCCACCTCAAGACACAATGAGAACTGCTAAACAATAATTTTGTCCAGAATTTCAGATTAAAATATTATAATTAAATATATTTAGTCTATTTCAAAAACATTTAAATTAACTTATTATTTTAATATACATATTTAATTATTCTATCTGGCTGAAACTACAAGGGAAATCTACACAAACAGAAATATAAAGTTTAGCTCAATTTAACACCCCTTTTTTAAACAAAAAGTCTTGTCATCATAGGAAATGATCAATTTTCACTTGGAGGACACCAAATTTTGTCCTGCAAAACACAATTTAGGGCAGGGAATTACATCTTCAGTGTAATGCTTAAAACATAACAAATTTATTGTTTTTTAAATACTCAAATGTGGGCTGCAAAAATCAGAGGAGGGTTTATACTGAAAATGTACAAGATAATATTTTCCTTTCAAATTACTTTCTAGATGGGCATTTGACACAGCTGAATAGGCTTTTGCTTCTTTTCACACCTTTTTATTTTACCACCCAATCCCCTCCATCCCCCAAGTCTTCACCTCTCAAAAAGCCCACAAAATATTTAGGTGATCTTTCATTTAAAATTTTTTAACAGGGAATAAACCTTACATCCTTTGAAGATTATCTCTAATTTCTTATTGGTTCTTTCCCCACTTCAAAAGTATTTCCCCTGCACAATTAACACTAATACAAGTCACTGCTAAAATAGAAATGAGGAAAGAAAACAGTTACTACTCAACTTCACAAAAATAAATGTTTTTAATTCTGTTGTGGACACTACAATAGAATCTCAAGAATTGTTACTGATTATGTTTTACAGAGCACCTCAATAATGTATACTAAATTAACCTGAGAATACCACCTTTCTAGGCAGCGCAGTTGCAAGATGCGTGAAATCAAACCTTTACCACTTTAACACAATGCACTCTATGTATATCCACATACAGACCAGTATGTTAAAGTTTAATCCACATCTGAAATCCAAAAGCTCTTAAAAAGAAATATATGTATGTGTGCATACACAGAGCAAATAAATTTACTTAGTTTTCAACACCAGCTCTGAAAAACGTTTATACAGTTTATTTAATTCTCTTAAGGGTACGTAGCAATCAACAAAGCTGTCTCTATCAAATCAACAATATATTTCCTTTAAAACTGAGTAATGGCTAATATCTGTTAGGACCATGTCTCATCCTTTTCAATGTAGTAACAGATCTCTAATCATATATACCTAATGAAAAATTTAGCTGGGCAGAACTGAGAAACAAGTCAGAGAAGTTACAGAAACTCTGTTACTCAAACTACATTGCTTTCTACTATAAATATAATACACTAACCCAGAAACTCAGTATAAATTGAAATACAAACATTCCTTCTTTCTCTTTAATGTTCTTTTTTTCTACCAGAGTATTTACATGGGTGAAATACTGCACAGTTCACGGTTACTAGCAGCATTATCTCACTCAGTGATAACTGCAGTTATTTCTGCTCAGCAATCCACCTAGCCTTGCTTGAAAGCACTTTTCTGTAGCCCAGACAGCTCAATCAAATATGCAGAAGCAGCAGTAGAGACTGAATCAGGTCATAGTCAGGCATATTAAGATAACTCAGCAGCAATTTTTGTTTTTCTTAATATGCCAGGCATTCATTTGCAATGATAACACAGTTACTACATAAATGGCTGAAGCATCCCTACTACCAAATGAAAGTGCTTCCCAAAACCTGTACAAACTTTACAATTCTGAAATATCTTAAATTTGAGTTGTCTTCAGCTTCAAAAGTTACTTATATCAGCATTTGCTGACTACCAGAAAGTAAGAATGACTGCATAAACTTCTGGTTCCTAGTAAATGAGGCTTTCAAAAAGCTGTTAATTTCTAAATCCACAGCAGAAAAATCCAAATGGAGCACAGATTACTCAAAGTGGATATTCAGTTACTGTGTTTCTGTTTAATGAAAAGTTAGAGTTTTCTCTTAATTTTGATACATATCATTTTGCATTTCATGAATACATTCAGAGTCAATCACAATTTTGTCATTACTCTTGAAAAAGTTTTAACACTTTTGCTTCAGAAGAACATGAAAATTTGAATTCCTTACATTGGCATGTATCATAAATTCTTTAACTTTTTTTAATTCTCATAAATCAGCGTTCACGAGTAATTCACAGATATACAGGTTCATATGTGGAACGTTCTTCTAGCTCACCATGAAATCACAAACGTACAGCAAATCTCTGCTAACTCACTCCTATACATACTTGCCATGGTTTTGGTAAAAGACAAAGATATCTCTTACCATATGAATAATCATGTTATTAGATATACATCGTTATTTTTCCTTATTGGTTCTTAAGCAGCATGGACAACTCTCCATTTCATTCAGTATGTAACTTTAAAACCAGCTATGAAGCAAGACACGTGATGTACTTGGACACAGAGCAGTTAAAGCAGTAATTGCCTGGCAATTGCCATTTACTTCAAAAGGATTACCTTAAGGTAACAGGTGTCCAGCAAAGAAATTTAATATAAGCATTTCAAGTAAGCCAATGCATACTCTTCCATAGACTGGCACTACTATGTGACAGAAGCATCTCATGAATTCCAGCATAAGCAAAAATACTTATTTCACTTACATTTATTCAGCAGAGATAAGACTTTATTCAATTTGTGGTTTGGAGTGCTTGGCTTTGCTTTTACATGCACATTCTTTTAGAGGGTGCTAGGCCAAAAAGGACTGACACCTCTCTCTAAGAGCAAAGCTCTTTATCACTCCACTCTCTCACACACAAATTTCAGAATTCTAACCCATTTCCCAAGCATCTTGAACATTTGCTAGTTGTACTCTCAAGCACACCAGTTCTTCTAGTCAAATCATGCAAAGCAAAGAAACCTTTAAACAAATTTAGGTAAACTCTATTGAACGTTTCAAGGGATAAGAAACTAAACGCAGATCTTTGAAACACATAGCAGATCAGGGTCAACAAAGAATAGCAGACCCAAAAGAGGAAGGTTCACTTAGCTCTTTCTCCCCCATCTGTGAAAACTGCTGTGTTCCAAAGAATCAAAGTTTGAAGACTATATTAAGACTGAAGATCACATAGATCACAGAAATACCCAAATCTAAGTTAAAGTAACAAAAACCAAAACCCACCACAATTATTTTATTCTGCCACAGACTGCAAAGCAAAGCTTTTAGAATAGCAACATGATAGAGACTGAATATCCATTTTAGCATGAGGGAAGGTGATCATAAAGGACAAAATAAGAAGTCCAAACTGCTAATATACTATTAATAGGTTATCTTCTGACAGCTAGTGCTCAACAGCACAAGTTTTCAATGCCACATTTCTATTCCTACCAATGTCAAGAAACACATTACTTAAAAGCTAAACCACTAACTATTCAGCTCAGAGACAGCTAGAACACTTCCTCATGAAACCAGCATCTGCCAAAATAAACAAGGGAATTGTTAAACTAACGTATTGCAATGAGTGAACCTTAAATTTGTTGCAGGCTCAATACTGTCTTTTTAATGAAGGCCATGTTATCACATGCTCCTTGACAGCGTTTCCACATGTGGTGTGAAAACAGCATGTTAATGTATGGTTTATTCAACCAACAGGATTATGTAAAACTGACATGTAGGATCATATTCAGAAAAAGATGAAAAATTTAGCAACTCAGACTTCAAATACATACTTCAGATAAAATTAAAAATTATTTCATATATTGTAAATTGAAGATACCACTTCAACATTTCAGTTAATTTCTGTACGTTAATATAGTCATTGTATATACAGTCTCTTCCACAATTTACAAAATCAATTACACAAAGAGAAAGACAAAGCCACCAGCTTAGCAAATCTCCTAGCTCCTTGCTTGAGCAGTCACAGCTAATTCACAATCCCTCACTAAACAAGCTGGATTTATGTAGCAGGATTTCAGATATTCCCCCCCCACATAACTACTATAAAGCTTCATGCTATCATCAGTTATATTAAGTAGTATGTAATTTCAGGAAGTCATTACAGTCATACTATCCTTCCAGGCTAATCAAAAAATATACTATTTAAAAATATTTGCCAACTATTTTTCCTCACATTCCAGATAGGGCTTCAAATACACCAAATATTCGCCAGATGTTATTACATCCATGGCAAAAAGCCCCCAAAGAGTTACAACTTCAGCATAAGAGTTATCGAAGTTGTTTAGTCTTTTAAGCAAAGACCTTTTTGACAACTATTTATGAAAAAGAGAAACGTTATTAGCTCTTTTCCCAGTAATTCAGACTATGGAGACTCTAACTGGAAGTCATGGCTGAACCTATCACAATCTCAGTATATAACAGAAGGCTTATTAGAAGCATGTGTAGATGCACTACAACACTACAAGAACACTAGAACAATGCTACTAGAAACAGTAAACAAACAACAAAACTGCACTTTGTTAAAAAGTCAACAGCATCATCTAAAATAACTCCTTAAAATCCCACTAGAAAAAGATAAAGAATACACGCAAAGATATTGAAAAACACATTTTCCTGATAATCCATCTCATTTGTGGTATTTGAATTTGTTGATATTACAAACCACTCTCAAGAATAGGATGTTTTTGCCCCCACTACTTCCCTCTCCTCCCCCTCCTCCCCCACATGAAAGAGAGAAGGAGAACTTTAGCTGCACTGCACATTTACCACAGTCGTTCTCAGCCTACAGGCATGAATTTCCCAAGGGGTATGACAAGCCAGGAGGCAGATCTCATGATTTAAAGAAATCTAACAGCATTGTAAAACACTTCATTTCTAACAACACCTGGGAACAATTTAAAAGAAAACGCCAGAAACCTGACAGTATGGAAGTGGAATAAAAGCATATGAGAATTCCAACCCAGACAGTAAACATACCCCACTAACTGATACACACTTGTAAATACACTGCTTCAACATTCAAAGTCTGAATTAAATTCAGGGACTGGATGTTGGAAACAAGAGGACAACATACTTTTAATCCCCAAACACAGCATTTACAAACTTTGTTCAGTTTACTTGAATGCTTCATTTTTAATAGGATACATCTTCAATGAAACACTACATGAATACACCCTCACATACTCTTCAGTGAAAAATAAATACTTGACCTGCCTTATACTCTGACTATAAGCACACATTATCCAAATTACTCAATTAATAGATTGCTACACCTCTCATATGTATAGGGTCATAGAAGACTTATTCAGGAGACAAAAAGCCAAGTCCAAATACGCAATCCAAAAGAAATTCCATGCAGGTTCCTAAGTATTTTACAAAGCATAGAGTTTAAACTGTAAGCTTGTTATCACTTCATCAGAACTTTACATAAAAAAGTACATCTAGTTATTTTTTTGAGTTTTGTTTGGGTTTTTGTTTTTGTTTGTTTGTTTTGTTTTTTTTAACACCACTCAACTATATTAGGATGAAATCTTACCACAAAAGGTCATGAAATCCATGGCTGGTTAATAACTCATATCACTTGCTTTCAAATTCAATATGAACTTAACTGGATACAATATGACCACCTTTGCATACTTACTCTCTGTATTCTCTTTTATCCCAACTTCCAATTTTTTTTTTCATGCTGTCCTCAGACAACCATATATTGTTTATATATCCTAACAATATCACCATTTTTACATTCATATTTTTTCAGTAAGGAAGCTCTAATAGAAAATTAAACTTTTTTTCTTCTTTCTTACAACCATATGTGTGGTATATGCCGCATACCTAATTTATGAAAATACACTAATTTATGAAGTTTGTAGAAATTGAGAGAGAGCAATCAAGGGAATCTGAAAAGTCTTTATGACTGAAGGGAGACAAGTATCAACTTCTCAGAAAAGCCTCCAGGTTCTCAAAATACAACATGGAAAAGAGCCAAATTTCTCAAAAGCATCTGAAGGTGGACTATTAAACCAGAGAGCTACAGAGTCAAAAGCCAAATCTCCCCTTAGACCATGCCACCCAGGCTCATCTGTAGTCAATGCATCAAACATCCAGGAGGAAGTACACAAACAAGGTGACTTATTCCAGCATTTCAAGCTTTCTATTCCACTTTTACCAGGAAAAAAAAAGTGTTACTCTGAAGTAGCTGTACATAACTGGTAGTAAATTAAAAGATGTGAGAAGAACTTGCTAGAGCTACCACCTGGATGTGTTCTTAGCTTTCTGGTTAAAGAATAATGGTACCTAGAGGTACAGATTTGGTCCTTCAGTAGCAGTTTCTACATCTTAAAAAAAGATCAATGAGGAAGGTATTTTCTACTTGATTCTGTGTTCTTTTGCAAAGATAAATTCAAAGAGCTAGTGCTATTTTGTCTGTAACTCAATTCTCGTGTTACACTTTCATAGAAAAATGATATTACAAAAAGCTATAAACAGCTGTATGTACTTGCAGCTATAAAAAAACTCAAGCCCCTAAATCAAACACCACAGTCCCATTAACAGCTTACAAAACCACAACCTCATTTGAAGCAACTAATATAAAAGCAACAGCCCTACCTTCTCCCTGGCCCCAACAACTTGTTCCTATTCTGTCCTCCTCAATTTTATATTGCTACAAGCATTTATGCAGTAATATGCTCTGGTACAAATCTTACTAAAAAGATGTAACTCACTGTTTTGTCAACTTAGCTGTATTCTGGTTAAGTTTCCAAGAGAGGTTTGTAAAGTGGCTACCCAAACATTTGTTGCAGAAGTATTACAGTGACAGAGAAAACTGGAATGCAGCTTGATTTGCTTGTGAAAACATGGTCCAAAGCTCTAAGAAATGGGAAATGTCTTTTCATGCTGTTATTGGGTCCTATTTTTCAAATGGTACAGCTGATCACATTTCTCTTCTTACAATGCGTTCAAGTAAATGCAAATATAGGTGTTAAGTTACAAATGAAAAAAAGGTGATTTCCAATTAGTGACAGACATCAAAACATATCAAATAGGTATAGCAGACCTTCTTTACACTGATGCCCACTTGCTACAGAACACAAACTAATTTTCAACATTTTTCCTTTCTCTCCATTTTCAGCTCTCCCTATTTTTCCACAGTGGCAGAATAAGCATTAAGAAAAAAAACCCCACAGTTACAAAGAAAAAAAAGAATTGGAATAGACTGTGCTGGGAATAAATATGAAAGTAATTTCAAACAGGGTCAATTTACAGAGGTTACTGTTAAAAAGAGAGCAGATGTCTTACAATGAAAGAAGTAATTTTTTTGTCACCAAGGTCATGTTCCCTATACCACTGCTGAAAAGACAAATCAAGATGCCAGTTCTAAACTTTTGAAAACAGTCACACTTTATTCTTATTTCACTGCTAGAACGTTCCGCACATTTTTTGCTGCCAACTGTTGCTCCAACTAAGTATTATTGAACACAAAAGTTGATTAAAACCATCATCCTAGCTAACAAAAAACTAAACCAGAAACAGTTCCTACAATTCACAAACAACCCACTTTTCTGATATCACTGCCCTTAGAAGACTTTGTCTAATCTATTGGCTATCCAATAGCAATTATATTAGACACACAAGGTAGCTCAAAACTACTATTCTAAAATTGTAAATACAATAAAACAAACCATCCCATAGCATTTGGCTACGTGAACAAGTCAAACAGCCTTTTATCCTACCACTCCCTTCCTTTTATTTAAGTATCTAGAATAACAACACCGAAGGCAAAATAGATTTCAGAAAAAGAAACTGAAAGGAAACAGCTATTTAACTAGATTTTCTCACTATCTTTAGTCACAGAATCACCTAGGTTAGAAGGGACCTTTTAAGATCATCTAGTCCAACCAATGAAAAAAAAAAAACCAAACAAAAAAACCCAACCCACAAACAAACAAAAAAACCCAACCCACCACCAACCCAACACTAATCCATATGCCCGAGCACCATGTCCACTCATCTCTCCAACACCTCCAGGGATGGTGCCCCAACCACCTCCCTGGGCAGCCCATTCCAATGCCTGACAATCCTTTCAGTAAAGTATTTCCTAATACCTAACCTGAACC
Source organism: Gallinago undulata (assembly GCA_026546715.1). Classification (NCBI taxonomy): domain Eukaryota; kingdom Metazoa; phylum Chordata; class Aves; order Charadriiformes; family Scolopacidae; genus Gallinago; species Gallinago undulata. The sequence goes on from JAOTQQ010000004.1 coordinate 14,502,621, forward strand.
TCTCCCATCTAAACTTATCTTCTGACAACTTGCTAGAATTTCTAACTTTTTTTTTATTACACTTATTTTCGTTATACAGTGTACAGTTCAAATAAAAAGTCACAATATATCTACAATATTTGTTTCCATCACAAGGAAACTCTCGGTTATTAGTGGCAAAAAACGATCAGTATTCTCTAATTTTGTAAGAGAAGAGATCAACCCTCAGAACCCGAGTTCAAAAAAAAAACAAAGCAGCGGAAAATGCTTTAGGAGTACTTACTGACACTGCTAGTTTGTGCTCTCTCCTTTTTCCTCCATCAGCTCATCACTCTCCTGGTTTTAGATACTGCCCATCCCCCATATTATTGTATTTTCCCCCTGTTAAATTTCAGCAACCAGGAATAAAGGGAGACTTTGTCACACATTACTGTTTGGAAAGCCACTAGAAAGTTCTAGGACAGCACTTCTTAGCATCTTCTACCCAACTCTAACATAACCAACTAAATACACAGGAAGAATTGTCTCTTTTTAAGCATGCTGCAATGGCTGATTCCCTGACTTTTGGGGAAAAAGGCCATTCACACATCTTTAAACACTGCAAAACTATGTTTACAGGAATACATGAGTTTCCCTCTCACATATAATTGGGGCCGTCCACACTTGGCAGCTGAAGCTCAGTTTTTGGCCAGTGTAGCTCAAAGCAGCGTCAATGTTACAAATTCCCAAATGCTCCCATGAAGGAATGACTGCTTCTTTTCTCCCATCAGGTAGAGGTACACTTCAAGTGTGCAATGCAAGTACATAAAATGAGTCACTTAATCGTTCAGGCCCCATTTACTGCACCGCTACATGTGTCATCCAGGAGGAAGATGATACGTAAGACTGAAGTGGCAGACGCTGAAATACAGTGTAAGAGAACTACCACCTTCAACGTACACCAAAAGTTCACCTAAATTATTCCCTGCACCTGTGTGATGAATATTCTTTACACCACATTTTATACCCTTCCAAAGACTCTTTTAATTACTCCAAAGAGACATTATGTACCTCATGCATTCATTTCAACACTTGAAAATGCTCTACCATTCCAAGTGCCAAATCAGTTTGCTTACCCAGGTTAAAGCATCATAACTCTAAAGAAAACACAAGACAGCAATTCAAACTAGTTATTAGATTCTGATACTCAAATCTATATAGCCAGCGGGCAATGAGAAGTTTGAGACTAGAGGCTAACTAGCAGGCTAATTCATTTTTAGTGACTAAGTACCTCATATAACGGAAACAGAGTATCTGAGATGTACCTTTTTAAAAAAAAGGCAAACATTTTATATAATATGGCAATTTTTAAAAGCATGCATGAAGAAATCTAAAAATTTAAAACGTACAGAATTTCTTCAAGAAACTGAAAATTAAAAAAATAAATCAATTAATTATGTAATACGCTGTCATTACTGGAATCCTTAGCTCTGTTCTATTCAAAGATACGCAAATTGCTTCTATACAACAGGAATTCACAAAGTAACATCAGACACAGAGCTAAAGCTCATTCATTTTGTATGATTTTGTAAATTGTAACGTAAGGGTGAACTGTATGCAGAAAAACATTTCCTTGTCTCCATGAATCCTAGGTAAGCTAAACAAGATATTACACACCAAATCAAATATGAACTATTTCCTACATACTTGAAAGATGACTGGGTTTTGACAAGTTCTAATACTTTCAGACATTAAAGCACACACCTCTGAGATTTTAGCTGGGAAGCACGCTCCTACTGTGTGTTCCGAGTTGCGTAAGTCCCCACATTTACTCTATGTAAACCAAGTTTTCAAATAGTATTTATCATTTTTTCCACCTCCTTTTTATGTCTTCCTCGCCTTTTGTTGTTAATTTCTGATGACTCAACACATAAATAAAATCAAGATTGAATATTTGACAGTGCGATGAACAAAAGTGTTTAATATCAAATCAAAGCGTAGAGCACAAATAAATGGTAATAGCTTCAATTTAGCAGCTTTATTAGCAAGTAACTAGAGACTATAAAACTGTTAATAAAACACTATAAGCAAGTACTCCTTTTTCTTTATACTTGCCTTGCCCACATGCAGTCCCCAAAGCTCAAAAGTTTTTTTTAATTCGAAGACAATTCCCAGACTGCAGTAGTTAACTTCTACTATTACTCTTTCACAAAGGGGTTTAAAAATATAACATGTTCACTTTTCTTTTTAAGAGAAACCAGTCATACAATAGCTAATATAATTTTCAAAGTTGTATTGACATGACTGATGATGAAAAGCAAATTTTTCCTAACAGAAGGGGACCATATGTCACAATGCTGGTCCTATGTCACAATCCCTTTCTCCAAGTATAATGGAATGTATCAGAAACATGCTGTCTAACTGATTGAGCATATGTACAGTAGGTGCAAAATCTCAAGACAGCACCAGGTCAGACAAATATCCTAAATAAGTTGATTTCACACAGGTAAATCCCTGTCCGCTTCCAATGGCTATCCAGTCACAATAAAAGCAGTGTCAAAAAACCACTAAAACTGCTGATGCAACTACTTGGACTCAAAAGCTGCTCTCCACACATTCCCAAAGCACCCCAAAGAAAAGATAACAACCAAGGAAAGGCCAAATGAATGTTCCCAGTTCTTTATATACCACCTATAGGTAAAGTATTCCTCAACTTCAATACATCAGCTCATCAGAAGCAATGAACAGTCGGAGAACAAATGTTTCACATGGCCTTCCACAAAACATGACTGAAGCTAGCATTAGACTGCTACCCAAACTGCAGGCATCAGTCAGCAAGAAATTCTATCTTCCACACTTATTAGTACCTTGAGATAGAGAATACTTTTCCCATAATTAACAGTTTACTTTCCCATAATTAACAGATTTCTTCAGAAAACTAACACCCTTTCTGCTTACCCCCACTACTTCTATGCACTAATGTTTTCCTTTTAAAATCCAAATAGTAAGTGCATTTTTACACAGCAAAGAGCACATCTTTTTGACACTTCTGTGCCTTTCCTTTTATTTATTTTAATCGCTAACTCTGATACACCTGTCTTCCCTTCTTAGATTCATAATATAACTTCTACAATCAACAGAAAGCAGCAGTTATGTCATCTCGAGTGTCTTTATTTCATTGTCTTGCTAGTTTCTGAAAATATGGTTCCAAAATCGCACTACGCACATACAAAGTATTTAATGAACTCAAATTCTCATAAGATTCTAAGTCACTCATGGTTAAGAATGAAAGGGATACTGAATCCATCTACTTCTCCTGAAGTGAGAACGTCAGAATATGGGTCTACCTGAAATTGCTTCCTCACTAGAAACGATTGAGGGCAATTTAGGAATTGTTTTGCCCTAAAGCGGTTTGTGTAGGGCAGTTTACTTCTGAAAGACTTGAACTTCCTTAGGTATTCCTCCAAAGTATCAAATACATTCCTAAAGTTTTAATCAGTTAACACTCCCAAGTAACAAAGAAACAATTCTTCCAGTTTGTAATTCTGATTGGGATTAACTCCCACAGAAGTACTTCAATATCTACACTTTCCTCTTGATTCAGAGAGTGGTTTTACGCTTGTTTCCAATAGTGCATGAACATGTAGAGCCACATGGGTCCATAACCTATACAACTGACTTCTTACAGATCCTCCCAGAAGCAACCTTGCTCGGAAACATAATACAGGTACATCTGACAAAGTAGCTGCTGTATCTACAGGCTAGCTAGTAAGAACTAGTCCAAATCCAGGAGGACAAATACTCAATCTCAGTCAAAGAGCTTTACTAGTCAAAACCTGGCTTACCGAGCAATTAACACAGGTCAGCTCCAGGTGAAAAGGCAGTTATGTGGTATAGCTACAAAGTCCTTGGACAAACGTGGAGACTTAACTGCATGCATTAGAAAAATTCTACGTTTCTGCCACTCAAACGGAATTTCTTGCATGCAACACAACCTAGGTTCCCTTGCCCCATATATCTTTGCATTCTCATTATTTCTCAGTCTGCTTCTACAAAGTACTGATCTAATTCCTGCAGCAGATTTGAACATAAAAGTGAAATAAGTAATAAATTAACAAGCATTTGGAAACTCTTTCCGTGTTAAAACAAGTATGATAAATCCATAACTGAACTTGAGAAATAAACAGCAAAGCAAACCCCCACCTCTCTGTAAAATTCTACCTACCATATTTTAGTGTCCTATTACAGATAGTCACTTGCTTTTTAACTTCAGTGGTAACTTTTGAAAAAAGGATGGCGGGGACAGAGCAGAAAGAAGAAAACATGTCTTTTACAGTCACCATGCAACTACGAGAAAGTGTTGTTTTGGAAAAAAAATCTGCAAAATTAAGCTTTAAAATAAGAAGCAGACACCACTACATTAATCTAGAACCACTGTTTACAATTCAGTACCTTGGAAGTCTTTTGTGCAGAGCCTCAAATTATCCTCTAGGGATTTTCGGTTAATAATAAACATATACTGCTGACTAAATATCAGCTGACAATGACTAGTTAAAAATCTTACAATTTGCAATTACTGATGCTCAAAGTAGTTCATTTCATATCAACAATTTGCCCCCTTATTTGCTAAGTGTACATCCTACCTTCACACCAACTGCAACATCAGTGACAATGCTGTAAAAAAAAAAAGAAAAAAAAAAAACACAAGTCAAACAATTTATCCTCATAAAACCAACTTTTCAATGTATTGCAATGGCAAAATAATGAAGAACCAGAACAACCATCAACTTCCCCAATCAAGAAAATATATTCAAAGAATAGAGCAGGACTGAAGTACTGACATACATAAGAAATTCACAAAAGCCACTGAGCTCCCCCAGCTCATAGGCTTCTCCAAAAGAGTCCCAAGTTACAAGTAAACATTGCTCCAAAGCAGCACTGCCAGGAAATATATTTAGGAAACTCAGGTTTCTGGAGTACCTGATATCATAGGGTGAAAATAAAATAATTTAGAAGTAACTACAGAGCTTTTCTCACACATATTAACAAGACAGGTAGTTCAATAACACAGCCTATCCTACAGATGTTCTTACAGAAGAAAGCAATTAACACAATTTTTGAAATCAGCTTCAAAAAAATAAAGCATTGTTCAGGTACACCTATGTGAAATTTAATCAGGTACACCTATACGGAACTCTGCAACAGGTATGTCAAGGTACAACTTTTTCTCAGAGGCTGTGACATCATGGCTCACAGCATGTAACAGAATCCCACACCAAAAAAAAAAAATAAAAAAATGAAAGCAGAACATGAACACGTGAAAGCATTCCACAATGTAATACTCATTAATGACAAGACTTCTCAGGCAACTCCCAACGTTAGAATCACAACTAACCATAAAAAAGCCTTTAAAAGTCTCACAGTTGAAAGGTTATATGCTTAAAGCATACAAGGAGATCGCTCCTCTGTTTGAAGGAGAGTAAACAACTTTATAGGAAAGCTGGAATATACTGTATTTACACTGACGAAGGTTACAACCACCAGCCTGATGTTCCAGGTCCAAGAGACAGAAGGCCCTGTGTGCAGGGATTACCCACCCCAGCTCCCGGCCAGGACCCAGGGCCCTCACTGTCCCGTACGGCTGCACTCCTTCAAAACCTTCCCTTCTTTGGCTTTTACAGCCCCTCTCCTGCACACCCAAAGCCATCTTTCTACCTGGGGAGGGGGGAAGCCAGAGGGCTTATTAAGCAGTTTCTGAAAACAAAAGAGCTCGACAGCTGGCTCCTGCTGGTATTGCTCCTCCCTCCAGCCAGCTCCAAAACAAACCCCAGCCCCACACAGCGTCCCTCCGCACCCCACGGCTGAGGGGACGATGGTGGAGGGGGGACGAAGGAAAGGACCAGAGGCTCTAGTGGGGACACATGGGGACAGATTGCGCCCCCTCTTTACAATGAGACCCGGCATCTCGGGCACTACACTAAGTACGGGGGCGGCCCAAAGCTCTCAGCAATTTAAACGAAGACCCTACCGAGAGGCCCACCTTACGGAGAGGCTGAGCCCCTTTTCCCACCCACACTCCGCACTGGGCCTCGGGCTTCAGCCGTCCCACAGCGGGAAGCCCGCCTGTCTTCCCCACCGCCGCCGGGGCAGCGGCCGCTCCCTACAGACTCGGAGACACTCGCCCGCCGAGGCGGGGAGTGAGTCCCCGGCACCGGGACAGGTCCCACCCCCCACCGGCGGCACAGCCGCGGCAGTGCCTTCCTCCCCGGTCATTACTCACCCGTCCATCGCCGAGCAGGATAAGGCGCGGGCAAGCGGGACAGACAGCCGCGCGAGCAACGGGTACGGGGAAGCTATGAGAAAATGGCGGCCGGGCCTGCACGGAAACCACCGAACGTTGCCGAGCGCCCGATTCAGCTCCCCGTCCCCCACCGCCACAGAGCATGCGCCAGCCGCTGGGGCATGCGCGCTCCGCGCCGGTGAAGCTGTTGCCATCAGCTGCCCGGACCGAGCCACCCCCACCGGGGGCGGGAAGCGGGAAGACACGGGGAGCGACAGCGAGTTCCTCACAAACCACCCGGGACTCGTCATGGCGGGGGGGGGGGAGGGGGAGAGTTCCTGCTAATCCTGTCCCAACGCACTTCGAGAGTCCTCGTGTATGTGCAAGGAAGGGAGGTCGCCTCTGGGGAGGTCGGCTCAGGGTCCTGCCCGGAGAGAGCGCCGCGGGGGCGGTGGGAGCAGGCCCGCGCGGGGGGCTTCTCCGTCCGTCGGCGGTCTCTGCCGCCCCGCCCGGGCCGCCGGACAGCACTTGTTGCGCGGAGAGAGTTTCCAGCGCTGCCCGGCGCCGGGAGCCCGGCCCTTCCCCTCATGGAGAACGTTGAGAGGGGCCGCGCCGGGCCCCGGCACCCTCCGCACCCCGGCCCCGCAAAGGGCCCGGGCCCGACGGGAGGCCCGGCCCTCACCCCTGGGTGCCCGCAGCTCCACAGTCACTTACAAGGAAACCACCTGTTGATTCTGTAGCTGACCAGTAATAACATTTCAGAAAAGAGTTTAAATTAATGTACAAATTAACTATTGCAGGGAGTTGGGCAGTTTCTTCACAGAAATTGGTGTAGCCATGGTTCTCTGTGAACTACTGTATCAGGGACAAATTTGCCCTACGTGGCTATTAGGAAATAAGCCATGCCCCCCTGTTGTTTTTTGCCAGATATCAGTATTTCATCACAAATCTTACAACGTTTGATGCAGAGTGTCTAGAAGGAGCTGTTCATGGGACAATCCTAGATGGTATTCAGACAAAAAAGTCATATGTAAGTCTATATAGACTTACACCTATGAAAGAACATTTGCAACATGATCCAAATGTTCTTGAAGGATCCCAAACACAGAATGATATGAAAAAGTATTCAAAACAGCTTCTCTATTTTCTGTGTTTTCATCTGGTGTTAAGTCCCTTGGGAGTCTGTCACTGAAACTATTATTCTCATTCTTATAAAATCCCTCCTAAACATTTCATTGGCTTAGATTTTCTATAAAGTTCATAAGGCCAAATACTATTATTTTTTGCTTTCAATATTCTTATGTTGTTTTTTTTTTTAAAGTTAGCTAGTTGTAGCATTCTTTACTGATTACATGTATTATCAAAGTACTATGCTTGAAAGTAATATTGAGGACTTCAGAGATTTAGAACTGCTTATAACCATCTCTATAGATCCCCTGCATTTTTATATATTTGCTCCATATATATATCATTCCTATAGATTGTGGCATGTTTACTAGGCTTTGCACCACTGGACTTTGTGGTTTTAGTTGGTTTCTCTCATTTGCCACTGCCTTCACTCCTAGTTATTGTCACACTGCATTGGAGATTTTGGGGCTTGGGGGGGTTCCTCTTATAAATCTAAATATATCTTCTCCGGTCCTATATGGGTAAAAGTACCGATCCTTCTACTTCTTAGCAATTAGTAGAAAATATGTCTTTCCATCTGACTTCTCGATCTCGCTGCCTGTCTTGCTTCCCTCCTTTACCTTTATAGTAATTCCATCTTTGAACCCGTGTTTCTCATCGCTTTTGTAGTATTCCTGTTTTCTCCCTTTCTCATGACACCTACCAGAATGATTAAGTGAGCTAATAGTCATTCAGTTTATCCTCTGAGTTAGATGCTCTTCCGTATAAGGGAGACTGAGGAGTGCGTGTTGAGTGTTTATAGCATCAAAGACACTGGAACCAAGTTTGCAAATCTTGATGAAACAATGGGTGTGATAGTCCCCCTGAAATCATCAATAAAAGTTATAATTAATCAATCAGGATTTTACCGAGAGCATTTCATTTTAGAAGGGAAAAAGCGATAGCATCAGCATATTACTAATAAAATGCCACAGCATCCTGTTTGTTCAGTGCCACATGTTTGTTCAGTGTGGTGTTCTACTTTCCTCTTCATGTAACTTTGCCTTTTTTTACTATTAGGTTATTTTTAATATGCTTATGGATGCCTTGTAAAATGTCTACCATATTATGGACGTTGTGATAGTATAAACAATGACTTGGTCATCTGTTTTCTCTGTAGCTAGAGTATGTCTTTGCTTCGGCTTTCTCATGTTTTAGAAGGTAGAAAAAAATTGTTGCCAAAACCACTCCTTTGTCCTTAGGACCTGTAAACTTCCTGCTGAGGTTCTGAATCAGATGTATCAGAAGGCGGCAAAAATCTCCAGTAACAGGCAACCATTTAATAAAACACCTCTAGCAAAACCCTTCACATCGGAGATGGTTTTATTATGAAACATGAGGGCTTATATCCTCTATCTGTTTTACTCTAACCAAAATTTAAGTGTAGATATTATTATTAGCTGTATAAAAGTTCCATACTTCTAAAATCCTAGCAATCTTATTGCTGCAATAATGTGTTGTTTTCCAAAATTATTTCCGTTGATCATTGATACATTTAGATGTTTCACTTTCATTGGTTGTTTCCTTTTTATTTCAAGAACAGCTAATAAATAACAGTCTGTGTAGTTCAGCAGCAGTATGAGTAGTTAGTGGTTTATGCTTAGTGAAAGATTGTGGGAATTAGGAAGCACACAAAGATATTTTCTGCAGTACATTGTCCCAAATTGAGTCCCTGGAGTTACTGGGTGAAAAAAATAGCATCCACATTCTCAGAGATTATCTTGTCCAAGACTTTGCCTGAGCACTTTTTGATAGCAGCAGCATTCTAGTGCAACAATTTATGCAATTTAAGAAATCGTTGTGTGAAATTTTTCTTTCTTTTGTTTCTTTCAAGTTCCACTCCTTGGTAATCTCCTTCAATGTCCAGCAGTTCTTTTGTTAAAAAAAATAGATGGATAATTTCCCCTGTTCACCTAACCATGTTGTTCATGATTGCATATACTTTCATCATATCATCTTCAGTTATATTTCAAGAGTCCTAGTAAATTTAATGTCTCCTCTATTCTGAGTCATTCTGTGTTTTCAATAATTTGTTTTGCCTTTTTCTTCACCTTTACTAGTCCTATTCTAGAAGACCATAATGGTCCTTGTTATTCCAGTTACAAATCCAATGGCTTTATATGTAGGTGCATAGTAAATGCCTTCTGGTTTATTTCTGGGTTTATATTCCTTTTTTTTTTTTTTCTGCTAATATAAATCTCATTTGCATGTTTGAATGCTACTAAGCCATGAGCTGATGTTTTCACAGAACTCTCCACAACTCAAGCATTCTTTGCTGTGTGGAAGTCATTCATTTAGATTCCAGGATTTTGCATCTATAGTTTGGCTTGGTTTCTCCCTTGAATATTACTTCCATTTTTCAGCACAGAATTGAACTTGTCATTTTATCATGCAGTCACACAGTATCACGAGAGCTTTCCACAATTCTTTACGGTCAGCTTTTGTTTTTATTACCATGAATAATTCAGCATCATCAGCAAACCTGGTCACCTCGATAATCAGTCTTTTTTCCAGATCATTTAAGAATATGCTGAGCAGTGCAGGTCCCTGTGGTACGCTACCAGTGACCTCCCTCTACTGTAAAAAATAGACCATTTTTTCTTGCCCTTCATTTAATATCTTTTAATAATCTAGTATTAATAAATTAGAATTAATATGTTATTAATATATCAAATAATGTACCTGTTAATCCTGTATAAACTTTGTTTCTCTCAAGAGCTTTGGGCAGACAATTTCAACAAATTCTTTTTTTGGTTGTTTTTAAATTATATCATGTTGTTTCAATCAGATTATGCTAAAACTGAAACCTAGTGACTCCTTCAAAGAATATGATACTTTTTGCTGTTACGTGCACTTATACATTTCCAACACTTCATTCGTCCCTATCACCAAACTAAATAGCCCTGTCTCTTTAGTTTCCTTATACTATTAACAGTAGTGTCATTGAATGGTGTTGCTCAGTAGAACAGATGAGAAACGTTGATCATTCAGTTTACCAGTGTTCGTTATATTAAACCACATTATTCTATCTTAAGCCAGTTCTTATCAACTTCATAAATTCCCCAGATGCCTTTGAGCAAATTCCCAATGTTTATTAGCAGCTATTCATCTTTTTGTGCTCCTGTAAACAATATCCTTAATCAACATTTCTTCCCAGCAGTCTGTGTTGATTTACTTTGTTTTATTGAACTAAGTTTTAAAGCTATCGAGTAGCTCTTAAAAGCACAGCACCCTAAATAAATGTCTCTTTTTCAAGTTCAGGTCAGAACTTGTCTTGCTGGTGTGAATTCCATCCAGAGGCTAGTCTCCAGGATTTTATTCCTAGCATCCTTGCTAGAAAAACAGTTTATCATGGGTGGGCTGGGAATGTTACTCTGTACCATCTCAAACACCAAAACATGTGACATAGCTCATACTGTACTTCAGTAAATGTTCATATGGGTACAAATGTCCATTCTTGACAACCAGATCATTATTTGCCAGCCTACTTTCCCTCTCTTGCCTGCACTATATACACCTGAAAATTTATTTTCCAGAGCAAATTCCCCTTTTTCTACCACCATGATTAAATACACGTACATTTACTTTCTTCAGGGCTGGAGATCGGTTTTACTTTTTATTACAAACATTATATGCCAGTGGTGATTGCATACATCTTTCATACTATAGGGTTTGCTTGTTTTTTGCCTCAGTTAGTGGAGTGAAGATCATGTTGTGGGTCGTGTACAGCCAGGGCTGCAGCTCTGGGAAGAGGATGCTGTATTCTGTCAAGGAAAAAAAGTGAAATGAATATATTTTTTTTCTGAATGCAAAGATGTCTGTTGAGGTTTTAAGACAAAGGATAGGAAGTCCTTTGCTTCTTGATCTAAAAAAACATGCAGATCTTCTGTTGTCACAAACAGGGGTCTGAATGCTGTCCAGGCACTCTACAAGACACAGGTGAAATATTCCAACATTAAAGCTATAATTGCTTTCCAAGTCTCTTAGTAAAGTAATTGAATTTGTTGTGAGAACCTAGATTTCACCTGACTGTACTGATGAGGACTACTCCCTTAACGATGTGTGCTTTTACCAGCCTAGATCTTTACCTTGCAGGCAGCATAGCCATCCCACCTACCAGACAATTGTACAACCCATTAAAAACATCTCTAAGCACAATACTTTTTAAATCATTATGTAATGCTTATTTTTATTTGTGGGTTACATAAAAGACCCACAATCAGAAAAGACTAGCTTTAATTCTTAGAAACTCATTCTTACAACAGCTTTTGCCAATCAGTATTGCAGGTAACAAAGAGAAAATTTAGGGACTTCAGGATGATTTCTAGTTTTGAGCTGCAGTGAAGATGCCTGAATTTTGGCTAATGGTACTTTTACATAAAGGTACGGCTGAGTTTAAGCACAAGGCTCAGTGACTCCCTAGCAAGCTGTTGCTTTGTGCAAATTAACGGCCAGTCTGGCATAACATCTCAGCAGGTGAGTGGCAACTGGTAGCTGAGAGGTGGCAATGGTTAATCTCCTCACCCAATGTGGGTTTTTTTTGGGAGGATGGTGGTGCTTTCCTTCTGTTCTGGTGCAAAATCAAGCAAATCCACTGCTGCAGGTGATCTAAACTCATCTGGTTTGACTTTGCACTAGATGGACTCACAGTCACTTTTATCAGAGGAGAGCCCCAAGACCCCAACTCTCCTTCCTCCAGCTGCACATTTGCAGTCTGAGAGCCCTTCCTGCTCTGTGCCCTGCAGACAAGAGTGAGCTCAGGCCAAAGATTTAAGCCACAAACTGAGTAAACATCCCAAAAACTAGGCTTAGATATAAGCTTAAGGAGCTTCTTAGATGTATTTTGACTCACCCTCTGTCTAACTTACAGATGAACATCAGACAGAAGACTGTGTAACATACACAATGATCCCGGTCTTGTAAAAGGTCTGAGGTTGCCTAGTTTTACAGACATGATAATTACAATTACTAAAAAGGTGACAAAAAAGACATTGAGAAAACATACATTTTTTCAAAAACTCAACTTCAGCAAGGAAAAAACTCCAAATCACCAATAACATAGTAAATTAAAGCAATATGTTCTCAAACAAAGAAAACATAGCGATTTCAAAGAATGTTCTTTGCACAGCTGGACTGAAATGGGACTTCTGCTATTGATTTCAGGAATACCAGAACTTGAACTCTGAACTCAAATAATTTAAAGGGAGTAAAAAGTGTCTCACAGTAATTTTTAAAAGGTCATGTAAGTGACAGATGAGTTTACCTTTCCACTTTACTCTTTGATGTTAGAAAATGGAATAATTTTTGTACCATTTTTCCAAAACTGTGCTCTCATAACATCCAATCCTACAGAAGTTATTCCAAACCCTTTTGCACCTTATTCAGGAACAGCATTATGTTCCTGGGCTTTAAAATAAGGATTATTTTATGGACTCCCACAAGACTGTATAAATTATCAAAAAGAATATCACAGAGGAAAAACATTTTCAAATGGATGCTGGCTGTGGTGGCAAAAGATATTCAAAATGGAAACCTTTTAAGTGTTACAGAAAAATGTCTTCAAAGAGGACACCCCAGAAATGTGACTGTTTTTTAAAAAATGAAACTCTTCAAAGCAGGCACCTCCTTCTGTGAGGAAATCCTCAAAGGGGCATTCCTCCAGAGTGAGAATCTTTGAAAATGAAAGCTCTTAACTAGTTCGAAAACTTTGAAAGCAATAAACCACTCCTAATATTGGAGGCAATAATTTCTTGGCAGAGTCTAGTGTTCTTGAAGGGAGAAATGGCTGCACCATTGCTAACTGCAGAGGTGATCAACCCCTACTTCTCTTACAAGTAGGAATAATTTTTTTTAAAAAGCCTTCTATCATAATCACAAAGTTATTAAACTACATTATTACAACATTTTTAACAATAAAAAGTATCGGTGGCAGTTCTTTCATCACTGGACAGGCAGTTTCATTCACACTGCTGACATGGAAACAGCTTCTTCATTTTTAAAGATATAAGCAGGAAAGTCCATGGAGTGGAGCTTGTTGGAAATATTTATTTGAATTATATTCCCATGGAGTAACACTTTTTTGTAAAAGTAAGACTTTTCACAAAAAAATAGCAGCTTTGCAGTATGTTTTCCAGTTCAGAATAGTATGGTTTTTGGAATCTGGACTATTTTTCTGGGATGCGAACCTATTTCCATATTTTTTTCCAACTACCATAGTCCATGGAGTAATTTCTGGTTAAAAGCTTTACAGGGATATGATGTAGAAGTATGGATATGACAACAAAGCAAAGTAAATAGCCTGTATATATGTTAGAAAGGAAACAATGAAAAGACGATTTACTCATTGTGCCACGCTGACACGTCATGGCCTTTAAGATGACTGCTCTTGACGCATTTCTTTCAGCAATGCAGGGAGGTGGACTTACAGCATCATTTAAGAGGCTGACTGCTGTGGCACTAGACCAGCTATCAGAGTGTGAGTGAACTGCAGCTGACCCAAAGCCAAAGGCAAGACAAAATGATTTTCAGGGCAAGACTCTGCAGTTTAAAGCAGCTTGGAGAGGCACAATCTCTTTTGAATTGATAAATTCAGGAATTAGAAGATAAAATACATATTCACCCACCTCATTGGCCACTTTGTCTTACCTAAGAGGTCATAGAAACAGCTTTCTTGTCAGCTTCTGCTCCTGGCTGTGTGAAACTACACACAGTGGCGCCAACAACCTTCATACAGTTCCTACGCTTAAAAATACGGCAGATATCAAACAATATAGTGTCTCCCCAACTCTTTATTATTATCTTCTCATGCTGTACCCACAGGCTGCTCGCTTCAGTATTTGGGTATCGTAAACATCCTTAGGAAAATGCAGCTAAGGTGACATATTGTGGCATTCTGGTATTAATTGCTTTACTGTACACACTCTACCCACTTCCCTGTTTTTCTACCAGCACTTTAACTGGTATCACTTAAACATCTTTCTGTAGTAAATAGTCTAGATAAAATTACTCTTTCAGATCTACTTAGCTGAAATACATTTTAGTATATCAGTTTCACAGGACTGTGATTCCTGTAGTGTGCAGTAGTGGGAAGTTCAATACATATACATAGGAGGCAAATTTGACTCAAATGGCATACCCTGTATGACAGAGTTCTTTAATAATAACTATAACTGGGATCTGGTTTTGAGTTTTTAAAAAAAACAGACAGCCAGAAAAAGTGAAGTTGCTGGCATGCAATAAGGTAGACATGAATAGCAGTTTCACTGATATCAGAAAAGAAATCCAGATTGTGAGGACCAATTACAGTGTTCAGTTGCTATTACAGTCTTTTCAGTCACTGAATAAATACAGTCAATGCAGCTGGCAACCCTTAGAGAATTTCAGTAAAAGCTACAAATACCTTGTGAAACTATTTGAAGACAATCTGCTCAGAATAGATGCACATAAAACTCTTTTCCTGCATCTAAAACTCTCCCAGCATTGTACCCAGTGCCTTCCGTCAATCCATGAGAAAATACCAAAGCCCTTTCCTAGGCTCCTGTGCAAGCTCAGACTAGTGAATTTACTCCTACCCTCCAAACAAGATTTTTGGAGAGATGGGCACCCCCTGGAGCTGCACTGTGGGATGTCTGGTCTGGTGAGTGTGGAGCTGTGATATCATGGTCACAAATGGCTAAGTAATCTGAAGACTTCACTGTCAAAAGTAAACTAGTGACTTCTGCTGTACCTTAGGCTACAAGGCTCAAAACACCAGAAAGCAATCCATAGGCTAATGTTTTGGGATTTTTTTTTTATTTTTATTCCGCCTGCTCCATAGGAATTTCATGCTATGTTAGCTGTAATTTAAAGCTGACCTGCTACTCTAAACAAAAATCTCATTTATGGCAAAGTAGGGACAACAGATCAGGGGCACCTCAGTAATTTTCCTTGTCAATCCTAACTCCGCTTGTCCTTGTAATTTGGAAATAACAGAAAAATCCAAATCTTTCTGAGGTGGCAAATATTTCTCTCTAGAATAAAAGGTATTTTCCATTTGAAAATTGTAATTTGCTTTATCAACCACACAAAGCAAACAGTTTTCTTTCTTATGTAGCATAAACAGTTTCAGAAACGTTTTTCTGGTAGAAGGAACATCAACTCCTTCTGGGAATCTGAAAATGGGCGCCGGATAGAAGAGCAACAGATTAGAGCTGGGAGGCAGAAATAATCCTGTTCTTAAATTCATTATACAGAATGGATGTTATTTTTTTAGAAAAAAACCTTTAGTTTGCCATGGCTAAAACTAATGTACTTCATAATTTTGAGAGTAATCTTCTGTGTAGTCTGTCCTTTAGGAGTGCTGATGTAGCTGGAGAAAAAGAGCAGCTTGTCACACTCACTGCATTACTAAGCACCTACTTGCAAACTTCAGAGAATTTCTGGCCACATATGACAGAATATCTCATTAACCTTTTCAAATATCTGAGCCCAACAAAGGTATCTGCATTTTGAGAATAAACAACAGCTATTGTCTTAACTCCCCCATGAAGAGCAGCATCTTTTAACAAATGCCGTCAGGAGTATGATACACAGTTCAGTGATACGACGACTCTTCAAGACCTGGAGCACAGCAATCGTCCTTATGTCAAATTTACATGTCTACAGTTCTTATTTTTTTTAGTTCAGATAGCAGTCCAATATTGTGCTTGCTATCTAATGTGGTGACTTAGCAGATGTAAATATGATTTTAAAAAGGCAAAATCTGATCATTTACAACCATTGTAGGCACAGAGCATGTAAAGTAGAAGTCATCATCTTGTAATAAGTAATAAAAATACTGTATTGCTGCAGTCCTGGTGCAGGTTTTCAAATGGATTGGAGTGTCAGGGTAGTCATAGCCCTCCTGTTTTCTGCACAAGGGCAGGCAGAGTTAAGCCTCGGCCTCGGGGCATGGGAACTTGCTGGTGTGAGCGAGAAGGCATCAAGGCCACTGACACATACAAGTGCTCATCAGGATGAACGGGGTATTTGGAGGCAAAAAATATTTCACAGCTCCAATCCGACCTGAGGCAATCCGATTATAGACATGCGCTGCTGAACAAAATACAACTCTGCACAAACATGGTCCTGAAAGCTTAGAGACTCTGTTTCCATATCTCTAGATTCCTTTTTCAGCTCTGTATTATTATTTCAATTCAGACACAAATTGCCCTGCACTGATTTTCATTCTTAGTTGTATTTACATTTCAAAATGTTGCTGAGATCATCCCAGACTTAAAGCTTAGGGACCACCAGACCTAAACCTTAAAAGCTCTAGCTTTAGATTGCCTAACTGTGCTAAAGGCGTGTTCTTAATGGTAGAGAAACAGCAGGCATACATGCTCAGTTGAAAAGGAAAAGTTTTAGTATACAACGTTTTCTTATGCAGACACCACATATTTTTATCACTGGAAACCACAGAATAAAACACTATCGTTATAGTATCCAAAGTACGTCTGTTACTTGCAGTGTGCTTCCTTTGGCTGTCACTTTTGGAATTAGATGCAACACTCTATGCAGTGCCCTGTCAAAAACATACTCAGCTGGACAATGCATTAAGAGTGCAGGTTGAGAGTAACAAAAATGTAAAGAAACAAAACAACTTCCAGACTAATTTTTTACACTCTACCTTCTTCACTTTCAGTTGGCTTTGCTCTATTTTTCTCATAAGGACACAGGTAAAACAAAGCAGTCTGGGGTTCCCCGGAATTACCAAGTTAATAGCATTCATGTGTTAGGACTTATTCTTCTTGAAGCAAACGTGTCTGAGCATTAGCTACAGTTAAGGTGCTCAGGCACGTACTGGAGGACTCTATTCTGGAGAGGTTTGCAACAAGATGTGAAGATTTAATAACACATTAACAGCACTTAGATGTCGTAAGCACCATTCATCCAAAGATCACAAATGCTGCACTAGTATAAATCAACTCTCACAAGTCCTCTGTAAGACATATAGTAATAATTACTATTATATGTTTTTATTGTTGGACAAACTGATTCGTTTCAAGTCACAGAACAACAGCGTGGTAGCAGAGGAAGAAAAAGAGGCTTAGGGTTGAGTCCTGAGTCTCACTGTAACTGCAATGGTACCTTCAAAACTGTTATACTCACCGTGGGATTCTTTGGTAACAAAACAGTCATACCTTTGAATTTCATATCTGCAACAATAAAATACTCCATAAAGAAACAAATTAAAATGCAGATTTTATGGGATTTACAAAAAACTTACTTTGAATTGCCAAGTGTTCAAGAATGCCTACTGGATTTTGATTGGCTACAGACTTCCTACGACCACAAGGTAATATCACACTCTATATTCTCGGCTTTCAGTGAAAAATATAATGATCCCAACAGTTATGGTCAGAAAGATAATTTTTAAACCATTTCACTCCTGGAGGTACAGACAGCCTGACATATTAGCTGTCTGAGTTGTGTGAGCTGCCTTACTAAACTGAAACTGAGACGTCAGCTCGGTGATACAAGTATCAAGATTTTTAACTGTTTTAGAGTATCTCTAAAAGGTAGGACATGAAGTCAAACACCCCCAATCTATTATCATCCTAAAACGATTTATTAGTATCATGCATGGTGTCTATCAAGAGCCAATAATAAGCCACAAGCACTAGTCTCTGTTACAGGCTTGTATAAAGTATGACAAATATATAGATTCAGTGCAGATTTGGACATTGTCTTACCAAGAACGTATATCACTTCTCAATGGTCAATGATTTTTTAAGTAGTCTCATTAAGTACTGGAAATTTCGGCGCCAAGTCTACCAGAGGGAAATAAGCATCTCAAAAAATGTAGGAGCCCTTAATCATCCAGAAGGAAAACTTCAACATTTTCTCCCAAATTACCTAAGAATCAATAATACACAAGGCAAAGCAGAGAGGAGAGAAGCTTTGATTTTGAATGACACACTGAGCAATCCACAAGGCAGGGAAGAGGGGAAAAAAAGGAGGCCAGCTGGCGAGTGTCTCAGCTGGTGGCTCTCTGCTGTCCTGCATCCTGGGGACTGAGGGAGGGCATTTTCTTTCAGCATGGGTCTGTTAACCACCCACGGTCTATCAGCTGCGTATAGAGGAGAGAGGATAAGAATGACAAGCTATTGAATTTGATTTTCAGATAAGTGTACTTTTCTTTCTCTGTTTGCCATTGTAACTTGGTCTATTTTGGATTTTGTAAAGAAATACTTCACTTTTACTTTAGGTAAGTAAAGTTTACTTCAGTTAAGAGTAAGATTTCAAGATCAGTGGCTAAAACACACCATTCCGTCCCAGTAGCTGTAATGATCCATAAATCCAGGTTACTGGAGCCCTTTTGCATTGCCAGCTCTCCGTTTCCCTAAGTATTGAAAGGTGAGCTGCACAGTTGAGGCAATGGTGATACAAGAAGCACCATGCAGACAGCAGAACATGCAGAAAGGAGCCAGAAGAGTGCTGGAAAAGAACTATTTGCTGCTTTATTCCCTACATTTGCAATTGTCATAGCTTATTAAGAAAAGCATGCAGATTTTAATTAAGCTGAAAGCGGTGTGGAATTTCCAGTAGAGCTCCACAGATCTGGCTGCACAATTTAAGTTGTTCTTAATTCTGGCTATGTAGGACGCTTATTAAATGTTGTGAGAGTAAACGTAGTTTGAAGTCAGGGAGAGCTGCTTTTATGTCCAGGTTTTTACTTAACCTAAATGTAATTGGACTAGCAGAAATTCTAACGTGACTTGTAACTGAAAAACATTATACACTATATTAATTTGCCCTTCATTAAAACTTTAACAAAAACTAGAAAATGGCACTGCTGAAAAGATCAAGAAGGAAAGCGACTACAGAAACCCCTCTGTGAACCTGTTACGCTTATGCAATGGGATTTCTAGTCAGATGAGAGGGAAAGCTGGGGAACAGAAACTTTCCACAATATTTTGCTTTCACAACCTGGTAGAGCTGCCAGAAGAAATTCCTGACGTGTGTGATGCTGACCATAGCTGGGATGCAACAAGCTTTTAGTTACATACTTATCCTCTGAGTCACACTCTGTGGCAGTCTACATCCTTATAAAGAAAGAAGCGGTACTTCAGCATATTGTCAACAGCAGCATGACATCAGGAGGATCAGTCCCTGGGTTGTGCACCACCTTCCTCCCAGACCAGTACAGGTCTGTCTTTTTCTCTGAGCTCCCTTCATTTAATGTGACATAAAAAGAAGAAAATAACTTATATAAATACTGTATCAGTTATCAGAATGAATGTGCACAGATGAGGACATAAGCAAATAGATAACCATTTTGTCCTTTTTTCGACTTAATTTTAAACCCATCAGTGCTGATAACATAATAACCAGGAAATTAGAAGCTAGGATGTAGAATACCATTTTTATGTGAGGAAGAAAAGGAAGACACACAAGAAAAAATATTTTTTTCAAAGTCAAACAGGGCAGTTAGTGACCTGTAAAAAATTAAAATATTTAGAAATAAGCATAGGTCAAGAGTATGTATTACCCATCGTTGAATTAGAGACAGCAGCTGAAGCTGCAGTGGCAGTGCTGGGTGCAGTCCAGACTTACGGCCGAGGAGGGGCCCTTCCAAAGCCCTTGGCACAAGAAAGGACCAGTCAGGAAAGGACCAAAGCTGAAGTGACTTATCCAGCAAGTGGTAAGACTGGAGCACAGCTGTGGTGACACTGAGTCCAAAGCTCCGAGGAGAAGAGAGGTTTGCTGGCTAGGAGTAAACAACCTACTTAATTAGGTTCCCAATCAGTGGAGAACCTACCTGCGGCTGGTGTGTGACCCAGGCCAGGTCTGGGAGATGCTGCCTCCCCTGCTGCTGCTGCCGCTGCTCTGTGGCCGAGGTTTTGCATATCAAGCTGTCTTTATTTTAAGTTTGTTTTGATGTTCTGCCAAGAGAGATTCTCATATCTCTCAACAAGCTGGAACAATGCATATTACAAGCTTTTAAAATGTAGAAGATGTAATTTACTGGTATCATATGCCAGGCCACGGTATATTTCTTTAAACATTGTTTAATCCAGCTTCCATAATACTTGAAAATAAACAGTGAGGTTTTCTCCTTTAACCAAATTCAATGATGGCAAAATTTTAGTTACTGTTGAGATGAGCCCTTTGTTACTGAACCTCCAGCTGGTTCACTGAGGACATAGTTTTAGTTTGCAACGGCAGCTTGCTTGAACTGTGCTGTGGTACTTGCTTTGAGAGATCCAGCTTGGAGACAACTGCTCCTTCCTTTAAGTAGCAGTAACCTTCTCATCTGCCTCAAGCAATTCTTTGGGATGTCACACATCAAAACACAGCTTTTCTTCATTCATCCTAATAGGTAGCAAAGAGTTCAGAGTATTTAGGTTCAGAAGATGATGTAGTCTTGTTTTGACCTTTCTCAACATGCTGAATGCCCTCCAGTGCTCTGCACTGGAGTGTGGCAAGCACAGCAGAATCCCCATCAATCTCATGAAGAGAGGCAGTACGGCTGAGCTGCGCCACACTTTAAGAGCGTTGCCCCTATGTATTAAAATCTGATGTTGCAGCCCATTTGCTGCAATGGTGGGTGCATCGATAGCTGCAGCTACCCCTGCTGAATATTCAGCAGCAGCTTTGTGTTCCTCAGCACTGCCAGTTTACTGGCAGCATTTAATACCTTTTAATTAAAAGTGAGAAGCAGTAACAATATATTTTAAACAAACATTATAAATAAAAAAATGCTTCCTTTCTGTTTTGAATGAGAATGCCATTGCTGATCCTGCAGCATGAAACATCTTTTCTATCTATTGGTTTCTCTGGTGAGGATGTAGATCTTGCCAGAGTGACACATAGCTTTACACTTCCAAGGCTGCACAGCCAACAGCTTCTTGGTTCCCCAGGGTTAGAAACTTCAACTAATGCTGGGTGATAAATCTATGTAATAGATCATTGTAATGCTCTGTTTTTATTTATAATGCTGCTTTTCTTCTAGCACTTGACAGAGGTACTTATCATTACCATCATTCGGTAGATGAAGGAGTTGAGACAGGGTAAGCTGGTGTGGCTAGCCCACTGTCACAGCACGTGGATTTGGAGGAATGGAGCTTTTCTCATGCCATCTGAAGCTTTTTTGAGTCAAAATCAAAATCAAGATAAAACGTAAGTTATTCTTCCAACTCGGAGAATTTTCAGTGGCCTGCGCTTTGAGGTATGACAAATCTTGCTTCAGACAAAAAAAGAGCAAGTGAGAAGGCAAATTAAGAGTATATGAAGTGAAGCAAAATGTGAATAACAAACAACAAGCATCTGTAGATTTACAGATTAATTACAACACCTCTAAGAAAGGTTCTCACGTTATCTGTTTAGACAACTTCTTGCATCTAAATTAAGTGCAATGCATATTGTTTCACCCCTCATCTGCTGTTGGCCACTTATCCAAAAAGTGGAGCACACCCCATTCCCTCATCCCCGTTATGGGAAAGACATGTTTGGTCATATCATAGGACATGCACGGATTCCTAGAAGACCCCGAGGTAGGGTTTTCCCTGCTTTTTAGGAACATAAGGTTCCTATACTGTTAGTAGATGGCTATTAAGGGGCGATCTAATTTCAGACACTTAACTACAGCATGCAAAAATACTTCTGTAGAACTCTGACTTGCTGCTTGCTATGAAATCACATAAAACATTTTGATTTACACGCAAGCTGCATAAGGTTAAGACATGCTTCATCTGCTGTGCACCAGGCACTCAGACAGCAAACACCTGGGGACGTTTCCACACACGGTACAAAAGTTTTGTACTTTTAAGGAATCTCCTCTATAAGCAAAAGAAAGAGAATGTGAATCTCAGAGCTCGCAGTGGTCTCAGCCAGGCTCCAGCAGACGAGGCTGCGGTGCCCCTGGGCTGCTCTCACCTGTGTCACGCAGCAAAGAGCATGAGGCCTGAAAATGCAGTCCAGGACCAGCCAGGAACAAGACCACTCCGGGCTGACTGAACGGCTGGATAACTCTTGCAGCAGGGCTCAGATATCACAACCAGAGATATTACTGCTAAATAGTCAACAAAATACAATTTGCAGTGCAAGGCAGCTGATAGTTACTACTTCAGAGCTGTATATTGTTGCATGAAGCTGAAATTACTCTTTATGATAAAGTTAATGGTGTACAGTTTGTAAGTTAGTTATAACAACACCTCGAGCATTTCTACAAAACTTAATTTAATATTCCAACTCATTAAAAATCTTATTATAGAAACCACTTACAGGCTTTATAAACACATTTTTATATTATTAGGGAAGGATGTTAATAAAGAACAATTTGAATGCAAAATGCACATGTATAGTAGGTTGCTTATAGTAAAACTAGCTAAATGAAATTTGCTGTCAGCAAACGTCCGGACTACTTTCTTCATCTGAACTGCAAATGGACTATGTTTTTGTGTACTCAGACCTTTTTCTGCTAATAAGAGTGTAGCAGAGAATTTAAGCAACTGAGATAATAGTACAAGCATTGGCCATAATCCCCCTCCAAGGATCAAAATATCCCAGAGCAGGCAATGACAAGCATGTGCAGTTGATTATGACAAGTGATGTATTCACATCCCTAGAAATTTCTCTCTCAAGCTACAACAATTCTTTAATAGTGAAAATGAGAAACAATATTGAATCTTAGGACAAGCCTCTACTGTAGCTCTGGTGGAAATTAAGTTTTGATCTACTTAGAACGATATTTCTCATGTTTAGCAACTAAATAACCTAGTGGTTTATTATTTTAATTGACTACCATATTGTGACATTGTGTGGTGATGTACCAGCAAAATTATTCATTAAAAGAATGACCTAAAAGAGAGCATGTTTCATCTATGTAACTGATTTTTAAATGAGGCAATAAGACTAACAGTGATTAATGAATGATTTATCATCAGAATAGAAAACAATAACATTCTACATCATCTGTATTCTTCACTGGCATTATTTGTAGTTGCTATTCATAGCATGCAAATTTTAGAAGCCTACATTATTTGAATCTTATATGACATATTTTTATTCTTATGTTTTAAATGTTGTACACTAGCAGGTAGGTAGCATTTTAAATCTTTATAAATAATAAAATTTGTTGTTTGCAATAACACTTAAAATGTTAATCTGCAGATCCCTGTCTTAATGAATTACTAGTGTCTTCTGTGTACAAAATAAATGCAAAAGGTCAGCTTATTATCCCCTAAAACTACTGTGAAGTCATCAGAGAATTAATTTTGTTATTCTGCTGAAACTGCATGCAATCACCGAGGTTCATATGGGTGAAGTGTTATTAAGTTCTGCTCACTGACACATACTGCAATAGACAAAATAAGAGCTAAGAAGTGCAGGCCGCTGAAATTACTCCTACATGCAATCAGATCGGGTTTTTTTAAAAAAGCTTTTTGGGTACTTTGACAGCATCCCTGTAGATGCAGCTGATCCTCTATTGCTGCTCCCTCATTTTTCTTGCACTTCTCTCCAGAAGTGCCTTTGTGAGTGTAGGGGAGTCAACACACACTCCCTGGTAGCCCACAGAGAGCCCCCGCACGGCATCGGTGCTTTACACGTGGTTGTAAACAGGCCATCAGAGCCAGAGAGAGGGAACGAGAACCTGCTCCATTTCCCATAGCAGCAGGAACCATAGAATCATAGAATGGTTAGAGTTGGAAGGGACCTTAAAGATCATCGAGTTCCAACCCCCCTGCCGTGGGCAGGGACACCTCCCACCAGACCAGGTTGCTCAAAGCAACCTGGATCTGTTCTATCCAGCCTGGCCTTGAACAACTTCAGGGATGGGGCATCCACGACTTCCCTAGGCAACCTGTTCCAGTGCTTCACGACCTTCACAGTAAAGAATTTCTTCCTGATAGCTAACCTAGATCTCCCCTCTTTCAGCTTAAAACTGTTCCCTCATCCTATTGCTCCACCCCCTGATAAGGAGTCCCTCCCCATCTCTCCTGCAGGCTCCCTTTAGTTACTGGAAGGCTGCTATAAGGTCTCCCTGGAGCCTTCTCTTCTCCGGGCTGAACAACCCCAACTCTCTCAGCCTGTTTTCATAGGAAAGGTAGGGGTGGGAAAGGACAAGAAGGGGTGGGGAGCCAGGGCTGCAGGCCCCTAGGCAAGGCAGACAGTGAGATATATAGTTATTAACACACTGTTGATTATGAAGATACCATACCAGACAGCAAGAGCCACCCTTAGTGTGATAGGCAGCTCAGGGGAGTGTGCTAGGCACCCTTTCCCTAAGTAAACTCTGGGCAAAGCCAGACCAGGCTGGGCAGGCTGCACTGGTTTAAACAAACTCTGGGAAGTCCGGGTTGTATTTCATACACCTATGCTGTTTCAGCATCCTCTGGTGCATTTGCTCGTGACCCTTTCATTTATCACAGCAATAGGTCTCACATTTACAAGTATGGAAGACTTAAAAAGAACAGGTTTTTTTTTGTTCTTTTCAATATCTGTTCCATTGATGCTGCCCTTGTGGGCTTTCTACTGCTGTACCTCACTCCCAATGCAAATGTCATCATCAGGTAAAAATAAACTTTAAGATTACCTAAAAGACTACCTAACAAAGTAGCTTTGTTTGCCTTTAGCAATTTAATATAGTTTCAGCATAAAAGTTTGCCCACATGTGGATGAAAAAGCTTCAGTGCATCTGTGTGCATTCCGGAGCTGGCTTTTCTCTCCTCAGGGCCCATGGGCTGAACTGATTTAAAGGTGCCTGATCATCTTTTAAGTACATAACCACAAAGTTCAACTGGTGCTTTGTGATTAAATCTTAGCTCAAAAGCCAGAAAGCCGAAGTGACGGCACTGAGCCTACAACCAAAGTGCCTTTAGCAGTTCTTTTGTATGGAGACTGTTGACAATAGAGTCCAAGAAGAATTTTGTAAATGCCTGATATTTAAGCAAAATAACAACTATTCATTCATTACCAGGACTTACTGATGAAAGCCAAAAGCAGATTTAAATGCTGAGTGTTTTTCAAGCCACAGATGTTAGGTTATCTCAAGAAGACGACAGCAGTTTCTGAGGCAGAATGCTGAACTTTTCCACCTGCTGTGTATCTGCTGTGCTATCGAATAGGCTGTCGTGATCCCAGTTCTTATGGTGACGTGCCAACAAAACTGGTTTTATATCACTTCTAAGAGTTCCACAACAAGATGTTACTCACTGCTAACGTTTTTTTGGTTCATATAAATGCAGAAAGAATCTGTGACAGGTCATAGTGTATCACCCTGTTATTTTTAGTCTATAATAATTTACCTTTATTCATTGCCACAGGGGCTCCACAACTGATTCAGGGCTGTGATAGAGGCTCAAATCAAGTTAGGAAAAGAGCATTAACATTACAATCTGTACAAAGTACAAACCAGAAAACTCAGATTCAATTTGGGGAATGAGAGTAGGCTGGAGATGCTTCACCTGCTCCTAATAATGTCATGAGTGCTATGCAACCAGATACGTTAGATAAGGATTTCCTGCTTTAATGGTGAACATAAATAAAGAGGACCAGTGCCCTGATGATGCAAAATGACATAGCTCTGTTGAAATAATGGAGCTAGAATGATCTAGCAGAGTGTCTGGAGACAGTTTAAAAATACTGTTTTCATGAAACTTGGCAGGGCCACTCAAATCAGTGAGATGAGAAAGAGCTGGCAAATAATCAGAAAACATTTTGCCTGTCAAAATTCAAAGCTTCCAGTTCTGGGTTTTCTGAAAAGCAAAGGGTGGGCAGATGGGTTCTCTTTGCTCCTTCTTTAGTTCAACCAGTTACATAGCCAACCAGTAAACTTACCACATCTTGACATGACAGTTAATTGTTTCTTTTTTTTGTGACACTGATATATTAAATATTGGGGATCAGGTTTTATTTACTGCTCTCACTTTCTGTAATCCAATCAAATGAGTCTTCCCAGCTGCCCTTAAAGCAAAGTAAATCTTCTTTTCTAAACCATTCGTAAACAAATCCTCAGTGTTCACTGTCAGATCTAAGCTAGGAGGTATTTTATGTGACCACAAGCGGATCACTGTCAACAGAAAAATTAGACCTTACACCACAAAATACTTTCAAGCATATTTCAACAGATAAGCATACATGAAAGTTACATTTTTTGAAACAGAGAAATCCTAGCATAAAATCCTACCATCCAGTCCAGGTATGTGGATGAAATGATGCACTAGGGATGCTACAATGTATAATTAATAATTACCACATTTATCTCCTCCTCAAAATCATGTTCCTTCCCATGAAATCAGACCTATTTCCTGATCAAGGTACTGTTCTGCTTGAAAAAATAAGATGCAGAGTATCATAAACAGTAATGAATAACTTAAAGTCTTGCTTTGCATATCCATAATACTCTGGCTCCAACAATCTCAGATCATGCTTCATAAACTTTAATTCAGCTGCCTATATCCCTATGACATAGGAAAAGATTACTTCCTGTGTTTTATAGCTGAATGATAGCAATAGAAATAGAGAGGCAAATCCTGCTCTCAAACAAATGGTCACAGAGTGTCTCCCCATTGCCTTACCAGTACAGTTGTACGCTGCAAGCAGTACTCTGCATTTATTTTATAGGTAAGGAACAAGAAGAAGATGGTCTAGCTCTCAATGCTACATGCTCTGACTTTTTAGCTAAGGAGCCAGGCTCTTCTCTGAGGCACCCTGGGGACACAAACAGGAGCCTGGTAGAGCAGGAGGTTCTGTAGCTGCGTCCTCTCCTGCACTGCCAGTGGGCAGCACACCCACACAGTTGTGGTACCTGCCTCAGCAACTCAGCAGTCTGAAGGCTAGGATTTTCTTCCCTGCTTCTCCATGTGCATTACTAGACAACATGCTAGTGGCCACAAATGCACCTCTGGTCTTAAATTACTTAAAAATTCCCATTTCCATAATTTTAAAGTTCTCCCCAACAAAAGTGAAATGAGGAATATACATGGAAGCAAATTCCCCTGTCTTTTAAGATTTCTGGGGTGAGCCAAAGATTACAGCTTTTCTTTTACATGCCTTCACATTTCAGATGTCTTAAGTGGTTTCAGAGACGGTACCATAAACACAGGCAAACGACAAGTTCACCATTTTCCAGTTTTCTAGCTTACCTCATTACTTACATTGTTTTTATTGTCCTTACTGTTGTACTTGTTCTCACTGCTCTGCTTTGTGGCACCTGCTGGTGACCCTCCTTCCAGAACCCTCTGTCATTCTGCATATGCAAAAGTGAAGTAGACTCCTTATATGAAATACAGCTACTGCAAATGGAGTAGTCATTTACATAAAAAAAGAAGTAGGTAGCACAATTAGCTGCTGACAGAGGCTATCTTGTCAAATGCACATGAAGAAGAAACCCACCATAAGTTTAACCACTGGTCTTAGCAGGGTTGTCTTAGCGGTCACCCTCCTCTCCGCTGTCCCAGACATCATTATCAACCAAGTCCTACTTGCATTTCATGAATACTCATGTCATTGCTGGGAGAACAGGACAAGGCTGTATATGAAGCAGGATGCCTGAGTCATCATTTATTATTCAAATGCCAGTACCACATAAGCTGAACTGAGCAAAGTACCAACAAAAGGATGATCTTGAACCACAGGATGGCATTAAGTGGCCATAAGGAACAAGTAATGGCTTCACTGAGACAACAGTATTGTTCTGTTCAAGTCAAAGCATAAGTCTCAAACAGGTATAATCAAGAATAACAAGACAAGTGTGACAAACAGCAGGACTCAAATCATTTTACTAGGGAAAAAAAGGTCATGATTTGATTAGTAGTAATTTTCAAAACAAATGACTGTCAGTGAGTTTAGCGGCCTCTCACAGAAAGGCATTAAAAACATTTTTACTAAATTAACATTGGTTTTATTTCTTAGTGAATGCTCTGTTTTACATTTCCAAATGTGTGGGGCAACATCCTTGCTCCTCCAGCAAGTACTTCTGTTTCCTTTTGGTTAAGCTATGGAGAAACAAAAGGTCCCAACCTCACCAGGAGAAACGCCCTGCCTTTCCTGTTCTGCTCGCAGCAGAATCATCTCCTGTTCAGACATTTGCTCCTCAACAGAGAAACGACCGACACAGTCACATTATATTGAGCCTCTCCTTAGAGATGGCTGCTCCTCAAGCTCCTTGCTGTTCCTACCCTGCCAAGCCACCCATGGTACGGGGTCCCAACGGGCAGAGCAGTGGCAGTGATCTGCAGATGCTGCATCGGGAACGAATAGACTCAATTTCAACAGAAAAGCTGTAAAATAAGAGTGCCTACCTTGAGGTTTCAGCCCTTGCCCTACAGCTGACTTCAGGAACTGCCCTGGACAACATTTGTCCAAGACCAACAGATCCACCTCCCCTTATATTTTGCCCCATGGAGTGATGCAAGGCCTGGTTACATCGCCCTGGGACCTGCCTCCTCCTGCATAACCACCGCTGGCAGAGGTTTGCCCAGGGCTATCAGGCCACCAGCCGGCCCCTCTGGTTTACCAGGACTTCTGTGAGAGCCACCCTCGTCTCGGTGAAAAGGCCAAACACTCTCTCTTTGCAGTGTTGCTTTCAATTGCATGAATTGCTAGTCTAGAACTGTGTTGAACTGTCTCTCTCTGGTCTTTGGGAGTGTTCTCACAATAGAAGCAGCAGCAATGTAACACATTTTTGTGCAGTGCAGTTATACCTAGTAGCACCCCCAAATTGCTGTGTGAGAACCATAGCCCAGCCTCCCCACACAGAGGTGATTCAGAAAAGGCTCCTGAATGATCATAAACTTACCACATCTCTCCATTCATAAGGAAGAACTACATTTAAAACTGGCTTTCTAGGATTCTTGTTACACTGTTTATTTTTCCGTTATTGGAGATCAATACCTCTTCAAATGGAAGATTTCTATGAATGGCCAGAGTAATATTTTAACTCTAAATAAATTACTTGGAATTCCAATTTGTCCTGAATCCTCCAGAGTTCCCCAAGGTCACATACCGTCAGGCTGGAGCAATATCTCTGACTGAATCTGTCTGAAAAAGCAGAAGGCAGGGCACCAGGTCAGGTATGAGCTCCAGGTCGCTCCTGTTCATTATGGCAGAAGGCTTCTTAACCTGGGGAAACAGGCGTTTCTTGTTGCTGCTGATCTCATTTTCTCGGCATGTGCATGATAAGCTGCAAGGCAGATGAACTCTTAAGAAACAAAGATACTTTTCTGATGCAAATGCTTCCAGTAACTCAGAATAAGGATAAGGAAATATGAAAAATATAGGCTATATAAGCAGAATTGTTCTGACACAAAGAAACATTTAGCAAGACTTTCCATAAGGCAGCTGCAGCTCTGTGAAGTCAGCAGAATTGTAAAATGACAACATCCAGTGTTTATTGTTTATAATTAGTGATTTATCTCTCCGACTTCAGTGGCCATATTACTATCTAGGAACCCAGCACAATTATCCTCATGTTATGTATTTTGGAAACTATCTTCTCCCAGGGATTATAATTCAAAATTATTTTTGTGTGTATATGTATATTTACAGGTAGTAATATTATGGGTAGGACATATACAATGGAAAAATAACAGCTCTTCCCTGTAGATATAACAAAATTTTTATGGAAAGAAAGTTACTCGTTCTTTATATTTTTAAAGAACAGATTTCATAGCTTCTCAGTAATGTGAAATGCAGAACTGAGCATGCAACCTGCTGATGGGCTCATCAATAGGAGGCCAGGTTAGCCTGGCCATTGAGGATAACACACCAAGAAACATCTGGACGCCTTTATACATCTTTTGTAGAGAGAAAGAGCTCAGAAAGTGCTCACAATTGACTGGAAAAATTGGTATGGTAGAGCATGACACCATGACACTTGGGATGGTTTGGCCTCAGACAGGAGCACAACACCCTACACCTCTGCATGAGGCAGCAGGTTTCATCTCAAGGTGGGAAGCCCATTTATGACCCTGATGTGACACTGCTGCTGGGAAAACACTCAGTGAAACAGTTTTGTTTTATACAAAGTTCTGCTTTTCTCTCTTTCTTTTTTTTCTTGTCAGACTGCTTCAAAACCTAAAATTTAAAAAATTCCCTCTGAAATGAAACAGCTGGGAGAAATATTTTGCACATGAACAAGTTGTTTCATTTCAATGAAAGCAAGATGTCTTCTAGTCTTGACCTTCCTAGCATTTTACCATAGGAAACCATACCATGCTGAGAAAACTCACTTCATAGCTAAAAAATAAAATTAAAAAGCTTTTTATTTGAAATATCAAAAGAGGTTGAGGGGTCTTTTTGGTTGTTGTTTCACCTGCTTTAGCCTCAAAGAAGGTCAGGCTCTGCCCACGAGGGAATCCTTTCTGGTTTGGTGACAAGTTGGGCTGGGACTGGGAGCCTGTGCTGGGTGGGTGTCCCTGGTACCAGCGGTGGGAATGGCTCCCACTTGTCCTGCTGAGTTGTCACTGAACACCATGAAATGGTTGTGCTCCTTTTTGACAGCAATTCCTGCGCTTAGTTAGAAAACATCTGAGATGCTGTGTGATGAAAGGCCATGATCTTGTGACAGATAGATCATTATTTCAGCAGCTAATTACCCTTTGCTGATTCCTGGACAATGAGATTAGCATCAATGAGGCCAGGGAAATCTATAAGGAACAAAAAGGAACACAAAAGACAAACAATGGAAATTAAATCCCTTGGTTAAACAGAGCAGTGAGAGACTCTTCCTGAGGCAGAGTGCTTCCTCTGCCTCCCTGCCGCAGACACAGATGGGGAGGGAAAATACTGGTAAATAACATCTCCTTTAGCACTGGTGGTCACTGGGTGCTGTACAGACAAGATCCCTAAATAGCTGCTGTCAGTCTGGGCTGAGCTCCAAGTGCCATGTCCTGACCACAGGCATGACTTGGGGACAGCTTGGCAACTTCACTTTGGACAGACCTTCACCGGAGCGACACTGAAATAACCAACCCGGTGTCAGGGAATTAGCGTATCACAGTCAACGCTGTCTCTCAGGCTCCTGAAGCTAGAGGAATTTCAGCATATGTACTTAAAGATAATTATATGCTTACAAAATCAGGTCTTAAGACAGAAAAATGGGGTGACATTTTTAGAAGCGCTCGGCAGTGATAAACTTCACTTGTATTGAGGTCAATGGGATTTCTTTCTACAAGTCTTAAGTGGGAACTGAATCAGGTCAGTGCCAAAGTGCTTTTGTAAATCAGAAAATCAGACCTGTGTGGTAAGCAAGCAGGTACAGTGTGTTCCTTGCCTTTAATGACAGCTAAGGGACATCTCCTCCGATGCAGTGCAGCATGAAGTCCCTCTTGATGACAAATGTGCCATTTTTTATGTCTAAAAACCCAAAGTAATTGTGTATACGAGTGCAAAAAAACCCCAACATTTGAAGTGTTCTTAATAGGTTACCAAATTAGATACTTGAAATTTTAAGAAAAGATGGAACGTATCTATTTCAGTCTCCTCTTTAGAAATTCCCCATCCAGTTAGGAAAAAAGTGCATCTGTGCTAAGAACAAGAATGAAACAGCCATCTTTCAGGAGAACAGTCTATTAGTCCATTTGCAGTGGAGAATTATTAACCACTAAAAAGTCAGGAAGTTTCAGAATACAAGAGTTTCCAGATCCTTACCCCTAGCAATAATGTCCCAGTAACGCTACACCAGAGTAATGAATAGGAAATGAGGAAAATCCTTAGGAAGAAAAGGATGATTTATGAAAACATTAGACACACAAGTGTGTGTTGAATATGCATGCACAATTGTATGCTTAATTTGCACACCCAATTATTGCCATTGTGCATAAAATTGAATAATTACCCATGAAAATAACTGATTATGGTTATTTACTTCCATAATGACTTGATTTGCACATACAATCATGGTAATTAGGCACACAAATTAGTCATCACACAATTGCATGCCTAACCTTGTTAAGAATCAGAATCAATGCATTTATTTTAAATTGCATTTGTCCAATTCTGTTGTACTATGATTTTTGTTATATCTGTGTGGGAACAGATCTAGGTACTGGGGACCAGCTTCCCAGTGTGCTTCTGTCCTGTTGCCACCCTCTAGGTTACAGCAGAGCCCACAGAACGTCCCCACGCATGGTGCTTGGCTTCTACACAAACAACGAAGGAAGTGCCACAAAAAGGGAAAAAAAATCAGTCAAAACGTGACAAGAATTTGGGAACTACTTGAAAACTTGGAATACAGTTACTTTCAATTTTCAAGGAAAGTCATTACTTTCAATTCAGAAATGAAGTAAATAAAAACAATGTGTCAAGCTTTGTGGAAAGGAAATGAAAATTAACATAGAGGAGACAAAAATTTAATGATGCTTTTCAGGATTAAAACTAAAATTTTTTAAGTACTTTGTAATCAGTTAACATAATGTTTTTGAAAATCCAGAGAAACTATTACTTCCATTTTATAGGGAAAGCCTGTTAAGAATGGAGATGTTAAATGCCCAAGCCTGCATCAGTTCTTTGCTGCACTCCCAGAAATAAAATCCAATTTCAGCTCCCAGATTTGTGATTTCACTTATTAGTCTAAATGTCTTCCCCTTGTAGATGTCCTGTCTCCAGGTGCAGTAGGTGAGGATACCTTTATTAACTTTCCTATAAATCACATTTTGCTAGGAAACATAATAAAAGCCTGGGGAATTAGTCAATAAAATTGTGCTGCTTCTCTATCACTTAATAAATGTCTGGGTCCTGCAGTTGGAACTTGGTATGCTCTCTAATTAAAAAGAACAAATATGAGAAAAATACTGGCAACTTGAAATATTGAGCTGTTTCATGTTTGTTATTGGAGCCTTCTTGAGTACAATTTTCTAATAATTGGACCAGATGGACAAGAAAAAAAAAATTAGCATGACAGTTTAAATTGAGTATATTACTATATAGAAAGGATCGTGCATGACAGATCTGTGAATTTCTCTGTAGAAATCACTAAAAGCCTTACTGCGTCTGTGCCTGTAATCTATACTTTTTCCCGTGTAAGTTTTGAGTTAATGCCAAGGTAAATAATGCTGGAAGAAATATAGGGGTTAAAACATTTTGTCCTGAATGTATCTTTTTTTTGTTGTTGTTAATTATGTGCCTTAATTTAGTTCTTGCTTAATGCACTTTAGAATGAATTGTATTTCTTGTAATTGCTTTATTATTACTTGACATTAGACCTTATGTTAAGCAATCAAAATGGTATGGCAGGATGAAAAGGAGGGAAGATGATCAAGATACAGTGAAGATGAGTTTGCATCTTTAAAGCAATCACACAATCCCCAACTAACAGAAATGTTACAGGATTAGCATTACACTTTCTCTAGATTACATACCATCAAAGAGAAAAGGAGAAAGAAAGAATTCCCCAAGTGAGCAGCTATTTGGTTTCTGTCAGCTTGTGACGAAGTTCTGCTTTGAGGAATTGCAGGTGGGATCTGTTGTCAGCCTAACTCTTCTCTGCTGCTTTGCAAAGAAACCCACCGCACTTGGGGAGACATGGCCCAGGGCCAGGAGGGGCACACGACGCTGCAAAAGCCACCTGCTCTGTGCGTGCACATGCACGTTTGAAATGCCCCCAGAAATCAGTGGCAAAGATGCCTTAATAAAGCTGGTTAATGCCATGATACATTAGCTCTCTCCAAATCCCTTAAAATACAAGGTGTCAAAACATGCCAGAAAAATATAGTACCTTTGCAACAAAGGCCCATTAGTATTTTATAGGCAGTAAGAACCTTAAGACTCCCCTATCTTAAATCCTAGGGAAAGCCTTTTAATAGAAATAACTCAGGACTTCCAAAGTAATTGTTAATACCTCTTGCTAGTTTAATTCTTTCACAAGGCTATTTTTATAAATCACGAGTAAATGATGGTTTATAATGTAATTGCAACCAATCTGAAGTTAGGACACGAAAGACAAACCAACCCCAGGAGGTATTTTAACTTTAAACTATCAATTCTGCAGCGCATGGTCCTGCTGTAGCTTGACAGCGTATTGATTTGATGTGCTGATCAAGTGCTAGTCCCACACAAAAAGAAATTATTTATTTACATGCATAAGGCTAGTTTAAAAAAAAATCTGTATATTTCATGCTGCTAAGGGGGTATTTGTTTAGTTGATGTAATATTTTCCATAATGATTTCTGATTACCAAAATGCATAGTACAAATGATAATCAGTGCCCCTTTCAAAGCAAATGCTGCCGCTAAGTACCTCCTATGAGTTTAATCACAGTGTGCAATTCACACCGTAATGTGTTATAATTGCCCCCTACAAAGTTGGTCCTGTTTCATTTTAATATCGCTGGACTAACTACTGAAACTCAACATGAGTTCCTTAAATGCTGCATTCTTCATTGAGAATTTTACATACATAATTAATTTCACATAAGGGTACCACAAAAAAGGTGATGATTTTTAAAGAAATACCTTGGGTTTTAATAGCTGTAAAATCAGTAGTGGTGCTTCAAAAAGTTCACCCTGTTGGACACTTTACTCTGAGGTCCAATGTGATTGCCATTTCCTTCAGATAATTCTACTTACTCTTTTGTCATGGAAAAGGTACATACTGATACCGTAGAAAGCTATGTATTTTGTTGTTTTCTAGCATTAAACAGTTTATCCTCATTTTCATGCACCTACAAACAGCATTCACACCGAGATGAGATGATAACTCTTATGTTACTTTTTAAAGCAACTGTTGAAAGTACCCAGGGATATGTACTGCAGAAGAACATAATGCTGCACAGTATTTTGAGCCAACGATCTGAAAGAGCAAGCGGAGACGGAGCATGCAACTCACCTGCTGTCAAAGTCTATGTGGTCTACCTCTAATTTTTATAGTAAATAGTGTTCGCATGGTCACCCATCTTTTGGGAAGCTTGTGACTTATTTATGAGCCATTCTTTGGGTTTTCTTAGTTAATAAGAGTGATATTCAGAATATTTGGTCATTCCTCCAATGGTTTCCATTGGCCAAAGTGCCTGATCATCTGCCTGCTTTGCCTGGCCATAACATGAGACACATTTGGGGTTAGCCAGCCCTGCCACAGCCAGGGGAGCCCTGCTTCATCACAGGCCCCAGGGAGACCCTCCTGGGAGTCATCTCCACCAGGGCCTGCCATGAGGAGCTGCCACCAGGGGTTAAAGAGAGAGCCGGGTAAAGGACGAGTCAAAACCCATTTAACCTTCCTGGCTATTTGGGACTGATGTTTTTGCTCTTCCTTCACTGGGTGAGGGAAGGTTTTAACCTGAGTAGAAGCAAACGACAGAGCGTCCTCACCAAGGTGGGTCACCAGAGCACAACATGCTGCCTATTTAACTGCCTTTGGGACCGAAACCTGTGTAAGGCACCACATCAGCTCTCCTCTGGCTGTTAGTTCAGCTCAGGCAGGCAAAGGCACACAGAGGCATGGGTCACGGCACTGGAAACGCCTCTTGTCCTGCTGACACCAAGCCTGCTACGAGTGATACCATCACTTTAATTAACACTGATTGCATCAATCAGAGCTGCCAGTGAAATTACCGAGGGGAGCCATGGCTTGGGACTGAAACATTTTTCAATAAAACTGGTGAACTGTTCCCATACTATATGTCTGTCCCTGACCTCCTGAAGGGAATTACCTGCACACTGGCCTGCTGAGAGTTCCCACCTCCTCATTAACTGCAACTCCTGTTGCTCCCCTAACGAGGACTTGCTCAAGAGCCCTGCCAGCCCCAGCAGCACACAGCCCTGAGCACTCTCCCCTTGCCGGGCCACCCTTTGCCATCCTGGGACAAGCACAGCGCCTGCCCACCCCCCCCACCCCCCACTGGTCACTGCTGCAAAGCATCCTACACCAGGCACAAACCCAGAGCGTTTGCAGCCTCTCCTGGCTTCTGGAACCAGCTTTTTCACAGAATGTCACATCTTGGTCCATTTTTCTTGAATGTGGCATACAAGGGTAACCTAGCATGCTCAGAGAGGAGAGACACAAAAAAACCCCAAACTTTTGAGCTGCTGATGCTAATGGTGTGGGACTGGTGGCAACTTGCTTGGCTGCAGTGCATAGGGTGATGGCTAGAAGGGATAGCACATGGGAAGCACAGATATTAGTTTTTGCCTGCTGGTCTGCCAACTCAATCGTTTCCCAAAACCTAAAAAATGCAAAAATCAGGCATTTCATTGAGCCTTCATCATTTGGCTTTTAAGAGGCAAAAGGACCAGATCATAGTGACTGATGGCACCTGAAAGTGGGCTACCTCCAAAGCTAGCCTGAGATGTGTGACACGAGTCCTTGCTACTTGCCCTGCCACTGCTGTTATGTTTTCCTTCTATCATCTTATGTCTCCTCACTTCTCATTCTGTCCTCTTTAACCACCTCTTATCTCCTTGCCCTACAACACTGAGCAAACAGAAAGGGCAGGCAGAAGCCACAAACTCAAGTTCACCTTTAACAGATCTTCGCAGGGTCTTAGGCTAGTAGTAAAATTGTGTGCAGTTTCTGGCCTTTTTTCTTTCTTCCCCCCCACCCCACACAGATTTATCCTAGACCCAGCAAACTGCTTCTCATCTTTTTCTCTATCTACCTTAATTCTGGAGTTTTGTTGTATAAAGAGAAAGAAAAAGAACACAACTGAGCACACACAGAACTTGTGCAACCAAACCTCCTGTCCCAAACCATTTAAGTCAGTTAATGCAATCTTGAAAAAAAGCATTTGCTGATGTCAAACCCAACAACTGAAAATGTTCTATGCAGCTCAATGAATAGGAAACATTTGTTCAAAAAGGTAACAATTAATCTGAGATGTAAAATACTCTGTACTTTTTCTAAACTTCAGAAAAGATTAAAATAATGGCATTTATCAAAAAGGAGATGCGGCACTGATAAAACTGCTCTTAGGTGTATCGTATTTAACCATTAATTGTCATCAGGGTGTTTTTTCTTGGGCCCTTCCCCAGCCCTTCATTGTTGCAGCATACCATGCTCTGCCCTGGTGTGAAACATTGAGTTCAGACTTTTTCTTCTTTTGTGGAAGCCTTTTCAGCATTTCAGGTGTGCTCAGGTTGGAAGGGCACTGTGAGGATGTTTATGTGAGTATTGACTCAGAGACCTTTAATTCCCAAAGCCTCTAGTAACCTCAAACCACACACAAATGTGACCGTTTTCTATTTTAAGAAAGCATTAATTCAAAACGTAACTCTGCAAATTTCAGACCCAAGGACTATTTCAAATAGTGAACTTCATAACATATCTTCCAAAGCTATTATAACCATTGTCAGGGAGCATTCATGTTTTCAAAAGTAATTAAGGCATAAATTCTTAGGTATATCTTGGCAAGGTCCTCTGAAGATTATTCTCTGAGCTGCATTGTTTGGAGGGTGGGGGAGCGGGGGGTGGTGGCTGGGTGGGCGGAAATAAAGCAATGTGAATGGTAATTACTCAAAAGCAGTGCAGAATAAAGCTACAGTAAATTCCTTCACAGTTGAGCTCAAGTGTTTAACACATGAAAACTCTAATTGACAATTCTGTACCAAAGTGTAAATTTGTCAAAGAAGGATACGCAACAAGTTTTTTGGGCTTTGTTTCTTTTTCTCCTTGTACATCACAGTAAGTGCTGTTGTGATTTGGATCTATTACTTCTGAATATTGCATGAAGCTGACAAGCACTTGTCATTTAAAGACCACATGGAGGCATTTAGTTTTCCATTTAGACATAATAACACATTATGCAAATAAGCTTGCCAAGGAAAGCTGGAGGCTTACATGAAATAAACTGTCAAACACCAGTTGCTAATAAATGAACATTTCTTTATAGATTGTCTTAATTCGGGCAACTGGAAAATAAGCGTAGCTGCATGGATAGACAATCTTTCAATATGAAATTCTGTGGATCATGCGGAGCAGAAAGCTTCCCAGAAAATTAATGTTCCTTGCCTCAACGAAGTTAAACAAACACAGGGAACTTTACGCAACCCTGTAAAATATTTACACTATATTGCACAAAACAAGAGAGGTTTAGAAATCAGCTCCCTGCATAGCAGACGCCAATGGGAGGGCTTTGCCGTGCCTGGGGCAGGAGCAGGGTGCCTCTTGCTGGGGCTCACCCCACAGCTGCCTGGCGCTTCCCCAGGCTGCTGGCACATCCCCCGGTGTCACCCCAAAGGCTGCCCCAGCCCTTGCAGCCCCGTGGCACTGCCAGGGGCTGATACGTCCCATTTCAAACAGGCACAGCTTTCCCACTAGCTTTTCTCTGTGCTGTACAGAGAATTCAGGAGTACTTGCCTGCAGACCTCAGGCTAGCTTGGTAATGGGGGAGCAAAGTAGAGGATTTAAAATAAACAAGCTGAAATACAGGCAGCTTGGATCAGTAATGGTCCCAGTCTCTCCTGTGCAGGCCAGCTCAGAGATGCTTACGTGAACGTTCACCATACCCGAACACAGACAGACCCCTTAAAACAACTCTCACCAGCCACCATAGCAGGAAAACCAAATTTGTATGTAAGAACTAGAGGCTACCAGGAGTCAAATGAGGGTTTTTGCTAGAGTGAACTGT
The DNA here is from genome assembly GCA_026546715.1 of Gallinago undulata. NCBI lineage: Eukaryota > Metazoa > Chordata > Aves > Charadriiformes > Scolopacidae > Gallinago > Gallinago undulata. The sequence goes on from JAOTQQ010000004.1 coordinate 14,541,548, forward strand.
TTCCCCTTAGTCTGATAACATTTTATTCAAAATTGTGTATTTCTTTATTGTGATGGGAGAAGGCTCCACCTTTAAGCTGTACCACATTGAAATACTCTGCTACTCAAGAGGGACAATGTGTCTGTTTCTGAATGCCAGAGCCTGCTGGGGAAGGATGTGCTGGGAGGAAAGGGTCACCTGCTTTGTCTGTCCACTCCCTAAGCAAAACATGCTGAGGGCAGGTCTTAAAATGGAACAGTAAAAGAACAAACCAACCAACCAACCAACTTACCACCAACCAACCCAAAATCCAGCATCAGTGATCATGGTCTATTTAGGCAAATTAAAAGCTTAATGGCAGTTACTGATTACAAATTCATTCTGTGTAAAAATAGCCTAATTGCTCTACATCTTTAATATTGCTTTGAAGGGAAACTCAAGCCAGCGCGTAATTCCAGTGGTTAATTTACTATGTTGTTCCTTGTTTCTATTTTTTAATAACATGAGTAACATACAGTTGTTTCTAAATTGGCACCTTTTCATCCTTTAGGAAACTATACCCTAAAGTAATATGCTGTCAGAAATCCGCTCTTAGTTGGGCTAATCAAGTAGTATTTCCACTTCGGGAAGGAAGGATTATAGTCTCATTTACTGAGAAGTTCATATGACAGTTGCAGACATTTATATTTGAGTAGCTGGTTTGGGATCTGTCCAAATCTTTCTCTTTTTTTGCCTTTTTTTAATTAATATTTCGGGCATGCAGGATAGTTTCTTCTTTTTTGGAAACTGCATTGAAGGATTTTATTTGCACTGGGCATTTTGCCCTTAGGAGGGAAAAAACCCAACAAAAAAAAACCTCAACAAAACCTAAGAAAGAATTCATAAAGTTTTTCTTTGTATCTAGCCCAAGGCTTCTTTGTGTATAGGGAAAACTTCGCCTGATGAAATCACACTGTTCCTCTGCTCTCCAGCATGACAGTGGAGTTGCCAGCTATTTTAAGATGAAGTAAAATTAGGAAGCTGGTGCTTTGTGTGGTCCAAGCAACCTTCCCTAAATGACCAAAAGAAGCTATGTTCAGAGTCACTTGAAACTGGAAATTTACGTCATTTAAGAGCTTTTGCAAAACTCCCTGAAATGGCTCAAAACCTCCCTGTCTCTCACTACTCTGTACAAACCTTGCTGTACCTTCGCTCTCCACAGAGCTGTAAGGTTTAAATTTAGTTTTTAATAAAGCCTGTCAACTCCTTGTGGGTGGAACAAGTGCAAAGAAGCATCCTGGTTTTATTCAGAATTTATCCCTGAGTGCAAGAACGAGGAAGCACCTGGTGGAACATGAAGAAGATTTGTTTAAAAGAGGTGAAAGAAAACACTTCTTTACAAGGCAAACAGCAAACTTCTGGAAGCTACTGCCACAGGAGCTGAGAGAAGAACCACGTCAGAGGATACAAGAAACGTTCAAAAAAATTCATGGTCTATAAACAACTATATCAGAGCCTAGACAGACGAACATAGCTCTTCAATCAAGAAACTTGTGAAAGAAGCATACGGCACTGAGGGGGTTAGGAGTGAAAACAAAACCTAAGCCCAAAGTAAACCCGCTTTCCTAGTGTGTATTCCCCTGTTCATTTTATTCATGTGACAGCTGATTTCAGAAAACTACCAGCGGCTCCACTAACCCTAATCCTCCTTATTGTGTAAATACTGCAGCATTGCCACAGGCTTATATGCAGAACAGCGCTAATGTTATCAACTCTGATCAATTAACAGGAAGAGGATCCTAATAGCAGGCATATTTTGGTATAGTCTTGGCACTACTGAACAAAACTGCCTTTGAATTTGGGAATTCGCTGATACAGTGTGGTAAAAAACAGAACTACTGATGCTCACATTGGGATCAGACAAGGGCATCAGGATAGAATTTTATTAGATCATTATTTCCTTGCTCTCCTCTTGACACAGTCAATCTTTCTTGCAGGGTTTACATTAATAAATAATTACCTATGGCAAGAGACAGAGATGCATAAAAAGGCTGTACAAGTGCTCTCATACAGCAGGCAGCCTTTTAAAAAACAAAGATGGAATTGAAAAATTTCACTAATCCAAGCCTTGTCATCTACAATGCTGTTGAAATAACCCCCTAAAGCACTGTTGAAAGGCACAACAGAGCAGCGCATAAAGCAAGAGTCGGTCAACTTCCAGATGATACTGTCTCGACTACGAGGGCATCTCTTTGTAGCAAAGATTAAAGGGAGGGTGCCTTTTCCTGAATGCTGTTAACTTATACAACTACCATTCAATTTCTTTTTGTGGTCGAGAATGTATTATTAATGTGCAGTACTTTAAAGAACATGCTAAATTCCTCCTGCGTTTAGCACTTACAAAACATACTGGGGGGGGGGGGGGGGGGGGGAGATGCCAGAGGTTTTTACAGTCTAAACAATAACAAAGTGCCTCTAGGATTCATTTTAATGAGAAACACCAGCGTTGCACTGCGGAAGTCTTGAGATGGGCAATGCACACCAGCAGATTAATTACCATTTTGGAGGCAAGAACTATGTGGATTTTATAACACTGCTTGTAGAAAATAAATATTCTGATAATCACTGCAAGAGTTGTATTTCCTCAAAGGTACAATTGACCTATAAATGTATGTGCCACATACATTTAGAAGGAATAGGAAACAAAAGTGTCCTTCTTCTCTCCCCTCATCAAAACTACAGGCTAGGAGACTTTCTTCCCTTAGAGCTAGCAGTGGCTTTTTGATTTCTATTTTGGGTTGGTTTGTTGGTGTGGGGTGTTTTTTTTAGGTTGAGATTAGTATAAGTTTTTCTGAGCTGAACAGAGACTTCAGCAGGCGTGCAGCATGACACCCACTCGTCCTGCACGCGTCCGCGGGACAGATTTATCACCGTTGGCATGCCATGTAAACCATGGCTTCAATCCCTGCCGGAACAGTCATTGACTTTCATGAGGGTTTTATGGATCACCGAGTCCAGGGGCATCTCCCGATATCTCCTCTGGACTTCTGGGTGACATTTGCAAGGCAAAGCCCTCTCTCTGCCCTCACACAGAAACTCTGCTGGAGGAAGCACTTCCCTGCCTCCAGCAAACCCAGTTGGCAGCTGGTGCTCCGATAGCTGCAGCCTTCAAAATGGGAGATGATAAGAGACGGGAATTTTAACAAATGCAGTGACTTGATTCATAACCTCACTGAGCATATTTGATAACTACAGTCTAATTTCTGGTTGTAATTCAGAGGAGGACTGCATTGTTTTACAAGATAAATGTATTAATCCCTGTTCTTCTGTGGTGGGTATCTAGGAGATTAACTACATTGCTGAATGTGTGAATTTGTCTGTGACCAAAACCTGACATGAATACAAACTATATGAATGATTTCTAAGACTCTTTTGTTAGGGAATAATCTCCAGACAGATGTCCATGATATCTGAACAGTCAGTCCCATGCTGTATCATTTATTTGGAATTTGTATCCCAAATAAAACTGACTTTATTACAACTTCTTTAATTTCTAACTTCCACATATTTTAGCCGTTTTAAAGTTCTAGGCTTCCCTGCTTCACAGCGTTTGGACAGCTTGGACTGATGGCTGGCCCTTTGGAAACTACACACACGATGAAATAGGTTCAGTACAGTCCTTTGAATAAGGTTTAAAGTAACGCTTTGATAGCTTTCTCCGGGAAAGCAGCTCTTGTGAAGTGGAAACATTTCCCAAGTACCAGTCACAAGAGTGCAGAAACTTACTTTCTCCTACTGTTTCAAGTCCTGCCACCCCTACTGATCTCACTCTTCCACCAAAACCTTATCTTGGCCCCAGGCAGTGAGAGTTTCACTGGCGTGATCCAGCTGTGCCCAGGCAGGGAGAGCCAGGCTGCTCGCTCCTGGTCAAGCTGAAGCCCTGACACCCGGGACCTTGGTACGGGCACTGCAAGGTCCCGGGTGCCTGATGGATATGTGCACATGTCCTGGAGCTACTGGCACCAAGAAGCCCCCTCTACCTTGCTATCATTGCTTTGTGATCCAGCTATTAATGCCAATTAATTAATATTAACACCAATAACAGTAGAGCTTCTTGTGCAGCATAGCAGCTGCAATGTGCACCCTGAGCAAGTGCTTTCCATATCCCAGTATTAGGTACAAGGTGACAAAGCCTTTTTTCCTGGGACTAGCAAAATATGGTGCTACTGAAGAGTCATTAATTCCATCTCAAATTATATTTTGCAACTTCTACATTTTTCATGTATGCAGGCTGACTGTGGCTCCTCTGAACAGATTAGTTACTTATAAATGTTCAGGTAATCCATGCAAATAGATTGCAGTAAGGTTGTTTATTATATCTCTCCCCACACCCTACCCTGGCTACAGGTACACGTTGCGATTTCTCATTTCTGAGCAAGTTTTACAAGCAAGTGGAAAAAGTGAACAACAATAAGTAATACATATTTAAATTAAATTTTTGGATCCATGTTAAAATTTGTGAAGCTTTTAGAATAAACGAGTATCCCCCACGATTACTTTCAGAGAATGAACTCTCTGCATTTATAATTCAAAACTGGATCCCAGGACAGAGTACAGAGGAGACTGCATATAGATAAGATCTCCAGAGGAGCTGAAACATTATTATCTTTCAAAAAAAATGAAGGGAACAAACCCTGCATCTCGAAGGCCTCCCTCCCAGGTGCCACCCTCCCCAGCTGGCATTCAGGGCAGCGTAGAGAAGAGGGCAGAGCAGGGGTGCTGCAGGAAGCCATGCTGGGTGCACCCCTCCTCTGCCAACATCAGCCCCTCCCCAACCCTGACCCGGGGCAGCAGCCACCTGGATGCTTATGCATCCACAGCCAAGGCACAGAGCCAGCATGGACATCTGTGTAAGCCTATGGCCTCGTGGGCTGCTCTCGAGCAATGACTTGCACCACACATCCTGTACCTCGGATGCAGGGGGACTGGGTTATTAGTATTTTCTCCTCTTGCAGCTACTTGACTTTGTACAACTAACTTCAAATTACTGGAAAATAGCCACAGATATTATTTCCTCATTTGAGGGAAGTGAACTAAATATGCAGCAACCCAGTCTGTCCCCATCCCAGAGTAATTTGCCAACTGCAAGCCTCCAGCAGTGGAGAATGCAACAAAGCATGACAGACCTGGTGACCAAGGTGTCCTCTTCAGACTGGAGGTGGCAGAGGTTCAGGTTCCTTCCCCTGAACGCATGTGATGTTTCATGCAAGCGGTCAGAGTGGAAAGTGTAAATACCAAGGAGGAGTGAGGGCCCCAAGATGCTCTGAAGTCTCTCTGTATCCACAGCAGAGTAACTACCTTCACTACTGAGAATTTCAGCCAGGAATATTAAAAGCTACTCTGTTAGAACGAGGGGAGCTTTAACAATTGTTATTATTAATTTTAGAATAATTAAATGAGAAGCTGTAAGGCTATTATTTTCTCAGCAGGACCATGAAATCTTTCAGCTCTGTGAAATGTTTTACTATGCCCATATGTTTGGCTACAGCTGAGTCTAACTATAAAAGTATGACATCTTTTAATTACATTTTAATGAAAGCTGTAACTAATCCAATAGCTCATTTGTTAGTACCTTGTGGGAGAACGAAAAGCTCAAGAACGACCTCGAAATTCTTGGGTTTTGAGTCTGTGGAGAGATACAGGATGCTGGTTATGCCAAATTCACATTAAAAGCTTACAGCATTGGATTTTATTTGCCAACCATGCAAAAAAAAGAATCTACCTTTAAACAGGTGTATGCTTTGGTGCATCTCAGTAGTGCTTTTCTCCATTCATCAGCTTTCTCAAACACAAAAGGAAGCAGAGAGATGTACAAGGGGCACATGTTCTAGGAGCACACCTAGCTTGGAGGGCTGCTCACTGGCTTTCATTGAGCTTTCAATTAGACCTTTACTAAGCCATCTCCTGTTGAGACTTTTCACAATCCCTTCTTCAACACAGTGAGCAGGATCATTTCAGCTATTACATACATTGAAAAAATTGCTTTGGAGCCTTCAATAGACATAATTTCCCCCATCTCTGAAAACTGACATCTCTTATGTTCGACATCAATAGACTGACTTTTATATCTTGCCTGCCTGCCCTATAGACAAATACAGTCATAATGTTCATAATTGATGCGTATTTCTCTAAAACAAGTGATCTGTAGTGTATTTTGTGGCTTTAGCCTGAGACTTGGAGAGCTCAAGAACAGTCTGGAATTGAATACATCAAGTAGTGGGCTCCAAAAAAAAAAAAAAAATCAAGGAAAAAAAAGCATGCAATTTCAACTACAGGGGAAGAAGAGTGCTTCAGAAAGGAAATCAAGCATTTGGTGGGCATAGTTTGGCCCCTAGTGGATAGTAATTCTCATTGTCACATTGAATTGGTAGCCTTTGCTTAAGCAAAAGCCAGGACCCTAGAAACTAAATTACCTCTCAGCTTTGGAGATGAAGCTTGCTTCAAACCAGACCTGAGATGAATTTGCAGTCTACTGACAGGACTAGAAACTAAACAATGTTTGCTTCCTCTGCAGGACTGCCATTACATTTAAAATCTACACCCAGAAGATGAATCCTCTTCTTTCCTCTTAAGCTACAAAATACCCATCTGAATGAAAAGGTCAGTAAACATTTTCCTCTTCCCTTGCTAATTAGGAGGCAAGTAATATGCTTAATTTGCCAAGAAACCATGTCCTTGTACTTCTCATGTTGAGCAGAAGGCTCCAACAAATACACTTGATGGACCCACGTCCACGGCATCTCTGTGGATGGCTGCAATCATTCACCCCAGTGAAAATTACGTTGTTTCTTTGCGATCATAGACTCCTATTGATTTCCAATTTTCACCAGACATGCTTAAATCCCTTGGGATCTAAGCATTTGTAGATCCCTATCAGTCTTGCAGTAAAGAAACACAAGTGGCGATATAATTGGTGCAGTGTAGCAATAAGACTCTCCCATTCTGCTTTCAATTTAGTCCCTTACTGCAATTTCTTGACAGTAGATTTCTCCTTAGTGTTAACGGCCCCATATAAGGTTCTCAAGCACAAGATTAAACTTTAAAAAGAAGTATACGTATTTGGTCTTTTTAAACTTAATAGCCACACTCTTAATAGGAATGCTATCTCTAGAGTAGACTGTACTACATAATATTGCCTTTGTTTGTTGTTTTTTTTTTTTTCACTAGCAATATCAACCAACGTTTTGTGTGTTCCTGTGCTGCTCAGTCACACTATCTAGCACACATTTGATCAAAGCATTTCACATCAGTAAAGCACGCTCATAACAACTGCATATTTGTAGTATTAAAATATGCCATACATAGCCTCAAGTCATTGCAAGAGTGATATTTGCGCAGATTACAGTAAAACCAAGGTGATGCATATATAATCTCCCTCTGTTAGGTGAAAAGGGAAAGCACATCAGCAGAATTTCTGTTTAGAACAGCTCTTCTAGCACAGAATTAATTCTGGCCCTCTGTAATACCTGTTCTCCAATCTGAAAATTTGAACTGCTAACACAGGGCAGGAAGGTTGAAATGTGCTGAAATGATACAGAACAAAGCATTTACACAGGGAAATCAAAGCAGATACGTTTATATTTACAAGCAGAAAGTGGCATGACATTTATTGTTGCTGTAGGGGCTCCCCTACACACAGTAGATAAAGCCAGTGTTGTTCCACCAGGTTATGCAAGGGAAGCAAAGCTAGTGTGCTTAGCATCTCTGCAGTGCAATGCTATTTATGACATGATGATGAGTTCTATCACGTAAGGAGAGCCTGATTTCATCATGGCATGTGGAAATACTCATTCAACTCAGTACCTGGAGACTTAGTGTGTCAGAAAGACTTTGGAGGGGCAATCCATGCACAAAATAATGTTTGAACTGCAGGTGTTGTACTTTATGGTTTTAACTGGGTAGTATCTGAACCTGGCTACAGCCTAAACAGACTATGTTTGATCAAACCCTCTTCTCATATAAAACAAACTCATCTGAGCAGACACACATGAGATGCTTCTTATCTACCAGAGATGGAGGGAACACAGGTACCCTTAGAGCTTGCATGGTTCTCCAACATAAATACTTCCCTCAGTGGGCAATAAGGTATTTAAACAAGCATCAGATGCCGATTCCTGGGAACAGATGATTATGAACTCCTCAGGACTGCATTTAAGTGTTTGGAAAGTCTTAGCACCTACTGTGGACACTACTAGTACTGAAATAAATTTTAAGTGCCTAAATGTATTTGTTACAGTGAGAATCTTTATCACTGTAATGATTGAAAGATGCAAGCAAAACAAGTTTTGAAAGACGAAGTAATATCTTACAGTAGACATGGAAATATAGGGAGAAAAGCAGGTCAGGCATAGACAAGAAATGCTTCAAAGCTTGCTTTCTCTTTGAAACTATGTAAGTGTACCTCCTCACAAGCCTCATCTAGCTTAAGTGTGGCTGAGCACATGAAAAAAAGCTGATCCAAAATATCAGTGCAAGGCTCCTATAGCACAAGGTGATTAAAAAAAAAAAAAGAACACCACAATAGTAGGTGAGCTCCTTCCAAACTAACAAGACAGTGAGAGAGCACTGCAAGAGGGACATTCCTTGATCATTTTACTCTTAAAATGAAGTTTAATTGAAAAATTACAAGTATAGAAACCTCACTGCAGTTACCTTGAAAAATTATGTTGCTAATGACAACCTGATTTACTGCCTTTTTTTAAATCACTAGCATCAGTACAAGAACATAAAAGTGAGAGAGGTCTTGATGGCTTCTTATGGGCTCTGTGCAACCCACTGAAGTCTAAAGCATGAACGTTCTCCCACTGAAGCTCACAAGGATCAAATCAAGACTTAAAGAAACAGGATTTACAAGGAATAAAGAAGTAAATGCCAGGATTTGAACATCATTCTTGGAGACAGGAATGCCTTAAAAAAAAAAATTATTCAGAAAGAATTCTAGCCAAAAATACTGGCAGTAAAAGTAATGACATCCTGGGATAATACCCGACATCCTAGATCCTTAAATGGTAAAAAAAAGCCCAGATTGATTACTTATAATAGTAGCTGGTGTATTTAGCAAAGAGAGTAAAAAGCACAACATGCAAACTTGAGGAACACGCATGTTTTTTCTAAATAATAAGCAACCCCTTCACTCGAAGCGATAGGAAAAAAAAGACATACAGAAATATAAGCTGAAATAGACTATAGCGTATTGTCCACTGGGAAAGTAAACAGGACAGTCATGAGATTCTCACCCTGGGTTCAGTTACCTTGAAACGGTTGTAAAAGACATTCTGCTTTTAAGCAAGTGATGAATTAGCAATTTTGAAAAGATCTCATTTGAATGATTGGCTTGAAATCCTCTGAAAAGTATTTTCTTGAAGTCTGTAACTGAAAACTCATCCAACTCAGAAAACCCTGCTCAAAGGCTCTGAGTTCAAAGGTGGTTTCCAAAACAGGTCAAAAACATTAAATTCCCAGGTGAAAGCATAATGAAATTTTCTTATTATAAAGAGGAGAATGAAAGATCAGAGAAACCAACATAAATTTAGCCATGGCAATACGCTAAGAAAAGAAATACTAAAGAGCTACACCAAAGACCAAGACCAAATAGCTGTCCTCAAAACTAAAGCAATATCGCAGGCCCATAGTCTTCACAGAAAAGAGCACCAATGTACACCATCTACCATGCTGCTCTCCCCACTCAGGAAACATCAAAATCACAACAACATATCATATTGATGGATCAAAGATGTTTAGAACAGCACCTGATTTATAGAAACAAAACATAGTTTGATTTTTATCAAGGAATATATTGGATTTATGCTTTTTAAAAGTGAAAAAAAAAAAAAGCCCATTAGATTCTCCCTGCTACAGCCAAAAGCAATGAAGGTACTTCCAAGTACAAGAGCCTTGTAGCATTCCTTGATTTCATCAGGTGACTGCTGCCTTAGGAAATGCAGGTTGTGACAAATGTTATTTTAAAAATAATTCTGTGATTATAATAACACAGCAAAATAAGTAAAGTGCTGCTAAGTGAGGACAATGTCCTCCCTAGCAGACAGACATAGGTTCAAAACTCTAAAAGGGAAAAAAAAAGGAACTGAATAACCTACCACAATGCATGTCACTCCAAATTAATGATGGCCGTGACACGGCAATAAAGCCAGAAGCTCACATCTCACATTCAGATTAAAAAAAAAAATAAAAATCACTACGATGAATCAGACGAAGGGCAAATTCTCAGCACGTTGATAGAGCAGGACTTGGGCAACAGCACCGCCTGACATTCAGAGAGGGGAAGCCACAGGAGTTCAGATGAAACAAAAGGCTAAAGATGGTTAATAGCAGATTCCTTCGTCTGCTGTTATTTATCCCTCTCAAAAATAAAGAAGAGAAACAGTTGCTCTTTAAGAAATTGTAGCTACCACAACTGTAGTAGTGTAGTAGTTACACTAATGCTTTAACTTTATGTTTTGGGTCAACCTTATCCATAGCCATACCCGGAACGAGAAGAGAGGATGCTGCAGGTACAGTGGCACATGTCAGAAGCTGTAGCACAGGTTGGGGTGTCTCGGGACCACGGGCTTCTGCCAATATGCATTTCCCTGCACACATTTCTGCATTTTGTGCCCATACAGGATACTAATTCAGAAACTTGTGTCTTCAGGTTCCTACAGCCAGCCATTTCCTCCCAGAAGTATACTTAAGCAGTATTGAATATTTATTTTGAGAGAGAAACATGACACAATCAAACTCTTTGGTCAAAAGCACGTCCATCCTCATGCCGAGCATCTGTAATTACAGAACTACATCAATTATCCCACAAGGAGAGTTCAGAGCCCCGGTGCAGAAAGGCCAGTGCTGTTCCTGTCGTGCCATGACCTCGCCTTGCCCACGCCGTTGTTAGCTGGGGCAGAAAGGTGAGAAGATGAAGGGCTGGCTTCCTCCCGCCTGGGGAGTAATGAGCAAGGCAGGGGGGTTCGTGGGCTCTTTCCGACATACCTGCTGAGCCGGTCCTACCTTTGAGCCAACACACTCTGCTCAGCCCTTCTTTATAAAGATTATTGTGTAGTTTCTCAAGGCTGAAACCCTGTTTAAAATATACTCAATCTTCTTCAAGGCTCAGCGTATTCAAACTGAGCTACTTTTGTTGCATTAATGTTTGTATGAAGCAAAAGAGATGCAGCACTTGTTTGGGAGTGTTAACGGGCAAAGTGCAACAGAATTCCAGGTTATAATTCTAAGCATAACAGGATAGGACACTGTCAACCTGAAATCTGATTTAAAAAAAAAAAAATCCAATTTAAAGCATTTCTAGGTGTTGTGCCTGACTGAGTTCAAATGAACTCTTAAAAATCATTTTACAGTCATATTTTCCTCTTCTAAAGATGTTTCCCTGCTCTGCTGAGGTAGTACACACAGAGAGAAAAAAAAAAAAAAGAAACCGCTTAGTTATAAGGATGCTATTGTCACTGTAAAAAGCACATACATTTTAAGCAGCAGAAAGTAAATACCCTCTAATCTCTTTCAATTACAGTTGTCTAAAAGATTTAACTAGAGTGTATTTCAGGCAAAAGCCAATTTCACATTGTTTACCCAACCTATTACGTACATTAATATGCATATTAATATACAGTCAAGATATGTATGTGTATATATATACAAGGATAAATACATAAACAAACTAAAGTTGCACAGAAAACCAGTATCATGAGATGTTTGCTATATGGGTTTGGTGCTAAATATTAACTCCCGCTGAGTAATAACAAAGTCCATGGTATTTCATTGTCATTAAAAAAAAAAAAAAAGTATCTCCCTAAGTGGTCTTACTGATGGTTTAACTTTCAAAAATCAGTGAAATAAGTAGTGTGCTATAGGAATCAATTCCTACATTTGTTCTAAATTCTGCTTGCCGACGATAACCTGTTAAAAAGCCTCAGCATTTTAATAAAGTGAAGTTATATGAGTTTGGATTGAGATCTTTATGAAATATAAAAGTGATCTGTATCAGAATTTTATCATTCTAAATATAGTAGAAGTGAAATTATGGAAATATCTGAAAAATACAGTAGATCATTTATTTCCTACACCCACCAGCAAGTATATCTGGTCAGGACCTTCTCTTTACAAAAGGTTTTGCCACAAATGTTTCAATTTGATATTTCAAATCTCTCTTATGCAAAGACAACTCCCATGAAATTAACTCCTCTCTGTTCACTGCCGCGTAACGCCGCCGTGACAACTCCGGTAATTGCTTTCATGGAGTAAGCAAGACTCAGAAAGCATGAATATTCCTTTGTGAAATTTAGCAATTACACGTATCTGGAAGGCTTGTGTCGCATCATCACCAGTGCCGCACCACGGGGACGGGCTTCGTGAACAGCCGTTTGGAAGCGACGTGCCACCCCACACCAGCCTGTCAGCCCGCCCCGCCGCCCGCGGAGGATGCTGGCCGGCAGCCCTGCCTGTAGGGAGACCACCTTCTCATGTGCTCAGAGCCAAAACTGGCGAGAAGGGCGGGCACGGGACCGCTGCAGGTACGTATGGGGCACGCAAACATAATGCGTTCCCCGGGGCACTCGTTGGTGGAGGACCCTCCACGGGTGCAGGCTGCACTCAGTCCCATCCTGACACGCTCCACCCGGGAAACCAAACCACACGTATCACAACAAGCAAATGCCATGACGCAGTATTATCAGAGGTAAGATGACAATGCCTGCCTGTATAACACAGGTGACTTCAGCATCCGCCGTACTCTCCAGATATAAAGTAGTGAATATGCATCACTGTATTAAAGAAAAGTTTAGAAAGTTAGAAATGTTTTGATACCTCCGAGCAAAAACAAAAAAGGTACTGCCGCCTCCAATGGCTCACCTAATACAGCAATGCCTGGATCATCTCAAAATTAAATATACCTTGATATTTGAACTGCTCGGGCTCCAGAGCCTCAGCCTCTGGCATTTCATAATACTTAGGTAATAAACGAACAATCTTCTTTTATCAAAAAAATAAAGAAGAGGGAGGGGGCAAGGGAAGAATGCAGAAGAAATAGTAGCTGTAAAATGGAATCCACAGTTTCAGACACCGTGTCTCATTAATCTTGCTGATGAATAGGATCTTTATAAAAGGAGACCCCACAGTCGAGAGAATTGGAAGGAAATAGTATGGAAAGTGAAGCAGCAGTATCTTATACAAGTTCTTATGTGTTTTAAATTAAGTAGCTTTTGTGGAGGCTTGAGTCAAAAAAAAAGAAATCCAAGTAATTCCTGCTTTATGAGAGAAATGCACATGGAAGACACTGATGCTCCTTTTGCTGCAAGCCTTTTCTGGCTAAGAGATTAGATGAAGAAAACAGCCAAAAAAGGAATGGAAATGCACTGTTCGGCGATTAGTTTATGACATTCTACCCTATATATAGCGCCTATTTGGCAAACCCTCCTGCAGTTCTGTGTTTTTCATTGCAAGTGGTTTATATCAGTACTGACATCTTGCAGATGTTAGTAGCTTTGATTTTTTTCCCCCCATGTTGCAAATGAGTTGGCATGGAAACAACTCTTTCCTGGCAACATGACATATGATTCAAGGCAAAATGCATTTAACACAGATGAATAGTTCAGGAATACGCCTATAACAAAAAGTCATCTTGAAAGCTGCTTTGCATTTGTTGGTGTTTATGACAACTTTTTCAAGACTCTCTCCCCCAAAAAAATAATAAAAATCAACTATTTAAGACTAGGTACCGATGATGAATTTCTCACTGCTTGATGCTACATACTCTACTTCATCCTCAATAGATTTGTTATTAGAACAAGAGCAAAATATTAAGCAGAGAAAAACATTTTGAGAGGTTATTTTCCCATTCTTTTAAACGACCTTTGTTGCACTGGTTGTTATAGTTAGAGATAGGTATGTTAGCCCTGATTTAACTCTGGACCTGCTGGAGGCAGCCAGAGGGTGCTACTGCTTCCAGGGACCGACCAGACCATTTTTTGCAGGACCAGCACCACTGGAGCACAGCAGTTACTCAGCCTCACTCGCCCCTTTGACTGGAAGCCACAACCTCCCCCGTGCCTGTGGTGACACTGGCAGCTGGAGCAAATGCCTTCAGAGGCAGCAGCAGGAAGAGCACACCTGCTGGAAGCTGCCCATGAGGGCATGAGGCAGGTCACTGTCCTCACCACAACTGGAACAAGTTGGGACAAAGCAGCAAGTTCCCTCCAATCCTGCCACTGACAGCTCCAAGCTAATCATCTTGAACCTTGGAAAAGATCTGATTATCCTTTTCATCTTCTAAAGGTATCCTAAAAAAAAAAAAAAAAAAAAGCAGGAGGAGCTTTCTTGTTTTGAGCAAGAGCAGAATCCATACTTCACATGGCTAGAGACCAGGAAGGAAAAGCAAGAGGAGGAAGCATGCCATCAGCTGCTCCCTCCAGCAGGGAGACCCTCTTACTGCAGGCATCACAGGCTTTACCTTCTAAGTTGAACAGGAAACCCCACTTTGGTAAGTCTCCAGCACAGTCTGAAGCCTCCACAGAGGCTACACAAATACCTGTGTAAACATGTTAAATGCTGCTTGCTCCTCCTATGGAGCATTTGTGATGTACGCTGTGTAACTACATGGTGCCATCAGCAGGGCACTAAAATGCAGTTCTCACACTAAAAAGTTTTGTTTGTAAAAACAGCTGAGAAGGGCTGCATAGTTCTCAGTTAACAGGAATTTGGGGGTTTCCTTGTAATATATATATATCAGGTGGTAATTTTTGTTTTTTAAAGGTTGAAACCCTCTTGCTGGTATTTAAAGACAAAAGAGGCAGACAAAGGAGATGAACCTGCAGCAGGAGAGAGGAGGGCTTGCACAGGAAGCCAGAGGAAAGCAAGGTGTAAGAAGCCTCATGGTTTGCAGTTAATGGTGGACATGCAAACAGACCTTCCAGTGCTTGTCCAAACCCAATCCAAACTTCAAACCTTTTGAAATATTATTATTACTGGAGGAGTCTGGCAAGAACTCACCTCAATGATTTACAGGAGTCTGCATTCAATAAAATTAGCATTTAAATGAATCCAATTAAGAAATGCTTTAAACTGAGCATGCAAGAAGGGAGTATGGGCGACTTGTCTATTAGAAAGCTCTGGAGTGCTACTGCATGAAAAGCCAAACCCTTTTGGGGCACTAGAGCAAGGACAGTAAACACCAGGTTCTGTGGGTCAAATGCACTGTCCAGTAACACAGGTAGGTGCATTTTACATTTCATTGCCACAGAAAAAAAAAAATTAAAATTGTGTTATTTAAAAAAAAAAAAGAAATGAATTGGCAAGGGTGACGTAGAAGATAGTGACGGCCGCCTGCTCAATATTTATCTGACTTGCCATTTCAGACTATTCAGTTAGTTTGCAAAAGATATACAATAAACATAAGTGTCTGCTATGTAACAAGCGTGTATTAAAGCATATTTTATGTATTTGGCTTCCATAGTGTGGAACAACCCAATCACAAGAATAAGAAATCTGAACCAACTCCATTTATTTTACTGGTATCTGAATGCAACTTTTCTGCTAATAAATGCATCTGTTTTGGATGATAAGTTGTCCATTAGAGAAAGCTCAAGTGGGTATTTTTTTTCATTCTGTTTTGATTATGCTGCCATTAACATGATGTTACATTTACTCTTTGAATTTTATCATTGTTTCTGCCATCAGCTGTGCAGTACAGAAAAAACTGCCAGAGTGAGCTTATAATCACAAGTATTTTAATTTATTAAATAAATGACCTAATTGCTTGCCTGAGATCTATTTTTCTTCTTTCTCTTGACCCTATTGAGAGTTAATCAGTTTCTTGGTGCTAATTAGATGTCAGCATTAGTAGCCTGCTAATACATAAGAGATAATGACACCATCGTGCAAGACACAGTGTCCAACACATGACCCTGTTTCCTTAAATTATACCCTAAGGATTCATCGGGAAGCCTAAATGCTTTGTAGTTTTACAGCAGCAGTTCCTTCTGAATGCGGGTAGTGGTGCAAATTTGACACAGAAGTGGAGAATTGGACACAAGATATACCTTTTCACTGTGCAGGGTTTTACCAGGAACACTAGTGACTCTTTTCTTGTCCCACCTTGTAAATTTAGTAGAGAGTGTTTGCTCAGTATAAAAACAATGATAAAAAGAGTGCTTAAATAACATTTCAGTATTTCAATTTTATAGACTAACAAACTACTGGCAGGAAATTAAAACACACATTTCCTTTATGACTCTGTGGTCCCACCTGTATGCTCCGGTGCACTGGAGGAGCAGCGGAGAACATTTGGTGCAAACATTTCTTCTACCTGCAGCACCAGAAGTCACCAGTGCAGCAAAGCCAAGTTTCACCTAAGACTCTCTGCAACAGGCTGGTCACAGCTGGAGAAGGGAGTTTTTACATGTGGGTGAAAGCTTAAACACACTTGTGACACGTTTCATCACAGCACAGATGTGTTAAAAGGGAATTCCTCATTTACAGCCTTATGCAATGATCCAAACCAAGCGCACGCTCTTGGGGTGGGATCTGAAGCTTCTGCATGGTTGCTTGCAGTTTCCCAGCCTTCTCCCACCCCAGCTTTCTCCCTGCACTTTCCCTGATGAACTACATCCTCCCATCCCAAGCAGGCACAATTAACTCAGAGCTGCAAGAAGGTCACAGATAAACCACACATACTCAAGCACAGCTAGGAAGGGTTCTCCAAGCACAATAAAAATGTCTTTCTGGAGTGCCCGGGACAAAAGCATTGCAGAAGCTAGCGAGAGAGTGGGGGCCATGAGGGCTGAGCACAGAAGCACAGAGAAGAGTGGCTCAGCAGCACTGGCAGCGACACAAGCTCCCTGACCAGAGGCTGCTCAGGAGATCCCAGGCACATAGAGTCAAGGTTCTCCTCATACACAAACACTGCAGAGGTTCAGCAGTGGAAGGGTTTGCACACAGATTAGCTGCAGCTTAAGCAATTTTCTGCCAGAAAAAAAAAAAAAAAGCATGTAACAACTTTTGTTGAAATAGGACAAGGGGATAGATTCAGACTAGATATAAGGAAGAAATTTTTTACAATGTGGGTGGTGAAACAGTTGCACAGGTTGCACAGAAAGGTGGTAGATACCTCATCCCTGGATACATTCAGGGCCAGGTCGGGTGGGGTTTTGAGCAACCTGGTCTGGTTGAAGATGTCCCTGCTTATTGCAGGAGGGTTGGACTAGATGACCCTCCAACCCAAACTATTCTATGATCTCACAGCTTCATAATGCCAAAAATCTTCCCAGTAGAGTTGATCTTAAATGTAAATATGTGGAAGCAGGGTAGGGGAGAGGCAGTGAAATTGCAATCTTTTCATGACTGCTTGCTCTCAAAAACCATGACCAGTTCTGCACCTGAGAGTCGCTAAATGCATTTTCTGTTTGATATTTTTAAGTGCTGTTATGCCTGAGAGGTGTTAATGGCTCATCCATTAGTTGTGACCCAGACTTCACAACTTCACCCTGACTTCATTAGAGCAATTGTGGGGGTTAATGCACTCTACTTTTATCTGGCAGTTAAACCTCTGAGGTTCATTTGTATCAAAGCTGCTGTACAAAGGAAGGGTCTCCTTTGAAGGCCAGTGGCCCTACAGAAAGATCTTTGAACTAGGAACAATTCCTAAGGGGAAGGCTGGAGGAAGAAGGGAAGCCTTGTTTGGTGTGCAGAAAGCAACAGAAACTCCGGAAGGATACAGCACCTGGAGGCGGTCACACATAGCAGGAAAGCAATGATGTCTTACCAGGATTTCTGCAAGAGACCTTCTGAAAAGTTAGATTTTTCTGCCTGTCACAAAGAAATAGCAAAAAGATACTAGCACTGACTCCTACAGTGGAGAAGGTATAATGCTAGTCTTAGTGCAGAAGGCTCAAAGGTCTTTAGAATTTAGGGGCTAAAATAACCATAAACGACCAGGCACTGTGCAGCAGGTAGCTTTCAAAAATCAGAGTTAATACCACACAAAACATGAGGCTGGCTAACACATCCTCTAGCAGCAACTTTGTGAGAATCTGAATGCAGTAATTCCTACCATCCAGGTGAAGATGATTTACAAATCACAGCATGGTCCTTGGGGTGCAGAATGCTGAGCTCACCTACTTCATAAGGCAATACCCCAAAACGGGCGCGAAGCAAATAAACTGTTGCTTGGCTCACTTTTGGGCACCCTACACACAACCTCCCAGAAACATCTGCAACAAACCCTCTACAGCATTAACAACGCATCTTTGTTTTTCTAATCACAGACATCATGAATGACTAATATGGAAGTTACAATTTAAAACACGCCCAGAGCCCAGCATCTAGCTCCATATCGGTTTTCATGGGGCAACATAACAGAAGAGAATGTGAAACGGTAATCCAGACCTTCACAACATATCTGGATCCCCAGCATGCCATGGGTGTGGATAGATACAGGCACATATCTCACAGAGATCCAAAGGAAACCAAAGCAGCGAAAAAGGAAAATAAAGAAGAAGATTGTGGGTTTTCTTAAAACTCTGAACGTATGAAACCCCTCAAACTAGATTTGCTGTACCTCCTGGAGAAACACATGCAGAATTGTCTATGTAAGAGAAAGCACTTTTCTGAAGAATTATTGCATTGTTGAACACCCTATCCGCAAGTGGACAGCATGGGGAGTTGCCACATTTAAAGAAAACAGAATTATAGCTACCCCACAGTCCGACAGTACAATCAGCAATTAAAGAAGTTGAAGCACAAAGAGGAGGATGAGAAGTAAAAGGCAGGAGTGCAGGTGGCCCTGCTTGCCAGGAGGAGAGGTAAATGCTGGATTCAGCTTCCAGAGCAGCACCTCGCTGTGCTTGGCCAGTCAAGCCCCAGTAAGACAGGCAGGATACAGCCCCATAAGCTGTGCCACCCAGTTCCCCACTGGTGACTGCAGGGCCCAGAGGGGTGGCAGATGGGTTATTCCCTGGCTTTGTACCCAGCTAACCAGGGGCAGCAAATGGAACAACACATCCCCGGGGGCCACATCCACGTGTTGTGGATACATGTGGGAGTGGAGCTTCGCCGTGGCCGAGACGGTACAAGACAAGGGCCTGTGTGTCACTTTCCAGCCCTGGATCTCCACTCCGCTTGAACCTGATCACACACACACACACCCCAAGTGGGTTTGTGAATATAACCAGATCAGATTTTACTACCAATGTATACAAGAGACTGGTTCACACATTGTAGCAGTGTAAATATTTATACAACTTTCAAAACAATTTAAAGTCTTCAGTTCCACTTGCAAGACTAAAGCTGTTAGATCATCACTTAAAGCTGAACATCCCTCTGGAAAGAGTGAGAAAAAAAATCCATATCGTTTTTTATTGGGTTTAGGCCTTTTTTTTTTTTTTTTTTTTTTTTTTGTGTTAAATTAAACCTAGCAACCATTTTGGGGTTCAATGAAAGGCTGCTCCCCCAAAGGAGCTTTGTCCATAGTAACTCAGTGCCCCTTGCTCAAGGAAGCTTTCCTTGAAATGGGGAGTCACGGCCCAACTCCGCACAGCTCCCAGACTGCTCCTGGGAACCTCGCACCAGACACTCTGCTCCAGTATGCCTGGCATGGGATTTTCTATAGCAAAATGTGGGAGGGGGTATTAAGCTTAAAACTGTTCCTGCTTAGGGAAAAAGCTTATAAACACACGTGGAAACTTGCTGATTGATATTGCTAGCAAGATGCCCAAAATGCAGTATTACCCCCGGGTATATCGTAGTATTCAGGACCTTGTGTAGGTCTGTATAAATTATTCTCTGTAAATATCTACTATATTTAACCTAAAGGAAAACCTGAAATAAGAAAAAGGAACCAGGCAACATGTTTGCTAGCAGCCATGGGGAAAAAGGAACCAAAACTAAAAAAACCATATAATTAACCCAGAGTCAAATAATAATAGATCACTAATTAGCAAGCTCTTGTGCTTGTCTACTGAATAGGTGATAAGTTAACCAATATATGCCTGACCTTTTTGAGTCATATTTCTAGCAAGGAAAGTCATGGCTATTAACTGCCACCAGGGTGCCATGGGATTCATGTTCAGAGGCTTCCTTTTCACTTTGTTGTTGTAGCCTCTCATCTTTTACTGACATTACACACCACTCATCACGATCAGTGTCAGAAGCTATAACAGCATCTGTTGCAGTGGCAGCTTCTGCTGGATGAAGAGTCTCCCTCTTTACCTTAAAGAACGTCAATCATTTCTCATTCTCAGCATTCAGACTTGCTCATCAGTTAGTAACAACACTTCCAGCTACACCGAACGTGATTTTTGAATACACACCGAACTGAGATCATTGGAAATGATTGATAGCTTATAAACCACGCATTTCAGAAACCAGTAAGGACGGAAAAAAACCAACCCACCACCTATCTTTCCTTACTGCTACTGTTTCACTGTCATTTGAAACAGCTTCTACCTGAGCAGGCGGGGGGACAAAATCTTGATTTGTGACATGTGAAGGCTACCTTACAGGTGTCTTTCTGTAGGGTACGTTACAAGATCCCCTGTCTCCTTTCTGCTAGTACCCACATTGGAGAGGAAAGAGAGGTATCAGAAGTTAATTAAAGAAAATAACATCATTTTAACTATCAGACACCTAAGTACCCAGTTAAGTTTCTCTCTGGAATAGCTGATATTCGTTATTCTCAGCATAACTTCCCCCTTTATCAGCTTTATCAGTGTGCTCTCTGTGGAGCATTTCCAACAGCACCAGCCCAAGAGGTGCCTGTGTAAGTACAGGTGGGTCGGTGCCTGCCTCGCACACCGGGGCACTGCCCTGGCTCTCCCTTCCCTGGCTGCCCGGGACTGACAAGCAGGGACCCGAGGGTGATAAGCTGCATGCATAAGAAAGTTATTTCTAAAATCAAACCAAGTGGAACAGATCAATATGGGCGTGAGAGAAAAAGAATCTATGGAAGTGAAAAATGGTGGCAATCTGTTATTTCCAGGGAAATAAAACTTGCCTCTGTGGGAAGGTGCCCATTAGTCTGCACTAGTGGCAGATGTTGTGCTCCGTCTTGCAGATTTGCCTGCTGCTCCCCTGCCATCACGTTTCCACAGACCAGGGGTGCCAGTTGTCCCCCCCTTGGGTTCACAACAGCTCAGCTGCACCGGTCCTTGCTCCTGCCCAGAGCCTCCTCTTGAGAAGGGAGGATACGAACATATGAATCATAGCTCGGAAAATGAAAAATTGCAAGCAATTAAGCAAGCAAGAAAATGGAAAATATTTACACTTCTCTGCCTCACGCATCTGAACTTTTAACTCAAAAGCCTAGCATTGTTTTTCCAGGCTTTCCTTCAGCTTTTCTGGATATCAGGAGCTGTTGTCTCACAAGCAAGCCTAGAGAATGACTCCAGTTGCGTTTAATGTACAGAGGCTTCATATGTTCTCCTTTGCTCTGATATGGGGTGATCAGGCACTTCCTCAGCATCTACCTTCACCTCCCATTAATTAGCAGCTCATCACGCCACCCTGAAGCTCATGCTGACACCACCTCACATCCCGGTGAGGAGGGCACTCACTGCTGCAGAGGGAGGGTCTCGCTCCCCTCCTCAGCCCAGAGGGGAGAGAAAAGCATCTGATGAACCTGGAGGAGCCAGGACTTTTGGGACAAGGTTTCCCACTTAGTGGCACTTATTCTTTTTGATCATCAGGACCTAGAAGTACCCAGCTGAGGCCAAGGAGGGCTCAGCATTTGTAAAGCAGGGGGGTTCTGGGTGGCCAGGGCCTGCCCAACATCCCACTGCCAGCAGGCTTTAGCATCACCTCTGAGCACAGGAGCTGCTTCTGAGAAGCTGCCTCTCCCAGTAAAAACAGACCTTAGCAGTATCGTAGCAAAACAAGAGATAATTTTGCTTGGTTTTGTTTCCGAGATACATACTTTCATAATAACATTTCCTGTAATATTCAAATTTTTCAAAGCTTCCTGTGCTATTTATGTGCAATGCTCAATACTACTTTTCCCTTTCTTTTCGTATTGAGCTTAATAAAAATGCTTAGGAGCTCACTATGAAGTATCTCTCTCAAATAATAAAAAGAAAGCTGCTTTTTTTTTTCTTTGTAAAAAGACCATCGTCGTCTTTCAAAATAGAGAAGGCAAGAAATCTCTAGAAACCATTTCTTGTATCTCACTCCATAAGCAAAGCTTATCTCTCACTCCTTTGCAAACACCAGCATGACCACAGCTTACCAGTACAGAATCGGCTTCGCTGCAGTGAGTAAGACCTTGCCAGCTGCTTATACATTCTTCCCAAGAGCATGATACCTCAAAATACATAACAGATGTACCCCAGTCTCACAGACAGGCTTAGATGGCAATGTTTTTTAATGGGAAAGAAAGTGGACACTTCTCACTTATCAAAAAGAACTTTTTCTATTTCAACACAAGCTTTTTAGAAAAAGAAAAAAAAAACACAAAAAACAACCACAAATCAAAACACAAACTATACCCAAGAGTTTGTTTGTTTTTTTTTTATCCAGTTATAAGACTGTCTTACCTTTGGTTTCAATAGGCACACATAGCTTACTACAGTACTTGCACAGCTAAAAATCATCCATGCACAGGTGGATTTACTCACACCACAGGCAGGTACGGCCACTCCTTTCCAACTCTTACCTCAGAAATAGCTTGTTGAATGTTATGAAGCTGTATCTTCAAAAAAAAATTACAGTAACCCAATCCCTTTCCTTAACCTTTTTCATCACCAAAGACCTCCACAAATGATAGCAGGGGAGTTAAAGAAGAAGAGGAAGGGTGGGGTGGGGCAGGAGATCACTAGCTCAGCTGCTTGAGGTCTGTTCTTCCTACACAGCTGGTTTCTGAAAACTTTCTATCCCCACCTCCATTTTCCTTTTACCTTTACCACAGACCTTTTACCATTGTAGCAGGTCTTCTAGTACATATTTTATTGACAGACTAATCACACTCATTGTCTTCTCCAGTCATGGTAAAATTTATTTCCCTTCCCTTGCCTAAAAGCCCTTGTTAGGTCTAAAGTCTGGAGAGAATTGGAGACAGGGGTAGGAGAAGAGCCCCATTTAAGGTTGCCCTCCTCTGCTTTACAAAAGTTAGTGCTGACACAATAGGAAGAACTTTAATCCATAAAATGGATCAAAAAGGCTCCATGTCAAAGCCAACAGGTGCCACATAGATACTGCTACATTTTCTGAATGTCAAAAGAATCTAGGAAAATCTAGTACAGAAAAGGCTTAAGCTTCCCCAGACCAAAGATTTTAGCAAGATTTCAGCAATCATGCTAAAATGCAGGGCTGGATTTTACTGATAGGTGGATTCAGTGGGTGTTTTCTCTTTTGGAAAAAAAGTCCTGCCTTTTTTAATGCTCCTACTTTTGAGTGACATCTGGATGCTCTCTACAGGGCTCTGAATGTAAAGTGTAAGGCAGGCTGAAATCTGTGCAATTCATTAAAGCGTATGGATATTCCAAACTACCACTTTTTAGTTGTTGGTTGGAAGGAGAAGTTGAACACTAGGACTTGTCTTCAGGGCCATGACCCAAACTCGGAGTTCTTGGACCTTTACATCTGTGATGTAGGGTTACAACATCTATTGATCTTTATTGAGCTCTTGAAAATACGTATGTAAATGCTCCAATTTTTCTTATAGGAGCTGCCAAGGTTCAAACTAACCATCAGCAGCCTTTCTGCAAAATTCACCCAGTCTCACAGCTGTAGGTTGTCATGGTTTATTTGCTGTGCATAACGCTCGGTGTTCTCATCTGAGCTCGTGACCGAGTGTGCAAATGTGGTGAATATCCTTGTTCCCTAACGTTTAGCAGTGTAATTTTGAAAATGATTGCATGGAGAAGTGCTGCTTATAGTGTATAAGTGGCAAGATTGGGGTTGATACAGACGAGGCTGGCAGAGAGCAACTGTTGTTATTACTACCTGTGATTTGTTGAATCTCTTAACTAAGCAATTTTGAGAGATATGAAAAGTAGTGTTGCTCAAAACAAGTGATATAGAAAATGATGAAAATAGTCAAATGTGAGATAATCTTAAAACAAAAATGGAAAGCAAAATCAAAACCAGAGTAGAATAACAATATATTTTATGAACAAAGAAAAGCATGGGTTAGTCAATTCTGGGTTGGGTTTTTTGTTTTTTTTTTCTTTCTTCTTGCCAATACATTATTTTGCACTGCCAGATTCAAAGTTCTGGGGTAATATCTCCACAAACAGAATTGAAGTTTTGCTTCATGAAGGTCTTTCTTTGTCTATTTTCTATTTATGTTTTACTAATATTGCAAAGTATAAAATAAGTCTTTTAGGATAGATTAGACTGCCACCAGAAAAACATATTCAAAGCAAAAAATAAAATTGGCAAAATTAGTCATTTTCAGTGAAACAGCTTTCCAGGTCAAGGATTACTTGCTGAAGAAACACTAGCTGAAGATGCAGCATTATAAATGGTCTTCTCTCAGCCACTTGTACCAGTGGCCAAATAATTCATTTCTTAGTAAGAAATATGATGGTCTATTAGCGGAAAGAGAGATTAGGTGCACATTAATCAAAGATTTCAGAAACATATAAACATGCATATAGCATCCAGGAATATCCCATTACCCTATTTCAGAAGATATATGTAATCAATATTTCAAATATATCTAGTTAGTTTCATATCATTGAGTTTTAAGTATTTCCCCTCTCTATAAAATGGGCAGGGCTTTCAAAGTCAGTAATTTTCTGAAGTGCTGCCTGACCAAAATAAATATTTGAGTTATGTTTTCTATGCAAACCAGGTCAAAGACAAAACCAACATCATCTCCCACCAACAGATGGAGACAAAAAGAGTAGGTAACTACTGTTACCAGAGTTCTGCTGAAAGAGCATTGACTTGAAATAGCATTAATTCTTCACCTTTTTCTGGCTAAGGAGAGCTTATAAAGCATTGGCTTTTTGTCTCACCCCTGGGATAACCATTGAAAAAGGGTTAACATATACTTTGTGGAAACCAGTCTATCAGAGGCAGTAATTTTTTTTTGTACTGTGCCTGGAAACAGAAAGAGGCATTTGCAAACATCAATCTTTTCTCTGTTGTTTGCATCAAGTAAATATAATTTTATTTGATAGTCATTTGCTTGTTTCCAAAAAGAGCCATAGGGAAAGGGGGAGTCCTTGGGCCCACGGCAACATTTACCTGATACTCTGCCAACAGCCTCTCAGTATTCCATGCATCTTGCAGGAGGACTGGTTTAAGGTAGAAGACTAGCTCATCTCCAGATATCAATTAATACAACCCCAGTGGCCTCTGAGCTTCAGTATGTATTATACTCTTCCTAAAAAGCAATTTTCATAGCCCAAAACTCAAATATTCATTTTTTTAAAAAAAAAAAATTCACATCAAAAGGTGCATCTTTCAAGAAGGGCAGCACAAGCAGTACATAGGGAAAAAATGTCTGCTTTCAAAACCAATACCTCCAAACCATTTCTAATAGCCAACAGTTGCAAATTTAAAGAAAATAACCTATATGGAATTGTCTCGCCAGAGTCAGAGGGCTGTTACTTAGTTATTTATTAGGATATATGGAATCAAGGGTTTCATAGATGTGAAAAATATGTGTGAAGAAATCCAGATATTATTTCATGTTGTGGTCTGCAAAGCCTGGAGTCTGCAGCATTCCTTTCATTAATTCTGTACATTCCCTCAGGCTTACACAACCTATATTTCAATACTTTTATTATGGTGGCTCTGTGTCAAGAAACACATTTTTGAGTTCAGTCTGTGAAACGTCTATAGGCATTCGTATTGGGCTTATACATAGTAGGATGGCCGGGAGCTGCCTTCAACCGAGCCATGGAGGGATTTCACTTCACGCAGCTGTAGAAGGGACTGAGGGATGAGGCACCTAATTTTCTTCAAGCAAATGTAGATTCCTCTTGACAGCACTTAGATGTTTCTATGCTTAGAGTTTACCAATGGGCAGCTTGTGTTTGCATAGAAACAGAAAAATAGAGAAGCATCTACTTCAGAAGTGGCGAAACTGTTGTAGGTCCTGCAGAAAAACCAGCATAAGCACTGGGACCTTCCCATCCTTTCTGGGAGAGATGAGACCCTTTTCTGGTGTGGGCTCACCCAAAAAGGGCTGCAGGACCTGTCGCAGGGCTGACAGGCTTCGAAAGACACCAGGTCAAAAAGCGGAGATTGTGGTTTTTTTTTTTCCTGCACATTATCAGGTTCTTAAAACACTGTGCAATGTGTCTGGGGGCAGAGGACAACTGCACCGAGAGCCAGCAGCCATGGATTGTCAGAGAGAAGGAGGTATTCTGGAAAGTACTCCAGAAAAAGTACAAAAGTCAGGACTTTTGTTAGGACTCACACATGTGGAGATGCACATGTGACAAGCTTTGGACCTACAGGGAGGACAGCCAGGAGAAGCAGGCAGTCTGGCAGAGCATCTCTTAGATGCTCTCAGCAATAAAACCCACCTGAACAAGGGACAGCAGATCGCTCTAGCATGAAAACCAGGCCAAAGTTCAAAAAGAATATAAGAAGTGGTCTATAGCTGCCATGGTCCATCACTGCAGAGCTGGAGAGGTCGTTTTCCTTGGACTGTGCATCAAGCAAAACACTCATTGGATAGCAAGGATTCAGCAAACAAGGCTTTTTTACTGAGTGCTCTGAAAGTTAAATCAAAAAAAATGAACATAATGTTTGCTCTTGACCTAAGACATCCCCATCTAATGAGCCAGCTCCTTTTGCACTGTTTGCCCAACAGCCAGCGACCCCATCTGTATTTCCCTTATTAGCCACTTCCACGCAAGCTCGGTGCTGTCAGCACGGCCTTCTCTCGGCACCCAAGGCTGCAGGGACTGAGCTGCAACTGCCACGTTACAAATGGTGTGGGATTTATGCTCAATCTGCTGCTCTTAACGTTTATTATACACAGATAGGCACCCAAATTCCCTGCTTACAGTAACATCCTGGACATCTTTTTCTCTATGGATCTATGAGCTTTCTGAGAAGAAACCGAGGTGACATTGCACCATCAAGGGATCTGTCTGCAGGCTGTTTTCCAAAGCGAGATTCACCCTTCCCTCGCACATCTGTGTGCCCACAAAGCAAAGGGAAACTGTTGTACATTGCCTCTGGTGGCACCATGGAAAATTTAGTTGGGTAGCATGTGTTGTCAGTATGTGTAGGTGTGGCTGCTGGGCTGGTGTTGCAAAGAACGCTTATCTGACTTGGGTGGAACAGGTAGTCTTTCGGGATCAAAGGAGTTTTTTGGCCCTTGCAGGTGCAAGCAGTTAATGGATGCTGTATTTTGCCTGTGGATGATCTTTACCGCTCACATTATCTCTGAAAGGGCCAATAAACAAGGGAGAATAATCTGAGACTTTTTGGTTGCTAAGGCAATGAATTAATCAGTATGTATGTGTTCAGCATATTCACATGATCCCGCCAAGGCCTACAGCTTTAGGTGCCCCGCTATATTTCTGCCAGCATGAGAGAAGGGAGCAGAGGACTTGGCAGAGAATAAAGTGTCAGTGGCGAGGGCTGTAATAAAAATTTTGGAAGGAGAAAGCAGCACCTACTGCATACACCACATTCATGTATTATGTGATGTTATACCATGCCAGAAAAATGTGGCTCTTTGCCACCATTCTGTGTAACAGCTTCATTTAGCCTAATTATTGGGTATAAAATCCTCTTGTCCAGTAAGAGCTGATTTCTCCTCCCAGAGTTGTGAATCCAGCCTTAACCATATTCAGTGCATTTCATCAGATTTACAGACCCCGCACAAACTCCACAGCTGACAAGGCATGGCTTCACTTAAATCATTAAATTTCTGTCTATCCCAGGAGCTGGGTTCTTTAAAACCCTCTTGAAATAAGATGCAAACCAGCCAAGCAGCACCAACATCATTTCCAAACCCAAGAGCATCAGTGCATGCTCTGAAGGGCTGAGGCTAGAGCAGCATAGTTGATGTGCTTAGGTCAACAACCCACAGTTTGTAAATGTTTTTGATGCTGATCAGGCAGTCCAATTTAATCGCTGTAAATTAAACACTGCGATCCCTTCTGACACATGCAATTAGTCAGAAAAAGAAATTCCAAAAAAGTTAAAAAGTTGGGTTATTTTAGCGTGGAAGATCAAATGAAGTGTTTTGGTTCTTTGGTTTAGGATGCATTCCTGGCTACCCACTTAAACACCCGAGAATGGGGGTCTTTCTTACAGTCCTCTACCACATGTCAGCAGTTAGCCAAAACTGCTGTCCCTGCCACTTTTCTCCAGGCCACAGTCATAGGAGCACTGTGGGACAGCGCTCTGCACCATCCCTGAGCTGCTGTGCTTCCTTTTCTCTTTCTCTCTCTCACATATAAACACGTCACTGCTCACTGAACCCCTAGTTCACGTTTCTGAATGATTTTACATGTGCAGTTGTTGCGGGTGGTGATAATACATACCTGCTTTTCAGTTCAGAGCTGCTTTTGTTTCCTAAAGAAGCTTACCTGCCCTACTGTCTGAAATATGTAGCCTTTAGTTAGAGCTCATACAACTCCACACATTCAGCGAGGTTTAGCCCAATCTGAAACAAAAAGGCACTTGTAAGAAGGAAATCCGTAGTCTGACCTGCAGTGTCACTCTGGGGAGAGATAGAGCCATACAAGCTACTGCCATAAGCAGGCAGCCTGTTATCATCACATCTGGAGCTCTGAGCCTGGTCCTTACCCCAATTCCAGCCTGGCTTTGTGTGAATGTAAATCTCCTTATCGTAAAGTGAAGATAATGCTACTACAGCACACTGCACAGTGTAGGAGAATTAAATGGATAAAGTTTATAAAGTGTTTTAGATGTCAGGCAAAGTATATATAAAAGCTAAACATCCTTACAGAAAGCTCCGATAGCTGAATATCAGAAAGCTAATAGGGAGAAAGGCATTACAGACCTGGCAGGGAGACTGGGTCTGATCCTGAACACTAGCCCTCGTGGAAAATCAATTTAATCCCAGAGGAGAGCAGCCTGGGAAGGGAGGTGCAGGCAGCAGGGGCAGGGGTGGGTGCAGGCAGAAGCGCCCCTCACCACACTCCCCAGGCCAATCCTGCTCATCCCTGCATTGCCCACTCCAATCCATGCGTCTGGGGAATCTAATTAAAAACCATTTGCAGTTAATTAGTGTGCAGGCCTGGCCTGCGATGGCAGGCTCCGTTGTGGCGCGGGATGGCACCGAGGACGCTGTGCTCAGCGGCCAGCCCTGCTCCCCTGCTCCCCTCTCTCCACAGCGGCGTGGAGAGGGGGGCTCAGCCGCTGCCCTCCCTCTGCTCACCTTCAGCTCCCACTGCTCCCACCCTGGGCCTCAGAACACACGGACAGGAATGAAGGTGTTCATTTAGATAAAATGCGAAATCTGAAAGCCATTGAGTTCTACTGGTCGTTGTCAGGTGGAAGCAGCCAGGCTGTGCCTGACACATAGCTGAAGCTGTAGCTCTCTCTACAGGCTTCGCCTACAGTAACTGCAGCCACAGCCCGACTGGCGAAGCCTGCCCTGGACGGCCACCCGTCGGCCAGCCCAGCTCTCCACTGTGGCTCGGTGCGTGTGAGCACCACAATGGGCCTCCGGAGGACACGGCCATCCTGGGGGGAAGGTGGGTGAGGAGGGATGGGGCTGCCTGCTGCAGGGGATCTCACCCTTGCTGCAGGGGATCTCACCCTTGCTGCAGTGAGGGGTGGCTGTGGCCACGCAGCTGTGCTCCAGGCACTGTTGAGCTCAGAAGTAGCTGGTGACACACCATAAGCACCAGGGAGCTCCGAGCTGAGGGGCTCCAGCATATCCCAAAGTCATGAGCATGTACATGGGCAGACACATTTCATGGGTCCAGGGCCACCACCTCCAGCACAGAGCTGTGGAGGAGCTCTGCACGGCAACCCAGGGAGTTTTTATAGCCTCCTCCAAGCTCTGGGATGATGCAGCAATGTGATGGAGAGCTAACTGCTCCAAACACTCCTCCACGATCTCCCGGCACACCGGCGATGGGGGAGCAGGCAGGGTGTCTGTAGGGGAGAGAGCAGGAGAGGCCACAGACTCAGAGCCACTGGGAGCAGGAAGTAATGGGAGGCACAAAGCGAAGGGCAATGCCGGATCCAGCCTCAGTCATTAATACTATCATGGCTGGGTTTTTTTTATTCAAGGCTTTTTTTTTTGCTTTTCCTAGTAATTTCTAGATAACAAAATGATTGGATGATTCCTTAAGGTCATTTCGTATGGTAGATTTATTGGGAATATTACCTGTATATTTAGAGTTAAGAGGGACAACTATTTTATTTCCTTTTTTATTGCCCCATTATTTATAAAGTTCTCTTTGAATCTTGTGAAGACTTTTTTTTCATTTCCCTTCAGAGTTTGTCTTTCTCTTTGGCAAACATTGATTTTTTTTCATGTTTTTTCCAGTGAACCTTGAAATTAAAATGTCTTTTTTTGTTTAATTTCTTTTTTGTACACTGGACTCATTGTCAGCACAGCAAGAGCAAGGTGCTTTGTTAGATTACTGCTGCTTCAAAGCTACTGAAAGGAAGAGTTGACCACATTTTATTGTCTGTAGTTCCTTCATGAGTTGCAATTATTCTCTTTAAAACACAAAGGCAATCCCAAATTCTCAGCATTTTAAGAAAGCATTTAAATTTTTACCAAATTATACCAGTTTTAAGAATTATGGAATTTTTTGTCCTCTTCGTGGACAAATATCACATGCTGAAATGGCTATATACAAAGTTTGCAGGCACAGAAAATATCTTTTATTAGACCAGCTGATATAGTTGGGAAAAAAAACAAAACAAACAAACAAACAAACAAAAAAAAAGGAAAAGCTTTGAAACACACGAGCTCCTTGAAAGCATTTCTGTTTTTTTCAACAATATCAATTGTTCTAATAAAAATATTACCTCTCCCTGCAAAGCTTGCCTCTCTCCTACCCTTCTACCGTTGCAGCTAGTAAAACACTATTTTCTAGCTGAAAAATAATTGTATTTGTATAGCAAAGAAACCATATCACTATTTTTCCAAGTGTTTTTCACCCAAACCTAGTCTGTTCTTTCTCCTATAGTAGAGATTTTTTTCAAGTATTTTTAGAAAAGAATAATTTTTATGATAATTACTATGCATTGTCATTTTATCTGCTTTAGCAGAATTCTGTATTACACATTCTTGACTAAGAATGCTTTTTTCTATTGCTAAGTAGCCAGGGTACTGTAGGTTATAAAATTAAAGCTTAAATTATAGTAGGGTAAAGTAGTTGGACCTGGGAACACAGATACATTTGTATCTTTGGTCAGCCTGATGTGGCATCCGAAAGCTAGGAAACTCTTCAAAACATTCAGCTAAAATTAAATCCTCCATAAATTAAAAGGGTTTGCTTTAGCTTTGTGACCTAGGGTTATACATTATGCTAAGCAAGTATAACAGCCTATGTTCAAAGGCTAAAGAGCAGTAGTAAGTGTTTAAAGCAGCAAGAGTTGTGTTTAAAAAAAAAAAAAAAGCCTTTAAAAATGGATTGTTCTAGGCTATAATAAACTATGAATTGTAAAAGGTTAATTGACAAAATGATACTCCTCTAATGCCATCTCTCTAATAGCAATCATTGCTGAATCCATAATTCAGGGGTCTTGCTATATTGACAATTACATTTCCTCAAAAAGACTCCAGTTATTTCCTCACTCTGCTTAACCTATGGTAATTAATTATAGATTTACAAGTGGTACACAGGCAGATACAGGTATCTGCAAGCACTGCGCTACTGGTAAGAAAGAAAAAATTCCCGTCTGCAGCCTGGGGCGGCCCAGGTATCAGGATGAAGATCCATGCCATGAGTTGACCTTTGCCTCGTGTGCCATCCAAACCAGAGAGCCCGTGTGGGTGGTGGTAATTACCCCCATTGCACACCTGGCATTCAAGGAAGGGCAGCCTTGCCTCAAGGTTGCTGCACTTAGGTTCAAATCCCATTTTCGCAGAGCCTCTGATCTGTAACTCTTTTTTTCTCCAAACTATACTTCTTATTCAATGAGATACAATGTGTTAGCAGTGAATAAACCAGAAAGAATAATAACAAACCCAGTCAAAATTCTTCCATGTGGCATGTTCTCAGAGTGCCAGAGGTATCTCCTCATGATCAAAAAGATTCCTTTTTAACAACTTTTTTTTTTTTTTTTTGTAAAGATATGCCAAATGAGAGCTATTTTGTTTGTTTGTTTGCTTTTTTAAAAAGCAACACTTCCCCAACAGAAAGACAAAGGGAGTTATTGGTGTTGCTGTTTGACAGGAAGGGTTTTCCCAGGCACTGGCTACGTCAGTGGCTTTTGTGAGCAGAATGAAGCACCACACCTTCATTTCTATCCATGCCTGACACAATCTGTACCCAAAAAAATGGCACAGACTTGCTAAGAAAGGGCTATTATAATGTCTCCTTAATTACAATTCATTACCTTTTTTTTTAACAGTATAAACTTATCAGCTATAACAAAAGATGTTTAAGAAACAAACCTTGTCAAAATAAACGAATTAAGAGCATTCATCCTTTTTCAGAGTGTGAAGAAGTTTGTGAGGTGATAATGAATTCTGTAATGCATTAGCCACACTTCTTAAAATGTGTGTGCCACTTACTCCGTAACTTGCTAAAGTTTTGTCATTCTCACTGAATCTCCAGTTATGGGCACAAATTAGCAAGATTTGATTGTAATTAGACTTTGAGGAATTCAGCTATTATCTTGCCAAATGCAGGATGTTTTCTCTGTGCAGAAGCCTGTTAAAGCTGCGTGAAATCCATATGAAATCCATAGGCGTGCTACCGTTGGGCTTTGCTGTATTACTTGGCAGAGCCTTGTGCTGGAGAAGGTGCAGAACATCTGCTCACCAGGATCCTGCTATGGCTTGGGCTGTCCCTGTGCATTGGCAGGTGAGTCCTGTCCCAGGAGCTGGGGTTAAACATGCTCCCAAGTCAACATAAGCTCTCCCTGGGATTTCAACAAAAGCAGGGCCAGGCCATGATTTGGGCTATACGCCAATAACAATTTGTGGTCTGCTTTCCCAAATCATTGCTTGCTTTCCACGTAGCAGACATCTTCCACTGTGCCAGGAAATTCAGTCCAGGCATGACTGAATGTAGCTCCAGCAGTATTACCAAGTCCACCCATACAGGCAATGATTTTTGATGCAGCTCCTTCCTTGCTTTAATCCCTTTATGACTGGGCACCAGCAAAATCTTGCCCTCCCTCTAGGAGCCCAGTCCTGCAGCTCATTGACTTTGTTTTCAGAGCTGCCTCAACATCTGCCTAATGATCCACCTCACATCCACACATCCTCACAATCACCTCCATGATTGTTGTTCCACTGAAGGAACAGGGAGCCACAACAGATGAATGGCATTTCTGCTTCCCTGAAGAGAATATTTCCCAGACAGCCTGCAGACCTCAAGCTGCTCTCCTATCTTCCTATTCCATGACTTTTCTTGTAACACATCTCTTCTATCCAATTTGTTGCCATCCTGGTGTATTCTTCCATCTTCTCATACCCCTTTCCTTCCCTTTCCCCAGGATAGTCTTTCCACTCACCACCAGTTCACAAATTCACATCTATCCCCTGTTACAGCACCAATCTTAGAGATCCAAATATTAGAGGTTCTGAAGAGAGTCACTCTCTGACAAATTTTGCATTTCTGTGTGCAGGAAATGAACACCCTGAACTTCTCTGATGTAGTGAAATCTTTCCAGCAGCAGCACGGCTTCGCTCATTTAGTGTTTCATTAGATGAATGCTCATAAGAACACAAAAAATAGATGGTGTCAATGACTCTTTGTCATCTAAACTGAATACTTTGAGGATCTGCTCAGATTCCTGGAGACTCTTAACACCATGGTTTTTTGTTTCCAAAAACTGAAGGCAACTCTTGCAGACTTAACCTATTGTGGTTTTTTCCCTCAGAGCACAGCAGTGGTACTTTTCCTGCACTACTTTTTTTTTGTGCATGGCAGTGGGGCTCACTGTCATGGTCCTGCTGGGTTCCGGTTAGAGAGGTCCACTCCCCTCCTCATCACTATACTACCTCTCCATCCTGTTGCACCTCGAACAGAAGCACTGATGCCACATTGGATCCAGGCTCCCCTGGCTCCCGTGGGCCTCAGACCACTGTCCCAGCTTGACAACTCAGGTAGGGGCCTGGCCCCATGGCTGAGTGCACACGTTTGGGGGAGGCTGCAGAAAACAAGAGGAGTTTGCTGTATTCATTACAGTAAACCAAACTGAATTTGGAAATCTGGAAATCTAGCCCTAGTGGCTCTTTTGCAGGCCCACAAGGTTGCCCCTGGTGCCACAACGTGCCACGTGGACGTGCATCCCTCACCTGCAGTGGGAGCAAAGCAAGCAGTGGCAGGGAGGAGATCTGCAGTCCTCGGTTATGGGAGATGACTGAAAGCATAGAGCTGTGGAGATGCTGAAATAACTAAACACATTTTGGAGCTGTTAACTTACACTGCAACCATTCCCATCCCCACCGCAGCCAAATTCAAGGAAGTGCAAAAGCAGAATCACACCACTCATATTCATTCACAGGGACCAGAACCAAAATCTAAGCTCCAAACTCATGAGTAAAGTATGTTTTCAGAGTGGCAAATCGACATGAACATTTGTGCCCAGAAAACAGTATGCTCTTTGAATACTGATCTCTGTGGGAGATCCAATATGCCGTTGGAAGAGCTGTTCATGAATGTCAAGAATCAGCACTGAAACGGTCCATTCTGCAATAATACTTCCTATTAGATATCTCACTGAAAAAGCCAGAATTTTAATAATGTATATGGTAATTTTTAGTTAATAATTTAAAAGGCATTTCTTAAAGTTAGTATACACCCATACCTGTTGACTGGCCGGCAGCTGACAGGAGGCAGTTTGCCTCACGTGTGGAGGATGTGATGTCTCTCTGTCGTGGGAGCTCACCTCTCTGCAGCCTGGCAGGTGCCACCAGCAAGGACAGATGGGAGGACAGCCAGGCAATGTACCCCCTGCAGCTCTCAGAGCAAGCCAGCAGCAGCCACAAACCACCCCCAGGGCTGTGCCCTCCGGCGTCAGTGTGTGCCACAAATCCAGGGCCCACCAGCACTGACCGTGACCCCGTCCCCACTCCTGTGGGTGCACGAGCATGGCTTTCGGCTTCTTCATCTCACCTCTGCCAAAGTCCTCCCTGGGCACAGAGAGCATCTCAGCCACGTTCTCACTCACCTTTCCAATAAAATACAGAATTCTTCATTAGCAAGAGTACCACAATATTCAGTAGTAATTATAGCAATAAATGTTTGGAGGTTAAGGTGTGTTTTATAAATGTTCAATATTTATAGCTATGGAACAATTCATGAATTGTCACATTCACCTAAAATGATTCACAGTTATAATTGGAGAAGAGCTTCCGCAGGAAAAATTAGGCTATACTGACCCACATAAACAAAATTCAGTAAATGTTAACAAGTTGCTGGAATCTATTTAAAATAATACTTTGGCAGCACAGCACAAAACTAATTTCCTGACTGATTAGTCAAATTAGGGCCCATCTCCCATCAACATATATGTAAATATTCTGGTAAAATAAGCACGTTTTTATTTGCTGGAACAGAGATAGCATGTGCTACTATTGTGCTTCATAAGCCTACATTAAAAAAAACACCCTACTTTTAGTATGAATTAGGTGAACACTCAACCATCTCTGCAACTCCGCAGCTCACCAGGGAAAACACTCTTCTACATACATTACAAATAACTGTGAAGTCTAGTGTTCAACTTAACTGAAAAGCACACCACTAAAAAAAAAGAAAAAGCTCTCTAACATGTTATTTATACACTGTATATACTGACTACAGAAGGAACCGAAATTATTTTCACTAGCGACATATGTGTAATTTAATATCACCAGTGAAAATGAGAAGTAGCTGAACCTCCTGGGATAAGCTCCAAGCAGTTCTAATTTTTCAAGTTTTGCACATAAAAAAAGTGGGAGCTAAGCAGAGCTCTTGCCACATCTCTGCAGCAATTACAGCAGTATTTTCTGGAGGAAAGGATGGAAAACAAAAACTATGCGTGGGGAAAAAAAAATGAGCAGAGAGAAAACAAACCCTTCCCCACCACCCTACTATCAAACTTCTCGAGTGGATCCATTTTTCAACCCGGTCTTAAAGAAAACAGCTGTGTATGTGGCATGTCTGTAGAGTCACAAAATAACCTACATTTCATATTTCTTCACCTACTCTTGCTCTGCATAATGCTGGCCCTGGGATCTCACACCTCATCAGCTCCTTCTGTGCTTAGAACAAGGTCATAATGCACTGACCTTGTATCCCGCAAAACCAAAACCAGCCCATAGCTTGCTGTTGAATTTTTTCCCTTGAAATCTCCATACTGGGGGAAGGTATTGAGAGTGCATGACTCCTGCTGACCTTTAGAAAAACTTCCCCCATATCACTACCTCTTGCACTGAAAATAGAGAGTCATTCTCCCCTGATTTATGTTTCCCACTGCAAGCACAGCAGATGCATCCCAGACTGCTGAAGGACAAGCCTGAAGAGAGCAATAAACTTTCAAGACGTGGCATCAGAAGGAGCAGCATGCCAGCATCCTCATGTCCTTTCGGAAAGCAAAGGAATCAGCTAGCCAGCTTTGCTCTCTGTGCATTTCCTACTCTGAATTGACACCTGGGTGAAAAGGAAGCTAGCAGGTTTATAAAGGGGCCCTATAGCTTGTGCCGCAGCGTGGTTTGGGTCAAGGGCCCCCAGTGCCACGTAGGACTGGACGTGAAAGCCGGCTGCCAGAGGAGAGGCAGGAGAGAGCTGAAGCATAAGCCAAGAGATACCAGAGAGCAGTAAGAGAGGAACAAGGTGAGGGTCACTCAGCCTGTAGCTCAGTGACTATAACTCGGCCAGCAGTGTGCAGGTCACCTGCTCCGTGGGCCAGCACAGCCGCTCCCTCTTTTCCCAGGCACAGGGACAGGAGATGCCGTCTGCTTCAGCTGTTCCTCCTGGGGCCTTTAAAGGCTGAGTTATTTCTCACTAGTTCATCATACAGCCCGTTGCTACAGAACTGGTCTCCTAAACAGTCACTAGGATATGGTTTGCCAGTGTTACATCCATATAAAACAAAGTTCAGCACAGCGTACGTAAATAACTACCATTACAATCCCACCGTAGTACCCAGACGCTGTGTAAGTGAAAGGCTATTTCCATAAAAGCCTTCAAGTTAGATATATATTTTCTCATTAACAATTTGCCATTAGTCTCAGAACTTAACGACTCAGCTGATGCAGCCGTGGCCCCGTGCCTGGCTCGGTCTCTCCACTGAGGTGTCTCTGTTCAGAATGGAGGGGTTCCCCAAATCAGCATGTTCGGAAAGGTGATCTCTGCACCCCTGGTCCCAAGACAGGCCACTCCTTAGACACTGCCTTCACCATCTTAACAGAGAAATGTGGCCACCCAGCCCGATGCTCTGTGTGACACAGGCAAGCTGGGTCTGGTGATAAGCCAGATATTCCAGTCCCAGCCCATCTCCATTTAAAAAAAAGTAAAATAAAAAAATCCGTTCATGACTTTACATTCATAAATACTCTCACAATGTCAAGGGATGGGGGGTTTTCATCAATTCATTAGATCTGCTCCCATGAATTATTTATATGCAGTGCTAAAAATGGTTCTGAAACATTACAAGAATTCAATATCAGTTTTCACAGTGGGATTTCATCATTTTAGCACTGGAGCATAATAGCCTAATGCAATACTAATACGATATGGTGCTAATAGGGTACAATGAGAGTTCTCTCTAATATGCAAACATTTCCATGTTGCATTATTATTTCTTTTAAGTTAATATGATATGGTGATAATATGATGAAATGAATTAGTTTCATATCATTGTTTGCATGAGTTGCGCATATTAAAAGAATATTTCCCCCCCTCCCCTTGAATTCACTTGGAATGAGCTTGAAAATTTACCCTGTAGTTATTCTTATGCTAATGAGGCTGTTTAGTAGGAAACACTCCCGCTGTTGCTTAGCCAGCTGAAGAAAGAATAGGCACATGTCACCTCTTGCTGGAATAAGAATGTTCCTGGCCTGTTTTGAAAGCCTCTGTCCTAAACATGTTTCCTTTAACATTTCCCACTAGCTCATAGATTCGTTGCATATTTATGACAAATTCCCTGGTCAATATTTATCAGGAGCACTTCTACATCAGCAGACGTGTCCTCCTGTTCAGCTGCTGCCAAGGGGAAAGGCAGGGGGAGTCACACACCAGCAGCCCCGGCGAACACCGGCTGCGGAGGTGACCACAGAGGCAGAGGCATCGGCATCATGGCTTTTCTGATCTGGGGTCTGGTACATCCTGGGAAGAGCTAGATAACAAGCCCACACCCAGACTGCGGGGTCAGTCGCAGTCCTCTCCTCCCAGCATCGTGACATTTTGCCAAAGCCTGTGCTGTGCAGGCATCGATGCAAAAGGCCAAGTTGGTGTGAAGATTTTACTCTCTGCCCTCCAAAGCAGAATATCCATCAACCTTGGAGAGAAATCCTTTCTGCTCTTTCTGGAAATGAGCCCTGTTCCCTGGCAGGTCAGACTGATGTGAAGACTCCTTCATTTCCCTGCTGTGGTGGCAGGGCTGCAGGAAAAGCATTTGGGATTGTCCAGCACATCCTACAGATACTTTGGCATCCCATG
Organism: Gallinago undulata; assembly: GCA_026546715.1. Taxonomy (NCBI): domain Eukaryota; kingdom Metazoa; phylum Chordata; class Aves; order Charadriiformes; family Scolopacidae; genus Gallinago; species Gallinago undulata. The sequence goes on from JAOTQQ010000004.1 coordinate 14,580,286, forward strand.
CTGGTCAGGAGCTACACGGCTTGGGGCAGCTGAGAAGCCCTGTCCTGATCCTCTGCCAGCATTTTTCTACTACTGGACAAACTGGAACGGCTATAGTGGGGCTTTATTCCCTTTTCAGAAGGACTTCCAGGATTCACTGTGCTCGTTAGTAAATGGGCACTGAAATGCTGAGGTTTTCTATTTGGGAATGGTGTGGAATTCCTATACAGGATGACACAGGAGGACATTCATAACAGCTAACATTAACCTCTGGCTACTCTCTCCCTGAATTCCCTTTGGAGCAGGAGAACATCCCATAGGAAGTGTCTGAGAGTGACATCCTGACCTACCTGCACCCCCACTTTAACCTCATACAGTTCCAGGAATCACCTTCAAATCCCAGCAAATCCATCTTGCCTGAATCTGAATTTAGGCTCTATGACCTTTAAGTCATACGAAGTTACTCATGAAAATTTTACACATGAGGTTAATAGCACATGTACAACACTGAAAATTTCCTCAAATGTTACAGGGGTTTAAAATGTCATAAATAAAAGAGTCCAAAGTTTTTTTTAATTATCAGATTTCCAAAGCTACTCTACATAATTCCCTGTATAATCCAATCTTAAACTCAGAAGACACTCATGCAGATGACATTTCCTCTCTGTTTTGAATGGGGATTATTTTATAAGAGGATACTGAACCTGGAAACATTTCAATAGGTCTGATATTTAAAGCATATTTAATAGCATTTACGTTTTAATCTCCTTACTGACTAAACTTTAAAGGGAGCTGCAAGGAATTCAACAGGAAAAAAAATAATTAAACATTAGTTAATAACATAACATGCCTAGGTAATGGGTCAGTTGATTAGTTGATTCAGGAACAGGACTGAAACGGCAATGATTGTCGGGCACCCCAGCACACCACGCTTGCATTGCTCACATCTTCCCAACACTTTGAAAGGTTTTTGTTTCTTATGGACTTTGGCTTCACTGTTGGCAATAGGGTGATCTAAAAGCAGTGGGCCAAAATCACCATATTCCTCATAAATGAACAGATTAAAGGGGTCTTTGCCAGGCAGAGAGCAGTGGCAGCTGCATAATTCTCATAACTTTCTTTCTGCGCTTTCTAGCCTGAATGCAATGCAGCATGGTCCAAGATCTCTCAGGGGATGACAACTCACGTGGTTAACCAAAACTCACAGAAAACTAAAAAACAATGAAACAAACAAACAACCTGCTGGTTTTCTGAACTTTGGAGTTTTAGAAACAAACTCCACTTTTTATCGTGCAAGTTCAGCCCCGGTGCCTCACTGCTGCTGAGAGCGAGGCACTCAGCGGCCGTGAGTTACTCCTGGTGCTGGTACTTGGCTCCCTGAACTTCACACACACTCACTTGCTGCTTCAGTCCTGAAAGAGCCTGCAGACAGCTCCCTGCTTGTTTTTCTTCTCACACTCTGCCTTAACCCCAGGAGCAAGGAGCTACTTCATTAGGAGTAAAGTATTAATTAGCAGTGAACCTATTTAACCCACATGCTCTTTCACGCAGTTTCATAATGAATCCCAAACAACCTCAGGTTGTAACATGACTACTATTTTCCTGGATTAGAGCAGATACAAGTTTTCTTGAAACCAGAGGCAGTGGTCTAGCAAACTCCTCTTTCCAAGGAGCTCATACATTGGAATCTGCTGCAACTTCCCAATGAAGGGCTGGGTGAGTTCTGGAGTAAGAAATATCACGTACGGGAGTCTTCCAGCATTCTGAAGCTGTGCTCTAAGCCAGCATTAGAAGGGGGGAAGGAAGAAGTGAAAACCTGCAAATAAAATCCATTTGCCCTGTTTCCAGCATTACTGTCCGCATCTCTCCCAGCGTCTCTCAAAGAATCACTTGCATCAGTGAGGTCTAACCTAAATTAAGAAAACAGGGCAGGTTTCTAGAGCTGCCAACCAACATGCTACTGTAAGGGCAAGGAGAGCGCTGTGTCTGCTGGAGGCTGGGTGCATGGTGCTAGCTGAGACACGTGGCATTACCACAGGTGCGGAGCACACCTCCTGGAGAACCTCATCCCTTGGCACCTCAGCCATGGGGCTGCAGCTCTGCAAGCACAGTGGCAGGAGCCTCACCATTTAGGAAGTCTGGGAATATCTTTATCAAGTTGCAGCTCTTTTACCCCGTTGTATCAGCAATAGCTGATTTCAGTTATTTCACTGAACAGGACTCAGTGTGGCCATGGGTGGGCGCTAGCTTTAAGCTCTTGGTCTCTGATAAAGGAAACTCTTACTGGTGTGCCAGGACTCACATGTGGCTGCCTGAGTAACCTCAGGCTGACCATCATAAAACACAAATTATAAAAGCCACGTTTTAAATATTTGGATGCATACTTGTTTCTACACTAAAAGAACTGAGTTTGCAAAACTTTCCTGTGTGATCAAGGCAAATTGACGTGATTACTTTTAGCTGTCAGTGGGAACAAATAGGTCTTATACAACTTAAGCACAGTAATCCTGGCCATTATTTTACTCTGAAAAATCAAAGATTTCTTAGTGTTACCATTACTATTGCTCTGTTACTTGTGGGAAACAATTCCAGCTATCAGGAAATAATTATGAACAAAGCCCAGTTAATTATACAAGACATCTCAGCTGCCCTAATTAAGGATCAGTTCAATACTGTTCACTTGGTAATTTTTTTTTTAATTGTGAATAGATTTAGTAGAAGCCTGGCTGATAAACAAATAATGAGATTGGTGGTCGAAAAGGAATCTGATTAATAAAATTATTCACCAATTATTTATTTTCTCTGGTTTCTATCGTTCTTCCTTCTGCGTTATAACAGGAATAGAAGGATAAGTATTGCACTGATTGGTTTCAACACCTATGTCCCTTTCTGCCACAAGCATCCTAATGTCCTGAGCCTGACTGTTAAAGCTTTACTCATTTCACCATGATAAGATGAGGGAACAATTCAAAGTCAAGAAAACACTAAGTCCCTGATGCAGCAAAAAGTCACACGCAGGTAGATTCCTGGACCCATACAAGCCTTATTGACTTTGCTTCAAGTATTCACCTTGCATAACTAGAACATGTATGGACTTTCTGCTCAAACATGAGAAAACAGTCATGACTAGAAAAACAGAGACAAGCTGGAGCTTCAGTCTCACAGCAGACATCCTCACCACTTCTCCAGTAGAATTTACACAGACCTCGTTGACCACCCAAGTGTAGCATCCCAAGCCTAGAAATGAGATCACATACAGAAGAAATTGAGACCTACTACCATGGCTAATGAACTCAGACCCAAAATGTTCCCAGAGGATCTCAGCAGAGCCATGCCCAGAGGGGACGCATGAGGCCTGGCTGGGCAGGCAGGGCAGGAGGGGGAACACTGGGGATGACACTGGGAGAAGGAGGAAAAGTCTCTGGTTTGAAATGCCTGCAGCTGAGTACCAGCAAATCTTTGTGTGTTACCAACAGATCAACGATGGATGACTGCAGTTGAAGTAGAAAAACAACTTTACATGTGTTTTAAACTACAGTCTGCTAGCCTCATATTTTAATATGAAACTGAAGCAATTTACTTCCTTTTTAATGGATTATAGAAGGAACTTGAGCATAATGTTTCTACCCTTGTATGATCAATACCTTTAACACACTTATAAATTATTAATATTCTGCTCACAAAATTAACCACCTCTGAAGAAGCATAATTGCTCAATACAGCTCAAAAGAAAAGAACATTTAAGGAAGTAAAATGTTTCTTTGCATTTTTAGAAGCTTCTAGTAGCTTTCTAATACAGCTGAAAAGCTACACTGTTTATTATTCAATGTAGTCTATTAATTGTAATTTAATTATTAATTTTTTTTCCTTCTGTGGTGCTATAAAGGGACTTGGCACATGACTGTTTAATCAGTCAAAAGCCCATACCATGAGGACTCTCATTACGTTCCTCCAAGAAATGAATCTCTTTTCCAGATGGGAAGGCTTTGGGTAAGAGGAAGGGGCTGAGCTGATTTAGGAGTTAGCATAAGTCAATATTATTCAGGATTGGTGCATGCAACATTACACAATATTCCCAGTGCTAACACCACAGTGCTCCTGCTGACATCTCTTCACAAATATTCTTGATAAGTATCGTAAAGAGGACATACATCTTACTGCTAATTAATATCATGTGCTATATTCACTTAGCTGCATTTCATTAGCTGAATTATCAAATTAAATAATAATCTTCCAAATTGTGTCTCATTTTTAAAACTTGGTCTCATTTTCTGAATGAAGAGGAAATACAGAGATCTCAAACCTCTGCTTAGGGACCATGAACCTTCAGTGTAGCCCTGAATCTGACTTTCTTTTTCCAAGGCACATTCTATGTATTCTAATAAGTTTGAATTAGGATATCTCGGGAAAAAATATGACAGCTAGTATCAAAATGTAAAGCCCAAAAATTTCTTTAAAAATTTAAACTAACAGAGCGCAAATGTGCTCCCACAGAGGGATCAGGGGTTCAGAGGCTCAAGTGATATTCCAGACAGTGCTAGGAGGATTACGGGGCTCTCCTCTGTATGTTGCCGTTCTCTGAGAGTAAAGGACTAGTGAGGGGCAGATCCACTCATACAACATCATCCTCAATTTAATGAACGAGCTTGATAAATCTTATCTAAACAACAGGTGAATTATTTGATCAAATATTTTCAAGACAATTTTTAAAAATTTATTTCTATGGTTAACACACCTGAGATAACATGGCTCAGGTCTGGTATAAAACAAAATAAAACAAAGAAAATCTCACTTGGTCATCATTCAGGATATCATCTCCTCTAGAGGAAAAGAAGGTTATTGGGAGTGGTCAACATGGATTCACCAAGGGGAAATCATGCTTAACAAATCTGATAGCCTTCTACAACAGAATGGCTAGCTGGGTGGATGAGGGGAGAGCAGTGGATGTTATCTACCTTGACTTCAGCAAGGCTTTTGACACTGTCTCCCATAACATCCTCAAGGGTAATCTTAGGAGGTGAGTGTTAGATGAGTGGACAGTAAGGTGAATTGAGAACTGCCTGAGAGACATTGCTCAGAGGGTTGCAATCAGTGGCGCAGAGTCCAGTTGGAGGCCTGTAACTAGCAGTGATCCCCAGGGAACAGTACTGGGTCCAATCTTGTTCAATATATTTATCAAAGACCTGGATCAGGGAACAGAGTGTACCCTCAGCAAGTTTGCTGGTGACACAAAACTGTGAGGAGTGGCTGACACACCAGAAGGCTGTGCTGCCGTACAGTAAGACCTGGAAAAGCCAGAGAGTTGTAGAGAGTTGGGCAGTGAAGAACCTGAGGAAATTTAACAAGGGCAAATATAGGGTCCTGCACCTGGGAAGGAATAACCCCATACTTCAGTACAGGTTAGGGGCTGACCTGCTGGAAAGCAGCTCTGCAGAGATGGACCTGGGAATCCTGGTGAACAAGTTGACCAGGAGCCAGAAACGTGTCCTTGTGGCCAAGATGGCCAGTGGTCTCCTGGGGTGCATTAAAATGAGTGTGGCCAGCAGGTCAAGGGAGGTCATCCTCCCCCTCTACTCTGCCCTGGTGAGGCCACATCTGGAGTACTGTGTCCAGTTCTAGGCTTCCCAGTTCAAGAAAGATAAGGAATTACTGGTCAGAGTCCAGCAGAAGGCTACAAAGATGATCAGGGGACAAGAGCTTCTCTTTTATGAGGAAAAGCTGAGACCCAAGTCTGTTTAGCCTGAAGAAGAGAAGACTGAGAGAGGATCTGATCAATACTTATCAATATCTAAAGGGTGGGTGTCAAGAGGATGGGGCCAGACTCTTTTCAGTGATGCCCAGCAACAGGAAAAAGGGCAATGGGCACATACTTGAACACAGAAAGTTCCATCTGAACATGAAGAAAAATTTCCATACTTTGAGAGTGACTGAGCACTGGAACAGGCTGCCCAGAGAGGTCGCAGAGTCTTCATCTCTGAAGATATTAAAAAGTCACTGGGATGAGCTCCTCTGCAAACTGCTCTAGGTGAACCTGCTTTTGCACTGAATTAGCAGCATCCTCATTTCCACTTCCGTAAATCATATTAACACCTTTGCTGCAGCTATCCTGATTGGAGAGTTTAATGGACACTTCTCAGGCATGAAGCACAAACTTTCAGCTCTGAAACTGATCCTTCCCACCAAGACAGTGCCTAAGGCCATGGGGGTGGTGTCATTCATGTGAAGAGAGCTTTCAGACCATAGGTGTTCTTGCCAGCTACAATGACTTTTTTTGTGTGTGTGGTGATGGCCAGAAATTTTCTGAAGTACCAGAAAGTACTGAAACTGTGAGACCACAGAGCTATTTACAGATTTTTTTCCATTACCTACTGCAAACCAACCATAAAGAGAGACTTTTCAAGAGAGACCTTTCTTAACCTTTCAGAGATCCATTGAGCTTCTCCATATTTCCGTAGGCTGTGCCAATTCTGGAAAATCTTTGAGCAGTATTGTTTCAACATATTCTCTGTCTCTTTACAATCATTTCCGTAAAAAGCATGAATGTATATCTGAAAACAAATGCTGGATTTCAGCAACCTCTTGTGTAGCATAGTAAAATAGCAGGAAGAATATAATATAATTAACCAGACTGACTTCTCCAACTCAAATATGTTAACAACCTTCATCATAACAAATTTCAATACATGTTGTAATGTTATAGCATGTGAAATTATGTATTTCTTTTTTCAGTCTAGAGCTAGAATAAATAGTTGCCAACACAGCCAGAAAGTCCACCAGACTTACAAGCAAGAAACTCTATTGCTTGTGTGAATGCTAAGAAAGTAGCTGTCTTTATACAATTAAAGTTCAAGGTTGCATCTATAGTGTTTTTTTTCAGCTGTATTTGAAAGTAGATTTAAATTGTTACTGACCCCTAACCTTGTTCAAGTTTCACAGTGTTGAGTATGTAAAGCAGAAGAGACTGAAAGGGTTGTAAGTGAAGAAAAAGAAGTCTTGCAGCTAGAGAGAATATTGTGCAGGGAAACTACAGATGTTTGGAAAATCCGTTTCATGAAGGGTACCTTTCTCTTACAGCATCTGAATTATTCTTAAGAGAAAATTCTTTAGAGGTAGTCATGGTCATTTACCAGTTTTATAAAGATGTTTATTTTCCATGCAAACCAGAAATTAAGCAGGGAGCTCAGTTCAGACAGCTTAAAAAAAATATATAAAAAAAAAAACTCTGATTACCAACTGGTGTTGTCCATAACAGCCTCCGGGCCCAGAAACACAGCAAATTCTTGCAGGCATCTTTGGGAGCTCCTGTGCAATAGCGATATGATTTGAGTTGGTTTTGCTTTGATTACCGGATGTCTCTCACACCGCTCTTCAAACAGAAAATGGGAACTCTTAAGTGAAGAGAATAGAGTGATCAAGATCCTGCTTTGTTTCAGGACTTCCGGAAATGAAGACAGAAAAGAGGAAAAGCAGGAGGAGAAAGGGAAATGCAAGCAGGCCAGCCCAGTGATTTGGAACGGCACAAAAAAAACATGAAAAAGAGAAAGAAGGTGATGAATAGGTAATATTAAGTAATGGCATAATGTCCAAATATTTGCAATGTTTGGTTCCAAGTACCTGGCTAAGTCATGTTTCTCATTACAGAGTAATGCCAGGGCATTACACCATCATTCAGCTGTGGTCCTCTCTGGCTCTTTTCACTGATGAAATACTTCTGTGGCAGCTCTGCAAATTCCACTGACCAAGTCTTCACTTCCAGGAGAGGCTGAAATGGCATCTCTTGAAATTTGCAAAATGTCATTTAAAAAGTACATTTCACCCTGCTCCGCTCTTTTCACTTAGAGAATCTGAAAAGTGGTGGAGATATTTAAATCTCCTAAAGGGCTGTTCTCACAACATTTTCAAGAAAGTCAAGAATTTGAAAACCCTGTTACACCAGTGTACATTTTACACTGCAGCCATCACATGGCTTTTAAGTACTTCCAAAGCTCTTGAGTGCTTTGTGACCACAAGGCTTGATAAGCCTCCTGGATGCCTATCTTTTAAAAGTAAGAGGTCAAACCTTTGCAGAGCCACTTCTTCCTGAAGTAGCTTCTGTCTCGCAAATCACAGACCTGACATAGCCTGTCAGACACAAGTTCACCAAAGAAACCTTGTAGCTGTAAGTACATTAGCGATATATGTTATCGCCACAAACTGATATTTGACTGCAACCCTTCCTGGCCTATGAATTTCACCACAAAGAATAGTTATTTGGTTTATATATATGAGGTTACAGGTGACTGAATTAATAAATTGTAAACTATATTAAAAACACTGAAAATTGACTGATGGTGAGTGCTGTTCTTCTGGGCTAATTTCTCTTCTAAACCATGATATGAAAATTCCAGCTAATGGGCTCATGACAAGACTAAAGAGGGGTAATAGCAGACTTAATCAAGAAAACAAATGGGATTCATTAAAAGTCGGCACTCCGCAGATAATCTTTGGAGAGTTCTCACCTCAATCTACATGTCCCTATCAAAAAGGAAAAAAAAATATGAAATCTTCAGCTGTTTTTATCTCAGGATGTTGAGCCAATTCAGTGGAAATTCATAATGGAAAAACATGGTCTGCTTTGGAATCCCCACTCCATGTTTTAGAAGATGCATCCTCTTTCCCACTCTTCTTATATGCTCTTTACAATAGTATTCATGATAAAACATTGACTAGAATTTTCTTCTCATAATTGAGAAGAAAAATTTCCCATCTACCTGTAACAGGTAGCTTCAGATGATATTGCAGTACTAAAAGCACTTATTGGCAAATATTATTAAGCAAATACAAATATACTTCTTTACATAAGTATGTATCATATAAAAAGCCTATAAAGCCTGTATGTTTATATATAGGCTGAGTACAGAGACATCCACACACCTACTCTTCATTGTGCACTTTTGCAAGCTGAAAGGCTAGAAATGGAAGCCAAATGCTGTTCCAAGTTTCTGAAATCCTCTATCTACAATGAATGAAGCCAACTCCTTAAATATAAACATCTTCAAAATTCAGTTTCAATTCTGCAGTTCAGCCTCCCATAAAAAAAAGAAGAAAATTTAAAACGCGATTATCACTATCTTCCAGCAGCCATTATCTTGTTAAAATATGCATAGAATTACCAAATGAGCAGATATCAGTAATCAAATCAGTAATCAAATGTTTACTTAGTCAATGTCACATTATATAAAAAAAAAATAAAAAATTGGTAAAATAACTTTTGGATTGCAAGAGATACATGCCCAGCCTTGATCTATTTTGAATTTAAGAACAAGAAAAAAATGAAGTTTCAGAATAGTTTTAAATCATTTCTCCTAGAAATGCACTTAACTTACTGTCCCTGAAATCCATATAACCTACCTGAGTTCTCTAGGGGCCAAATGAAGACCTCACTGATGCCAGTGAAAAGACTTTTGATGGTTTTGGTATGCTTGGGATTAGGAATGTTAGGCATATTCTGTCTGTTCTGTAATTTCCCCTCCTTACAGAAACACATTTGCCTTTGGCTAGCATCTCAAGTACCACTGTTAAAAGACAGGACTATCTAACTACTCTTTTCTGCACTTGCAGAGAACCTGACTCCTGGTTTATTTGCTCTCATTTGATTCACTAATACCTTGTTCTGCAAAAGCTTATTTACTCTCGCTACCACCTCCTAATTACTTTAGGGAAGTCATATTGCTTTCTCATTATGTTCAGCTCTGTTCTGACCAAGGCATATTTTCTGTTAAAACATCCAAATTCTTTTCAGGTGGCTGCATCCACTGCAGAGTGTGGCCTTATACAATGTCTAAATTTGCTAAGGCAATTTGAGCATTATCTGATCGCTAATTAATGTCCTATAATAATTCTGACCTTTAAAAATTGTCTTCTAGCACTGCTGTTTCAGAGGCCTGCTGTGCATACGCTTTCTCCCTTTCTTTTTTTGTGACATTTTTCCACCTATGACTTCTGCTGTCAGAGAAGTCCCAGTTCACTTAAGCGTTGCTGATGGAGATTGGAAATGCCCTGGCTAGCATTTTGAAGTTTGGTTTAAGGGTTATTTTTTTCCTCTGTTTGCTTTTAAGGCTTGATTATCTCAGTTACTCTTGCAGAAAACATTCAGAGAGGAGTTCTTTGCAGCGTCAGAGGATGCTGCAAGCTGGCTCCTTGGTAAGCCACATCCAGACAAGCCCTTTCCCTTCAAGTCAGCAGGTCCAAACACGTGTGGATCAGGACCAGAAAAGGTAATGATTAACAGAAAGCTGTGTGTGAGCGACAGAGAGTCCACACTTGAGTTCATTTGGTATGTGAGAACCACCTTTAACATCCCCACCTTTCAGGGATGGCCTTAATTCAGAAATTCAGGAGAGATCTATGGGATATACAGAGTTCTCCAACTCCAAGAGACAGCCTTTCTGCTTCATGTGGCCACATACATAATCCTGTGCAGATTCTGTTATTGATTCTTCATCTTGCCTGTGTCCTTCTCTGATGAATACTAACAATATGGGATTGGCTGTAAAAGTTTTATTACTTGAGAATAAAATGAGAAACTTCCCCTGCAGTAAAGTAATTTGGGATGTACAGATGTGCATGCAAAAGCTCATACTCCTGTAATCACAAAGATAACTGATAACATAACCAGCCTTATTAAAAAGCTTTTTTCTATTTTTGGTATTAATCCAGAAAAGGGGAACAACGTGCCAAGTCAGAAACCACTGTAACAGTGCTCACTATGACCCCAGCTCAGAGGAAAGGTTGTGTTTACACCTTACTCTCCTTTCTCAACAGTCCAAAAAAGGGGGTCCAGAATAATAAGATGACTTTCCCAGTAGGTTTTGTATGTAGCCCATTTAGTTGGCTGCTGAACACCACACAGCGTGAACAAACGTACCTCATCCCTGTTTTATGCATGGGGAAAACCAAATAGAAGGTGAAGTGACTTACTGAGGCTGGGAAGGGCTCTTATTTCCGAGCTGGGAGAAGGCAGCAGACCTCGTGCCTGGGCTGTGCCCCAAGGCAGACCCAGACATGTCACTGGCATATGGCTCTCCCCACAAGCCAGCAGCAGCACTGACCAGGGAGCTGCTGGCAGCCATCAGGTCCTTTTGTGCCCGTCAGACAACATTTCCCCTTATAATCACCAGCTGTGTTGAGGTCTATCCAAACAGCAGAACAGCTGGAGCTAATGTTTTCACATATTGCAAAAAAGAAGTGGGGAAGACTGGCATAAGAGACAAAGATATCTGCAGGGAAAATGACTGCTTAAGAAAAAACTGTGACAAGTTATCATCCCAGTGATGAAGTTTTATATGTGTTTATGTTGTCAAGGTCATGAACTTGGAAAGAGAAGCAAAGTTTGTTACAAAAAGAATAGAGAAATTATTATTTTTTAAGACCTCCAAAACAACACTAAGGATTTTCCTGTCGTCCTGCAAAGCCGTCTTCTACAAACCCAACATCAAGGGTTTGTTGTTATGCAGTTTCAAAAACAGTGGGGCTTTTCAAGCATTTTGCTTGTCATACCACCAGTATTCAATGAATTATCTGAGACATTTTGCAGCTGTCAGAAATCTGTACCTGTATGACATAGCACAAAATAGAAAGAAGCTGTCCATAAGAGAGCAGCTACAGCTGTATTCACCTGAAAACAGAGAGGGCATATGAGTGAAAACGAGAAATATTCCAAAACAGGCCACTGGAAAAGACAGCAAAGGATGTTGACCCTTTCTGTAGTTTCACTAAGGATGTCAACATGTTGTTGTTGTTTAAGGAACAGAAATAGTCTCTTTTTACTCCCAAGGTACTTCTGTGTTTTGTTACTGATTGTGAACAGTTACCTAAACTCACAATGAATAAGAACATGAATATACATGGCACACATCAAACATTACCTGGGCAGCTTTCACAGCCTTTGGGTTTTGTAAAGACTTACCTTCTACAAAATTCTTTACTACAGTAGCAAAATGCCTCAATGATATTGCACAGGAAAAAGAATATTTTGTCACAGAAACATCAAGATAGGAAATATGGTACTGACAGAGAGAGATTGTGTTGGGCACAACTACCTTGGCTTGATTCTGACAGATAGACCAGAGGTACTTTATCCCATCACATCAATGCATAGTGCAGCATACTCAGGGGGAAGAGCAGAGAGCATTAACTGTAACACTTACCCACTGAATGTGATTGAACCTCTGGAAATCAGACACTTGTGGCCGTTCACTGGCTACGTGAGACAAAGTAAATAAATAAGTGAAACATAGATAAAAGGAAAGACAAAGCCAGACTCATCCATCTGAGGAACACCAGGAAATAAGACAAAAAGGATGACATTCTGTCCATGACCAGTGTGTGTCTCCCACCATGTGCAGCATTTACCAATGAAAAGCCCCAAGGGTCACAAAACCCACCCCTTCATTAGACTTCCAGTTTCTCTGAACTGCTTTCCTGGATATTCCCCTTTTAACTAGTCTGCACTACACAGAGGCACTGCTAGCTGTGAGCCTCAGCTAGCCCTTACACAGAGGTGCCAAAAGGATCAAGGACGTGAAGGAATTCTACTGTTGTGGAAAGCCACTGAGTGGGAATGACAAAGAGTGTGCTCAGCTTTCAGGGGTTCCTTGTCTAAGGTGCAGGGGGAGAGCTTGCACTGCTCAACAGGACCACTGCAAAGTAAAGAATATGTCAAGCTTTGGACTGCTGGCTTCATGGAAATTTGACATGCCCAAAAGAGATATCAAGGCCAAAGACTGCAGCCAGGCTTGATCATAATTTCTGCTGCTGTTTCTCCATCCTGTAAACAGATTATAGACGGATACATTAATAACAAACAGCTAGACTAGTTTGGAGAACTCAGATCTCAGAAGCATAAAGAGACTTTCTTCCATGCGGCTTTGGAGAGGTGGGATATGGCATAGACCTGATCCTGCAAAGACTCTTCCATGAGCAACTTTGATCTCAAGTGTAGGAATCCCACCTATGTGAACAGCTGCATTCACAAACACTTGCAGTTATCAAATGAAAAACTTTAACATCTAAGTGCCTTGCATCTGTTCCAAATAAAAGAATTCAGTAGAACAACAACAAAAAATCACTACTTGAATATGAATCTTAAAGTTGCTCTGCAGTGTCTTGGTTTTGGGGGGGCGGGATCAGAAAGCCTACTTGATTCCACTAAGACTAAAGTTAGTGCATTAAATACGTGGGGTTTTCAGGGGGTCACAAGGTGGAGTGCCAGAGCAGGGGAGCGGCAAAGTGCTGAAACCTGAAGGAGACTGTAGCCAATGTGCTGTTATCCTAACGTTGGAGGTAATCCTTCTGCGTGTCTGCCCCTGCAGCAACAGGATCCCCAGCTGGTGCTCCCCTCTGCACGGGCTTTGTGTAGCTCTCAGCAGTAGGAGGCTGTTGGCCCAGCTCTTAGGTTGTCCTTCAGGCAACGATGGTAGACATTGAGCTCTTCTGTCAGACTCTTCTCCAGCAAAGTTTTAGTGAATTATTAATTTTCTCTACCTTCAGTTTTCTACCTTCAGCTCCCCTATTAGCTTAAATAGAATGCATCCCAAGGCACTTTTGAGAGTGGAGAGAGGCTGGAAGGAAGCAAACTCCTGCTTGTTTGAGAGTTTTGCAAAAAGTCCCCTAATTTTCCTGCCTGTAGCTGGGTTAGGAGGGTGAAGAAAGGGAAAAAGATGAAGTTGTCCTTTGACATTATACATCCAACCTTACTGTGATAACCTTTACAGATCATTTTCCCAGCAGGTGTTAGGTATGTCTTGTGAGCATTTTAACAGTGAAACATCATTATGTGTTCCTGAAAAAAGTAATTTGTTACAAAAGTTTTTGGAAGGGTAGAACCAAGACAAATTAGCCTCAGGATTTTAGATACAAAGACAACATGCTCTTTTTGTACTAATCCTATTACTGTGGATATCCTTTCTAGCATGTTTGAAAGCATCTTCACTTGTGCTGAACTTACTGTCATATATTCAAGATGCCCTTGCTCCAACTTTTAGAGAGGGAACTGCAAACAATTACCATCAAAAATATTTTAAGGTTCTGCAACCATTCCTGCCTGTTTCAGAAGTGACTTTTCCAGCAAGATTAAATGGATTTTTTTCCAGATTTTTTTTAAAGTCAGTTCAAATAGAATTTATTCTACCATTTCATACACAGTAGCATCATGAAGAAAAAATATTACTTCCTTGTTTTAAAGTTTGAATTGTTGATCTCAGAAGCCTGCAATCTTAAAAAAGTTAGGGGTGTTCTGTTGGGTTTTGGTGGTAGTTTGTTGATTTTCTCAGTTTGTGCTTTTGTTTACAAAGCAAAAAGCATCACTGAAGAGGCAAAGTTGCACACATGTGCAGCCATTGCATCCCTCCCAGTGCAAAGCGCTGACCCTGTGCCCACTGTCACCCCAGCACCCTCTGCCACCCGAGCAGAGCAGCTTTCTTACAACCGCTACCAGTGGGCCAGGCCAACTTAGCTTTTTGGATGATAAACACATGCTCTGATAGCTGCAGAGCTTTAGATTTTCATCTGCCCTTCACGCTCATCCCTTCACTGCCCAGCTTCTCTTTCCCTCCCTCCCTCCCTCCCTCCCTCTTTCTGTTGAACTAACGCTTTCCCATTGCCCTCTTTCCCATTCCTCCACTCCCGTCATGGTCAGGCCAGCGTTCTGTCAGCGCTCTGACCATGATGGTCAGGTCATCATGTCAATGCCAGGCTTCACCCCTCTTGCCCCCTGGTTTGAGCAGGAGCTGTGCTGAGAAGCAGAGTCCTGCCATGGGCAGTGACAGTCCAACACATTAACAGCTCTTGCTGGTGTGTCCCCTCGCCGATGCCAGGGAAGTCTGGCAGCATCTCTGTAAGGCTGCGGGACTCCTGAGGTGCCGCTGTACCATGTTTTGTTTTGTTTTGTTTTATAATGGCTCCATTTCACACTCTGATGCAGCTGACTTCACCTACTGTATATCACTTTTCTTAATTAGATTTTGTTCATTATTCCCGAGCACCTCTGAAAGCAGGAATCTTGCAGCGCTGTCAGCCCTCAACTGGCGGAGCAATGCCAGCCGAGGGGAGAAACCCCCAGCCGAGGGGAGAGACCCCCAGCTGAGGGGAGAAACCCCCAGCTGAGGGGAGAGACCCCCAGCCAACGCCTCGCTTGGCTGCTGATTTGGCTGCTCTCTCTGCTAAAGCAGCCCCAGGGGCTGGGATGGTGGTCCGCACCCTCACAAAATGAAGGATGGAGGTGTGCTTTATGCCGAGGAAGGAGATGTGCAGCTAAGGATGGTGCTAAAGCACTCAGCCACAGGTGCCAGGGAGAGAGAGGCGAGTGCTCACTTGGCTGCAGTACTTGAGTCCCATGGGTCTCCATCCTCATCCTGCACACCAGGTACTGCTCTCAGCACATCCCCTCCTGTCTCCTCTTCCCCCCCTTCCCCCATTTTTTAGAAGAGTGAATTATCTGATACTTATCTCTGACTCCAAGGCCTGTAGGTGCAATATCCAGCTCCTGAAGCCCCTGGACCTGTAGGAATTTATAGCGGCAGATTGACAGTGAGTTTTTTCTGCAGGTTGTTTATATTATTGTAAGCTGCTTAGGAGGAAAGCTTTAACAGAACACTAGATAAAAAGAAAATGGGTTTTAAAACCTCCAGTAACTCTTTTTTCTTAACTTGTTCTTGAACAAAAAATGTGAGCCCTTGGAAAACACCTGAAGGCACTTTCATAAGGAACTGACACAGAACACAGCAGAGGGCAATGGGCAAAATATCCGCTCTTTGGCTTTTGGCAACAAAAAACCCACTGAAAGCCTGGGGGAAGAGCAGGACATGGGCAGTGAGGTCAGATAACAAATGCTGTCACTCGGGAATGTGAATAAATGAAGGGTTGTTGCTTTTTCTACCAGTAGGATCCCATATCCTGCAGCATTATGTATCTTAATAGCTATTGATTTTTTTCTATATTCTGCCCACAGCTAGAGAGAAATTTTATTCAAATGAAAAACTCACAAACTTTCTGGCAGTTACCATGGGTGAAAGAAAGACAAAGGGCTGGGAAACAGAATATCAAATAGAATATTCCCTTTAGTGTAATGCTGAGGTCCCACTTGGCAAAGACAGACCATCAGCAACCCTAATGAAAATTATTTAGCCTTATGGACCTAAACAGAGCAATTGTCTTTCATCTACAGTACCACCAAACTGACACTTTTTTGGGGACAAGTGCACATCTGCCAGTCACTTAATACATCCTTACCTGCATCAAAGGCTGTCCCTGTTGCCAGAAGGGCAGCACAATGAATAAGTAACAAAAATTCTCCCAGGTAATGCCAAATGGCAGCATGTGCTGGTGATTTCCACCATAATTCTGAGCAGAGGAGTTCAGAGCCCATGAAAATATTCTCTCTGGCTTCCTATCCAAGAGGTGCAATGTAAACATGGGGGCTGCTGTCAGGAAAAGAACAGGTCCATTGCGTGGGGTTTATGGCAATCCAAGGGAAATGAAACCTTCAGATGGAAGAGAACTGTGAATCGAGGTGTGATTCAGCCTGTCCCATTGGATGATACCAAAGAAAAAAGCAATTTGAATAAACAGTTCCAATCCTGTACGCGTGGAGAATATGTGGAAAGGATAATTTTCTCTTTCCCACTGCTGGCTAATGGGGGCAGACCAAGCAGGTTCCCTTCTAAATGTCTGTCATCAGCCTGGAGGACAAAGGTTTTCTCCAGTCAGGGAGAAGACACCAGTTGGACTGAGTCAAGTCCCAGCAGGAAGTTTCCCTGCAAAACACAGAATTCAAATCAGTTATTTGCAATTCTCACAGCTAAAGGAGATACTAAGAGGGAGAGAGAAAGAGAAACCTGGGAACAGCAGGCAGCTTCCTTGGGAGGGAACTACAAACACAACAGCGAAAGGGCAGCCGAGTTCTTGTGCAAAACATGGTATAAAGCCTGGCAATTCTCAAATGGTAAAAATAATTCAAAGCAAATTCACAACTCATAGCAAATTGAGCAGCAGTAATTCAGAGTGTACTCAATAAAAGAGTACATTTCTTCAGTATAGTCCCTAATAATTTAGCATATTAGTAGCTGTATAATAGCAGCCTATTTCCTTATTGGCAGCATGCTTATTTAGTGTAGATAATTAAGATTAACTAATCAAGCTCTTAGTCATTCTTCCAAGTGAAAAAGAAAGGTATGAGATAGCTTTTAGTGCCACCTTGTTAATCCAGGTAATAAGGATGAGTGCTAAGCTGACCTGTAACGCTGTGCCAGCAGTGACCATTCTTCGTCCCCGTGCACGAGGCAGCCGAGCTTGTAATTAGAGTGGTCTTTGGGATAGCGCTGCACTGCGCTGCAGAGGGGAAGGCCAAGAAACTGTGGAGACGTGGGAGTACGGGAAGAGATGTGAAAGGGAACAGGAGCACAAAATGGATGAGACAGATGGAGATGCAGGGAGCCAGAAAGGGGTGCAGGCTGGAAAGGGAACTGAAAAGCCACTGAAAACTGAGGGAAAGGCAAAGGTTTCGGTCCTGCTATGTTGCCTTGGTCAGCCGGAGAATTGGAAGTTGAGTTTTTGAAGCATTAAAGCTTCCAGGTAGAGAGATAAGCAAGCAGAGGAGCTTTGAGGAAAGGGAAGTGATCCTGTGATGCTGGAGCTCGGGGCAATGGATGTAGTCCACCGATACAGAACTGACGTTTGGGGGTGTAGTTCCAGCTGGATGTTGGCTATTGCTCCATGCTGATATAGTTGACAGGGATAGTTGAACAGAAGGTTAAAATGCAAGCAGCTGTGTATTGGCAGCTCATACTGAAAGTTTTGATGTCTGCAGAAAAAGTAAGTAAACCTCAAAGAGTCATTGACCTCTATCATACTGTCACCTATCCACTTCAGCTCCACTATCAGTCTAGCTGTCAGTGTTTGTGAAAGGATGAGAGAGCCTTTCCTTCAAAGTGACGGGACAAAAATTGAATCACTGCTTCTGGCCAGGTGTGAGGTGAAATGCTTGTGTCCTGGGATGCATATCTTCTCAGGCCCCTTGCAGGATCCACGATCAAACAGGAGGCATCAGGGGAGTCAATGGTTGTTTTCCCTGGCTTTAGCTGATGTGGTAGGTGCAAGAGCAAACTTTTGACACGTATATGGGTAGAGATGGTTCACTGCTCTTTTCAGTGGTGGCCCCAAACAAGCACCTGAAAATAGACTCTGACCTTTTGATTATACATGGCAAACTCGCCTGCTCTTTTAGCTGCTGCTGTTGAGTTTTCCCAAGCAATCTGTAAACATAAAATCGGAGTGATTTTAAAAGAAAATGGGTTCATCAGGTCAGTGGCAGTGTAATTCTGGAAAGGGTATGAAAGTAAGGAAGTAATGATAATGCACGAATTGAAGGGCTGATATAATTTGCCACGGCTGCATTGAGGTAAGAAATGGTAAATAAAACTTCCTGTCTGACTGGAACATAATGAGTTCCCTACCTTTTAACAGTGCCTGCAAAATAAATTAAAAAACACCACATGCTGCCTTTCTTCTCTTGCAGATAGTATCTATTTATTAAGGAAAAAGGAACAGTGACAGAGAATACCGCTTCTGCACAACAATACTTGCATTAACTCCAAAGTCCTGCCCGCTGCCCAGAGATGAAGAAAGAAGGGGGAAAGACACTGGCATGGGAATAAAGTGATCTGAAATTGCCACTGACAGTAGAATAGAGAGAGTGATGGGCAGTAAAGGCTTGTCCCTGCCCTTCTCATAGCCTTTCTTGTGCTGGAAGGGACAGTGACTTTAGGGAGGGAGAGGATATCTGAAGGCAATTATTGTTTCTGTGAAAGAGGTATTACTAGTGGTGTTTAACTGCAGCCACTGCTTTTATTACTTCTTAGTGCTTCAGTAAAGGTGTTGTTCTTGCTGCCCTGAAATTTTAGAGTGGACTTGTGAGTGCAGGAAACCCAAGAACGGAAAGGAAACAGCTGTGAAAAAAGAGCAATGTTAAAAGGACACCCTACGGAAATTGTCCATAGCCAAAAGGAACTGAGCTCAACAACCCCACTACAGGATGTCCAACATCGGACAATACGTTTCTGGAATATGCAATAATTGGACAATACTTCTAAAACTGCTAGCTGAAGATACCCTTTACCTAGCTGGTGACTCAAATGGATCGCATGAAACTTCTGCGAACATGGGCATGGCTAAAAGCAAGCAAACAAGGAAAAAAGGGAAAATTAAAAGAAAGACTGATTTTTACCTACACACAACAGGCCTCTGCATAGTTATTCTCGTTCCCTTAAACCTCACCACAGGCGGGGTCCCTGTGTCAACTCACTGATCGAGGCCTCTGTGAACTACAGACTGAAATGCTTCTATTTCTTATCTAGAGAACAAAATGGAAACTATGGTAACAGCGACAGACCCAGTAAAGTCCATCAAAGCCTGAGGAGGTAACTCAGTCTACCTCTGCCTAGAGCCCTTGACCTCTCAGCTAAGGCTCCCAACCAGAGGGGCACTCCTTGTGACAGCATGTGTGGGTATATAAAGAGCTCTTACAAAGCCATAACCCACAGCACAAATATTACTGATTTTCACCTGTGCTGCACTTGGTCTCCTAGTTTGAAGACATATGCATCCCTGCTTTTGGAATATAACTCTTAATCCAGAAACTCAGTTATCCAAAGCATCGGGATTTTGATTGGTAATTTTAGCTCACCCAGCTACATTTACCTTATTCCATGTGTATATGAAACATGTCTGGAAATTGTGCCACTGTTGTAACTTACAGCTTTATGTAAAATACATTTTAAATACAGAGAACTATTCTGAATTTACTGCTTTGATAGATAAAAATCATTTAAAGTTTTGCAGATTTTCTTTCTTCTCAAACAACAGATAGAAATTCGAAAAACAGTGCAGGAAACTTATCTCTCCGGCACTTTTCCTGCCGGAAGTATGGAAATTTCTGTAACGCACTCAAAAGAATTTACTGTGACATAACTTAAAAAGTAAAGCTCATTTTTACAGTGTATAGGGTTTTTTGCAACACGGTAGAATTCCTGTATGTCTGACAGCACAAAGAACAGTGTACAAAATACCATGTGGATTTAAATTGACCAAAAGGAGAAGCTGGCTTTTCTTTTCTTGCAGAACCCAAATTCTTTTCTTTTGGGGGCTGGAGCAGGGTGTCTGTGAGCCTCAAAAGAGAAAATAGGTCATCTATTTCAATGAGGAAAGGATGCATTTTGGCTTGTTTTGTTTTCCCACAGCTAGTAACAAACTGCATCCTGAGCTTAAAAGCAGAAAGCTTAGTGAGGTCAGAAGTAAATGAGTCCCTGTGCTGTATTTCTGCCATTTGTCTTTCCAGGCTGATTTTTAACTCAATCTTCAAATGTTATAAGGAGGTTCTTACTGTTATAAAAATAAAATAACACAGAGCCTGGCAGAGCACTGAAGGTGGTGTGAGCCAGCTCTTTGCCCTGGAGGGAAGCGCTGGGCTGTCCCCAGGCGCCAGGAGGCTGCGGCTGAATCCGGCTGGATCCTGGATCCTGCTGGCACCGTAGGAGAGCGAGCCCGGGACACGGGCTATGCCCATGACATTGCAACTGGTGCTTGAGCAAAAACCTGCCTCGTACAGTTTATTCAGCAACAGGGGACGTGGGGCAGAGACAAGCTGTAAGCAGTCATGCTTGACCTTTTCAAAGGCTTTTTTTGAACAAAAGGAGAGCTGGTCATCTTGGAGAAGGTGGACAGCAGGGATAGGCACATCCTGTTGTTATTAACTCGACAAATCGGTGTAAAAGGATTAAGAGGAATGGAAATCAAGGCAAAGTAAGATACAAAAATTTGTCTATATTATATCGCTTGATTTGGGAACTTCTAGTGATCTCATGCTGCCATACACAGTATCAAGGTATCTGGCCTCGCAACCACTCATTCTGTGTTCAGAGCTGTGTTTAGGGTGCATCCCACAATACCTACTGCCCCATGGTCATTTAGGACCATTTGCATTGGAAAAATAGAAAAGGAAGTAATGTTTAAAATTTAAAGATACAAACTATATCTATAATTTTTTGTTTTAGATGTATATAAAGGGATATTGAACTATGCAGGATGGAAATCTAGGAAACAATAATTAGACTTGTTGCAAATAAATTTGGCTTAAGGCATCCAAATTTTCAATTGGCTACATAAAAATCCCTCAAAATATGTGCCTTTTTGTTATCAGTATAGCACATGTTATAAATGTAACAAAGACTGAGAGACACAATTTACAGCACAAAACTAACATAATCTCCTGGAAAATTTATATACATGACAGACTCTGAAATGAAAGAAAAAACAAAAAGCAAACTTATTTTAGGGTAGCAAACAGAATCATAAATAGTGGCTTTGTCATGCACATTTGTGGATTTGTGGAATTTTAAGTGCTAGTGTTGGAGAAGGGAAGCAATCGGCCAGGTGCAATCTGAATTCCAGTTTCAAATTATCCCAGAACCTGTCCTCTAGTATATCAGGTCACTAATACACTAATAAATGTCTTTATCATAATAGCAGAGAGATCAGCCTTTGGCCAGATTTTTTCTGAGAAACTTTAACAGAACTAGCTTTATTCTGGAGATATCACTATCTTGTTAATTCTGGACATCAGTGGACTTCTAAAAACACCATGCAAACTGAACTTATGGATTAATTGCAGAAAGAATAGATACTACCACTTACCTCTCAAAAATAATCAATATTGCAGAAAAGGCTTGTAAGCAGAATTAAAAGGAGTGGCGATTTTCTTTAATTGAGAGCTTTTCAAGCTATTACATACCACCAATTTTCATGAGGACTTCTTGCCTGCCCCTAGAACACAAAGTGCTAGATTAGTTCTAGAATTAGTGTTACAGCCTGTCTCAGATTTCAGGTTCTCAAACTTTCATAGTTTACCTATTTAAAAAGGAATTTGTGTTTTCCAGTTTTCAGATACATTTGTTAAAATTTGATTCCTTTTCTGTGCCTTGACGTGCTGATGAGTACCATCACAGAGCTATCATCGCATCTTACCCACCAGCAGTGTCGGGCTGTGTAATTTTGGCCGCACATGGTATGGTCAGCAGCCTTAGATGTACCCTTGTATAGAATCTCTCAAATATATCTGACAGCTATTAAGATGTAATAGTTTCTGTGCCTTACAGATATGTGTGCAACACCACAATTACCTCTTAAGTTCATGATCTGCCTCATTAACACATATCCAAGTACATGTATACAATGGCTCTCAAGCCCTTGATACAACAGTTGGATTCTCCATACAGGATCATATAAGGGGGAAGAGGGATGTATATAAAGCTAGCTTCGAAAGTTCTATCATGTTTTATATGTTGCTCCTTGCCTTTTTTTGTTGGTTTTTTTTTTTTTGTGTAGTTTTTCACTTTCTCACATTTGAAAATGATACAGTAGTATATGAATTATAATTGAGCGGTAAAAAAGATTTCTCTCTTTACTAGATGTATGGTATGCGGGAGTCAAAGCAAAGATTTGTAGGCTGCGGAGAGGCAATTTAAAACCATAATGGCTGTTAGTGCTTGCTTATGTTACTAAGTTTATTTTTTCTTTTCTTTCCCCTTTTTATATTTGTCATATAATTTTTACTGTGTGTTTTTCTCATCTGAAAGCATTTCAAAAGACACAATAATCTGCCATCTTGTTTTATAAAAGGTCATTAGTCACACAAATTGTAATTTAATTTGAACTTTAAATTCTATGGATTTTATGTTTCAGCCTGTAAGAAATACGAAGGAAAATGGAAATGAAACCATCCTTTGGCCAAAACCAAAGGAAATTGTGAAGGACACCTCAGTTGGGTTTAACAGTCTGCCGAGCTGGAAGGATGCTCAAACACATGGGGGTGGGGAGAAGTGTACATCACAGCCATGCCACTACTGCACCCTACACACCTAACCTTTAAAAGGTTCCAGCGTCTGCTCAAAGTCTATTTTAAAAAGTAACATTACATACACACACAACCATTTTGAAAAATGAAGATTAAAATCAAGAGTGCAAAAGGATAGATTACGCCTACAGGAGTAATGCAGGGATCTTCCATTGTGCACTGCTGCCTTGATAAGTCAGTTAACATAGTTCATGACATTTAGGAAACCAAATGGTACTCATGTAGTTTTCAGCTTTTATCATCTCTCGTAAGAAGATTCGTTCTTACTTTCCCAAAGTAACAGCTACAGGCACAGATCTGAAATGCAGAGAAGCCAGGCTGCGCTATTTTTATAGCTATTATTAAAAACACAAAAACAATCTCCCCCTCAACTTTACCAACAGATGTTTCAAATGATAGGTTTGGGGGTTAAATAGCCCTTTCATTTTCCCTTTCTCCTCATCTGACATCCCTTCGGTGGGTTTGAGCTGAGCAGTGGACAGGGGAAGGAGCAGCGTTAGGAGGATGCTGGTTGTGGGTCCCCGAGCGCAGCAGGGCTGAGCCCCCACTCACTGCCCACACGCCCTGGAGCACTTTTCATAACCAGGGCATCTCTCACACACAGGATTGATGCTGCAATATTATTCTCCATCTACAGAGCTCTGCTTCATCCAAACTGATGTTTATTCATACTTCGGTACATTTGGAGACGTGCTGCAGGACAAGACCAATTTTGTGGCTGGAATGCTCTGTTTCACTCAGAGATTGTTTCACATCATGTTGCTTGTGCACAAGTCATTATTAAAATGTTCGGTGGAAAATTAATATATAAACTGTAAATAGAATGATTTAGTCCCTGTTTTTATCAGTGCAGACCAACACAGCTCTTAATTGCAAAACTGACCTGGTCCCAAAGAAAAGGCCAGCTGTGCCTAATCATCCACGGACAGAACACACCGAATAAAGGAAACGGAAAGTAACACCGAAATGTTTTAAGATGTAAAATGACACAACGTTCAATGAACACTTGCCAACATCATCTCTAATTACTGCAGTGATTAAGTAGTAAAGAATTTGGTCCCAAGGGGATTGCAGTTCTGAAGAAAATACAGTGCCATGTGTTACAGAATTTTTTCTTGCAAATCATTATGGAAATCCTGCTTTCTGTGGTTCTCCTAACAAACTCTTTCTTTGCAAAAACCATGCTTCATTTGTGAAGTGCAGAGGGAGTGTAGCTTGCCTGCTTCTGAAGATTTACGTTTTTATTGCCATATATTCAACTTGTCTTTTTAAAAAACCCTTTTATGTCTCTAAAGAAAGAAGCATAGAAAGTATTATATATTTGCATACTGCAAGGGTTCCTCTCATCCTCGCTGAAGAACAAACAGAGAATAGGGAAGGGCTAGATAAAAGCATCGAGACCTTACACAGCATGGCAACGGCCTAACAAACAGCCAGAGAAATGCAATTAATGCAAGACCAGTTTAAAATCACAGTCCTAGGGGACACCTTAGAAGACCTTTTTTAGAAGTACTTCTATTTCTTTTTTTCATAATTCTCTTAACCACAAGATCAGAATTTTTTCAGCTTAAAAAAACCAAAAAACAAAACAAAACACCAGAGCACAACAAAAAAAACCCCTGAGGTTGAATTACAAAAGCATTTGAATTGATTTTAATTTACAGGTTATGTTTAAACTTTTTATAACTCTGGATCAAAATGTCTATTGTAGAAGTGAAATGTGTATTTCACCATAGCGTGCTCATGTTTATTGTGTTTTAGTCTCTCAGCAGGTGTCCCTAGGTATATGCTGTCTTGTCGTTTTTTTATTCAGCAAAGGAAGAGGAAAAATCCTCATCCTCTTGCAGAGCTAGTAGAGGAGACAAAGAACACCAAGGGAATAACCGTGGACCTCCTTCTCTGTTTCATCCTGATTTTTTCTCATCAGATCCGTGTCTCTGCCTTCATCCTACTCCTTGCTATACAGAGCTTCCAAACACGCTACGGCATGTTCCACAAAGAAATATTTAGCTTTCACAAAGCACTTTTATCAGTACATCAAAGCCACACAATTATCCCCGTTTCACTAGTGCGAAAACCAAGACTCAAACATCATCTGTATGGAATATGCACAGCAGGGAAATAGCGCTGTGAGTTCCCAGACTATGAATGCCATACGTATACATCAGAAAGGAGGTAGTAAAGAACAGGGCATTTCTGTGCACAAAGAGGTCAAGAGAGTGGAGAAGGAAAAAGAGGCACCAGTCCCTAATACCTCAGGTTATACTCTTTCTGTTGGCCTAAGAAAGGTATGGAAATAGCCGTAAGCAATTAAAACCAAGACCAACTGATTTCAGACACAGCTTTTAGAAAAAAATATAACACATGATTAAATGTGAGTGAGAAGTGGCAACATAGGCAGTTACCAGCTGTCAGCTGTGCCCCGATGGCCTGGCTACGCCACGCTGCTAGGTATTATGGTAAAATGTATTAGCAAAATGAAAAATAAAACTCTTGGTTTCACCCTGACTACGGTAGTAAATTGAAATGCTGCTTCTTTGCGGGTTGGACTAGATGATCCCCAAAGGTCCCTTACAACCCCTACAATTCTGCAATTCTTGTTTCTTAGTAGATATGAGATTTAGCTGGAAAGGCAACAGATGCTCTGAATTTCAGTATTTAAAATGAGACTCTTCCTTCTTAGCCAAGTTGTTACAAGTATGGGAGAAGATGCTCTTTTTTCCTCAGCATTGAGTAAGATGTTAAACTTAGTTTTCTAAGCTCATTTCATGAATCATTCATGATCAAATACAAATCATCACGAACTCACAAGCTTCCTGGTCGAGAGCACTGAACCAGCAAGAAGAATATTTAGGGAGATTTAATGGGAATGCCAAAACAGTTAAAAATATGACTCGAAGGATCATAAACAGTAAGTGAATCCATTGGACCAGAACACTTATCAGTTGGTTCAGTCCCATTTGTACTATCAGCAACGTTGATAATAAAAGTGTTGCAGATTTTGCAGAGAACTTCAGATTCTCAAATTCTCTCTATTTTTTTATGCATCTGTAGTTATTTCTGTGAAGGGCATCATGCCATCCTGCTGCACTTGTGACTCACTGAAAATCTTTTTTTGAGACTTAGCAGTATGATGTTCTAAGTAAGTCATGATGAGAAAAACACTCATTTAGGATAAAATAGATCAAATTGTATTTACGGTGACCAAAAAACTTCTAATAAATGTTGTCTCCACAAAAATCTGAGAAGATAACCGGATTTAGAGGGAAATGGATTAGCTGAATGGCAAATGTGTTGAAATAAGACCAAATATTTGGAAGGAACTGAAAGCAAAAGTCTCCATGCAGTTTTTACCACCCCCTTTTATGTCCTCACTCGATTAGAAAGTGCATTTTTCTGGCACCTGCTCCCATTCCTCATTATCTTGCCAGGGGAGGGGAAAGATAGGAGGAAGAGGGGTCTGGGGAGCACATGCTAAGAGAAAAGGAAGATTAAAAGGCCTTAATGGTTGTAAAGGGAATAAAGAAGATGAACTCTGCTTGTGAAATGGCCAGGTGAACATTAGGTTATGACAATACTACATTCAATGGCACGGACACCACCAAGAGGGTGGTCAGCTGGGAGCCTTCAGCGCCCCATGACAAGCAAAGCTTCATCTCCAAGAAGGGATGATCTTACTCTCCTTGCACCAAATCCTCCAGCACTGCCTCCATAACTCCCAAACAACAGGCCTAGCTCTTTTTCTTTTAATGACTGCTGCAATTGGATATAAACTTACGGGCATATATAGTGGTGACCATCAGCTGATTTGGAAATAAACGTTCACAGGCTCCAAATTCCTCAGGGCTGGAATCCTCTAATACAAATCTCTTCCACCTCAATCTAACATCTTGGCAACCTCCAAACTATGCCAGTGCTTTCTGGTAGTACTAGAGCAAGTTTCCAGACGCACCAGTCAGCTGGGCATCCTCTGTGACTACCTGTCAGAAATGTGACCAAGAGACAAGGAGCAGGAACCTCCATAACAGCAGGCTGCCATCTCTGTCCCCTACCCAAAATGAGACCAGGAAGAGGCATTCTGTCATCATTTTCAAATCCTGTAAAACCACCATGGTGCTATCAAAACACAGGAACTATTGCGATCAGAGACCTCATCTCTGGCAATTTGGTACAAACAGAATACATCCAAAAGGCAGTAAGAAATTAATGAGTCTCTTCTACAGCTTGCCAGCTCATATTTTTGTTTGAAGTTAAGGTGCAGTGGAAAGAAATGAGTTAAAGATGCTAGTAAGTTAAACCTGATTTTTTTTTTTTTTTTTAAGAAAATAAAAATCTTGCAATTAGTCATCCATGTTAAACATAGGCTGTTTCTGTTTCCTATTAAAACACCCCTGGCTTTCTTTTAAACTAACTGTATTAAAAGAAATTAATGAAATTTTTGTATTTTAGGCTCGTGCAGTTTTAAAAACAAAGATCACATGTTTCCTAAATGGTTCTAAATTGCATTTCTACAGAAACGTAAGTAAACTTTCACCTTTTTGAAAGAGTAAAATCTATGCATTAATTTGAAAAGGGCACTAAATGGCTCCTACATTTAGGACAGGATGGCAAACTCTTTTTACTGCAATGTCTGAGATGCTGCTGCTGGCCTTTGCTATGATGTCAAGTATTGGCCTTTGTGGCATTGCAATTTCCCTTCTAGAAAAAGGTTGATATTTGTGGACCAGATTGCACTGAATGAAATTTGCAGTCTCTGATGCCTGCTAGTGGGACATTTGTTACATGCTCTGTTTTGAATGTAGTAACACATATTTCAGTGTGGCACTGCTTCTTCAAAAGATTAAAAACCTCTTAGTCCTGTGAGACTTGTGTCAGCATCTGATTTCATGTGCAAGGTAATCTTTAAATATTAATATGGAGCAAGGTCATGCTCTCTTTAACCCCCAAAATGGAGTTAGTAAATCATGATCTGGCAGTAAAAATATACAGGGCACATCAGTATTTGTTTAGGGCAAAATCTAAATTTAAATTAAACTAAATTGGCTACTGGAATTTTTATAATCACATATACGTAATGTATTATCTGCGGGCAGGGGGAAAGCATGGACATCCTATGAAGCTGCAGTTGAAAAATAATTATTGAGTATATTAATAAAATCTTCCCCATTGACAGCAGAGAACGTGGTATCTGAAATACCAGTTAGATAAATCTAAAGTGGGAATTCAGAATCTCTTGGGGCAAATCTGCTGCTGTCAGATCTCTGCTGACTGCAGCAGAATGAGTCAGTTTACACCAGACAAGCAGGAGCCTTTTGGGCCCTCATCTAAGCTGAACCACTGATTTATGGCACGACACTGGTAGTCTCTTTGACCTCTTCATATGCCATTCACCCTACTAAGGAACAGGGGAGGGGGGGTGCCGGACCTTGCTGAAAACTAGGTGATAGACCCAAACAGACTTTCCTTAGGCAAAATAAAGCATTTAATAGTTAAATTTCTTGAGAGAGGTTGATGGGTTAGCCTTGTAATTCTAGATACATTGCCATTACATGTTATCCAGAGCTCAGCTCCCAATGCAGCTGAGGTTCATGCCACACATAACTAACCACATTTGTTTTGCTGCCAGGGGACCCCCCTTGCTGCGGAGATGGGGAATGGCTTTATCCTACAAAAGAGAGCCGATTGAACTCTGCAAGGAGTCAGTGTTGTGAGACCATGACCTTTCATACAAAATACTTAGAGAGCAACTGAGATGTAGCAGTGTCTGGAGAGGGAGTCTTCATCTGAGAATTGGGAAATAAAAGCAGACAAATCATTTAAATTTAAAAATACTGCAAATGTGCTTGTTAAATAGACAGTGAATGTGTGACTATCATTTAGAGTCAGAGTATTTTAGCTTTGGCATTAATGATTTGAACTACCAAACAGGCAAGATTTTCCTTACAGAAGCACCTGAGACAAAAGCTGGTTGTAAATAATTGGCTAAAGCAGTTCTACTTTCCTCTGTGCTTTGCTTCCTAAAGTTGCCGATTATTTCAAATTATGTATATAAATTTTTTCATGTGGACTGTTATGTCCCTTGGGAGATGTGCTCAGATTTTTAAACTCATTTCATCTGGCCCTTTTACTTTGGTCTGATCCCAAAAGTGTTTTATAGGCCTCATCTGTAGAGGTAATGGGTGTCTCCGGATCAGGTCACACAGGCTGCATTACACCAGACACGAGTCAGTCACTTAGAAGTGTACAGAACAGACTTGGAGTCTCCAAGGTGCAACAGCTGTATTTCAGTCTCTAACCCTCCAAAGTGATTAAAACAAGGTTTAAATCAGCCTATGTCACCATTCAGGGCAGGTTCCTCCGCTCAGCGAAGCCTGAATGTGCACTTCAGCAGGAAAGATCCTCCTGGACCTCACAGAGCATTAAGCTGCTTGGTGGCTGTGGTTTCCAGTCTGGGGTATACGGGTGCTCAGGGATCTGGGGATTCATTCTGAAGGCTCTGCAGTGGGAATGAGGAAAAGCTTATTTTCAGTAGGCTTATATTTGTTAAGCAGGTGTCCACACCTCCACCAAAAGCTTTCTTAGAAGTCCATAGATAAAAAAAAAAGTTTGATTTAAGACTTTGCTCTCATATATAGCAATTTGATACTAATACTTCGCCATTCCTTATTAACAGATTTTTTTTTTTTCAGCAAGTTCAGAATTTGCTTTCAAAGTAGCCCTCACCTGCTAAAAACTCACTGGAGGTATTTCAAAATGTTTAAAAATGTATGGAAACTCAATCCTGTCCAGCAATGCCTCATAGAAATCAAATTCAGAACAACAAAAATATCTTCATCTGAGGAGGATGTGGAAGCAAAGAAACAAGCCAGTGGGCAATAAGGACACCAAGAAGGAAGCAGCAGATTATCTGACAAAATACAAGACCAGGGAAAGAGAAAGAGGGGAGGAAAGGGAGGACAGCAGAGAAGCAAACCTAGAAATCAGCCTGTAGGAGCAGAAAGCAATGCTGAATGTCACTGCACCATCTCCTTTGGCCTGGAACACAGCAGGGTCACAGGCTACAAGCTTTGCAGGGATGTGGTGGCTGCGAGGTGGCAGCTGGCAGCTGGCACCCCCTGGTGCCCAGGCAGCTCTGCTGGACCCCTGTAGCTGCATGGCTACTGGGGCAGGGGCAAGTCTCTCCTTCAAAGTGCCAACCACATTACTGTCATCCCATAAATTACTAGTAACAGCAAAACCAACAGATAAACACAAACAAAAAATGTGGCTGTATTTAAAGCAGGCAAGCGCCCTGCTCAGAAAAGGGTCACAAATGCCTCAGGAATCCAAGATTCTGAAACATTGCCTTTTAGCACAAACTGTCTTAGAAGGGTGTGAGGAAGTTGTATTTGTCACCATGTGTGAACTGGATATTTACCAGCATCTCAGGATGCAGCACCCTCAAAGGATGGAGCAGTCAAAGATGGAGGAAACGTGGCAAAGCTTCATTTTACTAGTAGACTAGCAGAATGGGTGTGCTCATTTCAACCAAACAAGGCTGTCTGCAGCTGGCAAATAATTCAATTGAAAAGCTCCCCAGAAATGGTCTCTGAGACATCAGGGAGGGAGACAACCACAACAGGAAACAAAACACAGGCAGCCAGGCTGGGGCTATGGTCATCTGAAGAAGCCCTCAGAAGGAAAACCTCTTTCAGGAGAGGGGTTCTGGCTTGTCAAGTGCAGAATCAATGACAAAGAAACAGTAGTTAGCATGATTTTAAATATTCCTCTGAAATACGCTATAAATCGTTTTGCCCTTGGGAGAGCCAGAACAAAAGACAAGTATAAAACTGCAGGCAAAATGCAAAAGGCTCCATCTCACTGTGCAGGCAGATGGAGTTATTTAGTAAATCCTCTACAGTCTTCTCTGGGCTATAAGGAAAGGAGAAAGAAAAGCTGCCCAAAGTTTCAGTCAATATTTACCTCTTGGGTTAATAAATTGTGATCCTGACCTCAGCAAAAGTCAATATCTTCTGATTATTATACGCAGGCACCTTTTTATTTGTCCTCACTCATTGTATAATGAGTCACCCGTTTCCACTGGCAACTTCACTTTAATTTTGAATGTCTGAATTGAACAATCATTTATACTCCAAAGGCATAAGACAAAATTACTATAAACTAGAGCTGTAAAATTGTAAAATGTGGACTTAGGTTGCTATTTCCAGTGAATAAGCAAGCTTGGGTGGGGGGACAGAAGGGATCAAGGATTAAGCACAAAAACCCAGCCATTTTAAATCCTCTTTTAAATACCTCTGAGTGACAAGGAGCAGAGAGAGGAAAGCCCTGAACTGTGCTATTAAATACAATAAGACTGCAAGTGTGGGAGGAATGAAAAGACAACCTGGCCTGACTAGTTAAATTGTTTTAATGGAACATTATTTTTCTTTCTCCCCAAAATAACAAAGAGCAAAGGCAGAAAATAAATGCCAAGGACAACAAGTATAGTTTCACACAATTGCAAGCCAAGCCACAAAGGCAGATCTGAATGAAAGTTACCCCACACTTGCTGCTTCATTAGAGGTGGGCTGGGCCACAGCTAGAGGGAGAAAATTTGGGGTGTTATTCTCATAATTATGTAATGTTTTATATAATACCACAGGTGTGCACTGTGCTCTACCAAAAGAAAATCAAAGCACAGCCTCCCCCAGCAAGATCAAGAAGCAGCTAGAATCACAATTTTTCTCTTCAACTTCTCGTTTTTCAAACATCCCCCACTGACTATAATAAAAACGTCCTTTGGGCTTACAAGCCTTGTGATGCTGGAAAGATTTTCACCCACACAAGCCACTATGCCCATCTCTTTTTAAGAAAAGTAAGTTATTTTACCAGTTTAAGTTTGTCTGGCTTGACATTATTCTACTATTAATCCCACTCTGGCAAGCAGAAGTGAGAGCAGCACATCTCTAGCTTAAGCACAGCAATTTTTGAACAGTGGAAGATCAGGAAGAGCAAATTGTGATCAAATCATGATCTGCTGTCTTTGTGAACACAAATAAACCCTATATAAGTCATCCTAGAGTACTTCTTCCAAATGCCACATTAGCTATCTGCATAGCACTGCTCTGAAACCATGTGACCTTTTATTGTAAGTAAAAAATAGTTCATTATGACCAAAATAGGCAATATTGTAGCCATGGGAAAATGAGTGCAGCAACACTATCTTCAAACTAGAAAAGCAGCTATCATTTTCAGATGGGACATTCAGCCCAGCATTAAGTAGTTCAATAAATATTTTTGTATTATCTATTAATACTGTGCTTAAATTCTATATTATTCAAAAAGGTATATCTCATTCAGAAGGAGCAGAGTTGGGTTGCCTGAGCTTCAGACAAAGGATGGCATCATAAATAGATTTTCCCTTCTATTTCACAAATCCAGTTCCGTTTACTTTCTATAAGCACATTTTGAATGGAGACTTTCAGACAAAGTCATTTAGGCAGCTCATACACCACAAAGGTGGTGATTTTCTAAAATAAAAGTATATTAAAACAGAATTTAAAAAAATCACCACTGCCACCAAGAAGGCAGAACCCTGAACCGGACAATGCTGAAGCTCAATAGATTAAAGATTCATTTGCTATCCTCAGATCTGCTCCTACTAAATTCGGATGTTTTTCACCATTAACTTAGTTGAGATCCTTTATTTCCATCTAATGACCTGTATCAGCAACCGCCACCATTACATCGGTACCAACAATTAGACATACTAACTCATGTGCCGTTAAACAGCATGCATATCCATAGAGGAAGGCTAGAAACTGTCTTATGAGAAGAAATTAATGAAGTTTCAGTAAGTTTTAATAAATCTGTGGGCACTTTGTAGCTATAGAAGGCTTTCATCAACAGCCTTGGAAATGGCAACTGATTTAAACTCGAGTCAACAGACACAAACTGCAATAAGGCGGGCAAAACGCGGAAGAATTTTGTGGTTTCTGAAAGCCTAGCATGCTCCCAGGGTGAGGCTTATTTTGGAAAAGAAGTTATACATCTGCATATTTTAGCAGACAATCTTGAAGTACATTATCTTGAAGAGAATGGGAAGAATCAGCCATAGCGGGACATTCCA
The DNA here is from genome assembly GCA_026546715.1 of Gallinago undulata. Classification (NCBI taxonomy): domain Eukaryota; kingdom Metazoa; phylum Chordata; class Aves; order Charadriiformes; family Scolopacidae; genus Gallinago; species Gallinago undulata. The sequence continues at coordinate 14,613,318 of JAOTQQ010000004.1, forward strand.
TTAATCTTGTTGAGTACATCTGGAGCCCAAGGAACTCAAAGCCAAAGTTCTTCATAGCGACCTTCCCTGGCCAAACTCAAATATTGTAATTTATATATTTACTGTGAAATAAGGAAATGTGTCTGCCTGTCCATATTGGGTAAGAGTACAAGCTGAGCTTCTCATTTATGTTTGGGAGGAAGGCCATGGAGGAGCCTGTCAACACCAGCATCCCCAGCCAGATCCACTTTTGATACTCTGTAAGTACCAATGATCACTTTATATTACAGAAAAAAAGCAGCAGTGGCATTTTTCATGATTGTAAAATGTTTTTTCTGTGTATTCACTCTTTCCTATTTCAAGGACAAGAGTCAAAGGACCTAAAAGACCAGTCAGCTTTGTAGATAGCTGAGGCCTTCAGGTCACGTTTTATTCAGAAAAAAGGATTTATGTGCAAGCATGTTTCCTAAAGGACAAAACTGGGGATGAAACAATTGCCCTTCCCTCCCATACATTTCCAGACAGAATATCCATAAATAGAGAGAGGAAATGTTACTCAATTCAGAATAAGCCATTTTATGCAGTGTATTTGGAAATGCTTATCTTGCAGGAGACGTAATTCCAAAGTCTCTTTCAAGATTCCAAGGCCTGACAAAAGAGGAGATAATGTCCATGGTGATACTGTTTTCGAGGCTATGCAGAGTCAGGAAGCAAACTTCTCCAAGGAGGGCAAAGTTTATCACTCACCAGGAGAATGAAGAAACTCCGAATAATTAGTCCTATGCCATCCTCAGATGCTGCAGGAGTGATAAGGAGAAGCATGGCAGGGAAAAGGTCCTGGCCAAAGGCCACAGGGAAGTAATTCACAGCTTTGGATGCCACTGCAAGAAATGCCACCAATGTGGAAGAGGCAACTGAATCAAAGTGCTACCACCAGAGAGCACCTCACCAGGGAGCAGAGCTTGGACCCAGGTTTTGGACGGCATGATTTTTCCTCTCTGCTGTCGGCAGAAGGAAGCTTCACTCCTGCCACAAACAGGGCCTAGTTGCTGGCAGAGCTGTGCCCCGAACAACACAGGACACAGGCAGGGGATCCACCGCCCAGTTTTAAGAAGCCTTCATCTGCACTGGGACCAGGCTGTGAAATGTCTGCAAGACCAGGACTGCAAGCTGGAGTTTGTTCTTAAATTTCACAGCAGAGGATATGTTCGATGTGTTTTTCGTAGCTTGTGCTGGTAAAAGAGATTCAGTGAGTCTCATAAATTAGTACAAGCTCCTGAATCCTAAAGCAACATAAGAGAGTCTTGTGAAGGAAGGCAGGAGGCAGATAGTTTCTGCAATGGAAAACAACAAATTATTTTTGTTAGAGAATTTTGGAGGTACTGAAGAATTATTTTTACTGGCAGTGGAGATACTAACAGAGATGAATGTTATAAAATAGTAATTCAACAGCTATTTCTTCACAGTCACTCTCACCATGGGATGTATGTGATTTTAATTAATAAGCTTAATATCTTCAGCTGGATGGATTTCTGTTTTCCTCTGTGCTCTGTCTTCTCTTTATTTTTCCAAGCAACAACCTAAAATATAAAGCACTGACCAAAACATAATGGAATGGACTAAAATGCAAGACCCATAAAACTACTTGTTTACCATACAAGGCGTGGATTAATATTAGCAAGTGTTTGAAAGCACTGAAAGAACATTTGCAGTCTGTACCTTTATGATCAAGTAAATCCTTGCTTTATGAAGAAAATAATATTCAATAAAGAATACAATCTATATCTTGAATTATATAAAAATCACAACACTTCTTTTTTGTGCTCCTCTAAAATTCAATAAATAGTTCAATAGATCTTCTTTATTCCTTTCACCCTTCTGGGGAAAAAAATGATTCTCAGGCAAAGAGCTCACAGGCCAAATTTCAATCTGAAAATAATCTTTATAGCTGAGTTATAAAACAATGAGAATACGGGTTTATGATGTGAAAGTTGATGCAGGCTTTACTGCTTTGGTGTGATTGGTGAAGCTGTATTAAAAATAAATAAATTTAAAAACCCAAACCCCCCAAAACCCCAGCATGCTTTATCCTTTGACTAAATAATAGCAGCCCAATGCTATCATGACCATATAAATCTAAAGGCTTAAACTACTCCGCCCTTATTATCTCTTCCAAAAGAAAAATGTTTATAATAATACCTATATTGACTTTTGCTTTTTGTTCAATAACAAGATTTACTGCCCCACTCTTCAGTCAATTGTAACCTCTTTGGGTCAACAAATCTCGATACAGATCTCAATAGAAGTCAATACCTGCTTATTACTTACCTCCGCATTTAGACACCTATCACAAATTCTTATGGGCATCTCCTTGACGAGAAGAAATAAATACTTTCTGCTTAGTTTCTATACAAAATAGGCTTATGTGCTTTTCTCACAGTCTTTTTTAAAGCTGTGAGACGATGCCATATTTTAGGAAAACAATATTATACTTTAATTTCTGGAACTAGGAATTAATCTTGTTTAGCTTCTCTGTGTTGTTTCCTTAAAAATTCACACACTGACCTACTTGTAATTACTATTTTTTCCCCACATAAAATGTAAGTGAGAAATCTGATATTTTTTCTTAACTGAGAAAGACAAATAACAGTAAAAATTAAAAAGCTACTTGAGAGTAATAATATGCAAGCTAACATCCCAGAAGTTCAACAGAGAAACATAACAATCACTTTCTCAGTTGCATTTGTATAAGGCTAGGATAAAAAAATGAGCTTTGAAATTCACTATCACACCTGAATTTGTATATGAATTGATTCTGTATTTACATAGAGTCAATCTTCAGATAACGTTTTTGGTACCTAAAGTACCAAACATTTGCTATGAGAGGATAATCAAATCAGGAATTTGTGTCCTATATGTGAACAGATTAAATGGGTATTTATTTACCATAAAATCCAAAAGCTTGTATGAGAATCTTATCATAGAGTTGGATAATGAGAAATGTATTTTAAATACTGTCTCACTGCACTTGTTTTTGAGAATTGGATTACTTACATCATGCATGTGTTCAGAATGGAAACTGAGAAAATAGTGCTATAGAAGTCTGGAACACATGGTAAGGAAATGTCAACAGGTTGCAGAAGTTATGTTCAAAAGTGCCTTTAGAAGTGTCTGAAGTGCCTGCAAGGAGCATCACTGTACCGGTCTTCTCTACTTGTACATGCAATAGAATATTAGTCATGTCAAACCCAGTAGACAACAAATGGAGCAATGACCCTTACCTTATTATTTTGTTATCTCATCTTAAAATCTTCATTTCAGAACACCACAAATGGCAATCAGAGTGTTTGTACTTTCCATAATGGAAGGATGGAAGGATAGAAGGAAAATAATGACCAGTGAAAGCGAATATGCAAGATGCAACCATAAATCAATTTTTAACTTTTACTTTTTAGCCTAGCCAGTGTAATTCATATAAAAAACATCTAAGGCTTGCTTAATATGGCACACTGCCAGCACTGTCCCATAACATCTGCATTATCTCAGGTAACATGAGGCTATGCAATCTGCTGTAACTGCTTTCTTGTGATTGTCACTTAAATCCCAGAGTCTGAAAAACTTCCATTAAGTGAAAATTTAGATGTGGCTTATGAGCAGGAGATCCCATCCTCAACTTATTGACATCCAGTTTGCATATAACACAGGGGATAAAAGTAGTGTGATGCGTGAGAATCATACCTGGACTTACCCAAGAAATGTATTTGACTAACAAGGTGAGCCAATTCAGAATTGAATAGTTTTTCAGGCTAAAAAAAAATCAATATTATTTAGAGGATGTAATAGCAGGCCTAAAAAAACATTTCTAGCTTTTTAAAAATAGATAAAGCTATATTGATTTACAAAATGTAAGGCGTTAGGCTGCTCAGATACACACAGCTGTCATGTAAAAGATCTAGGTCGAGAAACACCAATAAAACTACCATTCATCTAATTAGTCAAAGAGCACAGTGAAAGGTCAAGCAAGGTTAAAGTGCTCTGTCTAACGTCTGATGTTCCTGCAGGATGACAAGTTATTCTTTACGACCAGCTTTAATGATTGTCTCCGACGGCCCCGTGTAGGCTGTGTGCTCTCTGGGCAGAGGGGCTGCAGCAGGGAGGCACCGAGAACCTCCTGCCTCCATCACACCTTGTCCCCAGCCACAGCTGACCTTCTGCTGAGCCCAGCCTAGTAGCAGTGCATCATTTACGCCCTCATAGCAAGAGAACTGGATCTATGGGATGTTTTGATCCAAAATACACATGTATACGTAACTAGAAGAGAAGGGAAGCCCAGTTTCCTCACCCCATGCCTTCTGCTGTGGATCTCTGTGAGGAGGAGGAGTGCAAGTGTGCTGGTGAAGGGCAGATGCGGTGGGATGCAGCCAGGAGTTATAAATGAGAATTTATATGACCAGTGCTGCTGCATGGAAGCTCTCCGTGCATACCAAGCGATACAGCAAAGATCCATCATAATAGGGAGAAAATGCTAAAATTAAACTACAGTAACTTCCCTTGAAAATAAGAATCCAGGATTTGGTTTCTGTTCTGGCAAATAGTGAGAATTAGGTTTATTGAACCTGACTGTGATGCACTTCCTTCACAAAAACTGATAATAGCAAAACCATCTCAAAATTAAAACATTAGTGCATTTTTATGTGACACTAATTAAAGTGGGTGGACTTTTGATACCACAGTATGAAGGATGACATTAATCGACATGGATGAAGTGCTGGTAAGAAACACAGCAGAAATCCAACAAAGATCAAGTGCCTGAGTAAGGGAAAGTGAAGGAAAGAGGAAGAGACGAGAAAACATTTCTTGAGGGCAAAAATAAGGTTAAAGGATGATCATTAACGTGCTACTGACACTCCGCAGTTATAATGAGGACTGTGAAAATGAATACATAATAAATAATAATAATAATAGTTGAGTAGCGCCAGCTAGATGGGAAGAGGCAGAGGACAATGGGAAGATCAGTCTAATAACAGGGACATTCTGCCCAGACTGTGGCAAGGGCCTTGGAAGATGCTCAGAAGGAGGAAATCTCCATGGAGATTCATGAAAGCTGTTCCTTATTATTATTTTGCAGAGGTGTTTCTACCCCTGCACAAGCCCTGAGGCCCATTCAGATTTCATGAAGGTCCTAGAAGATGAAACCTAACTTTGAAATGGGAAGAGCTGAAGTGGAAGTGGTGCTTTACAATCTTCTGAAGGAGCAGCTGAGCTATCTACAGGTCTGTCTGTGGCTGCTACCACACCCATGGTCCCAGCTCTGACAATCCACCTTTCCCAAGAATCTCCTGTGCGTTTTAAAATATAGAATCACAGAATCACAGGATCACCTAGGTTGGAAGGGACCTTTTAAGATCATCTAGTCCAACCAATAAAAACAAATAAAAAAACCAACCAAACAAAAAAAAAAAACCACCACCACCCACACCACACAAAACACCACCCAACACTAATGCATGTCCCCGAGCACCATGTCAACTCGTCTCTTGAATACCTCCAGGGATGGCGCCTCAATCACCTCCCTGGGCAGCCCATTCCAATGTCTGATAACCCTTTCAGTAAAGAAATATTTCCTAATATCTAACCTGACCCCCCCCGGCGCAACTTGAAGCCATTGCCCCGTGTATCATCTGTAACTTGGGAGAAGAGACCGACCTCTCTACAGCCTCCTTTCAGGTAGTTGTATCATTTACATTTCAACACATCATTTGATTTCAAAATATCTTCATGTTAGATTATTGACCAAACATAGGATTCTGGATCAGTGTCTTTATAGAGCATAGAGGAACCAAGTGATGATGGGAGGAGAAAATACTGAAATGTTTGGTTTTAATCCATACTAACATATGCACTTCTTATCTTCTGAAACAGAGTTCCAGTTAGCAAGGATATGAACCACTGTCACTACTTACAAAACTTGAGCTGCCTCATTCACTATTTTCCATAGCTACAGAATTAATTGATTACAGGATTGATTACAGCTAGCATTTGGTTTGATTATATTTTAGTTGAAAATGTTCGGATGTATTCAAGATTTTCTACTATCAGCCTTTCAGAAGGCAAGAGATGATGAAGTTGATGGAGCTACCAATGCAGCCAACTTTTAAGTGGGGTTTTGACTGTGAGGGTTATCGTTACAGGAACCTCACGAGTTCCAGCACATATTTCACTGGCAGAAAGTAAAAAGTGCTATTGTGTTATGTATTCCGTTCCAGTTTCTCACTTGGAAATAGTTATGATTGTCATCCTTGGCCAGGTTTAAATTGACATTTTTATCACAACATTCCTGGCATGGTACTGCAAGTTACTTGCTTGTGAGTAGCTATCAGCTGGCAAAAATTTAAAAGGAGGTTGGTTGATTAAAACTATATGCCAAGAGGTATACAGAGACAACAAAATAACCAAAGGCTGCCAAAGGCTCAAAGAGGCTTTAAAAAAAATCTTTTCAGAGAAAGGAAACTTATACATGCAAAAGAGTCATAAATCACACATCTTCATTTAATATTTGATCATCAAAAAGCTAATAATTAAAACTAGGAAGGTTAGGTTGGTCAGGTTTTACAGCTGACTGCACTCCCTGTGCATGCTCAAATCAACACTTACGAGATTAATTTATAAACCCTTCAAATTCTGAATCTCCGAGGTTTACACTCTCTGTGCGTTGTTTGCATAATGCAGTTTTATACTACTAAAGCACTACCTATAAAGGGATTATTTTTATATTCAACACATTAAAGATACCGCACAACTCAGATATCGTACTGTGTTTATGCCTGAGATAGCAGGTAAAGCGTCTCTCGTTCTGATTATCCGTGAAGCAAACATAGGAACATGGATGTTTTGGGAGCGAGTGCACCCCTAGTGAAATTAATTCCCCAGTGGTTTTATTAAAGTCTGTAAATTGCATTATTTTCCCATCACATTTGAAATACTGCACTTCCTTAATGCTTGCTCTAACCCATGGCATGCCATCTTCCCTGGGGTGTCTAGACATTGTGTCTTAGATTTATGTGTATGATCTCAGTGTGTTACAACATCACTCCTGACTAATGCATTATTACAATACTTACATATATTCCCAAGTGTCACTGTATTGATTAGAAAATCACCAATCTGCATACGCACACCATCTGTGCTTCAGAGAAGCAAAACATGCAGGATAACATTTGCCTTACTCAAAGGGAAATTCAGATACTACTAAAAGAACAAATGGGAACCCTTTTTTATGTTTTGTTTTGTAAAATAAACAAAACAGTCCGTGCCTCCGACAGTTTAAAACAGAAGCCTTTTCTTTTCTACACAGCAAGGAGATTTACCCTCAGTTATAACGTGCAAACAATCTGCCTTTTTAGACAGACCAAATAATATGGGAAGGAAGCATACTGCTGCAATGAATTTTAAAAATCTCAGCTCAGATGCAATAATAGGGGACTTTTCAGCAGAAGGGGCTGTAGTCAGCAGCAAGACCTTTCTCAGCTGAATGCTGCAAGAGTGGTTGTAAAAGATGAATGAGGCCCTTGCTTACTGGGGTGAAATGCTTTTAAAGGACAAGAATCTGCTTATCTTTGATTGATTGCTCAGTCTGATACTTTCCTTTATAAAGTTTATTGACTACAAGCCCATAAATCAAAGAAAAACAAATCACAGGTTCAATTTTGGGGGCATTGACATCCTGCCATCTTGCAGCAATATCTTAGAAGTCACAGGGCAGGGAAGAGGAGGAATGTGGGGGACTCACAGAGACTGAAGCATCTATTTCAGGTAAACCAGTACTTCAAATGTTTGTAAATGATTATTCATTTGTGCCCTATAACATTTTTAAGTCAAGAGAAAAATGCAGACAACCGAGCTACCCAGATTATTTTTTTTAAAGTCCTTAAACGCAGCATTTACTTTTAACAGACATACTTTTATTGTTTCTATGTATCTCTCTGGTTCTGCAAGACTGTAGTCACATTCCCACACATCCCTCACCCTCTGTAAGGATGTTACATTTGCAATTTCAACTATCAAAGCAAGAATGAGATTTCTTTCAGGGGGATTTGAGGGCTTAGGAAGCTCGAAATTTCTATACTGAAACACCCCATACAGCTGCATGTAAGGAAGGCACTAGCCATAGATCTTGCTCATATGGGGCATGCAGGATAATATGACAGCACGATAATACAGATTAATTTGTGCTGTTGACCTTGACACACTGTTCTATTGTGTCTTCTTTTAAAGTCAGCGCTCGGGTCACTAGAACATCTGGTGTTTAACAAAAAAATCCCATTCTGAACTGCTAAATGTGTTGAAACAAATGGTACTGTACTATCATTACACAGTGCAACCTTTCTGCTAGGGGTCTAATTTCAAGGCTACCCTGACTGAACTACATTATTATTAGTGGTTTTATAATTCACGTCTTGCCACAGTACACAAAACACCTAATTATCAAAAGTAGCCTTTTAAAAGCTGGATTGTGTTCCATGTAGACGGGACTGACTGTCGCTTTCTTTTCATTTTATCTTTGGAGACATCTGGAAGGGCTCAGCCCGCACACTGCTGAACCTCCTGGCCTCGACCCAGCAGAGCACTTTAGCATTCACATGTATTTATCCACATAAGTAGCCCCCTATATTCTAGCAGGACATGCTTTTAAGTTATCTGTGCACTAGACTACCTCACTGAATGTATCGACTGGGTTCACCACATCGGCTAGAAATTGCCCAGCACTCAGAATTGAATCCTCCACATCTTACACCCTGTTATTTGCAGCTTGTGCTCAAATCTAACCTAGTGCTCAGCACTGGGAAAAGCTGATGCAGCCATTTAGGAAGAAACTGAAGACCGGGGAGATGATCGGTGGCAAAGAGTAAACAGCTTTGTTTCACAGGTGTTTAATATGAAAAAGAAAAAGCAAAGGGTGATGGCTCTGCCCTAGAAGGTATCACAGCACCTTACCACCCCTCTGACACCACTGCCATCCCCACACCTCTCCCCCATCTCTCCAACAACTCTGTTTCCCAGCAGAGATTATCCATGCAACTAAACACAAAGGTTGTCTCTGTAGGATCCTAGGGAATCTCCCAAAGATTCCGTGGAAAGGACTAACGGTTTCCAGTGGTCTGATGACCTTTAACTGACCTGAAGCAGATTGCAAGGTTTATTAGCATTTCAGCTTTCCCAATTAGTAGAAGGGCACACAACTCAAGCTGGGCTTTTCCAATGGCATTGCGTTTGTGCCATGAATCACATGAGAGGGCTGATTCTCCCCTGCTTCACAAATCTGTCAGTCATTTATACCCCAGCAAAGCAAGTACGAAATGTTACTACTACACTTTTTTACCCGATTTGCCCTTACTCTGCAAGGGCAGGCAGAAAGAAATTAGCCATGAGAAATACACCAGTGGCTAAGTCCTACATATCTGACATATCAACCTTATTTTTTTGTAAGGTGGGAAAAATCCTCATGCTCAAGATCATGGAAAATTACTATCATAGAATCTTATAATGGTTAGAGTTGGAAGGGACCTTAGAGATCATCAATTTCCAACCCCCCTACCCTGGGCAGGGACACCTCCTACTAGACCAGGTTTCTCAAAGCCCCATCCAGCCTGGCCTTGAACGCTTCCAGGGATGGGACATCCACAACTTCTCTGGGCAACCTGTATACTACAGGCATCTATGAACTAAAATGTGTGAGTCTCAATGTCTGAGAAGGGACCACTACCTCAACCTGCTGAGAAAAGGGAACACTGCTAAGGTGAGCATGCGGGTGTATTTACAAAGAGCAAGGGATGCCCATGCTGAGCCAAGCAAAGAAAGGGGTCCAGGATGAGGCTTGAGGTTGTTCAGCACAGGAAAGAAACAGCCCAGAAAATGTCTTTGACTCACAGGAGGAGGAAGCTGTTATGCTGTTACTTGGACCAAGGCGAAGTCATTCCCGGTTGTTTTAATTGTGATTTCTGCCACAAAGTCCCAGCTGATCTCCATGAGAAGTTTGTATACAGTCACTGGAAAGAAGAAAATAGATAAAAAGTTGGAGATGTCTGAATGAGAAGACAGCATTGAGCAATCAATCACCACAGACCTAATCTCATTAACTCCTCCTAAGATTTCAGCCATCAGAGTCTGTAGTTGACAGCTAGTGGAGAACTGAGTACAATGAGACGTCTTTTAAACATCATTTTTTCAAGCCATTTTCCTGATCTTTTAAACTTGTTTGTTCTGCAGTTTCTTAGAAGTTACAACTGCTGAAGGAAGTAGAGAAAATCCAGAAAGAAAAAAAAAAGTAACTGCTCTCCTATGCAGCTTCATGCCGCTGGGTCAGTGATTAACAAAGACAAGGTCCTACTGCAGGGAAGCTAAATGGAGTTCATTATGGACATGAAAGTTAGCAGGGCCAAAGAGGTGAGACTATAGGAAAGAGGATGAAATAAGAGCCTAACAAGTGTGGATTTTACTTCCTCAGTGCAATAAGGACAGCTTTTAACTATCAGCTACTCTAAAAAAATATGTATTAGATAATAGTGCCATGAAGATAGGTACTGTCCTATATACTATACTCTTTTGTAACTACTCAGGAAAACTAAAATCAAAATGTATGATAAAATCTGGTGTTGAGCTGCAACAAGTAATCTGTCTTCCAGATTGAAAATTTGTTTTTGCACTTATTCCTGGAAAAAATTAGAAAATGGAAAGATAGATGAATAGCATTTAAGTGGATTAGAACGATGTCATTAAACCTGGATCTACCTCCAGGTACCATCTACCATCCACCTCCAAATCCCACAAAACTATGAATTTGTCACCAGTTGGAGTATACTAGGCAAGATGAAAAAGGAATCAACGTACAATAATGTAAACTTTCAGCAATCATTAACATGAGAATTTTGATGAAACTACCGAGGACCCTACAGCCACTTTGTTCTCCAGAAGGTTTTTGAAGGGCAGTTTGAAATAGGGCTCTGTGATTTAAAATTCTTAAGTATTTGAATGAAAATCAGGTTTGTAATAGCAAAAAAAACCCAACCCCAAAATAATAGCAAAAAAACTACCATACTGGCACATGATGATAATTATATTGCTAAACCTTGTAAGATCTTGAAAATATCATACTTTTAACTTTGCTCCCACTGTTACATGTTGTCAGACTTGAAGAGAAAATGAAGAACCTAATTTGTTATTTTGCTCAGATAACAACAGTTATAAAAATAGATTAACTGTCAGTATCATGAATTAACATCACAGAAGTACAGAGGCTCAAATAACAGGCTTAGGGCATAAGCAAAGAAGCAAGAACTAAAGAGCTAATGCTTTGACCTGGGAAAGGATAGCAACACCACTACTGTGGAAAAATGCTTACATAAAATGAAATTTCTGTTTAATAATTCTGTGTGTTTTTAAAATCTATATTTTGTTTTGTTCTACATACAGAGGCAGCTTTTCATGTTAAAGCATAATGCACTAGATACAAAAGCTGATGCTCAAGTTAAAAATCTGCAGCTTTTAGTTCATGCTTTAAATCTTCCCCCCCCCCTTTTTTTTTAAAAAAGAACCTCTGAACGTCTAAATGATAACATGTTTCAAGTAGCTGCTCCTTCCCTGGAGTTGAACAAAATTGAAAAGATCAAAGTTAGTACAATCTTGTTCAAAGGTGAAGAGGTGAAATCTTATGTGTGCTGGAGGATCAGAGCAAATAGAAATGTACAATGCTTAGTGTGCGACACCTGAAGCCCACTTTCATCAAGGTACCTCATTTTCATCTGAATTCAGAATGTAACTCATTTTATGGTAAAATAAGAAACAGCACAGGATTAGCTTGGTTGCAAAGAAAAGAAACCCTTGCCCAACACTGAAAAGTAAACATCAGTAAAAGGTGAAAATGGTCAATTTTTTTTTTAGAATGACTAAATTCACCACATTAAATTGTATATTTCTTCTTTAAGTAGCATTTATATAATTGAGTAAAATGAAGCCATTACACCCACGATGTTTCAAGTATCATAATGCTGTTGATAGTTGAAGAGTTTCCTGAAAAAAACACTGTGTTTTGAAGGGGGCTGCAGAGAGGGACATCTAAAAAGGGTATGTTTTTTTCCATAAAATCTTCATGTGACTGATGTGCCCTGACATAATGTATCATGATGAAATACAGCTGCCAAAAAAGAACTTCAAATGATGCCCTTTTTCTGGAGAGAGAAAAAAAAAACGTGATAAGAAAATAGGTACCTTTTCAGCAAAAGCTTTTAAAGCTTTAAAAGCACGGCAACCAGTAAAAAGGTTCTCAGGTAAAGGCTTCTTTACTCAATTTTGTCTAAGTACCTAGAAGCTAAATGGGGAGAAAAGGGTATGGAAAATAATGCTCCAGCCTCTCTGAGAACTGGAGACATCCTGAACACAAGACACCATGGCACAGAAAGACAAGAGGGATTTAATGTCCTCATCCTGCGGTGACATATTCAAACACATGGGAAGATCCATTTCTAAATTATTGGGAATTGTGCTACATTTTGCTAATAATGCTAATCTGTGAATGTTTTAGCGCAAAGCAGTCACAAACATGCAAACATTCAGAAGCTGAATAGAGATCTACACTTCAATTTTCCCTTTTTGAATATGTAGAGCCTTTTTTACATATTTACCAGTCCTGGGGCTATTGCTGTAGGGCTCTCAAATTCCAACTTGTACTTCGCTGCCCCAAACCAGTAAGTATTATTGTATACATTATGTATTCTTGACCTAAAAAGCAGGTCTGCTCGGGAATACTATAAAAGTGTTTTCTATACAGCCCTCATAGAAGCAATCCCACACAGCCACATGCCCTTTTCTTGAGGATTCACCCAGCACATCTACACCCAAATTCCCATGTTTGTCTTCTTTCAGCCCTGACAGAAAATCTGCTAAAAACAGTGTTCAGTCTTCCAGTGGTAGCTCTAGAAAACAAACTGCTGGAAGTAGAGCACGTGGAGATGGTGGGGTCTGCAAGCTGGTTGTGCGCTGGGGTTCAGGGACAGGGTAGAGATAAAGGTAACATGACATCCAAAGAAGAGACATCCAAAGATTAAGAAAGCACGTGCAGAAAGTGGCTATATCCAGCATAATATGTGCACAATTAGACTGGGTGCAACTGAATCTTTCACCAAACTACTATCTTATACTAGGTCAGAATTTATGTTGTTCAAATGTCAATACCATTTGGATTGTCAATTGGCATAGATTTCTACTAGTTTTGCTCTTTGCTACATAAAATTCCACCTCCAGCTACCACAAAGTATGATCCAAAATGCACATAAGCTGGTCCCAAAGCGGTGACACAATCTGCTGGTTCACACGTGTTAGCACAGGGCTTAGAGTAGAGAAATCAAGCTCACATCCTTTCCTCTTTATCTGCATTTCAGGTCACCATTTCTTATTTTACCCTTGGGGTACAAAAAGAACTGATCTATTGTCCTACATCCATGGCCAGCGTCCTGCGATTAATCCGAGCAGATAACCGTAAAAGGGCTGCAGGTGGACTAAATCTCTCAATGGCAGGGAAACTCTATGTGTTTCATAAGAAATGTTACTTTGACATAAAATATCTAGGGATCAGTCACGTTGTGCAGCACAGAGCGGCTGACTTGCAAAGGTTGTGCCAACTGTGTGTCTTTATGCTTGAGTTTGCTCTTGTGTTTTGGTGGCATGTAGACAGTGGTATTTGCTGCTTTGAAAGGGGTGACCTGCTGGGATTTCAGGCTTCTTCTGATGCTCCCAGCAAACCTCCTAAGCTCCCTTACATGCTGTTGTTTTACATAACTCATGAACAATGTGTTGCAAGCATAAAGAACAGCTTTTAGTCACTGAAGACAACACCAACAGCGCTGTTTTGAGGCATGGCTTCTTGTTCCTACGTGACTGTCCCGTGCGTCTGCACAACAGAAAACACGTAGCCAGTCACTGTACTGGTGCGCTCGTGACAAAGTCTCACAAGGTGGGATAATAGGTCAGATGTACCATACTGTTATTGTTCCTTTCTGTATTTGTATTTGTTATGGACTATAAACCCCAACGATCCCATGAAGGGCTGTGACCATGAATCCCAATTGGCTGAGCAGGGCTATTTCATGGTGGGGCGAGTCCGGCAGTAACGAATTCAGTCAACATAATGACCTGAGTTTCACTGCACTGCTCTGCTTCCTGGGAACCTGCAGAAGATGAGTGACTGTGTCATGATCATAAATTCAGACACATACAATGCTGAAATTTCTTACAGAGCTTTAAGCCCCTTTGAAACGGGAGACTAATAAATATGGTGATCGTATTTGCTATTTGGCAAAAATATTAATCAGGAAAAGTTAATAAAAATATATTACTCAAAATTGTGCAACAGAAAAATATGTTTTTTTCTTATTCATGGTTATATGAATGCAAAATGCCAAGGATTTTTCATCTTTAATACCTAAGGGATTTATAAGCATATTGCATCCATAAAACTTCGTTCATCAGTACAGTACAGAGCCTAGATATGCATATTTAATTACTCTGAAAGTAATTTACTTGTACAGATGGCGGTATTAGAAGGTCTTACTTCAACTTAAATTACTTCTATTTGAAAAATAATGTATTTTTGCTATGAATCCTGAGTGAAGGATTCACTCTTATTACAGATGAATAATACTTGACAATTGTGATCAATCTGTGACTAATCTAATACTTCCTCAATAAACATTTTGTTTCAAATTTTACAAACCAGAGCATCCTCTTTGCAGGAAGTTGATCTAGTAGCATTTCGTGTACAAATGTGATCACTGTGAGGGACCCCAACATGCTTTTGGGGTAAGTGAATAAAAAGCCGCAGAACATTTTGTTGAACATCCCTGAGACTTCCCAAGCCAAAGAGGCACTGCAAAATTGTTTGCATTTTTCTGTAGATTAAGCAGGGATTAAAGCAAATGGGCGCATTTCAGGAAAATACCTGCCAGGCATAAGATTTCACTGACTCTGTGTGCATGTGGGGAGTTTGGGAGGAGCTTTAATAGGAGAGAATTCAAAATAACCTGTCCTAGCCACGGGCAGCGAGCTCTCCCAGCAGCACAGGCAGCAGGGCTGTGCTGGATGCCCACTCCACCACCATCCCCCGGCTCGCACCACTCAAGTAACAGCAATTTCCAGGAGCGAGCGTGCAGCAGAGGCAGCAAAAGCTGGCAGCGTATTGCATTAGCTCTTACACCCTTCCTGGGAAAACACAACTGCTTCTTTGAGCGAGATTGTTTTCTTGTACAGCACCATAAAAGGTCTACATGTGTTTGTTAGACTTTCTTCAGCAAACATCCGTCTTTATTAAAGCGCTGGCTATCTCAGAGGTGGCTGCCGTGGTTGCTATAGTAAGCATTCATGTTTTATTGAAGACTAAATGGCTGCGACCCCCATAAAGGGTTGCTGAGTGGCCCTAAAATGTGCTCTGCCTTCCCCTTCCTCCACCTCTCTCCCCAGGACAAAACAATTTTTTGACAGTTGATGTGATTTTGGGGGCCTACCTGGAATAAGGGGGTTTGTTCCTTCTATATGTGTAATTTTAACCTTGTGGCCTGGATTTAATACAAAAATCAAACCTCTGTGGACCTGATTCAGAGAGCTGGAAAGCACCTGAAACTCCCAGAGAGTTCTGGTGGAGCTGGAGATGTTGGGGGACCTGCACCTCTGAGCCATTGTAAGACCACTAGTGGCACATGCCTCTGTCAAATCAAAAGGGGGTGGAATATCTTATTACACTGGCTGGACCTGCAATGAAGGACCAATGAAGGACTGGATGGACCATGTAAATCTGCTCCTGCTATAGCAAAGGAGCCGCGATGCTTTGGCTGTGGTTGGAATTTGATTTCCAGGCTGCTTTTCTTTTTAATCATCCTAATTAAGGGAAAACTTTACCTCCTTTGGCTTTCATGCATTTACACTTAAACAGAATTTCCAAAAGCATCTTTCCCAGGAAATTTAAGCACTTTCACTGAGTTTAAAAAGGATCAAGGTTCCTTCTTTTCAATTTTGAATATTTCTCCTTTTTTTGGCAAACTGTCTGTAGTTGCCACATCTCCAAGTAGCTACACAACATTCTTCTTATCATACCTCCTTCTTTGGTCTCCAGCCGATCAAGTTGCTCAGAGCTGTGCCCACGACCACCCCTTTTATGGCTCTGCAAGGGTCAATTGTAAAACGTTGGTGCTCCTGAGCTGCCCATGCTTAATCCTTCAGCAATGTTTTTCCCCAGGGCATTTTCCACCAAGTGTTCTCTCTCCAAGAGAACGGGATCCCTGATTTCCTCATCCCTCAGAGCCAGAGTGACACCACAAACTCCCCAACAGCGCTCCTGTTCCCACTGTTCCAACCACATTGGCACACTGGCTTTAACCCTTCAAAGACCCGCAACAGCCATACGTAAAAGAGGCTCAGCATAGGATCAAAATGTGCCTGGTTAGCAGGCTGCTGGCTGGGGTCCATCACAGGTGGTGGGGAACAGGTCAGGGAGGAAGAGTGGGACATGTGTCTGCAGCGGCAGGATGTGTGGGGAGACAGAGGGATGCAAGTAACAGCCCTGTGGGAAAATGGGGATAAGAGAAGGTCAGCAGGTCAGTCAGGGATGTGGAGAAGAGAAGAAGAAGTGGCATGGCTGTAGCCGAGCTGCTCTCAATTTCAAAACTTCCATTTTTAAGCATTCCATTTTAAAGCATGGAAATTCAAGGCTACTATTTGTATTTTGCAATGCAGAGTCAAAAGCCCAAAACAGAAGTGGCATCTTAACGGTTCTGTCCCTTATTTTCATACAAATTCACACACACACATTCATACGTGTATCGTCAGCCTTAAACACAATATCCATAGTAAGTTTTTAAACAAAATAATCCTTTAGACACCGATAAATCAAGCAACAATGACACAGGGATATCATAGCATCACTAAAAATGTCACCACAGTTAACAAGCCCGCTTGCTTCAACAAAAAATATTGGTGAATAATCATCCGTCAGTTAGCACATTAAAAAAAGCCATGCCTGGCGTTCCTTGCCTAAAAAACGATGGGATTGGAAACATTGTTTTCTTGCCAGGTTGTTTTCATTTTTGGAAGAGAAACAACCAAGGGAAACATGGAAAGAAGAATAAATAACAAGAAGCAGTATGAGGGGAAAAAATTCTTCATAATTATGCTGTTGCCTCTGCCTTTCTCACTCTGAGATTCCTCTCCTGTACCATACTGTGCCAAACCACTCACATGCAGGGCATCCTCCAGATGAATCAGCACAGTGGCACATGGACTCGAACATACATCAGAGGCACAGAGGAGGTGTTTGATATTGTATTTATGAGCAAATCAGAGACAAGAGCTTGGTGGGGGTTTTTTTTGGAGGAGGAGGAATAGTAAGGGAAATAAGACCGTATGTCAGCTTGGGAGAGAAAACACTTCATCATCTTTTTAAAATTTATATTAACAACAGACTCTGTTCAGCCTCATCTTCTAAGAGATATATTAAAATGGCACACATGCAATCTGTAGATTTTTTTCTTTATCTATCACTCAGAAAATACAATATGAAAAACTGCCTGTACTAATCAGGGCTCTCACGTCCATCGTAATGCTACACACCAGGGAGAGGGGCCACAGTGGCTGCAGCACACGGAGGCAGCCCCAGGTGCCATCTGGCAAGCGTGGTCAAACACCATGATTCCCTTCTCTGAAACAGGCCAGTAAAGACTTCACCTTTTTCAAAACTAGAGCTGATGAAACACAAAACCTTTTTTTTTTTCAAAACTAATTCAATAAAACCCTCTTAATAGTTCTTAAGTTTGTCCACAAATAAACACCCACTCAACAGGCAGTGACAGTGAAAAGACCTCTAGAAAGCCTGGAAAAAGAGAGAGAAGGCAAAGAGCTGAAATGCTCAAGTCCTGAGAAGATATTTCACCTACTGCTTGTTCAGCTCCTTCTCACAGAAGTTATCAGCATAAATGTATCCTACCTGTGAGAAGAGGATGCCATGGAAGAAACCCAACCATGCCCCACATCTTTTAAAAAGCAGAAGTAATACCCATTCATAGGAAGGGCCTTATACTTGGCTTGCTTCTGACTGCAAAGTCTCTTCTGTAAACCTTTTGTCGTCTTCTTCGTAATTTTCTTCTTCTCCTTTTTTCCTCTCCAAAACAGGAAAACCAGATATAACATCCACTAATCAAGCAAGTAATAAACTTAATGTCAGATGAGGGGGAAGACAAAAGCTGAGGAGAGGCAGACAAGACACTGTAGCACATCTCCTGAGGAACAAATGATACCGCTTCTGCAACTAAACTGTAGAACATGCAAGACCATCACAAAGGATGAAAATTGTTATTTTTCAAATATTTCATTGGTAAAACAGTTTTGTCAACAGATCATCAGGCACACTAATATTTGCATATATACTGTTGTGTATATCAGTGGCAGAAGTTTTTATGCTAAGATGGGGGGGGGGGGGGGAGCTCCAGAGGTGGAATGACTATCTCCAGCCTGCCCTTTGTAGCTCTTGTTTCCCAGCCTACACCTTTGCAGCAACTGAGAAGTTGGAAACAAAACTGGAGCCTCCTGCTAAGGTAAAGGGTATCTGAAGCACACACACTTTTGTATGCTAGACTCTGAAGAAAACAACTAACGTGCTAATGTGAAACTAACATGACACTTTCATTACACAAAAAAATCTCCCAGTGCTCCAAATGGACATTTTCCCTATTGAGGCTGGTCAAAGGCTTCAGAGGTTGGTTGTGCCGTTTCAGAGGGTTTAAGGCCTAGATGGACTTAAACATGGACAATGAAACAGAACTGACTGATCTCCAGCCTCAGATCCCTAGCTGCACAGGACAACTCCTTTAGAAAGCCATAGAGTTTTGATAATTAATCCACCAGTCTCAATAGGAATCCTTTCTACTGCCCAATTAGCTCTACTCTCAAAAATGTGTGACTTACTCAAGTTTTAATCTTCTTGGCTTTAATCTCAATTATTTGGTCTTTTTATACATATTTGAGTCACATTCTTGACCATGTTACAAGTCTGCAGGTAGCAGGCATCTTCACTATGCCTAGGTACTTATGTATCCAAGTATTTGATGAGTTAATAGACTGACCTGGTTCTCATTGTAGAAAACACATTTCTCAGACCTCAGATCATTCCTTCAATTCTTTTGAACCTACTTGAATTTTTCACCATCCATTCACTGTCCATTCATTGGACAGAGTACTCTAGGAGAAAGCTCACCAAGAAAATACAAGGGGTCATTTCAATTCCTTGCTGTTAGTTTGTCACACTTCTTATTTAAGTTTCAAGTATGTTCTGTCTAGCCTCCTCAGAGGAACAAAAAGCTTTCTGTTTTGTTTTGCTGTGTTTTTAATTAAAAAAAAAATACACTCGAACTCCAACACTGTTGGTGATATGAAAAAGAATCATTAGATAAAAGATATTTTTTCTCTTGTGCTGCTCAAACGAGTAAAAATGCTCACAGCAAGAGAGAGATGCAAACTTCCAGGCAAGTGGATGAATGGATGATTCAGAGAATGGAGGTGTGGGGGTATGCACTTGGGGATGTATTTGCCTTTTGTGTGCATATATAAAGTATTTGAATATCAGAGTACTATGGACAAACTATATAAGCCCTTGAGTATTCCCCTAAACAAACTTTGCAAACTTAAACTACAGTAAATTATGGAGTTTGTAAAATCAGAAAATAATCAGTAATAGTAACTAAGATTGATTTTACATTTGTATTCAGCACTCTACCCAGACCCAAATTTTTACTAAAACTAATCACCTGTTGTTTTATTAGATTATTTATTGCACCTCTATTTATATTACAGATGCCAGGATGAGAAATTAGCTATTGCTTTTAGGTGTTATAAATATATAAACTAAATTGGGTATTATGTATAGCTCTGTCTCTGTGATGGTCACTATTTTTCTTGTACAAGATGTCTGTAAAATGCCTATCCTAAGACTGCTTTAGCTGTCCAAAAACTAAAGAGGTGCAGAAAGCACAAACTTCTGTTAACTCTATGAAATTAGAAGGCAGAAGGCTGTGCCCTTCAGTATTACAATTACATAGATGAGGAAAAAAACAAAGAATTAAGAAGAATTAACAGTGCATGTTTCTAAGTATGCCAGATGCATGGCAATTGTAAGTGCTTTTACAAGTAACGGCAAGGGAAAGGTGTTGCTTTCAGATTTGGAAATGCCTACTACAGCCTAACCTCTTTGTCGACACGTTTGCAGCTTTGCAACATCCATTTCTAAATGAATTACCTTATGGAGGAAACCAAAAGGCAGAAAACTAAAGAAATAGGGGTCAAATTCCTCCTGTGAGATCTACCTTGTAAAATTATCCAGAATGTAATAATACCATGTTATTGACTTAAGCACAGTTCCCTGTGACATGTTGCAGCTGACCTGTAATTTTTATCCTACATGTTGCCAGCGCTATTAAAATGACACTTGTGAATGTAAATTAAGCTCACAAAGGGGACAGATTGTATGATTCTGGTTTCTCTCAGATGCCTGTAGGCTATCACAGGTTCCATATGTGAAGTAATTATGTTCACTGAAGGAAAGAATAAATGCTGTCAAATTGTGTACTGAGAGAGAAAGCAGCTATTATATTGCAGTAGTCACTGGAGCATTGCCTTAGAAAGTGGAAAGATGTATAAGAAAATAATAATAAAAAAGAAAAACTGGAGCAGAGCTATATTAAATATAACCTTTAAATGAGTAGCTGCTTTTGAATATATATTACACAAAGTTAATATTTCACAAATAAAAGCATTTCAACTCTTAATCTTATTTTCTTCCTCACATCTAGAGGGTAGAGGGCAGAATATTTATCAGAGGGGTAAAGGGCAGATGGAGCATCCTTCAACTTTCTCTGTTTCCCCACTGAGAAGACACCTCCACAGCCTCAGAGATGCTGTCACCACATCCTTCCCCACCACAAACCTCTTCCCAAAGGAACTGTGTGGCAGCCAGCCTCCCTCCCCATCAGGTGGAGGTGCCCCACCTTCAGCCCTGCCCTCCCCACCCTATCCATCCCTTACGGTCAGGTCTAAACCGACACCTCCTGCGGACCCTGACTAAGGGCAATAAAGGTGGCCAAGGTCACTGCTGAAGACTGAAGGAAGGTAAGCAGCCCCTGCACAGCTGCTGGGGAGCAGATGAGCAGAAGATGTGGCTTCAATCATGGAGGTCAACAGGGCTGCTAAAAGGAAAGGCAACACTTCCATCACCTCCACAGCTGCAGCACCATCCTGCTGTCCTGCATCTGGAGGGGGTGAGCCTATATTTAGCCCAACAAAGTCATCAGCTGGGAAAGTGGCACTTATAAAACCTTTCGCTTGGAGGGAGCCAAGGACACCAGAAGCAGACAAATATATATTTTGAGTCTAAGTGCTTGTGTGGTTTTGGATTTTCATCCAGAAAAGAAGCAAAGAAAGAAAGGAAGTTAGGGTGCTCTGGTAACAGCCCTGAAAAACACAAGCAGGAAGGCACGTTTTCTGACAGGGTGTAACCATAGATATAGAGCTCACAAAGAAGCCAATAGCCCTGAAAAACAGAAGGCTTAACATTTCTGTGTGGTTTTACTGTTTACTAGAGTAGCAGCACTAGGCTAGGCATTCCAGAGCTTCCCATCTTGATGTAAAAGGGGAGTTTCCTCAGTGCCCCATTAGCACTAGTTGTGCATCTCTTCAACCTCAGCCTTAACAGGTTGCAAAAATAACCGAGGGTGAGCAACTTTCCAATACAGCTGCCCTCCATGCCTCCCAGCTGCCCGCACTGCCATTACCTGCAGACGTGCTGCCGTTACCTGCAGACGTGCTGCTGACTTGACCGCCTTAGGAGCAGCACACGCTTGTGCCAGGAGGACCAACAGCTGAGAAGCACAGAGACGGCCCAAAGCGTTTATCAGCTACCCGAGCACTGAACTCCTTGTGTGGCCCAGACCCTTGTCTGTGGCTCTGAGCTCTGTCTGTGCCTGTCTAATACCCAGAAGCTAGCATGGACAGGGAAGCAAATCCTTCAGACTGCTCTAACATGTGAAGTCAGCTCTCAGTGAATCAAATCAACCGCTGAAGCAGAGGTGATGCCTGAAAGCTGCCATTTCTTCTCCTTCTCTTCTCCCAAAGCCATGACCAGCTGCCAGGTGGCATCCTAGCCACGCTAGATCTGCAGGAACCTTCTCCAAGTGGATAATTTTCCTGACTGGTACCATCGGGTAATTTGGGTAATTAACTTGCATCCAAGCATCCGGCCTGATTCTGGATAAACACAGTTTACAGGCAGAATGTTGTTCTGCTTCAGCGTCTCTCCCTGGAGTCCACGCTCATGAGAGCACTACCCACCAGATCCTTTTGTCCATGTTAGCAGTAACAAGAGACTAGGCACTGGCACCAGGCATGTCCCATCAAAGCCAGAGCTTGTAGAAAACCATTCCGTTTGCATAGCATTACTTTTCTGGTTTTGTGAAAACAGAAACTACGACCTTTTTTTGAGGTTTCTTAGGATAAAAAAATCTGCCAGTCAGCTTTTGCAGTCTCTCCATGGAAGCCATTTTACCAACTGCTCATTGCATTTGGTAAATTTGTTCAACACAGAGAAGTACTTACTGCACTGAACACCTTCACTTTTCCTTCACCATTTCTGGGCACTCGAATGAAGAAAAGAGCCCCCAGGGTGCACCTGGCACCAGTGTCATCAGGCTCACAGACCCCTTACCTCACCTGGCTGGTGCTGCCAGCCTGTAGCACCCCTCCAAACTCCCCCTTCTCCCCCTCCCCGAGAAGCATGCACCATGCTAGAGAGTCCTTCCCAGGTGAGATTTTTGGGGATGGATGCAATGCAACC
Source organism: Gallinago undulata (assembly GCA_026546715.1). Taxonomy (NCBI): domain Eukaryota; kingdom Metazoa; phylum Chordata; class Aves; order Charadriiformes; family Scolopacidae; genus Gallinago; species Gallinago undulata. Next base: position 14,636,212 of record JAOTQQ010000004.1, read on the forward strand.
CGTTTGTATAAATGGGTTGCATTGCATTGCACAGACTATTAATGCCCATTGGCCACGGATGGGCGGGCAGTTAGGTGGACAGACAGCCTGTCCGTTTCCGATTAAACACGGTAGCAGTTGTACAACACGCTACCGCAACTTCTTCGTTTAATACAAAATTGAAATCAACTACCACTTCCTAAGCAGCTCAAAACTATTAAACAACTGTTTGCCAGGTAGCTCATGTCATATGTGGGAGGCTGAAATATAATGCAGAAATGAGAGGGTTTTTTCTAGTTGGCAGCATTGACAGCAACTATAATGTATGACTCTTTTGGATGCAGCGTGGCAGAAGCAGGGTGAGGATCATCCAGTGCTATTCACTACAGAAATTGTTACACATAAAAAAGAGAAGGCAGAACCAAAGATCTCAGGATCGTGGCAGGAAGGAGGGAGAGAGGGAGGCAGAGACATGGTTTGGTCTTGCAGTTTTAATAAGGATTTGTGAGGTAATGTTGTGTAAAGGGAATACAGCTGGATCTTTAATAATAATGACTAGAACCAACTCTCCATGTTAACTGACCTTTAAATATTATTGTCCCTTTCAGTTTACCAAAAAGACATTTACTTCATGAAAGATGTTATTCAACTCTGCTTAAAGATCCAGTAGGCTAAAATATGCTAAACTGACATTTAGAATTATCTCATAACACTTTTTTTATGATAACTCGTATTATTTCCATGTGATTTGAATATGAGATTTTTATTTTTTTTTAAATGTATTTTGAAACCATTTCAAATAATAGACAGATATTGCCCAGACATTCAGGTTATCTGTAATGATATTAGGGCCTTTCTCAACAGCTGAGTAATTACTTCCTTATTACGCTCAAGGCGAGTTGAAATCACATGCCCTGCTCAAGATTTAAACCTACATCACACAGGCAAAGGAAGCATTCAGACTGACATTTTACATACCTAACTGCATTTTTTTTATAATAAGGAGAGCATCTGTGGTATATTGCCTTGATAATGTGTGAAATGAAGACAATTGGGAGCACCAGAAAGAAAAATTAATCCATTGTGTCAGTGGGACTTGAGTAAAGGTAGACGTATTGATCCTGTCTCTATTCAATCATCTCCCAGGGCCCCTTTTAGACATGGCCACGCAGGAGCAGGCCATCACTTCGTGGGCAGCCATGTGCGTTAGCATGCTGGAGACCCAGCTGCTGCCCCACGGGCTGGGTGTGCGGCATCGCACCCTGATATCCCACTCCTTGCTCTGGACCCCACAGCAAACACAGTAGCCCAGCACTCCTCCCATTCACATCCACATCTCCTGTCCTCCCCTACAGCCCTTTGCAGAGCCACAATGACAATTTTCCTACACTGCTGAGACAGCTCCAGCCTCCAGGTCCTCCCTCCCCTACCAAATACTCTAAGTCCACCTCCACATGTGTTGGGAACAGTGCTTGAGAAAACAAGAAAAAAACATTTCTCATTCCTTCTTGCTCCTGTCCTCCATAAGAGGGAGCAGAAGGGTTCAAATTCTGGTGCTCTTAAACTGGGTAGAAATCAGGAGGGGTCACCCAGGAATAGCAAAGGCAAAGACATCCTTCATTTTTAAAATTCTACATTTTCTTATTCTGCAGCTTCACTTTCCACCCCAGGGACCTGCTTGTCCCTGACTATGGCACATTATAGCCCAGCTACCCTCAGCTCCTGGTAGAAGAAGGGACCCTTTCCCTGGGCATCCTTGAGCTTCAAGAGGGAAAATCAGCAGACTGATGACATGCCAAGAAGGTAGATAAGTGAAGGCATGGTAAAGTAATGCAAGATAATAAACATCATACAGCAATCCACTTCGGCACTCCTCGTTATAGTCTTTCATAATGAAAGAGAAAGAAATGGTCATTTAGGTGACAAAACACTGTTAAATGATTAAAAGCAGCACACATGATCAGTAAAGACCTGAAGTGGAAGAAGAAACCAACCTCTTGTGAAAATTTTAGTATTCTGTGATTTCAGCAAAAACTAAAGAAGCAAAGATAGAAGGGGCAAATTAAGTAATAAAAGGAAGAAGGCTAATTTCTTTAATGCAATCTGTAATATCTTCTAAAAATAAATGCTAGTTAAAACATAGCATTTGTTTTTGTTTGGGTCAGCACTTATTTCATCGCCAGTATTTTTAATGTTAGTAATCTAAAGCAGACAAACCTAGTTTTTAATTGGATATTACAGTTCTTTTCAATTGAGCTAACAGCAAAGTATATGCAAAATCTAAAGAGAAGAATAAATAAAATATTCAATAAAATGCTTGAGATAACCATAGCACATCTAACTGGTGTATAGCTCTACTATAGAAACACACACTATTTATCTGGTTTGCATCTTCCAGTAAATTTTTAAAAAGTATTATCTCTTTTCTGATTTCAGCATCTGTTTAGTGAAATCTGGTAAATTCTAGGTCAGGTATTATACACTTGACAACAGAAACAACTAATTATGTTAGAAAATCACAGCAATAAGAAAACTGCATGGTAAATACATTATATCCAGGCAACAGCAGAAGGTAAGTTTGTATTTCATTTACTGTGGATTGCATAAGTTGGTAAATGTTTTCTGGCAAGTGTCCTTCAGATTCCAAAAATAATGCATCTATTTTATGGCATTATCTTATTTTCTATTATATTTGTTTATATCTCTTCAGTGAAACCATGTTGTTGTTAAGGGTATTGTTATAATAGAAAATTGCATTAGCTTTTAAAACCCTGTTCTATTTTATGTGTATATAAATAGGAACATTATGATCATGGAAGATTCCCATTTGTCCTTGCTATACTCTTGACACTGCTGTAAATGCAAGCAGAGCACCAGGCCCTTACCAGGGATTAAAATATTGCCCCTTTGGTTAGCTGCACAGACATCTTTTTAGCTTTTATCATGCAAAACCTCACCCTGCTGGTTATGTACTCAAAGAAGTGCAAACACAGCTTTTCTTTTTGCCTTGACCATCTAGATGTGTCTCCATGCACCTGTATATGTATAGTACAGTGGTGGCAAATCACCCAACATCCAACAAAGGACTGGATTTTGAAGATATTTACGTGGCTAACAGCAGTGAGGTGGCTAGTCTCAGGTGCCTCCTGGGGAAAGGTAAGGCATGCTGTCACTCCTGGGTGGGTTCCTGAAGAGACAGCTCCATTGTGCAATTATTTCTGAAAGTGCAATGCAGAAACCCACTGTGGGCACCAAAGTACCTGCTGAGGGACAGGAGGAGCCTAGATTTCCACCTGTAAAGACAGCCCAGCCTGCAGAGCTCTAACCCAGAGCTCAGGAGTAGCCAGCAGGGTTGAGGATGGGCACACGGATCAAGCCAGGGCTGGGTGAGGGGACCAGAGGCGGTCCCATAAGGGGCACTGCTGCGGCAGAGTCTGCATGCCTGAAAGGAGACCGGGATGCCCTATGACCTGTCAGCAGAGTGCCACGTCCCCCAGCCACGTGCATGCAGCATCACGATGCTCTGACTACACCCTGAAACTAAGATGGGAGACTTAAATGCTTAAAACATTGCAACCAAGGCTTTGCATTAATGACAGTAATTAATGTTGTGGCTGCTGAGAAGTCAAACAAGTTTGGGTGATTTCATGTCACCTGATGACCAATTAAAAGCTGTGAATTTTGAGAGCAATTCTTTTTCTCTCTCGCTCTTTTTTTTTTTTTTGTCTCCTGGATAAGATGGAATTTAATTTCAGTGTTGTGAAATGTTTTTACAGAGTGCAGTTGTGTCACTTTCTCACTGCTGTAACACCCGGCAGTTCAGGGAACGCAAGGGCGTGTGATTACAGGGCAGTTCCCAATTGGATACACCATGTAATCAAGGCCGATGTATAGTGCTACACTCTGAGAAAACCCAGAAGAGCCTGGTCTAAAAAGTTCTCTGAATCAGGGTAATTACAATATTAATCACAATCCATTGAACTAAAGTGGAATTAAATACAAATTTTCTGTTTATATAGTATGCGCTGAATGACAGTAAGTTAGCAACAGCCATTTTGGTCTGGTTTAACTGCCTAACATCTGGAGAACATTATTACAGAGTCATCAGCCATTTGGCCGGTGCCCAATATGGAAGCAGTTTTACCCTCTTTTCTCTAAACATTGACACAGCCTTGCCGAAACACTCATATTTCTCTTTTCTCTTCTTGAAACATTCTCTTAAGTAGTTTCAATAATGTAGAATTTAGATGGGATAAGCCACTTGTTTCTGTTTAGAAAGCAAACAAAATTGGATCAAAATAAGAGGCCAATTTTAAACATTTAATTTAAACAAAGATAGTGCTACTTATGAGAGTCCATGGTTAAAGCAGTTGTTCCAGCTATTTAAACAATATAATTACAAGGCATTTCACAGTATAGAGGAAACAGATTACTAGAAAGTTGAAAAACATATACCCTTGTTCCTATGTAAATATGTACACGTAACCTATCACTGCTCACTAGCAAATTTATATGAAGTGTAATTTGGTCTTTATTACAGTTGCTGTGCTTGAAAAGAACCTCTTTACTTATGAAGAATCCTTTTTTTCTTTTTTTTTTTTCCCATAGTAATGAAAAAACACAGTTGTCAGCATAATATCCTGACATTCAGGATGCCAGCCTGTCTCTACTGGAGTCAGATGTGAAAATAAATAGATATTAAACTGTCAGTCAATGAAATTACAAAGTCAAGAGCAGCTCTAGCTGTGATCCTGTGTGTTCTGTTTGATGGACACAGGTGTTTAAGTGTTATGAAATCCAGCAGAGCCTCAGAGTGAATAATGCACCTTCCAGCAGTCCTGCCTTAGCCAAAAGAGCTGCAATGAGCTCCCCTCTCACCCCAAGGCCCCCAAGCAATCGATGTGCCCTAAGACAGGGGCCAGAAAGGCCTTCCAGGTTTATTGGCGCTAAAACCTGAGAAGTCTTAAAGCCTGCATTATGGCATATGTTGAGGAATCAAAGCTACACTCCTCTGAAACTGTGAAGGTTAGTCCCACTGGCTTTGCATACAAATCTAAGGCAGATGCCCAAAATCCACATCATTTATTTATTATTCATAAGTCACTTAAAGTCAATCATCTGTCACTAATAAACATTAACACTATTAAAAATTAATGATCATCCTACAGCATGCCGTGACAGATTCTGCTTTCTTTTTGATGAGTATTGGAGCAAAGTACATCGCTTTCATTTACTGACTCTTAAAGTGTCTATGCTTTGTTATAATGTTGCTACTTTAGCTCCTCCTCCAAACATCAGAGATCCCTTTCTCTTGGGATGCCAAGAAATTATCAGTCTCGTGAGAAGAGCTTGAAAGGATGGATTTAGATACGAATATGTATCTGCAGAGAAGAAAAATAAATCACAGGCTCAAGGTTATCACATAGCACAAACCTTTGTGATTACAGGGCTTTTTGTCTCCCTTTCTGCTCTCTGCTAAATAGTACAATGTCTGTGATGGGGGACACGTGTACCTGTGCTCTTTGCTGTACAAGAGGGTCCCGGTACAGGTACCGTACCACAAGTGGACAATGAAACTGGAAATAACAACTCTGACAAGACTACCCGAGAGTCTCACAAGCTGGAACAAGAAAAGGCTTCCTGAAGAGCAACTCAAAAAGGTAACTTCACCAAAGGTCCACACAGTGTCACTGGGCACTTTCTTCTCTTAGTGGGTGGGAGGCAAAGCCCACTGCTAGAGATGAAGAAACAGCTTGCACCTTAACCCTCAAAAGGACATTCCCTCTAAAAGTAAAAATCATCCTAGGCCCTTTATCTTTTGTGTTCCTGTTTTCAAATACAAATCTTGGGGAATACATTTTTCCCTTATCTTTATCACATCTCTGTCCTGCAGAGGCAGAACTCATAATTCAGAGCTGTTTCCTAACACACACACATCATGTTTTGCCCTGCTCCTCATTTTAGCAATTACTTAATTTTTGGAGTGGTGTAAGTATATTAGAAATAATTACTTGATACACGATTGATTCTGTTAAAACACAGATAAATAAATGTAACCAAACCTGTATTATAGACCAATTTAGTAGTAGAAGAGCCACTATGATTCAAATCATTAGAATCATCAAATCATTCAAAGCATCAAATCAAACTAACCTAAAATTTCTTTAAGTTTATATTAAATCTCTAAAAACAAGCTAAACTTAATGTCTCAGTATTAGTGATATAGTGGGAAAACTTGCCAAGATGGGAGACATATTAATCTTCCTCTCGCAATTTACATTGTAATATTTCAGTGCCAAACCATTCTTCATAGAAAAACAGTGACTGTTAAGAAAGAGAAAAATCTGTAAGTTGAATTAAGTAACTGCAATCACCCTGTTTTCTGTCTTTATGTTTCACATGAAATAACGAGCGAGGATTTGCAAAGAGCAGCTATCAGAGCTAGAAATGTACAGATCAGCTGGAAAAACATGATGCCACGGGACCACACTCACTCTGCTGAGGACTGGTGAGGGTTTGTGATACATACATGCTACCTTCATATCAGCTGTTGCCATTACAAATAAAACTTGGGGTCATCAGAAAAAATGCTGTCATCCAAAACTAATTCTGCTTTTCAAAGTACAGCAAGTCAAGAAGTAGTAAGAAATCCCTGCAATGTCTTCAGCAAGACCTGAAGAAAAAAATTTTCAGGTAGTGCAGAACATCAGGGACCAGTTCAGTGCTTGGTACTGAAAAAAAAATGGTACACTATTTTTTCATTTGCACATCTCCCAGATTTCCATAGCCACACAACAGTGGACAGCTCCGTGAGTCACATCTAGGGAACTGAGACCTGACCCTGCAGTGACACACATATCCACCAATAAGCCCCACAGAAACTGTAATGAAATAGTTTTGAAGAAAGGGACACAACCTTCTAAATCTCTGGCTGAAGACTGTTCTGAACAATACTTTTTGGTCATACCATCTTGTCCTCCTGGCCGTACTTCACTACCAATAGACTTCTTCCTAATTTGTCTCATTTTTAGTTTAGAATTCATGCACTGTCAAGCCAAGTTACTCTTATAAGGACAGTGAGAATTACAGTCAAGATAAAGATATATTAAAACATCATTATTAAACATAAAAATGCAATGAAAACATTAACCAGCTTTCCCTAGGGTGAAGGTGTTTATTGCTAAGTTTTTGCAGCACAATTACATTCAAACAGACAAATGCTAGCTTAAAATAACATATTTATTCTTCTGAATCTACATAGGAGAAATGGAAAAACACCCTGAAAGTAAGCTGCCTCATATCAAATACTTACCCTAAAAGCTTTTCTATAAAAAACATCAGATTTTTAAGAATAATGTTGAGAAAATCAGGCAGCTAAAATACAGTGCCTTGTATTTCTTTCTTAAGTATGAATACCTTATACTGACTTTCTGCACTGGCTAAGTCTGGAATTTATATTCCTCTTCAAAAACAAAATCTGATGCTTTTTTACACTATGCTGTGCAAGCCACATTCCCAGGGATTTATTACAGTTAGCACAGTACTGACACAGCAGCCAGGTGTACATGGGGTGGTCCACACTCCTGACTGCCACCCTGGAGCAGCTCCCCAGACCACAGAGGCTGGGAACTGCAGGACCTGGCAAATGCTTCACGTGAAGCTGAACTGCATTTTAGGTGGGGCAATGGCAAGCATGGCAATACCACCAGGAGAGGTGCTGGAAGAGGTGAGGTGTCCAGGGGACACCAAGCCTGAAAGGTTGCCTGCTGGCACAGCCCCTTCATGTTCCGGCCTGCCCTCACTGCAGGGCTTCATCCCTCCAGACACAGTCTCTCAGCAGTCCTGGCTGTTCCCCACCCCTCCATTCTTAGGTGAGTTACTCAGATTTCATCTTCTTCCCACCTGAAAAGATGAAAATCCCCTTTGCCTCACCAGACAAAGGTGAGATGAAGCTGGTCTTATGGTCCATCTGGAGACCTATCAGAGGCAATACAGACTATATATAGCCAGGGACCACCTGCAGGTTTTTGACACAAATGACTCAGTGAAAAACCTAGATCACAACAGCAGGAGGTGATGTGGCCCATACTGGGCCACAGGAAACAGCAATTCTGCGGCACCAGTATTTGTAAACACAACGGAGGGCTGCTATCTGTCTCTTTCATACGATTGCTGGACCACAGACTATGGACCATCTGCCCACAGTCTATTATCACAATCTGTGAACAATTATAGGCAGGATATTTCATCTTAGGAAATGGCAAAGTTAATAAAAAAGGCAAGCCAGAAAACAATCAAAAAGCAAGCAACAGAACTGCGGTCAACCATTGCATGGAGTCCCATTTGCCAGCCCTTGAACCCAGTAGCACTTTGTTCCCAGACCCACCAGCACATCACCTGCCCCAGAGCAGAGATTATTACTGCTGCTGAGGCCATAGCAAGTGCCAGCCCTTCTGCAAATGCAAGCACCTGACCACACTTTTTGAGAAGTGAGAGCACCATTACCCTGTGCTCTCTGCGGGAGGCATGAGGGCAGTTACAGTCAGAATCACAGAACCATAGAATCCTTTGGGTTGGAAGAGGCCTTTAAGATCACCAGGTCCAACCATTGACCTTACACTGCCAAGTTACCACTAAACTATGTCCCTCAGCACTACATT
>JAOTQQ010000004.1:14652040-14701520 GCA_026546715.1 Gallinago undulata
AATGTAGTGCTGAGGGACATAGTTTAGTGGTAACTTGGCAGTGTAAGGTCAATGGTTGGACCTGGTGATCTTAAAGGTCTCTGCCAATCAAAACGATTCTATGATTGTATACACGTTATGATGCCTCCAGCTTAATCTTTGCCATATAGCCAATACAAAATAAACTGAGTTTCAGTTGACTTGATTCATCTGTTTTGGAAGGTGAGGAGGCAGAACTACAGCACTCGTGCATTTTCTGATGTGAAGAGCCTGGCTATGGGCTCAGAGGAGGTATAGGACCTAGGTAAGGAACTCTCGCTCCTGCATGTGAAAATACCAAGCTACAGGTCAGCTTTCCACTATTGCAGGCCTATGGGAAGAGCAAAACACAGTAAATGAAATTTGACGTAACAGTTCTACAGTGGTGATGGAAAAGCTGGCTAGCACAACCGTGGATGAATTTAGTTACTTTGTTTAATGTAACAAATTATATTGCAATTGTGTGCGATCTATACTCTTGGCCTTTAAAGCCAAGGATAATCTCCAGCTTCTAAAATTTCAGTTTATCCCCAAACAATATTAATGGCAGTCCATAGCAGACACAGCTTTATCAGAGGGGACAATATTGGAAATTTGAGGAAGAACATCTCCACCTAACTGCCTACCTGTAACTGAAAAATTAGCATTCTTTTCAAGAAAAAAAAGTCTGAGGTTAATTAGGTGATCATTGAACAATGCATGCAAAGTTTCTATTGCAAAACATGATTTTATAAATAATATCTGCACATCCCCACCTTGCCACAGTCTGATAAAAATGAAGGAGAGTATGGTACATACCACCAAACGGATGATGACTTCATATCACTTGTTCTGAAAGAAAGCAGCCTGTTGTTTACTGCATTTATCGACAATCTGTGAAAGTAGACCAGAAATCAGTCTAATTACCAGAGTGCCAGTTGTGCTTGTTAACACCAGCTTTGTGACCAAATGTTATTCCACAGTTGTCACATCACAAGAAGGTTTCATTACTAACATAATAGTGAACAAGATCACATGCCTGGCTATTGATTGATCTGCCACACAAAGGAAGGACATTGTTGTCTCTATTATAACCAGTTACATCTTTGTCTGCCTGTATAATATGCACAGGAATGTATCATGAGCAGTTGCTGCAGTGTTTCCTAATTTCTGCCTGTTAGCCCATTAACAGCCCATTAGGATTTACAGACTTTACCACCAGAGAAGAAATGACCTTGCCATAATTCCGTCTGGTACAATCTTCAAAAAACTGTTTTCATCAGCCTTCCTGTAATAGGTCCTACAAGGACTGAGATTTACTCAACATGTACTTTATAAATATATCATTTCTGCCAAATCAAAAGATATTTTAATTCTTTCCAGACACAATTAGGAAGCACTGCAGGAACAGTAGAAATATTCATCATTACTGCAGTTGAATGGCCCTGAAATAACTATGTCTTAGACCAGAGAAATATTCTGCTAATAAGTACCTCAGACAAAATGAACTAACATTGACCCTCAGACCATCAAGATATTGCCTTCCATTCACTGACATAAATGCAAACAACTGATTTCAGGCCTGCTGTTAATATTAAAAGTGAACATTCTTGTTTATTTTTCTATGAACTCAATAAATATTATAATATAAAACTGGATTTGTTTATCATTGTGAGCCTACAGAAAAACAAGCATGCCTCATCATCTTATCTGATGATGAATGATTTATCAGGCAGAACGTGAATCTGCTTCTGAGTCTATTTTCCTGTTTATGCTTGTTGAACAGATACAATTTAATGAAGAATATAAAGTACTTAAAAATCTGTCTACCATTAATAGTTTAATTAAACTGACATGTACTTCAAAAATAGAGAGACAGAAAACATTAATTTTGGTTATAAAGGGCATGGCATTATTAAAGTGCAATTAAAAACAACATTCACTTACAATTAATAGCTAAAACAATTTAATTATTTAACATTTGATTGTCAGTTCTGGCTAACTTCGCCACCCCAAGGTAGGTATGTTCTTTGATCCTCTTGGAAATATATTACATAGCTGCCATCACACTGCAAGCACAAGCACAAGACCCAAGCACAAGGTAAAAAGTTGCTCCTGAGAAATATCTCGCTGTAAATCCCCAGACACACACCATGCTGTGCTATTGTCCCCTGGTCTCTCCCGTGTCCTTGAGATGTCAGTGCCCCAAAGGATCCCCCCCGAGCTCTCTGCTGGTTGGATAGCAGCCTCTGCTGAGGCTGGTGCAGGGTCCAGGGGCTGACTGATGAGCTGGCTCCTGGCTTAGTGCCTTTAAAAGCACTAATTTGGGTCCCTTGGACATGCTCAAGTACCTGTTTTCTTCCTAAACTTCATGTCTCTTTGCAGCTCTCTCCATCAAACTTAACTGAAATTGGTCAACTGGCTCAGCACTTATCTGAGAGAAGGCGCTGGAAAAGAGAAGCAAACTAAAACAGCTCAAACACACAGGTCTCATTTCACTTGGAAACAGGACAAAAAATCTCTCCTGCCAAATTCAAAGTTCAAACCTGAAGAGGTAAAGTGGGAGTCTGCCAAAGAATCATTGTAGCACTGCTTTCCAGAAGCATAGGTCCTTCCTGAACAAAGCTGCAATGGAAATTTCCTTGAAATTCAGCCTATTTTTTTAAGGACACAGCAACAAACACACTTAGGAATTTCATCAGAATTTCAGGGTCTGAAGAAAATCCAGACTTATAACACTGGACTAGTCTGCAAACAGGAATTCTGTTCCATAGGATACTGCAATAGTTTCAGAGCTATATTGAGAAGAAAATTCACTTCTGGTGTAGTATTTCAAAAAGCTAAGAGAGACTTATTCCTCAGTAGCCAGGAACCCTACTGCAGAGCCATCCATCTGTGATTGGAGTAACCATGTCTGTATTACACCATTAGCCAATACACCAGCCACCGGGCAGCTGGCGGTTCTGGGATATGAGTGAGAGGAACTTCGGTTCCAATGATTTTCTTTTGGAAAACTATTTTGTTAAAAAATTCTCAAGAAACTGCTCTAATTTTAATGATGCTACAGTTTTCTCCACATGGGCAGAATGTCATGGCAAGTCCAGCCATGATTCTCATGGGCTATGCAGATCTCAGAAGTTTGCTCTTACAAGAAAATTGTGGGATTACTATCCTATTAAGGAAGCACACTTATTCCTGAGCACAGCCTGGAGCAGAAGTTGTCTCATGACCATTTAACTAGCTCCTATAAATTTCGTTTAATGATTTCCTCAGTAGTTGAGGTGTGTGCAGTAGTTGCGGTGTGTGGACTAGTTGCAACTGCCCCATAAATCATAAGATACAGTCCTCTACTATCTCCCCAGGAGGAAAGAGAAAAACTGTGGGGGACACAACACACTCAATGGCATAGTTGAAGTGTTCACAAATGCCTTCTTTCTTGCTTTTTTACCAATCCAGATAGTGCCATAACCCTGGCCATACCACCTGAAAACCGAATTCTTAAGTCTAGGAGGAGAAGTTCTTCTGTCCATACTGCAGGTGGCTGAGCCAACCTGGAGCCTCTGGGAGTAGAGAGAGGAGTGCACTGAGCCTGGGTCTGCCTTGCAATGACAGCTTTCACATCTGGGACTTAGACCAGGGCTCCAGACCTTCATGTCATGCTGCAAGTCGAACGAACATGCAGCAGAGGACAGCATCTGGGCTTCCACTAGTAGACAAATTTACTAGAAAAATGCATGAGGAAAAAATGCTTCTATTTGTGTTTTCATAGACAGCATTTTAATGACAAAATATTTGCTACAATGCACCTGTAAATAATATATAAAAAATGAGAATAAAAGTAATCAGTACAAAGCAATGTATTCCTGTTCTTAATTTTCTCCATGGAGAAAATTTAAATTTCTCTTAATTTTAAATTTAACACTTAAATTTCTTTGTGGAGAAATTTAAAGGAAGAGAGAAATGGTAAGGGGTGGGAGTTAGTAGGATTCACTAACAAACCATAACATCAACTGTCTATTTTTACCTGTTTTCTCACTAAAGAGTATTTAGAAATCTAATAGATTTATTTTCAGTGCAGTCACTGAGCTTGCCACCTTCACATAAAAACGCCTGCACTGACATAGCTTACTCTTTGAATCCAGATGAGTTATCCCCAGAAGAGTAAATATATTCATAAACGGTCAGACCTAAAGCATTTCAGCCCACCAGAAGAAACAGTTATGAGAATGGATGTTCATTTGAAGATCTTGTGAGGAATTCAGCAACTGAATTTGTTGAGGAGAATTCACTGGAGAGATACCAGATACCCTCACCCTAAAGTTACGAACTGATTTTGCACTGGGCCAAGCAGGGAATGGTGGCTTTTAAGGGTTTTGGCTTAAGCCAAATCGCTAAGCACATTAAAACCTTGTTCAAACTCTTTTCAAGATCTGTAACCCTGATGTGAGTGCAGTCCAATATAGACCACCAGAGTAGGTAGAGCAGAGGATAAAGTCTGGAAATACATTTGAAAGTAAACCAAGAGATATGGACAACCTATACACCATCGGATTTAAGGTAGAAGTAAATTACTTGTGCCTGAACCAAGCTCCTTTGCTGGCCTGAGAATTTCTATGAAATTGCTAGCCACACCAGTAATCATACGTTTGCACATATAGAACAAAACACCAGGCAATTACTGAGCTTTCTTTTCTTCATGGTTTATTTGCTGTTATGTGACCAATGCAGCCGAGAAAGTCAGACATCTTATGAAATACTGTATTAATTGACCATGAGTTTAAATCTTTTCATTAAAGAGAGAACATTGCCTATCTTTTATTTTGTAAATATATATCTCTCTCAAACCTTACTCATTAAGAATAGTTTTTCAGATTTTTTTACATTTTTCTTATAAGTCTATAGATCTTCAGTAACATATTTTAAACTGCCATTTATGAAATTATAGTTTCATCTCTATTTATTTTTTTAAAAACAGTGTAAAATCACATTAAAATACTATAATCTTATAATTAAGACTCCAGCAAAGCATGTCTGAATCATTCCCTGACATAAAACCTTTAAGAAATAAACTCCCAAAGCGTGAGGTGGCTTTGCAAATGAAATCAAGCCATTGAATGTAGATTTTGTTATTATTGTGTTCAAATTAAGCTTGAAACAGCCTGCAACTGAAATAAAAATCAGAAGCAGAGCAGGGTATTGTTTGGTTTCTGAATATTAAATGCAATCAAAAGGTAATAGTACTTATAGATTTTTCATATATAAACAGATTTATGAAGCTGATAAAAGCCATTTACTCACTGAGCTTCAAAAATCCGGATGGTTTCCTTCTGTGAATAATCAAATAAGTTAACTCAGGCAGCTTCTTTGGTCCAGTGCCACAGATATACAGGATTTATATTTAAATGGCTGCTATTTGTTAGAAGGCATACTTTTCAAAAACCAAGTAACTTCACCATATATGTCATTTAAGTCAATGAGACAAAATATAGTGTAAAAATTAAACAACATTCACAGCATTCACAGCTGATAAAAACAGCAAGTCAGTAAGTTTCATTTTTATTACTAACCAATTTTACTTTCAGGTTAGCATACATGAGAATAAAGTTGCAACACCTGAAGGCAATAGTTGTTTACTTTTACAAATTTGTTTTTCTATATATTTCATTTTCATAATTTTATGAAAATGCTTCTGTTAACTTGGAGTTCCCAAAGAGCGTTTTTTAGTTCAGAAAAATCTCTTAGTTGGTTTTCCTCTGGTTACTTACTGTAAGTAACTGTCTTTCTCAGTGAAGGAAGGTAGTTCATTGACCCAGAATTTTATTGCAATAGCTTTTCAAAAATTAGTGTTTATGCAGTTTTATATGTTAAAAAATTTAGCAAATTTTACCATAAATTTTAGGAGCCCTAGTGCCTTCTTAAGATGTATGATGTCTCTTCCCTGTTTCAGTGTCACAAGAATGCTAAATAAGGAGAGAGAAATCCCTTCCTTCAGGAAAAAAACAAACACCACCTTTAAAATGCTAGATCACATCAAAACTGTGGGAAGAGGTTTCAGATACTATTGACTGTGGTTTTACATTCATGTTCTACTTGCCAGTATTTTGAGTAGTATTCTGAAGCTGAGTTTTGATCCTTTAAGGATCTCCTGTCCTCCAGGCTCAGGTTTGATTCAGTATTGGAAACGGCAGGACAGCAGCTGCTCTGAGAGTAATCTGGATTAAATTTCACAAGAGGAGCTTTTCCTGCAATATTTTAAACTAATCTGAATTGGGAAAGGCAGGGAGAAAATAAAAAAAAAAATAAACACAGAAGACAGACAGAGTAAAACCTGGAAGGGGAACATGGAAAGCACACAGGAGCGAGGAAATACACATGTGTGGAAGGGCTAAGGAGCCAAATGGGGAAACTGAGAGAAACATTTGGAAAAAATCTGAGGAGCAGAAGGCTGACAGAGAAGGCAAAATCTGTGAGGGGAAAAAGTGGAGGGGGGGAACACGCAAACATGGAAAGGAAGCTAAAAATTAGGAGCGAAAGGAGTCAGAGGAAGGAAAAAGGGCAGAGAGACAGAAAGAGCACCATGAAACAAAAACAGAGGGGGGAGAGATGGTGAAGAAGGTAAATTGAAAACAGGGATCCAAAATGAAGGCAGAAATTTTACAGAGCAAAAGCCCAGTTTATAAAACTTCACAAAATTTACAGGAAATTAGTTTTGGTGAAAGCCCGGGCAGTGTGAGGACAGAAGTGCACACATTTCTTTACCTTCTCAATCAGGGTTCAGTTTAACAGAACCTCTGTTTATAGCAGCCCCCCAAAATAAACATCTAGCCCATCAGAACTGGTAAGGGGGACATCATATAACTACTGCCACGTCTCTACGAGCAATGCAATCTCCTCTTTTTTTTGCTGCCTTTTGGAACAGGAGGAAAAAACAGGCAAAACATAATTTACAGTCTTGGTTTATCTGTATCCACAGCCCATCTGCTAATTCAAACCACAGCAGAATGTGTATGTGTGCATTCAGAGAGATGGCTGTCATTAGACCAATGAAGTTAACCAACGTATAAAAGCCAGGATCAGATCAGTAATAAAGTTTACACTTCATTATGGATGTCAAAATCCTTGCTGGTTTTTTTTTTTTCCATGAGTATTTAGCTTATTGAATTTCACAAGCAAAACCGTCTCCAGTGAGCATTCAGAAATCAGTTACTTGGAAGCTCAAGCATTCAGGATTGAAATGTGAAAACAGATATTTCCTTAATAAATTTACAGAATCAGAAAAACTGGACATATTAACATACATCTCTGTGCTCATGGCTGTAAAATGATTGGATTCTTGTCTCATCAAATTTACATTGTGGAATCTGAATATAGTATGATTAGGCATTATTTTAACAACTACATTACAATACAATTTAAAATAAAATGGCCCTTCATATCGCACTAATATCAGTGTTTTAAATAACAAAGGGGATTATTTTTTTAAAATAAAGGAAAGGATTAGCATTTAGTTTCAATCACTATAAGCAATGTTGTACCAGTTGGTGTCTCAAAGATTCAGGATTTTATTAATATTCCAGAGATGCATTTGTGTTGCCTCTGGGTACACTGAAAAGCCACTTAAACTGCACTTAAAGCAGCACTACAGGATCAAATTGATGTGCATCAACCATTTACAATAAAACTTGATTATTATAAAGGCATACATATTTGCATAATTACATGTTTGATTTTTTGATAATGCAGCATACACTACAAAATGTTGCTTCATGTAGAAAGGCATCGTCAAAAAGCACCATCTGCTGTAGTGTTTAATGCACTGCAATGTTTGAAAAATTCTGAAGGTAGATTTGTGTGAATCAGAGAGAAAAGCAAAGGAGTTTTGCTAGAACAAGAGGCTCAGAGCTGGAGGAGGGGACATAGAACTGTGTGGATATTTTTTAGGCTGTCGTCTGTTTCTCTCTAGCTATTTTTAAATAAAATTGTCAGGGGGAGAAACATAAAAGACAACAGAGCGGCACATCCCACAGTCCGCAGAATGCAGGATTCAGAACTTGAGAGCATTTGGCATAAACACGGTTTTGATGTTTTCACTCAAAAAAAAAAAAAATCAGTATCTAATATATGCAACAAAGGAATCATACTGGGAAAGAAGGCAAACAGCACAGATAATGGATTCTTACACTTATTACTTTGACAGGAATTAATCTTTTTAAACGAGTCTCTGTTAAGCATCACAATAGCTAAAAAAGACACAGAACTTGAAACTGAAAATATCTCTATATTTGCTCAGTTCAAGAGGAGAAACTGTCTGTTCTTCTGTAATATCTGACCATAAATCTTAACAAGAGCCCAGTGTATTCACAAAGTCCAATTGCCAAAATAAGAGTGTATCTTGGAGTACAAGAAAAAGCAAGCACTTCTAGACTCCGCACAGTTAGCCCCGAGTTCTCATATCCTAAAATCATGCATGGTTTTGATTAGCACTACGTGTCTATCATTTTAATACCTGAGGCTGTTTTTCAAAGTGGATTTTGAGAAAGACATTAATCAAATTTAGTTGTAGCTGCTTATAATATTCTGCCATCCCAAGGAGTTTGTATGCATGCATCCAAAACACACACACACAAAAGGGTCATCTGTGGCTTTTTTGAGTCTGTTGCTACCTCTGAGCTATGCCGTGAACATTTTTGGACATTATGCTGAGTGGTAAAGCACAGCACAGAGCCAAGACAGGGAAGGTCTGGCAGGGAAGTCAATAGGCATGTACTAGCCTGTTGATTCCCAGTAGGAGCTCATTCCTTCACAAATTGGCCTCTGGTAAGCAGTGTGATTCATTGCTTAGGGACTGGATTACAAGCTGGAAACCAGCTGCCAGAATTTGGGAAACTCATTTCACTTCCCCATGCTTTCCATTTTCCTTCCTCTTGTTTTTCACATCACATTAGTTGAAAATATAAAACACTTCAGGGCAAAGACTTTTTCATAATACAAGTTTCCAGCATATTGGGCATTAAACAAGCTTTTATCTCCATGGGCACCTGAAGGTACACCAGGATGCAAACAACAGTTGGATTACATGCTGTATGTGGCACAAATACCAAGTCAATTAAAAAGCATCTTTAGCAACACAATCTGACTAAGAAGTCCAGCGGTCAAGAATATCATCTGGCTCCAAGATATATTCTGCAGTCCAGTGACACATAAGAGCTTCAGAAACAGAAAAAAAAAAAAGTCCATACACCTGAGCGTGGTGTTGTATGTGTGAATGTAAATATCCCAAACTTTCTGTGCCCAAACCACAACAGCTCATATGTATATTCATTAAAACCACATTGATGGCCATAGAGCTTCAAGCCCTAGTGCTGCGTTGCTGGCCTGTTAGCTTACACTACATCTGGACTATAATAAATTTACTTTCCCACCAAGAAAGTAGCCACTGTTGTATAGTTGTGGATAAATTTTGTTTCACATTATGAGGAAAATTGTGCTTGAGTCCACTATTATGCACAAGATTTTTAAACACCTAGGTTCCTTTCCCTGGCTTATCAAGTACGATTATAGTTTGGCATCAGGGATGCTGAACACCCACACTGTCATTGACTTAGATTAGTGCTGTGGAATCCAGTGCTTCTGAAAAATCAAATCCTTTTTGTGTCTTGCAGGGGAGTGTGAAACATTTGTTAAATAACCGACATATTGTTGTGTGCACATAGTTCACAAAACCTCAGAAATATTTATCTGTTGGTATTTTCCCACACCCACCATTTACTGAGAGGAACCACATTACAATACAACACAGTGCTGTTTCCTCTGCCTTTGCCTGCACTTGAAACAGAAACTGTATGGTTTCTTGCTCTTCAGGTACCCATACTGAAAAGACAATGGTGTATTTATAGCATAATATTGAAAATAGCCCCGAACAGTAACAAAGGCTCAAAGACATTTGCATTTCTTTCACATGGAAGAGTTTAAGTACATTTGGTCATAGCACTGAAAGAGGAAACAAAACCAGCAAGGCTGATGCAAATCTTTAGAAACAATGAGTTTCCTTTTTGTGCCTTAATATTCTGCTCTTGGTGAGCTTCCCTAATAAAGTCTGCACTAATCATTGCTAGAATCAGCGACTGCTAAGCACAGTCTTTCTCCACCCTCTCTGCACTAGGCAGACAGGGTTTTTCATTACATATATCATTTTCAACTTGCTGCAGTGATTCGACAAAGACAGGAGGATTTAGAAAGCTAATGAATGGGGGTGGGGAGCAGGATAGGATTGGAGCCTCAGTGCTAATGTCTGACGCTAGGTACCATGAGTAGCTTCACACACAGGGCACTGCCACCGATTTTATTTTCATTGCATGTCACTGACAGACTTTGACAGCCAAATCATTTATCTCAAGTTAATAAATCAAAATAAGGAGTGGGGTGTGGGGGTTTTTGTTTGTTTCAACATTTAGTGCTACAGGATTTAGGGCAAGGCTCACTGGGCATTTCCTTACCCTGATTGTTATTGTGCTGCAATGACAGCAAAATTATTTATCTTTTAGTTGCTAATTAAGAACAGAAGCGAAGAAGAATATGTTTGGTCTGAATATACTATAGTATCTAGGGACCATTTGCTACATCATAATGAGATGCCATAGAT
Organism: Gallinago undulata; assembly: GCA_026546715.1. NCBI lineage: Eukaryota > Metazoa > Chordata > Aves > Charadriiformes > Scolopacidae > Gallinago > Gallinago undulata. The sequence goes on from JAOTQQ010000004.1 coordinate 14,662,680, forward strand.
GCTGTAACTCAGTACGTCTACAAGTCTCTTGCTGCTTTATTATTAGGAAAAAATTCCGTCTTGCCAGTTAACTGACATAAAGTTAGTAGTTTATAAATAAGATTAATCTGAATGAGGAAAACAACATTCCCCCCACCAAATTAAAATATTGCATCTCTTCCAAAGTTCCCTCCTAGCACAGAATGTTCTGTTTTACTGATATCAGAACCCTTGCTACCATATAGCACTTTTGCACATCTAATCCTGCTTTGGCAGCCATGTCATCAATAGTGCCTGCCATTTGGGCGAACAGGCTATACTGATTACAAAATACTGGTTCTATAAATCTGTTAATTTTAATGATAAACCAGGATATTTTAGGCTTTCTTGTCCCTGAAGAACCAAGAACAATTGCAGATTGATTGTGAACCAATTAAGGATCTTATAGCTCTAAATTGTGGACATAATTTCTTTATCTTAGGGAAAAAAAAAAAGAAAACAAAAGAATTTCTGATTCTTGCCTCTTTACGTAGCAACTTAAGATGTGGATGAAGCTGATAATTTGCATCTGAGTGATGAATTATGACTTAAACTTTGTCAAGCCACAGTTATCACCAGATCCTACTCAGCTCCCACTTTCACGATCCCTGTCATCAGTACATCAGGCAGGAGGGGAAGACCTCAGTGAACATCAGCATACATTCAAGCACAAGCAACTTTGATCCTTGTGGGTATTCTCTGCAATACCTTAAGACAAGTTAATAAATGCTATTTATAGTCAGTGGCTCCACTTCAGTCCTAACTGCAGCAATTCCTCCTTTAAATGCAAAATTTGGGATAGTGGAGAAGCCCTAAGATCTGGCAAAGATTTGAGAAAGTGTTCTCCAGACTGAGTGCAGCAGTCTACTCCCATCAGGGCAAAGGGATGCTGTCCCAAGAGCTGAATGGAAACTACATGGGTTAGTTGATGCCTCCTGCTTTATGTTTAAGAGCAGGCTATTCCCTGCAACTGTATCCTGCTGCCAATGCTCAGTTAATAGGCTCCTGTAGTGAATAACATCATGTGTTCTGTCAATTATTAATAATAAGACAAGCGTTTTCACATCAGAATGCCGCCTTGTAACGTGATGAGCCTGTATTGTATCAGTGTATCAAAGCTCAGTCTCGTAACATTACTAGTTTACTAAGTGAACTTTGAACAAGATTTATTCCCAGTCTGCTGAGTCCTAATTTTCATGAATTTTGTAAATATAAAATGTCTCTTTATTGGCAAGATTTTTAGAATATAGTTTGTATTTTAGGTGGTTGATTTACTGCTACGTTGCATTTATTCTAACATATCATTGATCCCCTGTCTCATACATCAGATTTAGTTACTTTTTTATTGTATAATTTCTAGGTGACAGTGGCTATCCACGACAGAAACAGCTGATGGATCTAATTTGATTTCACCCTTATACCAGCAGAAGTTCACTTACTAGTTCACTTACTCAGAATTCATTGATCTCTCGAAGGTCTTCTGGGATTGTGAAATCTCATTCTCAGTGTCTTTTCCAATTGTCAAAGCACAGACTCAATACTGCATCTGACATCCTTGCAGCCTGCCTCGTTCTGCATAACACAGGAGTCAACCATGGGGTTATAGTCAATGATGGGGCTCTCATAAAGGATGACAAGGCTAACCCTTACTGACTTCAGACATGGCAAAAAGGTAGATCTTTCTGAAAGGTGGGCTTGCTGATGATAAGTGAGGGGCAGCTCAGTGACAGCCATATCTTTAAACAAAGGAAAGGAAGAACTGGGAAAGGATGATGGGAGACAAAAAAGGCGATAGTTAAGGACGAAGAAATCACAGGAGTTTTACACAAAGATCCATAAGTCTAAAATCAAAGAAATTGTACTACTTAGCATAGTGAGATGATTGAATTCCTTTATCTGTAGCTTACTGTTCCCAGCTAAAACACAAGATAATGTCCTGTGCACAGCCCATTCAGTTCAATGGCAAGACAGCAAGCCTTGCAGAGGATACTGTCAGAACAATAATCACTTTTAAAGTGGTTGTAAAGATCTTCTAGTCACTAAGCGCACACAAAGAGGCAAGAGGAGGTTAATGAAACTTCAAGAACTGTTTGTGTTCCATAAGGTTACTTCATCTTGAGTTTTTGAGAGCAGATAAGGTGGAAAAGAAAGATATTGGGAAGGCGGATGACATTTAAAAGAAGCAGTATTAAAGTTCTCCATTACAAGAATAAAGAAGACTGTTTTGTCAACAGTAAACACATTCATCTTCATCTGGGAGAAACACTGATAGTTCCTGTTACCAGAGGGAATTCTAAACCTTGAGCTAATCTGTGCACCTACAGCACAATTTTGCAAACACACATCAATACTCAGGTTACCAGTTTTGGAACAAATGTATTACCAAATATGAGTTTCTTTCACAGAAACAAACATTAGAATCAGAACAGACCCACTTTAATCACAAATTGTTTTCTGAACAAAATCACCAGTCTAATTTCAAAGCTGTTTGAGCACCTGAGCTTCCATTTCCCACCTCTGGAAAGTATTCACCAACATAATTGCAGCCAACTATGCCGTGTAACTTTTCTCTGACATGCATTGTCCGCTTTCTCCTTTTTTGCTCATCCTTTGGATGACATAAAAATATCTTTCTCTCTACATGCTTGAAACCCACCCACAATCGTCAGCTGCTACATCTTCTTTTCATTATCTTGTTTATATTCAAATAGGCACTAATTTTGCTGTGCTCCATGAAGAGATTTCATCAATAGTTCTGAAAAATCAAAAGTACCAGGGGGAAATGACGGGGAATTGCATATCCAGTAACACAGTATTTAAAATCCCTTGGTTGGCTTGCAGACTACAATACTTGCATTTATAACTGTTGGTTTATTTCAACTGGAATTTTATTTAATAAAGTGAAAATGTAGCTTCTGAGGCAAGAGCTGAAGCCTTAGAACAAAGGGTGACTGATCGCATACTTAGCGTCACTGCTCAGAGCTGTGATCATTCACTATTTTGCTACAAACATCCTGTGCAGACCTAGTCAAGTTGCTCAGGGTTTTTTTGTGGTTTAATCCCCCATCTTTGAGATAAGTATGACTTGGCCTCCCTATCTCACAGGCACACAGTGAGGATAAATACATTAAAGAAGAATTAATATATCACAATACAGTGATAGAAGTTCAATACTCTGCGTACAGAGTAATTTATCTTTTTGTCTTTCGGATCAAGTACAGTTTCTAGGTGTGTGCAACAGTAAAAGTCTGATCTATTAATATATAAAGAAAGCAAACAATCTCCAGCACTACATTCCTGTATACAGAACCATGAACAGAAACATAAGCCTGTAGATGTAGAGCAGAAATGCTGGAGTAGAAGAGAACCAAATTTTTTCCTTCATTACAATGGGTAAGACAAGGATGGGAACTACAAGCTAGACATCAATAACGAAATCTATTAATTTCAACAAAACAAACCACAAAACACAAGAAAAACCCCAAACAAATGTACATCAAATTCATATATAAACTAGATATATAAGCATTTAGACACACACATTTTTACAAACCTCCTTAAAGTTATCTTCTGTAAGGGATACACTATAATTTACTAGCATATGAATTATATACTGTTCCCAGGATGAAACCTCAATATTTCTTGCTCCAGACTACCCTCCCCATAAAATAGCTTTATTAGAGTTTAGTAATGTTAGGAAAAATGTGAAGGTAATGTCGTAGCTCCCAATAAAAAGCCTACCATACTTTTCATAGTGATTATAGAGTAATATACTATAAAAAATTAGTTTTCACCAAATATTCAAAATTATAGATTTATTCAGACTCCCAGAGAAAAATCAAACTTGTAAATTGTGAAGATTGTATATCCAATAAAATATTTATAGTTGCACAATGTATATTGTTAACTGTGTTGACTACTTTTCACCAAGGTGCCAGAGAAATGAAAAATTAACCAGTGTAGAATATAAAGTAGGTTTTTTTCACATCCTAGAGCTAGTTCAGGAGCATACAAAACAGATTGTATTCAGAGCTGTAATATAGAAATTCTTCAGTGAAGAAGACACTAGAGCTGAATACCTGACAGCAGAACAAAACAGAGAACAGCATTAAAGCCACGTAGCTGAGGTGCTGCATGCAAATGCAGAAAGACCTGAATTAGTAATGTTGAAGGTCTAGCTGAAGTAGACAGCGTCTATGTCAATGAATGTTTTAATGATATCTTACTAGTTTAAGGACTAACAAGTGCATACATGCAGACTGATGGAATTCTGGAAGTTCAGTGAATGTGGTCTAAAATCTCTTTGGGTTTGCAAAAACGAGTAAATATTTAAACATCCTCTTTCTCTGCAACTTCATAAACCGGCCTATGAAAATCACACATGTGGTTTGAGGTGCACACTCTTGTTTTCAGTGTTAATCATAATCACAACCTACCAACCCCCCATTATCTATCATTTATTCCTTTTTAAAAAATTTACACGAATATTCATTTGAACTGTGGCTAAAGAGCACCAAACAGTGGTCATGCCATACAAGGGAGAAAACAGTAAAGAATAAAAATGAAAAAATCCTGCAGTTACATTGCACCTTAATGCTGTGACCTCAAGTGTACCTCTTTGTCACTACACTTCCCATCCTCTTCATTCTGAGACAGCACAGGACAAGGATAAGAGGCAGGTTTGCAGCACCAAGCTGGTGTGGGACTCGGGCTGTCGCTCAGGCTGTGCATGGCTCCGCACAGAATGGCGTTTCTGCCCTGCCCATTCACAAATTACAATAGTGGAAAAACATAAACACACCAATAATCTGGAGTGAGGGGGTTCATTCTTGCTCTTGCTCTCTCCCTTAGCTTTTTTGCTTCCAGCCCTTAGCACAGACCACACCAGGCTTGAGGGTGCAACTACACATTCGGAGTGAGCGTGTGCCAGCCTGACAACACTGTAAAAACAGCATTGAGCTATTGAGCTGTCTGTAGCCCTGGCCCAGCTGGACCCCACATTCCTGCACACCCTCCTCCACAGGAGCAGTTACTTGAGCTTTGCGGGAGAAAGCCCAGGCTACTGAAACAGCCAAAATAGGGTCTGCCTCACCCTCCACAGCTGCCCTTCTCTAAGCACCACGGTGCTGAATACTGCACAGGAAAAGCAGTTATCTCATGGGGTTTGGGATTTAGCTCATGGCCATATTTCTCCTCTTGTCCTAACTGGGTCCACTGCTTGATATTAAATGAAACATATTTGACAATGCTGAATATTTCAGAATTAAATATCTTAAAGAAACTGGTCCCTGGCTTACACAAGTTCATGTTAAAAGAATAATTACTCCAGGTAATGATTTCGGAAAGCCCTCCGAGAGACATGCTTGCTTTTTTACCCCAGCCACAGGTGTCACTTTTTGAAGGAGACTAAAAAACAGGCAGGATTAACTGAAAAATTCAGGTTAGATGTTCTCTTAGGATCTTACAGTTGCTGTATTTTTAAATGCTTGTTCTCATAGCACTTGATACCTGCACATTTTCAAATTTTTTTTTGATTTACACTGAAGGAGCTGGATTATGCCATCAGCCAGCATGAACCCACTGCAAAACACTGCTATTGTCTGCACATTCCTGGTGTGCGAGGCAGGAGAGGGAGCACACACACACCTAGATGAGAAGAGCCCTATTTCAACATCTTTCTGCTTAGACAGACTACAGCTTAGAGTCCCACTGTGTACCTACAGAACTGCGGGGCTGGATCCAAAAGACTGGATGCCTAAAACTAGGTTTCTAAATCAATCTTGAAATGCCTAAAAAATAATTCCTTTGCAGAATTTAGACTGTGAGAAAGCTTTTTTGAGGCCAGTCAAATCTTCAATGCATTCAGTATTTTTTGGATGCGCTTTGGCACCTCAGTCCATGTTTCAGTTTTTAGAAATCTTGGACTAGAACCAAATCCATCTTGGTATTTATATGCACTACGGAGCAGAAGGTGGTGAACAGACCTGGACTGCTGCACAAACGTGCAGGCTGCAGCCGGGCAGAAGAGGGCATCCCACTCCACTGACTTACTGCCGTGGAAGGAGCTTCACTGCTGAGGATAAAGATGGGCAAAATACAGGAAACGTGCAGCTTTTTATACACATAACGTAAAAGGATTAAAAATACCATATAGAACAAAGATTTACAATGGACCAGCCACACATCTCTAGGAAAAGAACAAAGGTTTTATAAAAGAATAAATGGAAAAATATATATATTCCTGAGTCTACAGGCAACTCTAGAGACTTCTAAGTATTATTAGTCAGACCGAAGGCTGCCAGATGCTGCCAGAGCCCTGGCTGCTCACTGGGGAGCTCAGGCCTTTCCAAGATAGGGCAAGATAGGACAGCTGAGCCTAAAATGTACAGAGCTCCCTAGACAAAGATTTTTTTGCTGTCATCTTTGGTTTTGAGCATGTTTCCTTCATAAGACTTGCTCTGAGGTTCCATTATGTTTTCCACTTAGACATTTCATTACAGTGCAATTAGTGTAGGAAGAATCTGGCCTCATAGAAGACCTTAGTGAGAAATGTTGAAAACACACACCTACTAGAATGGACACAGCTCTTTTTAATGATCTCTCTCAATAACTATAAGAATCTACTTTAAATTACTATTAAATACTCCAGAATTTCTTGTATTCTAAAATAACTATTTTTCATTATTTTTCATTTTCAGTACAATAACTTGAATAATTCTTACCCTTCTAAGTTCAGCCGATGATGATATATAATTTACTCTTAAGAACATAAACTGTTTATCCCAGGACCTCAGTTAATACCATAGTCTTCATTCATCTCATTTCATATGAAGACAACACAGCCATTAGGATTGATTTCACATGGTGAACTGCCACGTTTTTTATATTTAAACCTTGCTAACTTAGAGAAGTTTTTCATAGTAGAACACATTAACATACATATTTTGCTTACTTTTTCCAGAAAGGGATGGAGATATGCATTTATATACATATATATGTGAACATACACATTTATACATTTCTATAGAAAAAATATTAAAGAGAAGATCTCCATTAAGGACAGTGATTCATTTACACCTCAACAAACATCCCTCTAGAACTCAGGACAGGGCACAGAATGAAAATGAAGGATGAATAATTTACCTGAACTGAAGAATGCTTTAATGAGAGGTAGATGATGCCCACTTTTTATGAAAGATACAGTGCTTCTCTTTTCATACCACTGACTCAGAATGGGTGACTTCAGGTATCTGTTTAAACACAGAAAAGAAAAAAAAATTGTATGTTGCTGACAGATGCAGCTAAGGTTTAGATACAAAATACTGAATCTGATTCAAGCAGGTGATGATACTCTAAAAGGGTAAATTACCACAAGGAGTTATTTTCCTTTAATTTAAAGGTGGTCTGTTTTCTCTTACTAAATTTTCCATGAAATATATACAAACATGAATGAATATGCCAATACTGTCTGAAGTGAGCAGTTCCATCCCCTTCCCCTACAGCATCCTCCATACCAGCCAGCACAAGTCCCCTGTCACCACAACATGTCCTCGCACTTTCCCTTTCCCTGAGGGCACCTGCCACTTCCCAGCTAGGCTGTGGAAGCGGAGGCTCAGCACGCCATCCTGAGGACATCTTCCTGAGGTAGGGGCAGCCCAGGCTGGGATGGGTGCTACCAGCCACTCCAGGGTGCTGCACGCCTCCACCACGATACACCCATCCAGAGCCAGCAGTGCTCATGCAGATGTTTGCTTTTTTCTGCAATGCTACAAGCGTACAGCAAAGTTCAGGCTGGATGACCTGATATTTGCAGCTTCTTGTTAATGTTCTAATAATAATTTACAGCATGTGAATAAATAAAACCATATGTTATCAGTCCCCTGTGCAGATCCTGATGACGTGTGTGCATGCTCTGCAGTACCATGTGAAAAGGAACCAGGGTTTACCTTCAGTTTGAGGACCAAGTTCCGACTTTGCCAAGTAGAGTTTAATGCAATTGCTCTGAGACGCAAGACAGATGGGATAGAGAGATCTGAAGTGGTACAAATAAAAATCTAAAACTGAACTTTTAAATATTCATTCTGAACTATAAAGAGAGCTGTGGCTTTTGTGTGCTACAGATGGCTTGGAAATTCAGTGCAAACAAAGGACCAATTTTTGAATAGTCATAGCTGCTCTACCATAATAGCTGGAGGCCCAAAACTCCAGGGGTTTGAGATGATTCAACTAGATCCTCTTACCTGCCAAATTTTATCAAAGCAACATTGCTTTTACCATCTTATAGGGATGAAAGAAATATGAATAGTGTGGGGTTTTTTAATGAAATGTGGACTGCTTAAGCTTGAACAAAAAAATTACAATATGAATGGAAAGTGCAAGGTAAAGGGAAAAGCGCCTTTTTATCATACATACTAAAGCATCATATAAGATGAAATCTGTACTTTTTACAGATTGAAAGATTAAACAGAAATATTTGGTAGATTTAGATAAATGAAGGAAATAAAACAAAAAAAACCACAAGCAAAATAAAAATCCCTGCCAGTCATAATCAATGAGGAACTGCTGTCTGATTGCCAAATATGGCCTTAGGTTTAAATCTAGGAGACACACGTGTTTCTTTGTAAGGTTGCGGGGCACGACCTCATCAGTCAGAGATTATCCTCCGCATAATATGTTTATGGAAAGAAACCACTAACAGGAACTCCTCATCTGCCTTCCAGACAGAGGCAAGCTGATACAAATACAGCCAGGAAGGGACTAAGCCCAAGTAACACTGCTGCTAAGGCCACGCACTGCCGCATTTACATAGCAGGACAATCAGCATTTTCCGATGCTATTAGCCACTAGCAATCTAGGCTAGACTTTAAAGTCTTTGGCGTTAGGGAAAACATTCTCCCACCTTTTGTATGTATTTGAGCTTCTACAAGAATGGAACGGGACAGCAAAATCCTGAAGGGAGGCTGAGCATCTGCAGGGGAGCAGGGAGCACGCAAGAGGCAGAGTGGACACCGGAACCGCCAGTAGCCCTCCAGACGTACGAGCCACAGAGTCAAACAGGCAGTGCCGAATCACAGTTAGAAGCCAGGTTTATGGATATTTATGAGGCACTGCTGCCAACTGAAGGGAGAGAAAGCTCAGGAATAGGAGTAGGCATGAAGGGCTTGATAGAAAATCAACCATCCTGTAATGATAGCGAGTGCCAAGAAACAGTCGCAGGCTGATACCAAGTGATGGGTGGAAGAGGCCTGACGACAAGAGGGTTACGCTATCTGTGAAATCAAGGGAATTAGCAAGGAGAGATGCATACAGAGAGGCAGCCTGGCTGGTGCGAGCTGTGAGGGAAGGGACGGTTGCCACAACACTCTGGATGCGTAGAGGTAACTAGTGCTGCCTTTGTTAAGATTAGGGAAACGGATGCTGTGAAAAATCAAGATAAGGTGATGGGAGCTGGGGCAAGCATTTTAATTGCTTCCAGCCAGCACAGGAAAAGTGGCAGCTTATGGCAGAGAGCCAGCCTGCTGGTTTTAGGAACAGCCCAGGTAAGTTGCGTGAAGAGCAGACCTGCAACCTCGCTGGAGGGAGGCAGGATGATGCACCTCTGGCAGAGAATGAGGAAAGAGGACTTGGCAAGGCTTGTTGAAGCAGGCAGGAGGACAGGGCCATGTTCAGCTGTCAGATCAGGATCCAGAGGGCAAGCAGGGACTGCAGTCTGAAACCATGTCTTGGCCTCTGTTTGCAGCTAAGGCAAAAGAGCAGGAGACAAGCAGAGGGAAAAGGGCAGGATCCTGTGACACTCCAGCAGAAAGGAAAGCTTTTCCAATGACCTCACTGTCCTTTTGAGAGTAACCGCTTTCTAGGACAGAGTGTCCCAACAGGATACTTAAATGCCTTCAGCGTAGTACAATATTCAGAGATGAAACCGAACAACTTTTCATGAAATCTGCCTCCAATAGAAACATCCTTATTGCCCTGGGCTAATGTGTAAGTTAGCGAGAGATTATGGTTCAGCTTCTATAGCCATTTTATGTAATATGAAAAAAAATCCATAGGGACCTCCTCTGTTAGTCCTCTAAAATATAAAATACAGTTTTAAGCTACGCTTCATCATGGTAATAGACTATCAGCTATTTTCTTAAGCCCTCAGACTCACTGCTGTCAGTCTAGGCAGAGCCAGACAACATGACTTAATCACCTCCTAGCGACTTGCCGCACTGTGCCCCTTCCTTCTGAACATATATAAATTCTAATTAGTTTTTAATCCTTTACTAGAACACTTGCAAAATGACTGCTACCCTCGTGGCATACGGATGTGGACATTTATAGGCACAGGAGCCACAGTGCCATGGGGCCTCCTTCCCCAGAGGTTGCATGTCGCCAGTGGGGCTCAGCAGAGGGTACCACCACCTCTCCAGGACCGATCCTCTCCTCGTTTCTCCTGTTCCTCTTCTGGAGGGGCAGCAAGTGTTAAAGCAAGATTATATTCTCTTGATACAAGGCTCCAGTGGCTGGTGTTATAATAGACTAAACCTAGCCCTGGGGTGAGGTTGGCTGTCTGTACAATCATGTACATTTGAACGCTCACCCAAACTGCCAGCCTCCCTCCAGGACGTGCTTTCCTCAGGGACACCCTGATCTGTCCCCCCTACCACCCTGTGCCCCCTTCTGGGCTGCCTCTGCGCTTCAGATGTGATGGAAATGGGGCTTCCCTGCCTCCCTTCCCTCTAGGGGACTGCCATCCCCAGTCTAAATGCGCATCCCCAAGTTTGCCCATACTGTGCATTATTAAAAGAAAATTCCCCCAAATCAGAAGACTAGAGTTAAAATTATGAGCTGATTTCAATCATCACAAATACCATTCAGACTGCAGTTTTGGCTCTTTTCTCCTCTGCTATGGAGAGACAAAGTGAAGGGGGGCATAAAGCACGCAATGTTCAGTGAGAACCAGGGTGAAGGAAGAGTTATTTTTGTTGGTCTGTTGCCTTCTCTAAAATCTGTAATATAACAATTCATGCATTCAAATCACAAGAGGTGGCAAGAGTCTGCTGCATAATCCCTCATGTTCACAGTAACAAAGACCTCTTCCCCACCAGCTCCTGCAGAGAGGCAGGCTGGGAACAAGGATCCCGCAGGGACAGGTGCTGTCCTGTGTTTTTGCACTGTCCCATGTCTCCATATATTCATCTGGAGACAGAGGTACAACATGCACCGTGCACTACTGTGGCTTCAAAAGCGCTGCCTATGCCCTGGTCTCTCAAATTCTGTTGATAAACTGGGAACTGTCACATCGTGCCACAAGTGGCAGACAGACATACACGGAGCATGGGTTCATAACCACATTCACAGAGCACACTGTATTCCCTGAAGAAAAGGACAGTCCAGTTCCTAGAGTTGTCCTAATAGGGGTGACTGAGCAGGACTTGCGATTTTAAAGAGCTTTGGAGCTCTCTGGAAGTCACATCACTACATAAAGCACAAACTCAGGCATTACTGTTCCTTTACACTCCCATCCAGAAACCGGGACCAACAGCATCTCACCGCTCTTGCTTCCCAGCTCTGCTCCATATGCAGTTTCCATTCCTGTCATGAAAATAAACAAACCGGAGGCAACTCTTGCTGCCTACTTTAATGTCCCAATTCCCTGACCTATGAAAGACTATCTACACTGCAGTATATTTCTGTCCAAGCCTTAATAGTTAACTCTCCCCCAGGAATCACACGTTATTGGGGAAAGAAGCACAGCAAAAGCAGGCCCCTTGTTGTGGTCTTTTATAGACCAGATCACCAATTCTGGGAGATCAATGGGATAAACACAGTCCAAGCTGTTTCCTATATTATCATAGTAAGTTTAAAAAAATACTCTTATAAAATTTACTTTAATCGGAGGAACTTAGTTTTTAATTTGCAATTTTAAATGTGAGCATGTTATAACTTGTAGCTGAACATTTCTATAAAGATAATTACATATGGCAAGACAGAAAAACTTTTTAAAACATTTTCTCTTGAATGTGTGCCTGAATTCATTTACAACTGTTGCTGCTTTAAACACTTCAGGCAGAATAAGTGGATGGCACTAAACAGCTTAGCTGCAATTATTATGGAATGTCTGAGGTATAATTTCCCCTGCGGTTTTGTTAGGCGTACAAAATTCATAATTCTGATTTGTGGCAGGTACTTATTACCCATCGCAGGTGGAGATATGCAAATATTATTCTAGTAGGGGTGAACAGCCTTTATTTCAGTATTCAGCTATTAACGAGATTTGTGAGTCTGGTACTCTGGGGCCATTTAATTAATTAGATGGTACAGATAAAATATAAATTGTTTTGTAGGCTACACAATTCCAGTTCTAGAAGATGTAAAATATGGCTAAATGAACTTAGTATGGTCTGATTTGTTGTTTCACATATGGCGCAGGGTACAGGCAAATTCTGCTTGTTATTTTTCCCTATAATAATCCTGCACAGAATCCTTACATTGTCAAGCATTGTGGGAAAGAGATGTTATTTATTTGTCATTATTATTAAGAATGTCTATCAGTTATCCTCTTTATAAAAATTTCTGGCATGCATCAAACAAGGAAAAAAACAGGCATGTTCTTTTATGAAAGCCAATATGTGCATGTTTCAGAATAAGAACATATTTTGAAGACATGCAGATTTGGTAGGATATTATTTTCTCAAGGTCTGACACTTCTATTTTAAATAAATCATTTCCATGGGATAGATAAGCTGAACTTGCTAGGGAGAAATGCAGAGGAAATCTACAGCAGCATGTTAGTATCTAGATTTTCAAATAATTCTATTAATTGGTTAATTCATGTAATTGTTTTCCTAAGTATGATCTCTCTAATCATCCAGAAGATTTCTGGAAAACCTTGAATAAGGGAATACAGAAATTGGGGTGAAAAAAACCCCAACATGCCTTTATTGCCCAAAGTGATTGCTCTAATGGTAACAATAAAAAAATCAGCGTTTACCAGGACTTACAGCAAACTACATGGTGAAACATTCACCCAACCCTTACATGGAGGAAATAAAATGCATGAAGCACGAGATTGGAAATTGTTAGCAAACTGTCAGCATTTAAAGGCAGGCATTGACCATTATAATAGATTTAAATTGTGGGTAAAATACTACACCACACAATTACAGTACTCTAAACATTGAATGAAAACTAGTTACTTTTACTAAAGTAGGAGTATAATCAGCAGTTACTCTTATTGGTTTATTGAACATATTTTAGTGTCCATTCCAGCTGTCTTTATTAGCTCTAATGCAAATGATTTTTACACTGCTATTTTGCCAAGCCCTGGTAGCTGTAGTGCTGCAAACACGCCCCACTGCTTTGTGTCTGCTGGGGATTTACTGAAAAATATGATAAAGGGTACATAAAATGAATAACAATACAGAACGAGTGCCATACTAGAAAATGAAAACTAAGAGGGGGAAATTATACTGTAAGCATTAGGAGCTATTGTACGTTTTTGTACAGTGTAACTCAAAAGCACACAAGTTCAAAATTAGATGCATACCAAGAGCCACTCCGGTCACTTCCCTGCAGGGAATTTGCAGCCAGCACGGTCCCGCACGTGGGTCCCCCCGGGGACATGCCCGCCTGCTTGCAAAGGCTGGGAGGAGATTCAGGGATGACAGAGCACACCAAAGGCTGGAGTTCAGTAAGCGTGGAAAGAGTCTGATGGAGATGGAAACAGGCTGGACCAAGCCAAGAGTGCCTGAGCAGGATTAGCTTCTGGCATGGGAAAGGGTCTGCAAAAACATAAGGTCTGAATTTTATTCAAAGCAAATGCTTCTACATCCTGCACAGGAGAGTGCAAATCTGATCTCTTTGATAGGGTGAGGAATAACCTGGGAACCTGGCTGCACAAATAAGTATAAGGTAGAAAGTAGAAGCAAATCAAAGGGAAAAGGCACTGATTGCGGTCTAAGGAAAAGGGCTGGTCATATCTTGTGAGTGAACAGAATTGCTCAAGTAAGAAATTTGCTGTGGCTCAGTTATCAGTAAGAAAAGTCAATTGTGTTTGTGGTGAGAGATTCCCTGAAGCAGAGGAGACTTCAAAACCATGATGATGTATGGGGGAAAAGCTGTGGGTAACTGAGCCTCACAAGGGGATTTCCAGCACAGGAGAGTGATGGGTGTTTCTGTCACAGCACCAGCACAGGTAGCTTCATGGTTTGGCTGGATTGTCTGCTGTGATTTGCACACTGAGAAACTTGGGGAATCTGTGTGCTGGTGCAATGGCAGCGCAAGAGATGGGCCCTCATGTTACACTTGTGGCAACACCTGGGAACACCACAATATTCAGTTCATAAGCAAGCCCTGCAAGCAAACAAGCAATAAAGATGGCGAGAATAGCTTGTATGGAGAAACCAAATAGAAGTGCAGTGATCAGAACTGGGAAAAGTCTCAAGGAGAAAAATCTATTTGGTTAAGCATCGAATATGATAAGTGACAGCGATATATACAGAAGTGTTTTAACAGAAATATAAGAAATACTTAGACACATCAAGGCCAAGTTGTCTGCAGGCTTTCGACAAAACGTAGCAGAGTCAAACTCACTTCAGTCTCATCTCTCATAGCAGTCACAGGATGTGCACTGCATCTGCTCCACGTAACGGTAAACTGCTTGGGAAAAGAATTAAGTCTAGATTGCCACAGAATAAATACACCAGAATAATATTCTGCGTTTAAATACCTTAAATTGGATAAACAATACCCCATGGGTAGAATCTATAAAAACCTGTTCCTACAGAAGATGAAATCTAGAAAAGTTTTAATTAAATCTTTCCAAGGATTTCATAAAAATCCAGGCACAGCAACAGTGCTACACGCAGTGCCTCCATGACAGCCCTGAGCTATACAATCCAAAACAGAAGAGGAAATCTAGCACATAATATTTTTTTTTCCCAGGTATGCACACACAAACACATCATTAGTTCAAAATCAATGCACAAATGAGAGATGTGATCAGAGAATTACATTTATTCATGGTAGCACAGAGAGCACCACCGTGAACCTAAGGCAGTTCCTGAGCCGTCGACGAGAGCAGCGCTGCAGCGGGCAATTGATGCCTCTGAACACAGAGGGAACCGCTGCCTGCTGCTAGGTGATTATTACCAGCATTTTTTCAGAATAATGTAAGCAAGCAACATTTTAGGTGGCACTATAATATCCGCTAGGCATAGTGTTTGCAAAGAGGTAACGGAACAAAATGTGTATCTGAAGAACCTCTGCACCACCCGAGGATGACACTGGGCAGGCATCGCTCCCCTCCCACAGCAAGTGTTCTTCAGTGCCAGGCACCCACCGGTTTAGCCCAGACCCACATGCAGAGACCCAGGTGGCCAGCTGGGAGGAGTTGTGGGCACTGGAGACCATGTTCCCATGTTGGGCAGCGTGGTAGGAACAGGAGGCGGCCAGGACCCACCAAGTGCTGAGAGCGTCAGAGCCACAACGTGCCTCAGCCACTGCAGTGCTGCTGCAGCAAGGCACCCAAGACAAGCAGGAGCACTTGCTCCAGGTTCAGCCGAAAAAGTACCCCACCTGAACATTAGCATGCCATTTCTGCACTCCTGTCCTTTACTGGAAGCACTGGCAATCACACAAAGCTGAGTAAGGGCTTACTGGCCTTTTGGAGAGCACTAGAAATCACCCTAAAGCTCAGTGCTGTATGTATAGGTGATGGGCCAAACCAAGAGCGGAAGAGTGCATTTGGAAAGAAAAGCAACAACAAAAACCCCCATTATTTTGGGAGAAAAAGGAAATCTAATGAGCAGCCCAAACCAAAATAGCAACCAGCCCGATCAAACCACCCGTTTGTTGATGATTCCCCTTCTTCCCTGCTTCGTGTTATAACAGCAACATCTATTCATATACAATGCTTTATAAGCCATACATTCAGCGAGCACACTTCAACAACAACGCGTGGCAGGGCTGCAAACAGAGCTTCGGCAAGGTAAGATCAACTTACGCACACTACACAAGCATTCAAAAATTAATGCAACTAATCTTCTGGTTTCACCTGACAGGCGGTAAATTATTGATCTTTGCAATATGAAAGCACCAAAAAGAACAAAATCAGAACTGCACACTTTCATGTGCACCCTCGCCTCTCCTTGTCAAACTTAAAACACAGTCATATCCAAAGGGCTGCAGGGAGATTTGAGAAACATGTGTTCTCCCTGTACAATTTAATCATGGTGTGAGCAAAAGGCAGATGCTCCAAGAAACCAATGGTTGTGTTGAACAAGAAACAGCATCACCCAAACCTGTGGCACAGGCCGTTGCCCACAGGAGTACATGCAGGGAGACTGGCAGTTTAGGCTCTCAGACCCTTTCCTTAATTTTTAACACACAATGGAGGATGTACAGCCCTACAGCCACATCTTGTGTACCTCAAAGCCTGGTACAGTCACTGATACATCACCGACGCTCCTCACTCAAGGTGCAAACCTGCTTTATAAACCAAACCTCGCTTTCCCCCATTTGCCCCCCTCTCCTGGCAACTCCCTACACTGCAACATGAAGCAGAGTTCCTGTAAATCTACTGCAGAGGCTGACACTTTACAGGATAAAAGCCATACTGCACAGCAGCTGCTTTTCCCCCTCACTCCTGCCTGCTCCCATCCATATACCACCACAGAAGTGCAGCATGGGGACTTCCATCCCAAATAGGCAATATATAAGAAAGGAACAGAAAATAACCCTTCAAATAGTGACCAATATTTTTCCTAACTTCTTCACTCTCTTCCTTGTGGAAAAAAAAGAGCAATTCCTCCAGGACAGGTCCTTGTTCTATGACCCTAAACACAGAGCATTATATTAGATTAAAGAAAGTCACATGATGTGGGTCAGCATCTGCTGATATTAGCTAAAAAAAAAACTGATTTTTTTTTTATTCTTAGATGTCTCTTCCACTCTACGTATCACGCGCATCACCACTAATTTGTTGCATGAATGAAACAGCCCAGGAAAGCATTTCTCTGAAGACACTGAAACTAACATGTTAGAAGGAAAAGAAAAAAGGATCATATTTCATTCTCTACTCATTTTGCCTGTCTTTTAAGCCTATGAATCCCAGATTTTACCTAGCCTTTTTGTCTAACACAGCACTGCATCTTTCCAGTGCATTTCAGTAGAAGTCTCACAGCCTCCACCATGTGTATCACAGAAAGCCCATCACTGCAGGAGGAATGTTCCTCAAACCCTTATAAAAAGTATGTTATTCCAAATTTGAGGTATGTATTTAATATGCCATATTCAACTGCATCTCCCCAAAATTATCCTGCTTTTCACTGGAAAGGGATAAGCTTTCCTCCCTACACTGTAAGGAGAAATGTTATCCTGCAGAGTTATCCTACAGAAACGTCTCTGAGCAGAGTTTGAGCACAGGCTGATGGAGAACCCCAGTGCATTGCTGAGACATGATCTTTTTTCCAAATGCATTCAAGAGTGAATTCTGCATTTTATCAAAACAATACACATTATAGAGCACAGCCACAATTTTAGTGGCAAATCATACTATTGAGAATTTTGCTTAATATTTATCCTAAGCTTTTTCTGCATTTACCTCAAGCCCTCTTGTCTCCATCTCAGATAGTGAAAAATTCCTTTGTCTTTCTCACTGTTTGTATTTTGAAGTTGATATTGATTAGGAATATGCCCTGTAGGTCTTTCCAGGTTCTATACATCTCTTGGTATCATTTTCATTAAGTTATTTTTTTCTGTCATTTTCAGTAGTACTGCTCTCTCCTCCTGCCATTCCACCCTCCTTCCAAAAGCTGGAAACAGGGGAGGTGAAACTGGTAATGCTCCTCTAACTACTCTGGTGTTTCTCCTAGCAGTCACGTTGAATGTTGGTAGTAGTTCACATCTAACTGCTACACCATAATTGTTAATTCTGCCTTCAACATGCTCATGTTAGTTTGTGATGATTGTTCTAAAACAACAGTTCTGCTCAAAACTTCCTTAATAATATCACGCTAGTAAAATTCCTCTTAAAAACAAACAAACAAAAATCCTCTTTGTTTTAGGAGAACTTATAGCAACAGTCTCCGTTATTATTCTGGCAGCTCATCCCTTAGCAACAGTCTTGCTGCAGTCCCACTGGAAAGACTAATACACTTTATTTTATATTTATATTATATGTATATAATTCCAGGGAGAATACTATAGACTAACAATTATTTATTCTTCTCTTGTTTTGCAACATACCAATTTCTTCCCCTTTAAGCTTTATATAAAGTATTCTTTCTTCTTTAATCTTGATTATTGTCTTACTTGATCATATCCCCTATTCTGAATATAATTACAATCCTTCCCACCTCAATCCCCCTTTACCCTCTGCCTCTCACTCCTGTGCAGCATTCGCTTCTGTGAACTAAAGAGATGGAAGCAGATGAAAGATAGGCTTGTGTTTTCTTCTGTTTTTCTTATTTTATCAGACACTTATCATTTTTTCCAAGAATTGAAGTGGCACAGAGTATTGTCAAAGGCTAAGAGTAGTTTATCGCATTTTCACCTCAACGCGTCACAATCCACTTGCATGCCACCTACATTTACCACATTTTAAATAATATTTTCTATTCCTTTAACAATGTCCTGGAATGACATCAGCATCTTCAGCAGACAAGTCTGCCTCAGCACCCAAAAGTCTGCACCCTGTACAACTCTGTATCAGTAATATCCTGTGTTGTACAACTCACCGCAACACCAACGTGCCTCCCTGACAGCCTCAGCATAGTATTTATCCCAAACCAACTCTCCAAAAGAGCACTTGGATTGCATTGAGTCCTGGAGAAGGGTTTCATTTTCTGGACAACCTCAGCCACATTTTCCTGCAGTCGACAGGTGCAGTACCTTGAGGATGCAGCTTCTTGGCCAATTGTTGCCTCTGCCACAGAAGTCACAGAAATCATACCTTGCTTCTCTCAGGAATAAAAAGTGTCTTTGGTGCTATGTAGGATTTGCCAGCAAGTTGGAGGGGAAGTAAAAGCAAACAAACTCTGAGGCTACTAGGAAGCTGGGGTTTCCTCCACATACTTAGGTCAATATGTCCTCATTTGCAAAGTTCCATCAACACGTGTTTTGAGGCTGGTGTGTCTATGCTCATAAGCAAAACAAAGACTGCTTTTCCCCTTGCCTTTAAAATGGCAGACTTTACCACCTCAAATAGCTACAGTAATATTGATATGCACCATAAAGTGCCTTCTTGACTATCACACTACAAAGTACTTTTGTCCCTTTTCATGCATGTTTTGAGTGGCCTGTGTAGGCAGGAGCTAACATTTGTATGTGAATTAACTCTGCTACCTTTGGCAGTTATCACATTACACCTAAATATTAGCATCTACCAGAGATGTTAGTGGAACAACCATGTTTTAGCATTGTCCAAATTAAAATAGAAGCCTCTCCATGTTTTCCCCCAACTTGTTTTGTTAATTAATTACTAATTGGACCAAGATATCGCAAAGAACATTGCAAAAAAAGTTGTTATAAAAAAAAGTCACCATGGAGTCATTCTTCTTGCTGACTACTGGCTCTCTAGAAATAAAGCATAGTAAAAAAAGTTTTAAGGTAAAAATTTTACATATGAGTTGGAGAAAAAACAGAACAGCTTGCCTACGTCAAAAATACATTTGAGGGATAACTCAAGTATTTATTTGTCTATAGAGATATAAAGATAGAATTGTTTTTACAATGATGATACTATGTGATGAGGACATAAGCCTCTGTCATCATTCAAGGTATGCCTATGTGCTGCTGAATTAAATCAGTCAAAAACTCAGTGCCAGGGCAGGCACCTCTGCCCACCCACCATGATGCCATCCTATCCAGCACCGCCTATCTGCCAAAGCATTTAACATGACCTTGTTATAATCTTCAGATGAATTATTTAATCTTTCCTCATCTTAAAACTGTATCAACAAGCTTGTAGTGTAACACTCCAGTCCATAAGTTACTGGAGGTCAGTAAGAGACACTGCAGAATCTGTAAAGCCCATGCTACCCTGCTGCCACCTGTAAACATGTCTTCTTTGGTGGGTCCCTCTCAGTTTCATGGGTTCATTTCAGTTTGGTGGACTGGCACACAGAGAGTCTGGTTACCAAACAGATCCATTCTCTCTCTGCCTGGATTAATCAGAACATTCAAACCCCATCGGGCTGCTGTTAAGTGAGGCTTTGGGCATTATACTCTGCTGCAATCACAGGGTGGGAAAATCCACCTCCACTGCAGAGATTTGTTTGACTGGTATTTTTAGCAGAAAGAAGTGGTTTCCTTCAGCACCCGCTCACAAAACAACATGGTCTCGCCATACGCAAACAATTGCTTACCCAGAGATGCTCTATCCTTGTTAAAGCGAAAGGGAAACGGCTCCACCCACGGTGTTGTCCTGCTGCTTCCCAAACAACCTTTAGACTACATTTCATCAGAGCAGAAGTGTCATCATCTGTTGGCAAGAACCACCAAGGAAAGAATTAACAACAAGATCCTATGATTTTGTCTAATGATTTAGGGTTGATATGAAAAACCTCAGTAGCATTGAAATCACCATGGATTTCGCTGTAGCTTTTGCAGTACCTGTATGCGTATAGGTTAGAACAGGGCATTTGTAAACAGTACCTCTACCTAATGCATGACGGTTTGATATTCATTTTCTGTTAGGTTATTTTACCTTTAAAAGTTCAGAACTTGCTTTACAGGAATTTTATGAAAACTCAAGTAACCCAATCCCACATCAGTAAAACAATTCAGTGCTAAATGGAAGATTTCAGAACTGTTTTCTAGTATCCGTAAGAGACACCAGCAGAAGAGAGAACTGTTGGGAAGGCTCTCCATGTGGTTCCATTAGAGACCTCAGACAAATTCATTTTTTTGTCAGTGGTAGAGGGTTTGGCTTTAGAGGCCTCCCATGCAGAAATGTATGTTTTGCTCACCACACCACTAAAGAGGAGTAGAAAATTAGTAGGTAAATACCCATGTGCAATTAGACAAAACAGTTTCCCTTAGTGCCTTCTGCATGGTAAAAGGAAACTCTTCCAATATATTCATTGTTTGCTGATCAAATACTACAGGGAAACCTTTGGTGCTTGACTGGGGGTAACTGGCAGCAGAGAAGTCAAACAGACCTGCCAAGGCAGCTGCATGCAGGCAGATGCCATGTCCTGCACAGGGGCTGGAAGCACCCGCTGCAGGGCTTCTTCTGATGGAAACCTTTACGGGACATGTTTAAAACCTTCATACAGTAAGGCGAGTAAATGATAGGTGGAGCTTAGTTTACACACAACTCAAAGGCTTGCACTGCCAATTTGTTGCACAGAGGTTTTACTGCATGCAAAGATTAGTGTTTCTGTTTGGTGGTAGTAATATCCATATGAAAGCAGGCCAACCAGCAGTTAGAACACAGCCTGATGAATTACAGAAGATTTTATGACATCTTTTAAATTTGATTTTTACTTCTAAAGAACTTCCTGGTGTGCCAAGTAAAAACCAAACATTATCTATCAAACAAAAGGGGGAATATTTTGGCTAACAGTCTTTTACTCTCTTTTTGAATGTCAGCACATGTCCCCCTGGCAGATTCCATAAATTCAAGAGCTAACAGATGGTTGCATAACAGCAATGCCCAAAATACACTCTAGAAGTTAAAGAATCATAACAGAAGACAGTGAGTGGGTAGCTAAGAATCATAGAATAGTTTGGGTTGGAAGGGACCTTTAAAGGTCATCTAGTGCAAGCCGCCTGCCATGGGCAGGAATGCCTCCCACTAGATCAGGTTGCTCAGAGCCCCATCCAAACTGACCTTAAATGTTTCCAGGAATAAGGCATCTACTATCTCTCTGGTCAACCTGTTCCAGTGCTTCACCACCCTCATTGTAAAAAATTTCTTCCTCAGATGTAGTCTAAATCTTCCTTCTTTTAATTTAAAACCATTACCCCTTGTCCTATCGCAACAGGTCCTACTAAAAAGCTTGTCCCCACTTTTCCTTTAAGGCCCCTTTAAGTACTGAAAGGCCGCAATAAGGTCTCCCCAGAGCCTTCTCTTCTCCAGGCTGAACAACCCAACTCTCAAGCCTGTCTTCATAGGAGAAGTGCTCCAGCTCTCTGATCACCTTCATGGCCCTCCTCTGGACCCATTCCAACAGGCCCATGTCTTTTGGATCCTGAGAGCACCAGAGCTGGGCACTATACTCCAGGTAGGGTCTCACCAGAGTGGAGTAGAGGGGCAGATTCACCTCCCTCAACCTGCTGGCCATCCTTCTTTTAATGTAGCCCAGGATACAGTTGGCTTTCTAGGCTGTGAGTGCACATTGTCAGCTCATGTATTGTTTTTTCATACACCAGTACCCCCAGTACAGAGTCCTTCTCCATAGGGCTGCTCTCAACCCCTTCATCCCCCAAACTGTATTAATACTGGGTGTTGTCCTGACCTAGGTGCAAGACCCCGTATCTTGGTCTTTTTGAACCTCATGAGCTTCACACAGGCCCACTTCCCGAGCCTGTCCAGGTTCCTCTGGACGGCATCACATCCCTCAGGCGTGTCAACAACAACACTCATCTTGGTGTCAACTGCAAACTTGCTGAGAGTGTACTCAATCCTACTGTGTATGTATGTCATTGATGAAGACACTGAACAGTACCAGTCCCAATATCAACCCCTAAGAGACACCCCTTGTCACCCATCTCCATTTGGACATTGAGCTGTTGACCACTACCCTCTGGATGTGACTATCCAACCAACTCCTCATCCACTGAACAGTCCACCCATCAAATCCATACCTCTCCAATTTAGAGAGAAGGTTGTTGTGGAGGACCTTGTGAAAGGCCTTATGAAAATCCAGATAGATGACATCCCTAGCTCTTTCCTTTTCCACTGATGTAGTCACTCCACCATAGAAGGCCACTAGGTTGGTCAGGCAGAACTTGGCTTTGGTGAAACCATGTTGGCTGTCTTGAATCACCTTGCTGTCCTCCATGTGCCAGGCAGAGACATCAACTACATCTGCTCTCAGTCATCACTTCCATTAGGTGGACAGAGAAACTTAAAATACTGCCAAGAATGTCAGCTGGAAGAAAGTAGAACACAGCCTGCCCTGGTATGATGTGACACTACACATAGCAGCATGCTGCAGATGCTGCTTGAAAAGTATCTACTTTAGAAGAGCTGATTTTAAAATCAAGGTAATGAAATGAATAGAAAATGCCAAGAATAATTTTCCTCAAGCATTTGCCTTTGGGAATGCTTTATCCCCACACACAATGCTCATTTGGGTTTTGAAACTTCAACACAGGGTTTTTTTTCACTTTTAATTAGGTATTTTACATATCCCCTCTTCCAAATTTGTACTGTACTTTTATGGTTAAGGTTTTTGGGGGTTAGGGTTTATTTTGCTATATTCAGAAAGTTTCCCCCTTAAAAGCGGTGTTACAAGAAGTCTTCTCCATTACAGGTGTGCAATTCAGTCATCAGGGATATGTAGATAACAAATTATCCCCAGTTTTAAATTTTTCCCCATCGAGTTCATAGCTGCTGTACAAAACCTTGCCTGACAATGGTATTTTTATGAAGGCTTAACTCCCATCAACAGTACATCATTGATTTAGGAGATGTGCTATAAGTCAATATTTATATTCTGAATTTCTGAGGAAAGAAAACATTATCCAGGAAAACAGTATACGATAACATGAAGCATTCTTTGGAAGAGGGCAGCAGTACATGCGTTCCAGTCAGACACCACAGCTTTTACATAAAAATACAGAATTTACTTCAAGAGGTGCAAACAGCAGGGCACTGAGTGCTGAGAGAGACAAGGATATAGTACTGGTGTTTGTGAATAGGACAGTGCTAAATGCTGAAGCCGTTCAAGGGCACGGTGCAGAAGCGTGTGTTTACAAGAGAATCTCAGGCTTGTAAACAGCAGGGCTTTACGCAGGCAGAGAAGAGTTCACGTTCCTGAGAAGGGAACGCAGCACAGAATGTCCTGTTTCTTCATAGAGAGTCACCCCGCTTGTGGCTGTGTAAAATAAGAGGCACAGCCATTGTTCCAGCAGATAATCAGGGCTAAGAGCTTTTTTTAGGGCATCTTTTGGCAGCATGAGGGCTGGTACAATTTGGTATGTCAGTTTACTTGCACTGAAAATTTGAAAAAGCCAAATTTCAGCTTTCTTTTTCTATATATTTAATTACAAAGATACTAACAGTATCAACAGGATTAATTTGACGACAGGATTTAAGAGGTATTAACACCTTTTAATGAGATCAATCACATTCTGGAAAAAAAAAAAAAAAAGAAACTTTATCAGGAGGGAGTCAGAAGAG
Organism: Gallinago undulata; assembly: GCA_026546715.1. Classification (NCBI taxonomy): domain Eukaryota; kingdom Metazoa; phylum Chordata; class Aves; order Charadriiformes; family Scolopacidae; genus Gallinago; species Gallinago undulata. The sequence goes on from JAOTQQ010000004.1 coordinate 14,687,035, forward strand.
TAATTTGAGAACAGTTTTAACGCAAGTGCAAAATTTAGTGTCCGTAAAACCTTTCTTGCAGAGTTTTTAAATTCACTTTAATCTCCACATAGTAGTGATCTGGGAGTCCATTAAGGAGAAAACTATGGTATTCTAGTTTTGAAATTCAAAAGCACCACAGTAATTAACATTCCTACATCAGTGCCTAAGGGCACAGCTTTCAGTCGCCCCTCAGTTCTGGGGAAAGGGGATGCTGATAAAGCAATGGCAGAAATGGCTCACTGAAGCAGAGCCCCTGATAACAGCAGATACCCGCTGAAACTCTTGACATGGAGCCAGTGCTGTTGAGTTTCTGTCTGCTTGAATTCACTAGAAATGGCTCTGCTTCCACTTTGCTATCCAAGACACTGTCTCCAGCACATAAAATGGATGATCAAGTAGGAGACACCACGGTAAACTGGCTGCAAACTAATACTTAATCTGTACCACAGAGGATATGGTAGTGATAAACATCATATAAAGAATAACAGAAATCCCAAAGAATTAAAACTGTGTATCCCAGGATCAACAAATAACAAAGAAGGAAAATACTAATTGGCAAGCATGCCTTATATACCATAAATTAATTATTAAACATGACAAATTATTCAAGGGCTTTCTATATATAATTACATATAGTATTCCTACTAAAACCCATGGCTTGGCAGTCCAAATTTGAATATGATGTGAATAAAGTGTTCTGGTAATGCAGCAACTAACCAAAAAATTACATTAATGTAAAACAAGCAATTATAAACCAGAGCTATTTTTGTGCTCTACAGCAGTAATTCTTCCTTTCTGAGTGCAGTATGAGGTTTGCTGTCCATGTTATCATGAACACACTGATTCAGTTTCACAAATGTTGATTCAAACTTCAAGCAAGTATTCTGTTCCCTACAATTTTGGAGGATTATAACATTCAGAGTTTATTATTTCCCAATTCACTGACTGAACCCTCCACTTTGAGGAAGATCAGAGGACTCCATAATCAACATAACAGGTTGCCCAGTGCCTCTCTCCCTCTGCAAACAGATGAGTATGATTTATGCAGACTGCTCTTTTTTACTGCTATGACAAGTTTAGTTTTTGCACATTGACTTCTAAATTTGCTGTTTGATTGAGATTTGCCATTTTAAGTTGAAGCCTACACTGTACTTGGTTGTGTATCCCACTCACCAAGAATATGCTCATGTGTCCTACAGATAATGGACCCTTGTACACGAACATGTTCCAGACACACTGTCCGAATATACTGACTGTACTGCAGCCATCCTACTCTTAATTGCAACCACCATCTCTAAAAGAAGTCTGATGCTATTAACAAAAGCCATGGGAGATACTGAAGCAACTTTTCACTCTACTTACAACAGGATTAAGGCCAAGGAAGCTGCGTAGTTAAACAGGAATGCAGCTGGTAGTAATTACCCAGTGACAGGACCAGACGCAATGGGCACCAACTTGAATGTAAGAAGTTCCACCTAAACATGAGGAGGAACTTCTTTACTTTGAGAGGGGCAGAGCACTGGAATAGGCTGCCCAGCGAGGTGGTAGAGTCTCCTTCTCTGGAGACACTCAAAACCTGCCTGGAAAAGTTCCTGTGCAACCTGTTCTAGGTGGACCTGCTTTGGCAGGGAGGTTGGACTAGATGATCTCCAGAGATCTCTTCCAACCCCATGTGATTCTGTGGTAGCAAATGTATTTTTCTGAACAGCACCACCAGAGCCAGCATACCTTCTTGCCCTTCCAGTCTCTGTTTGCTGCACCCTCCTCATCTGCTCACAACTTTCTAGTAGTTATCACCATACCCAGAAGTATACACGGTGCTCAAGGAGCAATCATGCCAAAAGCACAGTCAGTCAACATTTCTTCTGTTCTGCACCATCAAAAATGCCTGTGGACATGCGGAGGAATAGACATTCACCCCCTTAAGTCCCAGGGCAGGGACAAGGCATTATTCTGTGGCCACACCTCTCCATTTTGCAGCTGCTTCAAATTATAGTCTTTTAGCTGGTCTCCTTCGTTTCTACCAAACAAAACCCTTCACAACAAAACAAAACTCCTTTTTTCTCCAGTCCCATAGCATTCCCCAACCTAGCTGCAGCAACTGTACCTCTCTGTTTCTTTACATCATTTTAATGCCCTATTCCTTTCTAACTTTCTTGGGTGACACCTTCTTACTGATTAGGACTGCTCGAGCCTGATCAAGGCAAACAGGATTATTCAAGATAATTAACATTTCTATAGGGCACTGACAATTACACACAGATTTGAAACCCAGAATACAAAAGAGTGACACCAATTACAATTCTAGGCGGATTCTTATTCATTATCATGTTTACTTGCAAACACGAAATTAGTGATGCCTGGATTAAGATTAGAAACAACATGAATTGCTATAACAAATAAAATCCTTTCAAGTGTATTTCACACACAGTGCATGCAGTATCTCTTAAAAAATAAAAAATGATAGTATCGAGGATACTGTAATGGAGGACTTTTTTTCTTAAGATTAGAAAAACGGCTATATGGAACAGAGAAAATGGCTTATGATAACTTATTTAGATTTCTTGCTAGCAATATACTTTTTTAAAAAGGCATAACAACCTGGAAAGCAAGGTATAATATTTCAATTAAACTTCAAAGTTCAACTATATAATTCAGAATCTTTTTTTAAAAACAAAATATGACAAAAGGGTCATAAGTACAGTTCATCTTGTTTCATAAACCTGTCTTTGAATTACAAAATTTATCTTAATTTTTAGAAGTAAATTTAAAACATCATTTTTGCTGTATTCCAGAGGTTACAGGAAGAACACAGTGTATGAAAGATGTCAAAGTTGTACTTCACCACTGCAAAGACAGTTCTTTTTACCTGATCAAAACCTGAAGTTGACTATAATAACAGGAAAAAAAATAGCAATAGTTAGCAGCATTTAGTAAGTCAGAAACAACAAAGAAGAGCCAAGTGGAGCAGCGTTTTCCAGAAGGTGCATAAGGTGCACTTTCCTTCGACAAAAGGCCCCACAAGCAGAAGAGAGTAACTGTGAGCAGTTAAAGACCCTCCACCCTCAGCCTTACAATCTGACAGTGGAACACATCGGAGGGACCTAATTAAGACACATTGTAGGAAATACATCTGAAAATAACGGGGTTAGTTGAAATCTGTTTATTCAAGCCTTTGGAATATAGCATATATTTTCCTCTAAACACAGTTCAACAACCTCCCACGTCATGACTACCCAACTCATGGTACCCAGGAGGACCCACTCGCATACTCTGAAATGGCCCTCACCCCCCCGGATAAACCCCCAACTGCTGCAGACTCCTGCCCTGGTTGGCTTGGCCTGGCTTCACCTACAACCAGGCCGGAAAACAAATACATCCTTTTTTACCTTCTTTCAAAGTCTTTCTTCATTTGACATAGTTGATCCAAGGTACAAGATACAACTCTTTTGAGGACTGGGACAGTGACGTCCTTGGGTGGTCAGTATGGGTGGGGGAAGGCATTATTTCCTTTTTCCCTTTTCCTAGGCCTGTTTTTTTGTCTCTGCAGATGGAAAGCTGCTTACCTCCTGCTCCCAGTCCCTGCAAAACCAACAACACGGCGTTTCAAGCCTTTGCTAGGAGTCTTTGATTTGCCTACTATCATGACATTAGTAATAATTCCTACCTTGGTGTATCACACCAAACACCACAGCAGTGCAGCAGACACAGTAAAGGCAATAAATACAAGCAACGCACTAAAAGGCCCCCACACATAAACTGGACATCAGTTTGTCAGGCCCACAGGGACCTTCCCAGAGCCCCCCCGGGGCCACAGCCCCCCTCCCCCCCAGTGCTGGTGAGGAGGTTGCAGGAGACTTTGGGAGGTCTGGTGTTTGGAATATGATTTTAAATTAATTTCTCTCCCCGTTTTAGAACAGCTATGCAAGAGTAACAGAAGCCATACGCCAGACTCAGTTTTGAAGAGGAAGTGAAAAAAACAACTTATTATTTTGATTCCAGACCTAAATTTAGACTGTAACAATTTTTAAGTGAATTCTCAAAGTAACAAACTGAGTTCTTTCTCACCTCTTCTTGTTTACAGTCTCATAAACTGGGATCCCACACTACCAGTGTCACACAGGATGTCATTTTTTCTCTTGGCAAGTAAACACATGTGAAAGAAAAGGCATTGCATTTATAATGATAGCAACAGAACTTGCTAACATAGTTTTTACCAGGTTTCAAAGGGGCAACTTCAGCTTTCCAATGTACAGTGCAATGTCTCTTAGATTCACATTATATTTTTCCTACCTTCCTGAGCACAGTTTAAAATGCAGAAGCAGCATAATTCAATATTAGACTATTTCACAGTACCACACAAGTTCAAAACAGAAGAAATAACATTAAAAACAGTGAAATCAATCAAACAAACTATCTGAAAATAAAATTAGAGCATAAATTAAAAAAAAAAAAGTAGGCCTAGGAATAGACAGTCTGTCTCCTTTTTTCCTCTTGGGACAGATTTCTTTTAGTATGGCTTCAGTCACTTGCCCTGACATTTCCTTGGACTCCCAGGAGCCCCTCGTGAGCCTGGGTCAGGACTGAGTACTGAAGTTGGAAGATGCTTCTTAGCATTTACTTAGCAGGAAACAAGGGAAAACAGCCACGCTCAATGCACAGGATACCTGGGCATTTTATGAGGATTTTCTAAATCTTTGCTTTATTATGTAATTAACTTTCAAGCACTTTTTTGATTATTTTTTTTAAATCTCAAAACCACAATCAATCAGGATTTATATAGTAGCTCTCACCCTTGATTCTCCCAGACTTTAGCCTTTCTCCTCTCCAGCACGCTGCCAGCACCAGACTGCTGCTTGCCTTCTGCTCCTAACTCAGTTCCCTTGATTTGAAATAATTTCTCCCTTTCTCCTCAGATATTATCTATAATGATTGATGGTCAGTAGCTGCTCTGCTCCTGCGGCAGCTGGCAGCAGTGAGGGAGAGGCAGGACTGCTGCAGAGTGCCTGACCTGAGGTTTCACTCGAAACCCAGCTCCAGGAACAGCTAAAACCAGACCTTGAAGAAAAGCAGCAAGGGGTGTCTTTCAGTACCTCTCAGGTTTTAAAAGTGGGTGAGCATGAGTTTGGTGAGCTCCTTCTGGCACACAAGGGAAGTTTGGGAGCTGCTGCCATTCACTGGTTTGCTCACCCTGGTTTCAGGGGGATTGAATCAGGAATACATTAGCCAAATGCAATAGCAAAAAATAGAGTTAGTCAAAAAAGGAAAGGAAAATGAGAAAAGGAGTTTTGCTTAAAGGCAGCCCTAAAGGGAGCAAATTTCTGTTTCTTCTTAGAGGAATGGAAGGTTATTGCTCCTGCATGACAAGAATAGCATTTTTAACATTCCCCTTTTCGATAATAGCAGCTAAATTCTCACAGGATTCAATGTTTACGCTCACAAAAATCAATTTTTCCCTTTTATTAAAAAATTATGTACAGTAAATTGCCGCTACAACACAATCTACATTGTTTAACATACCCTGCTTTGATTTACTGTTCCATTCATAATCTGCTGATGATTAAGCTTCTCAAAAACAATCCACTAGCCCTTCTAAGTGATATCAAGTTGTTTGTTTTTAATCTGCTGAAAATCATCCTGTAGACAGATGCATTATTGAAGAATTACATTTTAATTTATTTTCATGCAGTGTCTGTGATGGGCATTTGGATTAACAGAGTACGATAATGCTTCCTTATGCCTGTATCTATTCAAATCAGAAATTACCTGCATACACTGTCTCTGATGGTGGTCAAAAATTGTACAAAGAACTGAGAATAGTGCTTCTTAATATCACACAGCCCTGCTGCTCATCAACGAGTCTTTTTCTGTTCTAATGCTTTTGTCATGTATATGAAAGTCATTATGTAGTTTAGAAAACAGGAGATGAAGTGAAAGAGGAAGATCAGGGACCTGGGATGCATTAATATTCTACCAGCGTCAAAGATATTTCCCTCGAGGGGCTCCTACAGGCCACACTGTTATTACAGTGCCTATCCATTATCTTGTGCTGTACTTGGTATTAAGACAATAATGGAGAGAATAGGATTATGTGCAGATGATAGGAAATGCGAAGGCAATTCAGCAAGATAGGAAATGAATGGAGACATGATTCTTTCATCGAAGCTGGGGATGGTTTAGCATAGGGTAAGGGAGAAGATAAATGAAGCAAAATGAAATCTTTACAGGTTAGCTGGGGTAAAAAGAGTGTTTACATACAATCCGATGAGTTTAACCTTTTTGATACAGAATATCACAGCATCTTTCTTTAATGTACCAGTGTATATCCCTTCAGAGGTCTGGTTTGATCTGAAAACTTACTCGACACACATGGGGAAATGACCAGTGTTAATTTGATAGAGGTGGCCTTATGTAGAGGATAACCCTTTAATTCATTCCAAAAAAGGGAACATTTTGATTGCCACTTCAGATTTCTGCATTTCAGCTAAAGGCTAGAAAAATTGTGTCCTGCTTGCTAAACAAACAGACAGAAAATGAATCAAAAAAAAAAACAATAAAGAAGGATCGAGCATAACTAAGTGAAACACTGATCCCACATTGAAATGCTCAAATTCTGTTTTGATATTGCACACCTTTTAATATCATGAGCACAAGCCTGTGGCTGATAGCAAGTAACAAAGGCTAATAATTTTAGGAGGCCAGCAATGTATTATGATAGTGATAAACAAAGATAGGACCAGATTGTGTCATTTACAGACATTTCTCTGGCTTATGTCTGTCATATTTTTGTAATTAGGATAAATCACATGTACTCATTTGCTATAACAGTGCAATGCCAAAAGAGATAATTTTTGTTCCCTAAAGCACAACTATAATTTTATTCTTTCTAAGCAGCGCTTGAAGTCTTCCTTCGGCTAGGTTAAAACCTAAGAAAGCAGATCAGCAGCATGATGCATCCAAACAAAAGCCGATGTCAGAGGCATGAGGCAGCTCTATCATAAACCTTGTGGCACACACACTGCCCTTGCACTGGATGGCAGGAATAGCAACTTTGCAGCACAGCTATTAATGCACACTTCACAGAAAAGCAATGCCACCCTGCATGCTCCAAGTCAAAACAAGGATCCCCACTAGCGGACTGCCAAGTGATGAAAGGTGCCTGTATGCATAGCAGAGCTCCCAGCACAGAAAAACCATACTGCTACTGCTATTGCCCACTGCAGGGGCTTTGCCTTGGGCACCCACCAGCCGCACCAGCACAGCTCCATGCTGCTCTCTGCTGCTGTCTCCCACTCACCGCCTCCCTGCCGCCACGCTTCCCTACTCCTCTCTTTGTCTCCCTGCTGTTTGTCCATCATGGCTTATATACTGACTTGCCTCGGCTGGTGCTGCCGGCTAAGCCACATGATGTATTGATCCTGGATGCTCTTTCTGCTCCATACCTGATCTCCCTTCCAGCTCTGCAGCTGTCCCTACAGCGACCACCCTCTGCCAGCCACCAGCCTGATCAAGTAGCAAGACTCTCCTCAGCTCCCCACAAACACTCCCACCCTTCTAGGGACTGTGTCATAACAAAATCATTCTTCATCTGAGAGGTTTCCCATATTTAAAATGTGCAGACCCTGAGCAGATGAAAATTAGCATTACACACCAGAAAGTGCCCGCCCATATGTGACACTGCCTACATTATGCTAGCCACCGCCTGGGCAATGGCTGAATGCTTAGTTTTGAAAAAGCCGATTTCTGAGCTTTTGGTCTGCACTACTTCATAGCACTTCCTCCAAGGAGGCAAAGCCATCATACAGTAGTGGTGGGACCAAGCGCTTGTGACAGCCCCTGCGCAGGCAGCGGCAAGGCTCAGGGAGAAGAACAAAGTGCATCCCAGACCAGAAACAGAAATTCCAGCCGTCCAGTAAAACTGGAGCACGCTTGTATCAAAAGGCCCTCCTCCCCAGTTCAGCCAGGCTGGGGCAGGGGCCTGACTGTGACCCCCCTGGCCCTGTCAGTTGCACCCAGACCTGGCACTGAACCTGCTCGACCCTCCCAGCCCCAGCAGTGCAGAGAGCCAGGTAGGGAGGTGCTGTGCAAACCCCGGGAGGAGGATGGCTGGAAAGTATTAAATTGCAATGCTGATACACAGAGAACTGGTAGCCCAGATGCATTCCCTAAACACCAAATAGCTCAGGGCCCCGTAGCAAGGGGTTGTGACAGCAAAACTGCCATCTCTGAGCTAGGGAGTCATCTTGTACCAGTGAAACCTTCCTTTACATACGATCAATAGGTGTGAAATTGAGCCCCTCTGTACATATGTTTCATCAGGGCCAGCATGAGCAAAGACACGCAGCGCCAGCTGAACGCAGAGCATCCTCACTGCAGCTGGGAGCGAGGATGGGATTTCCCCAATGCCCTAAATCAGCTTCAGGTGACAAGAAACATTTCTGTGAGAAATGCAAATCAGCAAACTTGGGGAATTAGGAACATAGTCATGAATTTTACATAACAGACATAAATACAGGGAGGTGTTAAGTAGCAACAGCAGAGCTAGGTGTCAGGATTGCCCCTTGCACAGGGAGGTGGGGACTGTGTTGCACTGCTGGGGGCCATCTGCTCACCCCCTTGCATCAGGCAACACCACGTACTCCAAAGATATTGTTAGAAAATCTACAAAGAAAACCATCTGCTGAAGAGTAACTGTCCAAACTACATTGTGTGGCTGGCTGGTGACTTGAAGAACGGTTATAAACGTGTTTTAATGCTTCTGAGCATATTGGACACTTATTTATATAAATGTCTAATTACTTTTTGAATTAACTTTGTTTAAGTCTAGACTGTCCCATAACAATACGTCGGTGCAATGAGACATAATGATGTATTATATCCTTTTGTCTTGACTCCTTTTAATCTCATGCATTGTTACTAGTTTTTATATGATCAAAAAGAGTTAACAAGAATGGCCAGTTTAATTAATCTGCTCTACTTACTTTGTACATTGCCATTTCTTCCTCAGCTGAGTGCAGGTTGACTTATTCATTTGCACTAGAAATTACAAGTGAGTGAAGCAAGTATCTCCATGAGTCATAAACTTTTCCAATCTCTTATATCAATCTCTTGTCAGAAGTAAAAAGCAACCAGTTGATGAAGCCACTTCCAAAAAATATGGATGGATTAACCACTTTCCAAACCATCAGTTTCAGTATGATAAGGCCTGACTGCTTTGAATGACCTAGAAGGTTGCCGTAGCTTGCGGTCAGACCCGCTGTTTTGGTTTGCTGCATCATGTTTTATTGTCTAGTTTAAGAAACATTTTAGGGATTTCTCACCTGGCAAGGCTGACTAGCTAGAAATAGTCAATGCAATTTATGCAAAGGGAAAACCTCCACAAGTATTTCCCCCCAATGGCCAAGAGCTGTACCAATGATACCACAGCCAACTTCCCATGACCAAATCATGCCCATGAACACAGGTGTGGTGAGTGCCCTGTGCCCTGCAATAAATGAAAATGCAAAAACATGTATAAGGCAAAGCCACACTTCTCATAAATTGTGACCTTGGGGGCATCCACAGCCATGGCCCTGCCCTAATCCTCTCTGCTCCTGTCTGCTTGCAGGTGACACACTGGGGTAAGGGCTGAGTCAGCACTGCATGAACCATCTCTGTCCCCCCATGTGCCTGTGGCCTCTCTGGGGCGTAGCTGGCACCGCCACAATGGGACTCCTGCCCCAGCTGGCATTAGGGTTCCTGCCGCCTCATAAAATATGGCCAAAGCTCTCCAGGCAGGACAGGGTCATTTGAACTAGCAACACACTGGAAAACTGGGAATTTTTCCGCTTCCATTCTCAAGTCCAATGCATATTCAAATTGGGTGGAAAGGCATCAGAGAAACAGTTTGATGATTGAATCTATAATTCAATTATTACAGTTGGCTCCTACAAGGAAACTCCAGGCTTGAGGAGGTTGTTTTCTTGCTTTCTGCCCCCAAGGAACACATACACAGACTAGGGAGCTAAGGTTTATGGGGAGAGGTAATATCTTTTATGAGACAAACAGAGTTGGGGAAAAAATACACAACAAAATAAGCCACTCTTTAGGTCTGAAACAGAGGTTGCAAACTGCAGTAAAAGCATATTGGGAAGATATACTCTGGGATCAAGTTGTTCTATTATCAATTATATGACATGAGAGGAAAGGACAGCTAGCACCTCTGGAACAGCAAGTGGTCCCAGCATGGGGAGCCATGCAAAGGTCACTCACTCCCATGGGACAGCAATGGCAGAAACAAAGACAGTTGGACAGGAGTGAAAAGTTATCAGAAGGAGAATGAAAATTACAAAATGTCATAAACCAGCCCATCGCTGTTGGGCCCCTGCTCTTTAATGTCTCCTAGAATGAGGAATTTTCATTTGCAGGTTTTCTCTTCAGTTTGCTTTCTAAATCTGCTTTGAAAATCAGAATGTCAGATTAGATAGTATTTCTGAAATGAAAATGTTCATTTTGTGATAATGGTGTTTCTTTACCTCCTTGATTGCCTGAAGGAATTAATTTTGGTGTATAAGACTCATTGAGCCTGTCTCACTCTTTCTAAAGACCCATCTGGTGCATGGGCAAAACCTAACACAGTACTAGTACCTATATGCAGGATGCCCATGCCATGGAAACATAAACTGGACTACAAAAAGACTATGCAAAACCACTATATAAAGTAAAATTGTGTGCTTATTGCAAAAATATCAAAATAATTAAGAGAAAGCTTTTATTTTTTTGGCTTAGCATGTAGAGAATGAATCAGTGAAAAATAATTTATAATAATTTATAATTTATTTATGATCTGTAGGTTAGCTTTTTTATGTTTTCTGCTTTGCCTAATACATTCAAAATCATTATGGACACCAGAAGTCCAAAATATCTTTTAGTCATAATCCTGTTTATGGAAGATGAATGCCCCATTTTACTCTCTTCCAGCAGAAGTGCATCCCTTGCCATTTCTAAACAAAAAGAGCCCAGAACACCTTTGAGAACATGAAATACTTGCTAAAATATGATCTACTATCATTCTCAGTAGACTGCACCTACCCTGGCTATCAGCTTTCTGCATCTTAGTGTCTGGAGGAAGAATAAAATTGTTTGGAAACACATAGAGCAGGCAAGAAAACTATTTTCTTGGATTACAGAAACTTTACCAAGTCTAACTAAAGTAAGGATTCAACCTTGTGTTGTTTGATCCGGTGGACATTAAATGCCACCTTTCCGCTGACCCAGGCAACTTCTGCCTCACACCTGTCACCTCATTAAGATGATTCCAGCATTTCTGTGCATTCAGCTGCTATGGGTAGGGCTGTCCATCATGGATGACCACTACCTATACCTAACTCCCTTAGCTATCAGATACATTCAAAGAGAATTACAGACTGCAATAATTAGAACAGCTAACAGGAACAACAAAGAAAACATAACATCAAGACAGAGCACACTTTACCAGATATATTTTGCCTCTGCTAACATGTATCTGAATCACAGATAGCAAACTATTAGCCTGATACACCTGAACTGACACTCCCACTTGTTTTAATTTCTCCTCTAATTGTACTTGCTGAGTGCTACGTGCCCCATCCACCTGCACCCTGAGAGCCCTTTCAGTGAGAGCCACCTCCTTCACAGCAAGCACCACGGCTGCTGGCAGCTCTCAGACCTGCCAGACTTTGGACTGAAGATACTCGGGGCACTAGTACCACTCTTCTCCACTCTCTTAATTGCTTAAGGACCAATCACCTCTGCCCTTCAAAAGACTTTAAAGAGAACGTTATTGAAGATCTAAAATCAGGCTGCATTTTGGTTGCCATCACTTACCCTCCTTCGAAAGACAACTTTTTCCTTGGCAGGTGATAAGAACCACCTCCCACGTTCTACTGTAGATGCTGCTAATTAAACCACAATGAATTTCAGACAATTAGCAACCTTTTCTAACACGGCAGGTTACTTATTCTAAACCTTTTTCCAGATGAAATGGTATTTAAGACTTTTTTAAAAATCTACTATTTTCCATGCTCTCAAAATTATTTTCTGTTTTAATAGAAAGAAAAGAAAAAAACAAACAATGAAACAGAACAAATCATACAGGATCCTGATAGCAGGGCAAGCACTCATCACCAGAGTTTGTTTGCATTTGCATTGTTTGACTGTGTGAATTCTGCAAAGAATATGTTCAATCTCTCTAGCAAAGACAGTCCCTCAGATGATAATGATATAGCATTTTTTTTCCATTTTAAAAACAGAAGTAGATTTGTAAAACCAATTCAATGCCTGTATGCCTTTGGTAGATGCTCTTTTTAACTTTCAGCGATGTACTACATTACCAACATTTGGTATGTGGTGAATTATCTAATACTTAAGCACATGTTGCTGATGTTTCTGTAAAAGGAGATTTTTTTATATTTAGAATTAATATAGGGATGGCATAATTACTGGGATGGAGACATACCTATCCCATAGGAAACACTGCACATCTACCAGATCCTTCCCTCGTACTACCGGCTGAAACCTCTGCCCACACGTGCCTAAGCAGACTGCCCCATCTGCCCTCTCACTCCAAGATATTTATGCTATTGTTCAAAAGAGTGGCCATGGAGAATATAAAACCTCAATTCCCTTTTTCTCCTGACTTGCAGCCAAAACTGTCCCCTCCACTCCCTCCTAACACTCTCTTCCATGTTCAGCAGAGCTGCAAGCAGGACTGGGTTCACAAAGCTGTTCTACTGAGGAACCACAGCTGACCCCGACTCATTACACTGCAATTCATCTGGCAACTGGGGAGCACAGTTGCAACTTTGGCCCTCTGCAGCCTACAGCCTTTGAGCACCCCTAATTACTATTAGTCAGCTGTTCTCCACCTTCTACACACCTCTAATCACACTTCTCCCTCATCAAGCTGGGATCTCTGCAGGGGTTAACCCTGAAAAATTTTACAGTAAAGGCAGCTTTTATTGTAGTGGCAATTACAGAAAGAGAAAAGGCAATTTAGTCTTTTATGTGGCTCACAGTTTCATTAATGCCATGCACTTTTAGCAGACTTGAGTTGTTATGCATTAACTCAAAGAGGCATGGTATACAAACACTGGTAAAATAAAAAATAAGGTAAGACAGGGCAAACTTTAGCTCCTCAAATACAGACTTAATTCCTCAAATACCAATAATGCTTTTATATAACAGCTTTATTAGTGTCCTCTGCTTCAAGCCAAAGTCACTATGAAGTAAGCTGTTCAAACAAAGCTGCAGAAACAAGAAAGAAAGGTTTAAATAATCTGCAAGGAATTCCCTACTCATCTTGTGGTGTACTGGGGAAATCTGCTCCTAGTGCTTGCTGCACCTCCTGTTGTGTGATGACAAGAGGAACTTAGATAAAAAGCAACGTGCTGTAGCAGTAGCAGTTACATAGCAGTGTAAATCTTTCAATACTACCTACACAGCCCGTGTTCCCCTCTGCTGGGAACAGCAACCAGGAAAATATCTGTCACTTCAGCATTTCTCACGCACCCGCTATGTTTCTGAATATCAGCACCCTCCTTCCCAGCTTTCTAGTAAGGGATTTCTTTAGCCACAGAGGAAAAATCTACTGTACTTAGCCTTTCTGGAGCACCCCACACTAACAGCCCATGGAGCAACTAACATCATCCAAGCATAACACTGCTTTCTTTTGCTGAACACTAAGACTTGTTACGGAAGACCAATAAACAGCTGTGGGCTTTCCTGATCACAGCAGCTTCACAAAGGTATCAATGGTGTCCTGAGACAGCTAGTACTTACCATTCAGGAGGCAAGCATCATGCTGATGACACCTTCCATTTCTTTTGTCTTGGTGGCCAGTTGAATCAGCTTAGCAGCAACAATGATTCTTACTGCCGTGGGACACCCCTAGTGGCCAGTGGTACTCTAATCTGTTCAGAAGTAGACTCCCATAATTTTGGTTTCTGCTGACATCATGCCTCCATCACTATCTTGTCCTGTTGGTCACTACCACTTGTCTGGCATTAAAAATTTCATGCTCTCCAAGAAAACTGTTTCAAAGACAGGCTGGAAAAAGATCTAGCCAGTGTTTCCTCTTCCTTCCCATCAGGTATGGATTGAAGCTCTTCTCTGAAGTTGAGAGATGTTGCCAACGTTCTGCTGATATTATAACCGTGTTGGCAAAGTTCCTTCAAAGTGACCAGTATCATTTTATCTTTGGCCTGCAAAAAAGCACAGAGGATAGACTGAAATAAGAGTCATCACAAGAATTACTTTTGTTGAGCCTCAGCCCCAAAATTCTAGAATTTGGAATTCTATGTGAAGAGTCACTGACTTTTTTCCTTGTTCCCACTGGGATAGGATTGATTTTCACAAGAAGCTGGGACAGGACACAGCTGGAGCAGCTGATCCAGACTACCCAAAAGGGGGAGCTGGCTGTGGAGGGAGGAATGGGTTTGGTATTTCAG
>JAOTQQ010000004.1:14701564-14759688 GCA_026546715.1 Gallinago undulata
TATTTCAGGTTGCAATCAGTGAGCAGTTGTACATTAATTGTTTCTGTACATTCATTTATCACTGTTATTGTTGTTGTTTTTCTTATTTCCTTTGCTGTTCTGTTAAACTGTCTTTATCCAACCCACGAGTTTTGCCTTTTTCTTCTGATTCTCCTCCTCACCCCACCAGCAGGGGAAGGAGTGAGAGAGTGGCCACATGGTTCTTTGTCGCCAGCTGGGCTAAACCACGGCAGCGTTGTAGAACCCAAAGCAGATGCCAAACGCTTATACTGAGGCTTTCCAAATATTTCTGGGCAGTGCAGTCACAAATAAAGAATTAAATTTTGTTACCCTGTGGGATCAGGATGTATACGAACAACTTACAAAGCAGTTCTCAGCTATCACTTAACATAGTTACATAAAACCCATATCAGATTAAGGGCATGGCTACATGACTATGTTTCAAACAAAGCTCATACCATATAACTATGTCTAGGGGTTTTTATACAGATGATCATTCAGAAAAGTCAAGATAAATCAACTAAACCCATGACGATAGTGCACGTAAGTTAAAATGCATTAAATGCCTGCATGGGTCTTCTTATTAAGAGGTAAAGTGGTCTGACTTTACTGTAAAAGAGAATTAAGCTACCATGAACTAAGGCCATTTTCCTTTTGAATTCGATCATCCACAGAAGAGCTTAAAGCAGTCTAGGTTTGGTCCACTTACTTCACGTTTCCTTCATTTGTCTGAATTTTCCTGCAATCGGGACAAGCATTGGTTAAACAGAAATCTCCCCTCCTGTATTTCTGGCTGATATTGAACCACATTACCAATTTACTTGGTTTAGAAATGTCTTGTAAAAAAAGAGCTAAAGCTGTTTTTCAAATAGCAGAAACAGAGCCATCGCTTTGTATTACAGAGGAAAATGACAGCAGCAGGCTTGGAGTCTGGGACACCCGACAGGATCACAGACTTCAGCATTCATACTAAGCCGTTGCTAATCTTGAAAAGCAAAGAAACAAAACTTGAATTCAGCATTACATCCCATCTTAAAATATCTCCTTAGACAGGAAAAGACAGAAAAACAAGGCAGGCTCATGGGACACGGTTGTGATGGAAAGCATCTGGCAACTATGTCCCGTAGAAGCCTGAGCTGGGCAGGCACAGCCTTGGGGTACCCCTTCTCTACTGAACAGAGGATACATTTTTAGAGGTTAAATAAGATGCACTCTGAAATTTGCTCATCCCAAGCTCACAGATGAAATGCTAACTAATAAACAAGGAAGAGCAAACACTTTCTCGGTCTGATACTGCCTCAGGTGTTAGTTTATCCCAATGATAAATTTTACACTTGACTAAAAGGAAACTGATACAATTCACATTCCTGAATATTGGCAGGTAATTGAGACGTGAAAAATATAAATGTGAAGGAAATAAAGCAAAGATATGTTAAACAAATATTCCCTCTCATCACTAAAAAGCAGTCTGGCTTCAAATGTGTCAGGGAACAGAGACCACTAAGTATGATACAAAAAAAAAAAAAAAAAAAAAAGACAATAAAAAGCAGTATGTACTTTAAGTCTTGCCTTTATCCAGTTCTCTCCACAGCAGATATAGGCATATATCTGTAATGCATATTTTGGGCTAATGTATCTATTGCTATTCCCTGCAGATGTGAACTACTAACATTGACAGTAGGAAAGTTTAAAAGAAATCTAACTTAAACAGATGTTGAGGTTCTATAATTCATTTTTTTATTATTTCTTTGTTATTCCTCGACCTTCCCAAAACAAACAAGGAAGGTTGCCTATCCAGATAGGGCAGTAGCTGCCAGGCCTACTGCTGGCCTCACACCTGCAATCCAGATGTCAGCTACAGCAGCAGCTCCGAGACCCTGGTGCAGAGATGGCAGTTCTGCTGCCAGTGGTCCCGTGGGAAAGCACTAGAAACTGCTGTTGCTTTGGCTCCAGGTGGGTTATGATTGCCTCCCTTCATGCATCTCCAAATAACCAGTATCAAAACTAGATTCACATAGACTAAACTTTTACATGACTTCACCAAGGAAAATTTGGGATAGTTTCTCTGATCGCTGCCATGGTAGACTGATCTACATTCAGGTTTAACAAGAGCCAGATCTGAGAAGAGAGTCTGACATGAATTCAGCAAAAAGAATTAAACTGGAACCAAAAGACTATGTATTGTTTATGAACTAGGGAATATGCCACACTCACGTGTGCAAGTAGAATGTTTTAAAATTGCATAATCATCCCCTACAAAAAAATAGAAGTGCAGATTATTTTTCTTACAGGCCTCTCCTTCACCAATGCACAAGCCACTCCAGAAAGAGAAACCCTACAACTCCCACAAATGTAAGACCTTTCATACCAGCTTATAACACAGACTTTTACTTGCTTTCTACATCCAATGTGCTGGAACTGCAGTTTGCATCACATTGTGTTAAACCATTACTTTAAAGATCTATTTAATCCCTAGCTGAAAAATTCCCTGTGCAAGGAGTTTGGAGAGCAAACTCTGTCACCTGAAACTCCCAGATCCATCACTGTGCACCTCTATCTGGCCTGGCTTGAACCTCCTTCCATGCTCACAGAGCCCCTTCTGCATACCACCACCCTGCAGCCGGTTATCCCAAGGGGCAGTGCAGAAGCTCTGCCTGTAAGGGGATGCCTCCTTCTCCAGGCTGTCCCTGCTGCTGGGGACACTGCAAGCCACAAGGGTTCCCATCCACTCAATGCATCTCTCTCGCTGCTGGGATATGGTCTCAATGGGGCCGAACTAGGATGTCCAGCCTGGACTGCCAAATGTACGTCTGGCACAGCTTCTACCTTCTGCATCACAGAGTGACACTACTTAAGGGCATGTGTGCCTGCAAAGGACCGGTCGTTCGATGCATATTTCTCCTGGAAAACTTTCTTCAGCATCTACACTTCTCTATGATTACCTGAATGCCATTCAATCTACCTCTAACTTGAGTTGCCTAAGTATATTTGCATGTATATTGTAAGCATTATACTAAATGAGATGGGACTGCCTGTGTAATCATGCCATGACTTTCCCTTAGGGAAACCTGGTAAAATTATGTTCCATTACATTTGTAAAATACTACCCATTAAAAGCAGGAATAAAACTTTTATGTTCATGTGAAACAAAGCAGAAAAGATCCTCCACCCTTTAACTTGTATCAATTTTGATATGAAAGAAACATTTTCCAGGCAAGCAGGGATTCTTAATTTGACTTCAGTATTACATGCTCTTGGCTTTGATTGTTTGACAGTTAAGCCTCTTTTCAAAGTTTTCTTTTTTCTTAATTTAATATTATGAAACAACGCAGAATAAAATTAATTCAATCTCCCTTGATGAGAATAGACAACAGCTTTGGAAATATATTTCTTGGGGAATTTTTCTTATTTATTCTTTTCCATGCCAGGCCTACTGCTGTTTCTACTGTACTTTTTAGTGTCCTTTGCTCTTGCTGCTGTTCAACTCATTGTTATAATTCTGTGATGCTCTGACAAACTTGCAAGTAAGCCATGGGAAAATTTTAAAAATGAAGCATTCATTTAGAAGTCACACAGTGGTGACATATAGACAGAGCTTCAATTTAAACCATTATTGCATACCATCCTTTTCCTTTTATAATAATCCATTAAATGCTTTCAAGTATGGAGAAGGAATAGCAACCTGTAGATCTGAATGGAGCCCAGATGACCTATAAAATACTTCCTACCTCACTGCCTGACTAGTTCCAGCTCTCATCTCTAATGGTTGCTATTGTTATTCTACCATCCAGACAACCACACGCATCAATTATACATTCTTCTGGGTCACGAATCCATTTTCTTAGGCAACATTTTTGTCTTAATGCATGATGTTTTTTCTTTAACCTGTGAACAAAGTTGAAGGTCTCAATATTAAAAAAATAGTACTTTTTCTTAAACTATGTTGATAATTGGAAAGCAGCTTCATGAAAATCAGAAGATACAGCTTTTTGAACTGTTTAAAAGTGTATGTTGAGACCATATATTGTCTCTTTATTACACCAAATGTATTAGACAGTACTTTTGTTGTAGGTGCACGTTTTTTCTTTTGTTACATTGGTGCCTGGCAGCACAGCTATAATTAAATGTCCTTTGCCTTCTCTATTTTGTGACACTTACAATTCAGTCATCTTAATTGGACTTTTCTTAGCATATAAATGGCTGGCTCAAGAAGGAAACCATTTTTCTGTGAAACAAACTCAAAATCTACACTACAGATGGACTCTCTCAGTGACTTTTTCTAGTCTGACATGTTTGGTTTTTTTTAAATGATCATGATGACAAAAGCTAATAGATAAATCTATTTGAAGAAAGTCTAAGACAGCTCTCCAAATAAATTTTTTTGCAGATACTATTTTCATAAATAAAGCACTTATAATTACATTTCCAAAGGGGAAAAACCATTTCACGTTTGTGGTTGACAAAATAAGTTAAATAGTTTGTGGAACATAACACATCACTTCCAAGGGATTCTCACACGTCACATATATCCTTAAAATATTTCCATAGTTGAAAAGTTAAAGTGCAGGTTTTAAAGCTCAAGAGAGTGAGAAAATTCAGGGTAACATTCCTGAAGCCTCCTCGGCAGGACATGATGTCCAGGCCTCAGCTTTTCCCAGCCACAGGAATTCATGGTGCTGCATCATCAGCAGGGCTTTGCCAGTAGTCCTGGGGGGCTGGAGGAACATATTCAAACACAGGATCGGTCACTGGAGTGCAGAAAACCTGCCTCAAAGAGATTGCTCCCAGCTACAGGATGCTTACACCAGAGATTCTGTCTGAACAGTCCAACACCAGGTTCAAGACTAAGTCAGTGGAACAGCCCCCTGCAGAAAAGCTGGTGTGTTTTCATCTTTTGCAACCTCTACTTCCAGCAGCCTTCCCAACGCAGAGGCAGTTTTGCTGGCTACAAGATTGATCTCCTCTCCTACAGGTACATATGGTACCACAACAAAGTCATGGTATATTTAAGTGATGCAAACTGACCAACTGAAATTAGGTATTTGAGATGGTCAGTGAATCCTGTAGCTAGCTAAGTAAATCCACAAGCAAGAGCACTATGAAAACGTCCATTCACTGGCTGACACATGCCCCTGCCAAACTGGAAGAAACCCACAGATGACTACAGAGAAACAAAAATTGCTTTGTGTGTGTATATGTACACACATGAACGTTCACATTTGTGCTAATACATGTTAAAATACACACATACCAGTAGGCAGAAACCTGAAGATACCCAGTGGCTTTTCTATTTCTGTTTTCTCTATCCACAGGCAGCTTTCTCAGGATGGTGGTGTGGTCACAGGTCGTGCACACTCATCAAGGGAGGCTCCGCTCTGTCCCACTGTGTTCCAGGCACACCCTCCTACTATGCCCAATCTGTACTGATTCCCTCACCAGGCAGGTCCAGCTGAATTGCCATGCACAAAGCAGCTCTTCCCTTTGGAAACCCATGATAAGGGGTACAGCATCATCAGGCAAATGCTTTAAAAAAATATTGTCATGTTATTTCCGTTCTGGGGGAAAAAAAAAAAAATAAAAAAAAAAAAATTTCTTTCTGAAGTAGGCTTAGAAAACCTTGTCTTCTTAAAGCCAACATAGGCATGGGATGCATTATCTTGACTTGCTTTTCTTGTCGTCCTGGTTCCTCCTTCCTCTGATAAAATCAGCCAAAGCAGCCACATCTCTCTAAAGAGACATCAACATACAGAGCTTGAAAAGGCGTTTACACCATGTTTGAACACCTACAGTTTTCAGGACAAGCCAACACTCAGCATTCAGAACCTGCATTTTCCATGCTGCAAAATTCAAGCGAGGATCTTCACATGATGAGGGGAGACAAGAGAGTGTGGTAGTGGAGCCGATTTCAGGCACTTCATCACCAGACCATGAGGACCATGTTAATTCCCAGTCTCCTACCACTTCCAGAGAATCTTCATTCACCATTCATTGAGCACATTTTTAAAGAAAACTCTGGTTTGGCTGTAGCTCTGGACTCCTGCATTTCACCTGGTCACCAGTTTTGAGCCTTCAAAGCAGCCAGCGAGAACCATTTAGCTGAATCCTATTCAGATCTATAAAAACTAAGGATAAATATTATTTTAACATTAAGGTTTCTGGTTGGCTGGTTGGTTTGTTTGTTTGTGGAGGCAAGGGGGAGTGTTAGGTTTAACTTTATTATAACTAAGCCTATATAAATGCAAATACTGTTTCTGTAGATATAATTTCATAAAGCAAAACTACCCACAATCTTTAGCAGTGAAATTCAAGTGGCAACTGTGACAAGCAAAGAAAAATGAATGCCGTTAACTTCAGCCATCCCTGCTCATCTGAAAGCTTGTGTCAGTTCCTAAATAAGCTTTTCATTTTCCTATTCAGTCTGCTGATCTTTGTTGATTTACAGCATGAATGAGCATGGCACATTGCAACTTGTAGAGTATATTTTTCCTAAATAATAAAACGTTTATTGCAGACCCATCAAGCCTGCTAGTAGCTTTGAATTATTACTGCAATGAAGTGTCATGTTAACAACTCATTTACATTGTTGCAGAAGACTCTGCATTAACACTATATGTAATTTAATCCCATTCAGGAAAGGACTCTTCAAAAATATATCTAGAGTTGATAAACTACAACTTAATGCTATTTTTCTAATCAACCATTTCCCAAGATAGGGCTGCCTTCATGAAGTCCATCTCACCCCTTACCTTCCACAGCATGCTGATGGCAGCTGAGCAAACAGTTTCCATATGGTCTCCTCCTCAGCAAGCCCCGGCCTCAGGTCAATTCCTCTGGTGAAACAAGAAGAAGGTATGGAAAAAGTGGAGAGCTACAAAGATCTTGTTGCTTTGGGAAGAAAAAAATTTGGGGGGCAGAAAGGACAGCTGTTTGAGGGGTCTGCCTATAGCTTCATCATTGGCCTGGGGTGGATAACAACAGCTCAGATGAGGAGGCACAAAAAGCACAAGCTGTCTGCAGAAACAACAGTGTTGGATTTTGGCAGCTGCTGTGCTTGGAAGGAGCCTCCAGTGGCAGGGCAGTGCCAAACACTGCCACTCACCACTGCTGCATGGTGCCAGAGAGAAGGGAAATACCACAGGAAGAGGCTTCTGCTAGAGGACTCACGTTTTGAATGGTAAACTACTACTAATAATAATAATTATTATTATTAAAAAATGAGAAAAAAATCCCTGAGGAAACTCATCATTCTCTCGAAGCACCAATCAGAAATGATCTTGTCTTTGCACATGTTCCTAAAATTGGCTGGATAGTACTGAAAAGCCTGTATTAGATGGCCATAAATAAAAATAGATCAGCAAAACTTTCTTTCTCATAAAGTGAGATTAACTAAGTGGATTTTAAAATGATAGATAAGGCTTGAGGAGTGATCCAAAATACTGGCGGTTTAATGGTGATGATAACTCTGACTTCTTATACCAAGGAGCCTATCTGGAGCAGTGATTTGATTTTTAATTGGGTAAAACAAACCCTTTATGAAAGCAAAAAACATTGTTTATAAATGCAGTGTAAGACAACATCCAATTGATCTCCCACTTTCTCTCTCACAAAATACAGGTTCAGGTTTACAATCCAGGCCTATGGCACTAAAATAGAGAGACAAGAGGTTTCTTCTCAGTCATGCTCTTTCATTATAGATCTGGCAACCCACACAGGTTTGGTGTCAACTTTAACATCACAGGTCCTCAGCTACTTCACAGTCTTAAAGGTCAATGTTATTTAGCACAACCACTAGATTTGGGTTTCATTAGTCAGAGACCAGAGTCAGTGTAACCATATCTAACAGAGTGCCCTTGGCACAAACAACACACTGCAAACCCCACCTTTGCAGGAGCATCCTGCCATCCCTTTGCAGCATTTGCCCCAAGGCTGTAGAGGAGTCAGAGCCCATGCAGCAGAGGGAAGGAGATGGCCAGCACAGAGGGGACATACTGTGATTGCCTCCGCAGATGGTGGCATGGTGTCGGAGGAGGCACAAGACACACCACCTCCACAACGTACAGTAGGGCTGCTGCCACAGCTCCCTCCTGCTCTTCTGTGGCTAGCTGTGCACAAGTGCTGCTGGTACAGCCAAAGCGCTAGGCAAGACTACCACAGTGCCCTCAAACCAGGTTTAGACACCCCAAATATTATGCATACAGACCCCTGCTGACATACTCATGTACACAGGATACCCAAGTTATTACTTCTTTTGCTTTGTGATACCCAGGTTTTGGCCGGACACCCACAAGCCAAAGCACACTTTATTGCTCCTGGAGGCTTGCAGCTTTGTGGTTTATTCATATAAGACCAAGAAAATAATGTTTCAACAGTATTGTTTTTAGTTCTGTTATTTATGAGAAACATGCCCTTTCCTGAATGTCATTTCATTTAGATTGTGTCCAATGAGTCCAAATTCTTCCTGCATAATCATCCATTTCTATCTAATCAGCTGTGAGAGGCAACGTTGCTAACTTCTAAAGCTCTCTTAGGTACTTCAGCACCATTTCATTCTACTTCTAGGGGCTGACTCTAAACCAGCAACATGCAAATTTTCATCTTAAACTAAACATGCCAGAGCCTCTTTCCAGTTGCCTCATTCAGTCCTGGAACAGAAGCCAGACACTGCAGGCACACATCCCGCTTCCAACACACACTTACCTGCTCTCCTAACAAGCAGAACAGAGAGGCCATAAGAAAGCAGTAGCCACACAGTAAGAACTGCTAAATCTGTCCCATTAATTAAAGAAATAGTCCTCCATGCAAAATCACATCGCTGTTATTCAGCTAAAGTTGTATGGCTGAAAAATACAACCATAAAACCCCTATATCCTACCAACAAATGGCATTTAATATGTTAATCTAACATGATTTCAATATCCCTTCCACATGAATAAGCTTATTCTGCTTTATTTCAAATAAATTACCCAGTTAGAAAAATTATTTGAACAGTAAGGCACAAATAAGTGAGTATTATTGTTTGCTGGTTGACTAGATAAGGAGTTAAACATCTAGAGGTGAAGTGGAGGACAATTAATGTACTAGCCTGCTCAATTATCATACAATGCCCACTTCTCAGGGAATTAGAGCTATTATGATCTACTTCTATGAATAAATGACAATTTCAGCTCTCTGAGGGTAATGCAATAGTTTTGGAAATAATCTTTTTATGAGATTGTGGCTTTATCAGTTATGTTTAGAGTCAGCATAAACACTTGTGTATCATAGGATAAGAACTTCAGACGGGCTTGTCATTTTAATTTTTGCTCTCATATTGTTTTAGTTCACATTTCCTATGCTCTTATTTTACAAACCAAAGGAAAAAAATGCTTCGCTTTTTCAGGTCTTCTCCTTTCATAAAACATCACCAGAAAAGTAATGTCCAAATAAAAATACAAATAATGATTTGAGCAATACAAAATTCTGCATAAATTGTTTTCCGGTGCAATTGAACACCCACTGAAAGTTGTCCTGATGACACTCAATGGTGCTGAAGAACCATAGGGTTACATAGTCACAGCTTCAAAGACAAGGAAAAATGAAAGGACGTTTCTTTTAAATTTTCATGTGATCTACTAAGGCATTTGTTTGCATTCAGTTCTATATAAAAATATTATTTCTTGGACATTTTGACCCAAATTCTTTGACTCTATCAACAGCATTGCTGATTTTCTCCACAGCTGCCAAGTTTCAGAGTTTCATAGCCATCTTCCCAGCAGACAGAAAAAAACTAAATATATGAGAGTTTTAAAGCAGTCTGACCACAAAAGAAAGCTTTAGGAGACCCGAATAGTGGACCATATGTGATATCAAATGGGCAAGCCATTAGCATCAGCTGTGAACATATTGTACCAACTGGGAATGAAAATAAAACATTCAACTACCAACTGTTATATTCTGTAAATAGTCAAACCAATTCCTCTGGGTTCCAAAAATATATGAATAGGGTGACTCATTGGGGCCCCATTGTCCTGTTCATAGGTAATGCGGCAGATTTGCTTGTAGGAAAATAAAACGCATGAAACTGTGGTTAGTGAGATCTGATATCAGAGACAGTCCTAGTATGTTTTAAGACTCCTGGGCTTTTTGAAACTGTATCTAAAGATTGCACATTAAGGATATCAAAATAGAGAATTTATTTGAAGGAACTTTTGTCTGTACAATGTGCAGCATCAAAAAAAAAAATTAAAATCCCCATTACAAATTATGTTGAGAAACTGGCAGAATACTAGAACATTTATAGAGGGCACCAAACTGCTGAGAATTCATTGTACAGCTGGCAAGTGCACTCCTACCTACTAGTTGCTTCACATTTAATAATGCATGTTATGAACAGATGGATAGAATGTCAATAAGGCTCTCCGTATCATCAGTGGTAATGAAATACTGGACTTTGAATGCTTAATAGCACAGAAAACAAAAAGCCTGGAGGAAATTTGTCAATGTCATGCATGCAATACTTTAGCAGTGCTTTAACACTGTTAGTGTGAGGCCATATGTTTCTTCTAACAGGATCTACTGTAGCTGGGTGCCAAAAAAAGTTTGACACTTTTTTTTTTTTTAAACTCTTACAACACGTTAAGAGCGAATACCCTGTGAATCAGTCAGGCAGAGTAGTCAGCAGAAGTACAATATCATCACTCATTCCATTTCCCAATGAAAAGAAGCTAAAGGAAACTTGCTAGTAAACATTGTTCTTTATACCTATTTTAGAAATACAGTTGAAGGTAATCTCTTTAAGATTAAATATAGAAATAAAGGCACTGAATTGCTATATTTGGCAGTAAATCTCATTGTCAAGAGCTGTGGGATCTAGGAAGTATTGCAAGCATAAGTAAAGCTTACTTACATAACAGTGTCTAGGAATTAAACATACAAAAAGAAATAAAATAAAAATTCTCTTTGGAAAATGTCAGCTAAAAGATCAAGAGGAAATGCTTTGGAATAGGAAGTGGATAGCAGAAAGCTGCCATTCAGAGAGATGCAGACCTAGGAATAAGCCCACCAGGCATAGGCTTTCCCTGTGAAATGGATGGAGAAACAGCAGCCTGGTAGGTAGTAGTACCTGCAAAGGCTAAGAGGGAACCCAGAGTGGTGTTTCCACCCCTTACACTTCCCAGGGAAACTCTGTACTCAAAACTTCAGAAAGTGGCAGATGTGGCAGGTAAGCTTCCATGAAACATGGAGATCTCAAGTTGAGCAGTACAACTGGAATCCTAAACATTGCATGTCAGCAGAAATCAATGTGAGTTTAAGTATTGATTCTGGAAGAACAATTAGATAAGCACTGGATGTCTAACAGTCTGAAAAATCTTTGGGAAAGGCTCAAGTTCTTTGAGCAGAGGAACACTATTTTCTGTCTTGTTACTCACCCACAAGTGCCCGAACTCCCTACCATGCCCTCCTTCCCGACACTGTCTCTCCAAAACCTTCCTGTGCTGCTACAGTGCTACCTACCCAGCTGTGATGCCCTCAGGTGCACACCACACTTGCCAGCCAGGATACCCAAAAGTGCCCTGGCTGATTTCAAAGCCATCACACAAGGCCACTGTGGGATGAAGGTATCTTTAGGACCTCTAGGACTACTAAATTCAGCTGTGAAAATGTGCATTATGTTAGAGGAGGTTGACAAACGGATACCATTTCCATAGAAAACCAAGCTAGCAATGACAATCGAAAACTATGTAAGCCATTTCAGTTTCTTTCCCTTTTCTGCAAGCCCAAACTAACACTCATCAGTAACAATAACAATCTAAGTTGCATTAAAAAGAAAACAAATTTTTCCAGCTGCCTACAGTAGATGGTCTATATAGCACCAGTATCCATCGGCATGCAGCAGGAGGCTGCTAATCCTTCCCTTCTGCGGCAGGGGAAAGATGCGCAGAGAAGCAGAGGCTCACTCAGTGCCACTGACACACTGGCATGGGCTGGCCCCATTCTGCAACTCTAAATTATGCAGGCACAGGACTGGTCCATGCTATTAAGTCCACCTGAGAACTAGTTACAGCTCTTTGCATTTCCCTGCATGGACATATTTTAGTTTCTCCTAAATTAGCCAAAATCCAACCCAGGACTTCCAAACCAAAACTTCAAAAAACAATAGAGCATTATCCCGTTTCTCTTGCCTTCTGTTCCCCTGGAAATATCCTGAGCCCTGACCACAGCAGTTGCACTTAACAAGAATGAAGTGAATTTTGTGTGAGCAGCAGAACTGTAAAGACTAAGACAGATGTAGGCTTTCTGTGGAGCAGAGCACCAAGAGATGGGAGATTAAGAACTAAGTAGCAGCCAGGGTTTCTTGTTCACCATGGCCCTAAGAGCTGTGCACCGAGAAGAGGAAAGAAAGGAAAGGGACCTTTCTGAAATCACTAATGAAAATATTCTACTTAGCAGATTTCTCTTAGCTAGAATCTCCTATGTTTGTTGAACCCTGAGAAAAAGGACTTGAAGGAAATGCTGTGACGAGCATCAGACTGTAGTAGTTTGATTGTAACAATAGTTCTTAGCCAGGACTTAGGTGGGTTCTTCAAAACGAAAAAGATATTGATAAACTGAAGAAAGTTTCAAGAACAGCTTATTAAGGGAAAAATATAATAATCTATAAGTATTTGAAGTGCGAAAAGCCATCAAGGGAAAAGGATATAACTAGAAATAATGGAAAGAAAAAGCTTAAGCTCAATAGAGTATCGGGGAAATCTTCCTGACAGCGAGATGTATTAGCCTGTGAAATAGTCTCCCAAGGAGAGATATGGAAGCTTTCACTTGGGATTTTAAAACTAAAGTTGACATAACACTAAAAAAATGTTCTCTATGAAATAATCCTACATTGGCAGAAAAATGGACTGAATGATCTATTATGCCTTTTCTCTTTCTGAGTTTCTTCAGCCTTTGACGCTTTGGGAACATCCTGAACAAAGAAAGGTTATCAGAAAGGAGCTTCTTCAATTAATATGATGAACAACAATATTACAAAGATGATCATTGTGAAAGCCCATTACAAAGCATCTCTTTAAATGCTGAAAAGCGAATGCTTTTCAGACAACAGAAATTTTTCCCAAGACCTGCCAAATATGACCTCAATCCACTAGTTTTCAAGTACATGTTTACTTTTCCATCTTTATTTCCCATTAATTTAAAGACAACCAAACCTATGGTCTGAAATGAACTTATAAGAAAAGGATTTCCCAAGAGTCTTTGAAAATTTCCACACTCTCCATACAAATCTGGCAAAAGTTATGTATAATAAAATTTAAACAAACAATTACATTTGTTACACATGCATTAGCACCTTTCAAGTCTCCACTGACAAGGACAGGCTACGTTAGTTCAGAGCTGCTATCTTGATCACTGATCAAAACCACACATCTTCCTGCACTAAATCCTATTTGGTTTAACCAACCTGACATCACAAATAGTGTTAATGAAAATTACAGTCTTTCATATTGACTTGTATACAATAAAATGATACTGAACTTACTTTGGGAAGCATACTCTGAATTATGTTATGCATGTCCATCTTGAAATCATCCTGTCATATCATACACTTACGTCACTACCAATATTAATATTTAGCACATAGTGTATTTCATTCACTGCTCCAGATCACTGATGGATAGTTAAATATTGGGACCATGGAAATAATTGATTTTCTGGGTCAGTGGCTGAGAATGAAAATATATTTAGTGATTACTATCTTTAATCTACAATAATATT
The DNA here is from genome assembly GCA_026546715.1 of Gallinago undulata. NCBI lineage: Eukaryota > Metazoa > Chordata > Aves > Charadriiformes > Scolopacidae > Gallinago > Gallinago undulata. The sequence goes on from JAOTQQ010000004.1 coordinate 14,715,314, forward strand.
TTTCAATTTATTATTGGAAAAATAAAACTTCAGGACCATTCAATTTAGGATCAAAAGAAGTGTTTCTCTCTTTTTTTTTTTGTGACTGCCAAAGGGCTCCTTGAACAGCAACAGGTATAAAAAGGTATGGTAAGAGCCTCTCGCAATCCAGCAGCTTGAGTGCTCTCAGTAGGGTTTGCATTTGTGCAAGACGTTAAGGCTGGATGTTCTGTGCAGAGGGGGAGACTACCACTGCAGTGAAGCCCTCAGCGTGCAGCCCAGCAGCACCACAGTGCACAGCACAGACCTCCTGCCATGCAGATGTGCTACATCAGCACATCACCATGGCCACACTGGCATCTCTACAGCTGTGGTCTCTTCCACACAACCTGTGAGTGAATGGAAAGCCAGGACCTTGCTTCCCTTATGAAAATACCAGAAGAACTTAGCAAGAATAAATCAATAGGGATGAACAGACATTACTCCAAGCACTTGGAGACTGCATTAGAAAATGTTACCCCATCAGAAGCTTTAAGGAAACTTTTAGCTCTACAGTAGAAATACAACTTCTTATTAAATACTTTGACACAAATAAGTTGTATACTATTTCCTCTAGGAATACTACTGAGGGTAAGTCAGGGCTGGTTTAGAAGGAACACTCTGTTTATGTGCTTTAAATAACAACACACTATTTGTATATTTCTAAAAAATTCAGCCTGTACACCCATATATAACTTAAGGATAAAATATCAAATATCTTGTTGTCGAAAGTTTGCGTTTGCGAATATTAAGTATCTCTAGAGCACAAGTGGCCCTCACTTCCTTAATCACATTTTAAATCTTCCACCCAAAATAACTCCCCAGTTTGGTAGAAACACAAAACCTCAGTGCACTGAGGTGGCACCACTCTGCCCTGTCAGTCACAGAAGTTTCTTGTAAGCAGCAAGAGTGCGGGGGGAGGAGGAGGAGGGGGAGTTCATGGGCCTCTCTCTAACCAATCCCGCTGTTCCTTGGGCAGCTGGGTACCCCACTGCCACACTGGTACCTCTGCTCTCCTTCCTCCCCTGGCCTGGCCCATCCTACCCTCCTCTACTTCCCACCTTCTCTCCCCATACCTCTCTATTCTTCCCTCTTATTATAAGACTTTTCATAGGGTGGTTGTATTATTATTATTTTTGTCTGAGTTTTACAGCTGGCACATCATCCCCTGCTGCACTAAATCAACACTTGTGAAAGCAGCAGCCTTCGAGTGACTGACTAGAGCCGCTGCTCACAGAAGTGTCAATTTGGTACAGCAGGGGATGGGGTCACAGCTGCAGAAGGAGAAGAGAGGCCCTATTTTATGCTTTAAAATGGTAAAAATGTCAGAGGGGAGGGAAATCTATACAAAATATAAAAAGAGTGTAGAACAAAGAAAAGAAATAAGAGGAAGAGGGGGAAAGGGAGTCGGAAAGGAGGAGGAAAGAAGAAAATGACACTGAACCATGGAATAAAATCACTAGTGAATAAGAGAGGATTTTTGTAAGTGGGCATTCTCAAGTTAAAAACAAGTCGTGTGAATATTATAAAATATAAACCTGCTAGTAGTATCCCTCTTCTTTAGGGGGAAAGTCTGGCTCATTAAACTTAATTGTCTTAACTATGTCTGTGATAGGTTGGGATGTGCTTCTGAGCACAAATAATGGACATTAAAAGGAAATTATTTCACAGAGGGCTTGATTTTAAGAGGCAATTTCAAGTAGAAAACTGAGAATCCTGCATTCAGAAATTCGAATCAGCAAAAGTGAACAGAAATTCCGTATTCCGGAGTAAGCTTCAACACTCCTAAATCTAGCACTGTTTAGAGGCCTCCATTTGAGAGAAGAACCTGTTAATTTGAATGTTAAAAGGAAAACAAACCAAAAGAAAGTACAGACCCAAAAGAAGAATTCACAAAATACCTCTTTGTTTTTCACATTACATAAATATGTAAATTCATCTAATGCATATTTCAAATACTATTAGCATTAATGTTTTGCTTTAAAGATGCCCTTTATTTTTTCTTTTAATCTTTTTCTGGGAGCTGTTGCTTTATTTGCTCTCTATTAATTTTCCAAAGAGTATTGCACTAAGGGAAAATGAATGGGCTATATGGCTCTGACACATATTCACACAGCCAAGGTACTGTTCAAAAAGAAAATAATCAAATAAGTATACCTTTTATTTATCTATTTCCACAGAAAGTGAAATGACCTCCCCTGCACTGCCATTATGCTTTGGCAGCCCATAGCATTCCAAGCAGAGAAGGGATAGGTTTCCTGAAAAAGCAGCACTCTCCTGCAGAATTGCCTCCCTCATGTTTCTCCACAGCCCTCTCAGCTGTACGATATGCAGAACTTTTTTCTACCATGAATTTTTGTGAAAATATAGAAAGCTGTTGGCAGGTGAGCTCCAGGTATAGGGAAGGCCTGGGAGAGCAGAGGTCCCACTTTTTTCTCAGCAGTTTATCAAGAAACACAAACAGCTCAGCTTAGTTAAAACCCTGTGCTCAGGAATCCATCCTGTTCCCTTCTAAGCTGAAAGCAAAGCTCTCACTGTGTGATATAGGATATTTAAGTAATATTTCAGGAATATAAGTCCAAAATTTGCTTCTAGGTAACCTTATACATGCCTAAGCAATGTAATTTTCTGTTTCTACTGCTTTTCCTTGACAATGTCACCAATTCAGGTATTAGATGAAAAAAACAACAAAATTCAATAAACAAGTAGAAAGACCTAAAAACAGAAGCCAAACAGAGAGTCTCTGAAATGAAAACATTCAGACTAGATATTCCCTAACTTTTAAAGTTTCAACAATTTCTCTTGAAAACATTTACTGATAATCAATTAATCTGGCCCAATATTTAACCCACTTTCACAACAGCAGAACTTGGTTTATATGTCTGACAGTCACTGCTTGAGATGCAGATTGTACATACCCACTGGGCTACAGTCCCTCCTTGCATTTCAGTTTTTGGTAAGGTGGGTCTCAGCTGTCCTGCCACCCATTACCTGCTCCACCAGGGTGGAGCTCCTGATCCCTAACAGGCAGAAAACAATGAATTTGTGCCTGGCCAGAACCAGGGGAGCCCAGCACAGCCACCTCCCACCAGTTCTCCTCCCTCGAGCAGTTCCTGGGTGCATCCTGCAGGGTCTACCTGAATCCTACAAGGTAAATGTGGCTATACCAGCAGGCAGGCAGTGAGTCCCCATGCTCCCCAGAAGTTAAACACAGCTATGTGGACTTGAGAGACCCTGGTGCAGTTCAATGCCTGGCACCAGTTCAGACTCTCAGCATTTACAATACTTGTGGCTCCCTTGAGTGCTCCTCAAGTCCTTCTTCAACAAGGTGGCCTTTAAACTGTGAAACAGCTAGAGTTCTTCAGGTTTGCCATCAGAATTTTAAGGCACCTCTGCATCACCAGCAATAGAAGTGGCAGGACCCAGGTGTGCTGCAAGTGTGCATTTTGGGATTCACAGGGGAATGGGGGAAGGCAGGCATGGATTCACAGGAGAGGCTTCCCCACCACTCCCAGCCCGAGATGCTGTGTGACCTGGGTGCATCTGGATGATATAACACAAAGGGACAATTCTTCAAGACTATGTTCCTAGGTTCTGGGGCTTATTTTCTTTTCCCATGCATTGTGTGGATTAATTCAGTACACACCCTACTGTAATAGCTCTCTCCTCCTGTTCTGACCTTACCCAGTCCCTACACTATTCGTAATATGAACTTTCAACATTCTCCATCAAAAGGCAGACAAAGAAAAAAACCACAGATTCTGTTTGAAGGGAAAATTCAGCATGGTACAAGTAGATAGCAAAAAGTATGATGTCTGCTACTGGTCTAGGAATATAACATTAACTATTTTTCAAAGACTTTTTGGAAGGAACATATTTTTAGGACAGATTTTAAATGTGGTCTCAAAACTCAAACACTTTAACACAAGAATTCATTACTTCCCTTATGTCCACTTCATATTGCAAAGTAAATTGTACTGCCCTTCAGCTCCCATCACTGTTCTTTTGCTCTGGCACTCATCACTCTTTGTTGATACTCCCACTTGATTCCGTGTTTCGTGTTCATAGTAAGTCCTGAAAGGATGCAAACATTCTTTTTTTCCTAATGTGTTAAATTAAAACACAAATATTAAAAAAGGCCCCCCAAAAAAACAGCTTCCAACTACATCAATATTGAAGTCAATATTCACCAATATCTAGTAGCTTATGGTATATAGCCTTGCATCTCTCTAGTGGTTGGACTAGTAATACAAATAGCAGGCTAACTATTAAATAAAGAACTCCTTTATTTAGTCGATAGGGCCATTGGGTGTAAAGAAGCCATGTTTAGGTTTTAGCAAGATTAACATTATGTTATCTCACTGTATTATATCAACATACTGATTTAGCAGTCTAATTATATAGCATTCTTCAGGTTTGTCCTAACCGTATACAAAAATGCCCCCAAGATCAAGCATAACTTTTGTTACAGGCTCAGCCTATATAAAACTTACAATATGGAGAAACAAGAGCAAAAGATGACCCCACGCACGTTAGGCAGTTCATCAATTTGAATACATCCTCTCTAATCCTGCTTCTTTCAGCAATCCGACTATAATTGAAAAATTCTCTATGAAAAAATTTAAAGGAAAGACTGATATTAAGCAAATTAATCATTATGAAATTGATCTACGTCCTTTTCATTCACCTTCCTCAGATGGTCAGTATTCACTTAGTTCATTGTGTATATCAAACTACAAGGATGTCTCAGACCATCCTCAGAAAGTATCGGCACAGTATGAACAATGGGATTCAGTCAAAGACAAAGACCTGTTCTCCTCCAGCCAAATTCCTCAATTTTTTTGCAAGATCTACAGTATTTCTATGAAAAGTCCTGCAGTAAGAACAACCACGCCTCGGTATTAAATGTGCTTCCAGGATTGAGGGAAGAAAGGAAGGAGGGAAGAACGAGAAAGAATATCTTGTCTTTTGATCTTTACATAAATCTCTTATTCAGTGTAAACACACATACACTGTAAAGTCCCATGTCTTTAAAATTGGCCTATTTTTCTACCATCATGAGTTCTTTCTCCAGTTTATACATTTTTCTTCCCTTAAATCAGTGCCAAAATACTACTACCTGTTTAGTGGCAAGGGTCAGCTCAACTATTGCTGGTCCCCTAGGGTTGAAGTTTCGTTCTAGAGCTGCTTTTATACTGTGTCACTGTGGATTAACAGCTGATAGATAAGAGACTTTCATAATGCTGGAAGATGAACCACGGTTAAACAAGGACTCAAACACTTCAGTAATCCCTGCTTTGAATGGGATGCAATAACAACTCTAACAGCACTCAGGTCTGTCAAAAGGTCTTGTGTTCGCAACTGTGTTGTGTTTTGTCCCTTATTTACATTCGTGACAAACATCAGTTTCACATCGTGACAAATGACAGATGCTAGTTGTGGTGTTTATGGCACACAGATGCCATTCTGGTGGGCACAATATAAAAGAACCTAAAGAAAGCAGGAAAACATATTTTGGCTTTGTGTGATATCAGTGTGTCCTGCTAGCAGAATAGATCAAGATAAGAAAATACGGCTGAGCTAATAATATGCTACGTGACAGTAGTTATCACAGTTACTAATGCTGCCATGGCTGAATTTCTGGCCTGCTTTCTACAAGTTTTTATTCACACAGTCTTCACTTCAGATGATAGAAAACCAGTAGCAAGTAGCCAAAAATTTCTTCCCACAAAAAAACCTTTACTCTATTAAAAAGTTAATTAGATATAACGCAGAAAGATTTACAAATCTGAATGATTATATCACTGGTTGAATTCCAGGAACTTTGAAGCCACCAATTTCTTAAAAATCAGAATTCACAGTTTTTAAATACTGAAACAAGCAGGTATTACAAGAAATATTAAGAAATAACTATTCTTTACACATTTATCCACAACTATCCATTCAAAAATAGCCCAAAATTATAAAAATATAGCCAAGAATACACTTGCTCTTACAGGACTACCGCAATACATTTCCCACCTCTCCGATTTAACTTGGGAGGATTGACATGTGTTGCTAAGCTATTTAGAGTGGCAGTAAGAGTTTGGAGGACACCCCGGAGCCAGGTTTTGTGGCAGAGGATGCCAGCAAAAGGCCACCTGAAGCTGTGCCCATCCCACAGCCCCTTCCTGCCCCACTCTCCCACCAGCCATACCACTCACTGCTCCCAGGCCCATCAACGTAGCTGTTCCCCAGACTGCCCTACAAAGCAAATCAGAATCTGATCCCCCTTCTAACAAAAGAAGGGAGATTTTCACCAGCTCCTCACCAGCCCGAACCCATGCTAGGGCACAGCCAGCCGCAATGGTCTCAGATGTCACATTGTCCCATACACACTTCTGGCTTATTTCTAAAATGCTCTCAAACATAAAGAGGGGAAAAACATTAATATCAATTAATTCTTAGCAAGATGACGATTGTGGAAGTGGAGCAAATATTTATTTTCTAACAAGTGTGTTGTTATGGAAACAGCTGCCTGACACTGTTTGCTCTGACATGCTGTGCCGAGGTCTAGGCGCCGCGAGACGCTCCGTGCTCCGGCAGCGCAGCCCCGCAGCGGTGGGCTCGAGCCGGGCAGCCCTCGGCACCCAGCAGGGGCAGCACCCAACGGGAGGCTTGCACACACTGGAACAGCCTGTCGGTGAAGAGAACGGGGAAAGCAGCGCTAACGTTCAGAAAGCTACTGCAATTTACACTAGAACAATTCTGACCTACTTTGTAAGTAGCAAGTTATCTCATTAATTTGCTCAAAATAGCAGATCATTCTGTATGAAGAGATGAAAAACAAAATCCATCATTTCCACTGAGGGGAGAAACACACAAAACAAAGCAATTCAGTGTTTGTCACTGCAGTTGTATTTTCTTCTCCCAGGTATTAAAGAGATGACTGATAGATATTTAGTTACATGTGCGTGCCATGATAATAACTGCAGCCAGCATCCCTCCACAAGCTGCACATGGGAGAGGCTGGTGCCCGCAAAGACCCCCCATTCTACGTTAGAGCTGTCACAGCTGAGCCGAGTGGTCTTCGTCCCATGCATGGCCACAGGATCCTCCCTCAGTAGAGGGCTGAACAGCAATATTAGGTGACTTCTAAAAGGGCCTTTATCCAGATTTTGATAATCAGTTGGTCTACAAATGTTTTTCCACTCAAAGTTTTTGTCCTCATAAAACTTAAACAGACCTGGTAAAAAGCAAACAAGAAAATACAATAACTCTAGATCTATAGCTTTCTTATTTTGCTTATTCCTTGTTCTTTTCTATAAGATTAAAAAAAAAATGGTTTGCTTCTGTAATTGCAATTAATTTTGTTTTCAGGTTTATGTCATTACTGTATCCATATACTAAACATACAGTGCATACCTGCATGAGCATGTTCAGCTAGCATTCAGATGGAGGAGTAGGAGAATTCCTTTTAAAAAAAATAATCAATGTTTCATTCCAATTATAAAAGAGACCAAGTTTTCAAACATTGGACTATAACGTAGCTACCCTAGAGAACAGATATTTGGTTTTCTGACCAGCAGTAACAGTTCGTAATTGAACAGCTGCAGAAAAGAGAGGAAACAAACAAACCAACAAATTAGTTTTCAAGCCTATGTTCACAGAAAATTTTCTACTCTATTGTGCTTTTGATCACAATGTGATAAACAGAGTTCCTCACTTCTGTGATCTTCTACAAAACAAATCAGAATGGTCCACAGAAGTTTAATCTATTATACTGTGTAATCCCTCATTCATAGAAACAAGTTAAGCACATAGTCTAAGTATTTGAAAAACTGAAGTGTATTCACAATCACTAAGGGTGTTAGAGCCCACGTAAAAATTCATTTGTTAAACAGATACGATCCTTTTTGAAATATTTCTACTGCGTGCTGATTAAAGAGTGGTATCTTTTCCTTGGCTTTTTAAGTGCCTTGGTCATTATTACTATTGTAAACAAGGTATCAGTCAAAAGGACAAGGCAAAAATTTAATCATACCTAATTTAAAGCTAGAAACTCTTTTTGCATATTTTCAGAGAGAATGGAGGGATACATCATAAAATATGAATTTAATTTATACATGTGTATGTGCATCTATGTATATTGGTATAGTGTTCTACCACTCAAGCCATAAATGTTTTAATGCATTGCCTGTGTTTGTTCATTTCACATTTTCAGGGAAGGAAGAAAAAGAAGGTTCTTTACTGCAGTACAAAGAAAGATGTTCTAATACCAAAAGATCCAATTAAAATAATAGGGCCATTTATTTCAGTAGGATTTCACATGTACAAGAGAAATGCTAACCCCTGGGAGAATGTTCTCAGCTCATTTAACAATATATGTTTCCTCCGATATGAAAACTTTAGCTTTTGCATTATAACATCACTGCTAACAAGGCACACGTATATATCTCATAAGTAGATGGAAACGTGAATGTGGGAAGAATGATAATAGTTCTTTATCTGTAACGCGCTCCTCTCAGGATATACATGCATCTATTTTGTACTCATGCTGGGTAGCTTTTTGCTCTCCGCACATTTAATATACACACTCAAGAAAGGCTCTGTACTCTGACAGACAATAAAAAGATTAGTAAAGAACTAAGAGAGACCAGTCAGGAAAAAAGCTATGAAGGGCAAAAAAAAAAAAGAAAGAATCTGTATTCCAGATCCATGACTGCCAAAGCATTTTAAAGGGTAGCTGGATACAGATTTTTTTCCAGCAGTCAAAAAAACCCCAATCCATTCCCAGAGTGAAGTGTAGCCTAGGCCAGCCCTGGGGGCCTGAGGCAATGAGCAGCAGCAGGGAGGTGGGTCAGGGCTGTGCAGACACCAGTAGACTTCCTGGCCTTTGTCACCAGCCCAAGGCATGCTACCACACCTGAAACTCAGGGGATCCTGTCTCTGTGCTGGGAGTCTGGGCAGAAGAGTCTGAACGGGTATAAAATAGAAAGGCTAAAGTTATCAGGACATTCAAAGTGTACTTCACATTTTTGAGTACCTGAAAAAATTTCTAATGGGAGACAAGCTTTTTAGGGTAGGATTGGTTTTACGGGTCAGTTAAAGGTATTCAGGACTGGGATCTAATATTAGTGAACAATTTCTAACACCTGGGTATTTTAACATTACAATTAACTCTATTATAAAATTCCCCATCTATATTAGCATTTAGTTTTCTCTGTTTGGAAAGTTCATAATTGACCAGTCAAGCCATTAATGAGGGATGATTTATTTTTGTAGATAACTTTGCAGTGACTGTCAGCACACAAATATTTCTACCTAACCACGAGGACACATGTAACACTAAGATTTGAAAGACCAAATCCCTAAATGAATTAAGGCAATAATCTCAAATTACAGATACAGTCCTACAGTCAAAGTGTCAAAATTATGTCCATCCAATTCAGGATGGAAACATGAATGATGTGATTAGACATTTCATAAACCATACATGAGGGACAGACCTCTAGGAAAAAGTTGGTCTCTGAATACCTTTTTTCTGCAATAGAGTACTTGTAAGTCTAGAACTAAAACTTACACATGCCTTGTATATTTGATTGACTCCATAAGGTTTTCATCTAAATTCAAAATATAACTGCGTTTAGATATATTTGAACATTTTATTGCATTTAGTTATAAGATATGAATTTTTCCTGAGAGGACCTTGGGCACACAACATTGCCAGATCATTCCAAACAAGTTAATTCTGAAATGGGCTTGAATCAATAACACAAAAGAGGCAGTAAAGCAAATTTTTACGGTAGTCACAGTTGCATAAAATAGTATCAAGACAGTCAGATTGAAAGCACCCTGCATCACAAATATAATTTGCAACCAACTCTAAGCACAAAGAGGAAATAGATAGATAGGCGGAAGATATAGATAAAAAAAAATAATAGCTATATGGGACAAAAGGAACTAGTGGTAAAGAAAGAATGCAAAGTAATTGCCATCCAATACAGTGTGAAAAAACCAAACAAGTACGCCATGTAAGTAATTCAAGGTAAATAGAATGCTTTTCTTTCATTTAGGCTTTAAAGCTGTTATGAAAAGGCTCTCTTTTCACTCTATCTGTAAGGCATAGACAGGCAGGGGATGAATGTATAAATAAGTATGTCACTGCAATACTTGGCTTTTAATGAAAATGGATTTTTAATGATCCAAAAAGCTACATTTCTCTCTGACTTGCTCCATTTCCAGACTATCAGCAGGAAGTAGGTACAGCAAAATGCACTCGTTTTCCATGTCCTTCACTAAATCCCAGGACGACTGAGCGTCCAAGCACTTTAAAAAACAGTTGCCATTATGCAGAGCAGATTCAGAGAAGCTGCATGTCTCTCATTGTTTTTAATTGAACTTTTAGAGCTCTGAGCCTTCTCCCACAGCAGACCCCAGTATGGGTTACCTTGCACCCTATATGCATAAATAAAGGAGGATGCACAACAATGTGCCTTCCTGTTGTTCTCCGCCTCAAGGACACTTGTTAAAAGTGCGCCATTCCTCCCACTTCTGAAAGCAGGCACATTGTGTTGAAGTGCTCCAAGTGAAACTCTGAGCACACAAATTCCGGAGGATTCAGTCCACGACCGAAGAACAGTCACAAGGGGAAAAGAGGCTGATGCAATCCATATCCTTCTTGCTGTCTGGACACAGAGTTTTTCTTTCCAATGTCAATGTTCCTATTTCAATCAGTAATAAACAAAAATCACACTGAAAAATGTGTAATAATGTACCAGCTGGTATAAATAAGATTTTTTCTGATTGTTCATGCAGACAATAATATTTTTTAGACATCAGCATCATCAGAGAATAAAGGAAAATTTTTCTTACTTTACTTGCATCCATGAAATTTCATCTAGAAATATTTCTTGTAAGGTAGGTCCATAGACGTATGGACCAACTGTAATATAGTTGTCATAAAACCAAGGTAGCATTTAAAATGGGCTGGCACTCCTGTATTCACTTCATTTTCTATACTTCTCAGGTAAGCTTTGTGCAAAGCATGTTACTTGGAGAAAAAAAATATCTCCATGTTTATTTCCTCTGTTGGCATTTTTACTACTTCTTTCAAATATTAGAAGACATAGAAGAAATCAAAAACAAGAACAACATTGATGAAAAAGATAATGACTGTGAGGTGCCACAAAATTAGTTAACAAATGCTCACATCCAATCAAAGAGTCAAAGGGATACAGCCTCACAAAGGGCTCCACAGAAACAGAATCGAGTGATATCTGCATTTCCTTTCCTTTTCCTTAAAAAAATAAAGAAATTGTATTAAAAAAAAAAAAAAAGAAATCCCATTTGTGAGGTACTCCCAAAGTCATGTTTTTTCCATTTTGTCCTTACTCAGAGTGCCTGCCAATTAATATTTACCAAATGTCTCTCCCTTCTTCATTTAAATCAGTTCAAAAACTGCACCTGTTTCATGAGACCTATGTGTGCTTCTGACAGCTGGTATTTGAGAAAAAACAAGTCAAAGTACTTAAAAATCCTAACTGAGTTAAACTGGAATCAAGAAAGACATTGCTAAGATTAGCTCTGCTGGTACAAGACACCAGCAAAGCTCATGGGGGTACTCCAGGGACACAGGAGAGAGACACAGAGTGCACAGCCTGGGAAGGATCACACACATGCAGACAGGAGCACAGAGGTGTGTCAGAAAAATGAGAAATTCCAGACCCTGTGTACTCCTAAGGCCACTGCATGCCCCAGAGCAGTGAGTGCCATCTCCCCAGCTGTGTTTGGAAAGGATGCTCAGGACGGGCACTAGCTGCTGCTTGGAGTTACTGGGCCACAGCACAGATGCTACACGAGGCCACAGCAGAGGGATGGAGGCAGGTGAAGGGCACCAGCCTGACCTGCAGCCCAGCCAAGGGCAAGCACCAGCAGCATGGGGGCAGCCAGCAGCTCCTGACCAGCACCACTAACACCTGGGCTGCCTATGTCTTCATGTCTCTGAGTTCTTCTGGTGTCTTAACAAAGGTTCCCACATTGGGCATGTGTAACACCTCTCTAACGTTCAGTTAAAGGTGAGCAGGTATACAGATTTATGTAGCTGTACTCCAAGAAACTTAGTATCTTTGTAACTCTGTCCCATGTCATCAAATGTGGTTGAAACGCAGCAACGCATTCAACAGTTATGGAGTGCCCTGGAGACACCAACGTGGTGGTATCCACCTCATTCCTCTAGAAAACTAGGCCAAACCCCCCCCCCCCCCCAAAAAAAAAAAAAAAAAAAAAACCACAACAAACACAAACATGCAAAAGTGCCACAAAAGATTACACTTCAGAAAGGTACAGTTTTCAAAGCCAGAGCTTGTTTTAAATAGCAGAACGTTAACAGGCCAGTCAAGAAAAGAGCTTCAAAACCCAGCAGCAACCACTGTGGACACAAGCCAGAGGATGCAGCCAAAGCCAAGGCACAGAGAGGTAGAGCCACTTGCCAAAGTACACATTCACTCTAAGCTTCACTTAAAACTGAGTTGTTGTCAGTACTTCTATATGTAGTAGGTAGGTAGGGGGGGAACTGGATTTGCTGTAAATAGGGTCCAGGTCGCTTCTGGACCTCTAGCTCACACAACTCTGAGCTTGTATACAAGCTCATACAAACTAGTATCTAACATACCGCTATGGAACTAACAGACACAATTCAAAGAATTTATAACATTAAAGACATTTTAATGTGTTATTTTGAAGTGTCTTATTTAATTTGTATCATTTCTCTAAAGCAATACCTCCTACCCTTGAGTCATATTTGTTAATTCTGCATTAAAATGTGTCACTTTCTCACTAATACAGTGTTTTAATAGTTATGCCCACACAGTTTTAAATCCCCATCTAGTATTAATCAAAAACATAATTTTATTATTAAAGTGTGGGGTTAATTGCAGATGCAGACAGTTGACAGGCTCCGTACGTTTTACACACATTTCAGAGAATATAAGTTAAACAATGTTTAATCAGTCTGAGTTTAAAGTTTATTTTCACTGACCTAAACTACTTTTGAATGTGAAAGACAATTCAACCAAACTAAGGGAAACAGGAACAACCATCTACCATGGACAACACTGTCTAATAGTCAAAAGTCTAAAAATTTTCTTCATCCACAACTTATGACAAGGAACCACTCAGGGTAAGGAACATCACTATTTCTGCCTGCATTGCATACTCTGTCTTTTTCCTACTTTCTCTTTATTCTTTCAATCTGCCCATCTTTCTAACTCCTCACATTCCTTCTGATCTCTGCTTCTCTTATCTCTTTCCAAGCCCTCCTGGAAGGGGTGCGTTCCCGCAGCACCAGTACAGAGAGGGCAGCTCAGCCCTTGCACCAGACGGTCACCCAGCCAGCTGCATATTCACCCCAGCAAAACCAGGGCAAGCCCAGAACCACTCATTCATCACCACAGGAAAACTCATTCTCATTATACTTTTTAAGTACACACAAATAATTTTCAGCCCAAAACTCAGCCTTTCTTTCCACCCTCAGAAATTAATTCTTTCTAAACTTTTAAATTAGTTTCTCAAATGAATTTGTCAGCTGAGAGTGATTTTTTCCTGCTTTATTTTTCAGTATATGGATTGTTGGAGAGAGAATTATCTTCAAATACCTGCAGTTTTTAGTCCCCAGCAATTAGCTCAGTGGCGACTAGTTCAGTCATTTTGCAGTCTCTGATTATATTAAGCACAGGCAGACATGCTACTGACACCCACATGCACAAATGTAAAGGAATGCCAGCAATTTGAAATTAAATCCGTTTTCTTTTTCACTAGTTAGATGTTATAACCAGTGTTAATGCATCTCCTAAGTGCCTGATTCCATTTTTAAAAATTTTAGTCTCCTTTTTAATTTCAAAATGTTTCTTATTCCCCTGTTGCTGTGAAAACCTGGCTGTGTATATACACTGTCCTATTAAATGCTTTTAAAAGCTAAACAGGGTAGCAAAAAAGAAAATATTGCCTCCTACTCTCATCTACACTTGTGTTCAAAATTACATTAATATGTTGGGTGTACATTTGGGTATTTTTGAAAAAGAATATTTAGACAGCAAAATGACTTAAAATTTTTTGCAACCTTTAAAACACTGCTGTCATAAATACCTGTAAAACCAGCCCCATTTCGGTCCTGAAAACATCTCTCAGTAAAATCTGCTTAAATAACTCTTTTAGGAAGTACAGATGAAGTTCTGGATTTCCAGCTGCAGTAAGGTGAAAGACATCATAATCATAATCCAAAGATTTTTTTAATACTTTCTTCAGAGGTTGACACATTAGTAGTTATATCCATAAATAAGATATTTTTATTACAATCTAACAAAATCAAGACTCTAACAGTGATTAATTTTTTTTAATAACTTCAGTGCTTCGATCCTAATGGGGCAATCATGCATCACTGTTGTGTTCCAACAGAACTATTAGTCTCTGCGCTGCGTTAGTGTAATTGTGATCTAATGGTTTACACTATCATAATAGCACTAAATATTTTACTAAACGGAGTACAGTATTTAAAAAGTGATTTGAATTGTTCCAGGCTTTAAGATAATACACTCAAAGACAAAAAAATCTGGTCCTTTTTCTCTGAATTGAGAGTAACAAAGCTGTCAAAATTAGTTTCTTCTTTGTCTTCTTAATAAATTGGGTAAAATGTAATAATAGAAGCAGAGATTAAAAATTACAGCATAAAAGGACCTAGTAAAATACTAAAAATATTTTTTAATGTTTTGATGCTCTGATTTAGCAGGCTGGCATGATTCAAATCATCAGATTATCAAAGGATACACAATGGCTCTAACCAGAATATAATTTATTTTTTAATCATTTCAGAATTTCTGATTATTTACTTTAATAAAACTTTAAATAAAAAAAGCCCAGATCATGCAAGGGTAGCACATCATAAAAAATTATCTAATCAGCTCTACATTTGTGATAAGTAACATTAGCAAAGCTGTTGAGATACCAGCAAGCCACAGCAGCGCCTACTTCCCAAGAAGGTACTGTACAGTTTGGCCGGGCGTTGTGATGACCGTGAACAGAGAGGTTACACACCAGTAACCTGTTGAGGACCTAAATGCATTGATCCTGATGTTCAGAACATTATTACTCACAAAAATAACTCAATGAACTAAGTCAGACTGCTTACATAAGGAAGGACTATTAAGCTAAGTAAGGATTTGCTAAATCTCGCTATTAACATACCAGAGTAGCCCTAACTGCACCCCCTAACGCCTGCTGCCTTACTCCCCTGGACAAAGACAAGAACTACTGTCCCTCCAGAAGGGGCCCTGAAGTTAATACTAGAGGTGCTCAAAACTCCGGTCTACCTACAGAACTCCTGAAATTTATTTTAGAAAATCCACTTCATCTTGAACTAATTTATACTTCATTCTATTCACTATTTTGATACAATCCTATTTTTCTAATTTCTAGCTGAAGCATTAATTTTCAGTGATTTTCAAACACAGTTTTCTTGTAAAATAAACCTTTTTTTTTTCCTCTTGAAAATGAGCACATTTTGTTCAGAAACAGTTTTTTTGAATTTGGACTAGAACACCAGGGGTTTTTCCAAAGTTCTGTTTATTACTAGTATTTTTTACAACATTGTTCTACTTCTTAAAAGAATCAAAAACACAGGGGAAAAACAATTACACTTGTACCATTTAAAGAACTTTTTGCATAGCTCATAACTCCTTAATTTAAGGACTACCAAGATCTAGGCTCCCTTGTTATCTGAAGAATAAATTTATTCTTTTAAAACAGAAAAAAATTAAGCTTGTATTTTAACTATCACAGGAACAATTTAAAAACTTCAAACGTAAAATATATTAATTAATGAATTCATTAATTTGGTACTAAATAATCTTTGAGCGTGCACAAAGGTGCCAACAACAGAACTGTTTATTGCTCATGCAGCAGGTAAGAAACTGTAAAGATTGCACTTTCTCTTTCTAACTTTGAGCAGGTCTATAACCAAGCCCTCCTCAGGCACACAAGTATCTCTCCAGCAGCAAACACTCCCACAGATTTCAATGTCTCTACTGTATTAAAAAAATATAATAATAATTAAAAGAATTTGCAAAGGTAAAATGGTAGCTAAACCAAACTTCTCTCATAAAATATGTTTTGCCGAAGAACATTGAAAATGTACTTTCAGCTTTTGCTCCCATTTGGATTAGGAAATATTTTTTAAAAATAAAGACACAAAACAACAGGGTAGAAAAATCTGATTTCTAGAGATCTCTGAAAGAATTTATTGATGCAGTATACACACCTAACCTATTATTCTTAGATAATTACCTTACATAATACTCTAATTTCATTGAGAAGTTCAATTTTAATTTACAGTTTAATTGTCCTACTTAAGGTAAGCCTGTCACCTGTGTCACTTTGTGGCTCATAATTGTAATCCTCATTTAATTATTTACTTCAAGGGAGCATTTTAATTATGGATATTACTATGTGTCTAAAGTAACTTATACTTGAGGGTAGTGAAAATTTATACAGTAGAGGGCTCACCTAAATTTCCAATAGCCATAACTCTCTATGCACGTGTCTCAGCTCCAGATGCTACTTTTAAGACTGCAGAACAATGTTATTTACCCTGTCTGCAGGGGCACCTGTGCCTGAAAGCAAGCGAGCTCACCAGCACACACCCAGCTTGGATTAACGTTAGCAATAACTGCAAACCTCCCATTGAAATATAAATGAGAAGACAATAACTTCTCACCTCTAAGTTTGACCCTGCATATAATTTTTGAGCACTGGAGCAGACATACAGTATTGGCTCCAGGGAACGGCCAACACTCTCTCTGTGGTGGTCAGTAACACAGGTCCAGGAACCAGGAGAGAGGTACAAAGAACAAGCTTTCCTTCTGGTTTATTTCTCCTAATTTGAGCAACCAGTGATTTATGAGTTTCCTAAAATGGAGGCTATATGTCAACTGTCATTTTTAATAGCCATCAGTAGACCAATCTTCCATGAATTTATCTAATATCTTTGCAATCTGTTTATATTTTTAGCCTCCCAAGTATCACATGGCAGTGAGCTCCACCATTTAATCTATTGCATTTAAAAAAAAAAACCATAAAAATATATTGCTTTGTGTTTGCTTTATATCTGCCAAATTTGTGGGTTTGTCTGCTATGACCGGGTCATCTGTCCAGTAATTTCAACTTCCAAAGCAGACATCTCATCATCACAAGAGCAGCACTACACAAGTTTCCTGCACTGCACCAAACAGTATTTTTTCATTGCCTGGAGTCCTGATCAGCAACTTAAAAAAGCTGAAAGTATTTTAATTTTTAACATACTGAGCACAATAGGAATCATTTCTACACAGACATGCCCAACCAGAAGGGAAGGTAAGAGATGTCCTGTCCTGAGGCTAGCCAGCAGGCAAGTAGGGCTCTCTGCCTGTGGCAGATGTGGCCTAAGGGGCTGCCCGGCCTCCTGTGTGGAACACAGAAAACTACCTGCCAGAAAGAATGAAAACCAGAAGCCCAGGTCCTGCAGAAATCCTTTTCTCACCATTTATACACTTTCAGCATTCGCTATCCTATTTGCTTTACTGCCCAATACTCCTGACCCGCATGTCTTGCTTAACGCCCAGAGAGCTGAACAGCCCCAGGGGCAGTTGGGGGTGTTATAAATTGGGATCCTTACCCAAGCCCTCTTGGAGAAGCTGCTTCTGCAAGCTCCCTCCTACACAGGAGCCACCCAAGTGCTGCCTCCCTGCAGCAGACAGGATGAGTGCTGGTGGAATTTCTAAGGGACACAGCTTTCCAGCATGATCAGCAGTGCGAGAAGGGGGACATCAGGCACATGGGAACCACAAGCCACCTGTTTCTGAGATAAGTGCCTCTCGCATTCATCACGTTCTTATTAATGACTTCCAGATCTTCATAAGATGTTTATCTTTTTTAATAAAAAGAAACAGTTACTGAAGTTGGATTTTTGGCTGCTTTTTATTTTTTAATATTGGGATAAAATCCAAAGAGCTACAGATGTATTCTTTAGTATCTATCTTTCTGCAGTGATTGATGTTTGTTCAGGAGCTGTGTCATCACATACAGTTTTTATCATCTAGATTGTTCTTTTGTATTAAACAACCCAGCAAAAAATTTCTTTTTCTCTTGCTCCTTCCTAAGGAAGTGGCCAATGGTAGCCTTTAACCTACAATTTATCCGCTGTCTCAGAGTATCCTGAGCATGGCCATTGCCCCTAACAACTGAGGGCATTCAGCACCTTCCAGCACTGAGGATATCACATTTCCCATCTGAAATTGCTTGCTTCATCAGTCACTAAGGGCCCAGTTTGGAAGTCATTAAAAATAATGAGAACACTGGCACTTCTCCCAGTAATAATGGCATTGGAGTCTGTGTTACTTTTCTACTTTAAGACATTTGTATATATCCACAAAACATTTAACTCTTATCTTTGTAGTAGCTTTAATGAAACTAACGGCTGCTGAAACTCTCTGCTTTTTATTCTACTTTATATTTAAATAAGCTTCTTTCCACTCCATCATAAAATGACACAAACACTTACACAGCATATCGCATCATGAAGGCCCCAAAGTGTTTACCAGGATCACCATATCCATCACTAAAATGCAAGCACTTCTCAGTCAATAAACACTTCAGCTGACAATAAAGTCACAAGAGAGTTTTCAGAAGGAAAACTGAAGAGCAACAAATCAAATTTGTCCAAAACAAATTTAGAACCAGTATGGTGGGTAGAGTCTCATAGGGTCTTGCATTTTCATCTCCATCTGTGTCTACGGTGGAATTTTTCCTCCTAGCACCATTCAACAAGACTAACTCCATATTAACTGACTGAGTAACAACATCACTCCAGCAGGATCTGTATATTACGAGCTGTGACAAGATAACGAGCCCTCAGTAATATGCTGCAGGCCATCACAAAATACAGCTTTAAAGAGTTTCATTAATCCATTCAAATTCAAATACTGATTGTTGGGAAATGCATATTAAAACTTTAAAACCCTCACCCTTAATTTTTAAGGTCTAGTTTAAGACTAATGTAAATTTTCTCACTGCTACATGTTCTTATCAGGAAAAGTATATGACTTATATGCTTTGAAATAAGTAGCAGTAATATAAATCTGGGAAAAAAAGAAACCTTCTTTAGATATATATGTTTAATTACTCTAGACATACATTTAAACTGTACATTAAAAACAGATCTATTCATGTGGACAGATTCAAAAGTCATAGATCCAGCACATCTGCACAGCAAGTGTGACATTTCAGGCTCCTAGAAATTAAGCCCAGTATATAATGTGACACATACACTTTGACATCATCTGCTCACAGGTGAGATATCTCTAAGATGCAAAGGACTTGTGCTCCAGGAACCCTGGAAGTCCATACACGCTGCGAAAATTCCAGAAACCACTGCTACTGCTGAAAGCCATATCCTCTTGTCAAAGACAGTAGGGCTTAGTGTGACAAAACTGACTGATAGACTTAGATGGGACAATAAAACTAAAAGGCAGACACAAGTAAAATAGTAATTCAACCAATAATAAAACTACAAGTACCGGATTAAATAAAACATTCCTCGAATGCTTCATAAGGTGAATTTTAAAGGCATTTTGATGTTAATTATCAGCATATGTGAAAATACAAAGAGGAATATTACCATTGAATAAAAATTAACATCTTCCAAAAATGAATCCAAAAGCCTATTTTGTTTTGGGAATGAGCCACTCAGTTATTAAAACTATATTTTTTAGGCTGTTAAACATTTAATACCTTTGCAAAGTATTTTCTTTATTTATTTTCAAGTGGTGGATAAGGTCTGCTTTAGGAACACATATTGTTTAATGTTCCCATTAGTTATTGTAGCAACTTTTATCTCAAAATATTTCAGGCCGCATTACATATGGTTTACAAAGCCACAAAAATAGAAATCACCCAGCCATCCCCAGCAGTAAACACAATATCATGGATTTGACTTCTCGCATCTATTAGATCAAGGAATAAAATGACAGCAAACTGGCTTCCCGATTAACCTTTAAAATATCTATCATATAAACAACCGCAGAACTACTGGTGCAAGCTACACAATTTAAGTAATAGGTGCAAATGTTCAGACATCATGAGTGGTCTCATCATTTTAAGACATGAGAATGTCTTTACACAGTTAAAATAAAAAGTTGAGAACAATTAACAGTGAGGACAAATAAAGTTGTGGAAATTTCAGTTTATTAAAATAGACATGTCTTTTTAGAATATGTGGTGAAATTTTATATCGTATTTTCTCTTCCAATAAATGATGAAATGAGGATAATAGTTTTAAGATACCTAAAGCTTGCCTGTGGCTCATTATCCAATTAATTGATATGAGTAAATTGGCTAAATCAAGCTAAATGACAGCTAGTTGCTCCACAAAAGGAGAAGTATATCAGAGTAAGAGGCTTTCAGATAATTAAATCAGTGCAAAGGTCTTTCTTTTTGAACTTTAGAAACACATTGAAAGACATTTACATTTTCACCTTCAGAAAAAAGGATGAAAAAAAAAAAAGGATGACAAGTAATTTATATTCAGAAACTCATTCAGAAGATTACAGGTGTTGCAGTAGCAGCGGAGAAGTTCCATTGCGAGAGCAAGCCAGATTTTTTTTGTATAAACTCTCTTCCATGAAAGGGATGAAATAAGATCTCTCATAGCTATTATCTCACATGCCCCTCTCTTATCATCCCCAAGGAAAGAAAATACAGCTCTTGGTGCTTCTATCGTCCCATCTCCTCTTACTACCACACCTGCTGCACCAATTTGAAGGCATCCTGCCCTCCAAGGTGCTTCTTTTTACACTAAAACAGGAATGACACACAGGAGAGCTCAAGGAAGCTTGTTAGTCTCTTACAAAATTACATAGGATAAGTACATTTAAGGCCTTGTAAGAATCCTGTCTTGGCTTTGTGCAAATGTTGGACAGCAAAGGGGACAGCACAGGACTGTTAAAATTAACAGTTAAACAAGCTGGGAAGAACCGAATCCAGATTCATTACACTGGGGATGGCATCAGAAATTTAGTGCCAGATAATGCAGGAAAAAAATACAAACAAACTCCCTTCTGTTCTGATGTAAGCATCTATGCTGACTAAATTGCAGGTTTAAAATCTGCTCTTAGGAACAATAACCACATAAAAGCTCTAACTATAGCCCTAACCCCTACACTTCTGCTGCAATGGGGAATACACAGTCTCAGGCTGCATGGAAGCTTCTGCTATGTTAAAAAAAAAAAAAAGGCATAATTTCTCCTACCGTTGAGGTACTTCTCACCCTGTTTCATTTTAATGGTGGTTTGTTTTCCATTCTTCTCCTTCCTTCCACCCTCAGACTGCAGCAGCCCAGGCAGACCATACAAACAGATGGAATATTGCTATTCATCTCACTACTACTTTTTTGGGGGGTTGGTTGTTTTTTTTGTTGTTCTACAGGCATCAAAATAAGAATTCTGCCCAAGACACTGCCTGTATCAAGCCGCCCGTGTCACTCGGTGAACCTGAGCACTGGGCATTCACTGATGGCTTTCATCAAGCCAATCCTGAACTGAGGCCAAGAAGGTACAGCTAAGGCTCAGTATTGACACAAGGACAAGGTGCATGGAGAACGCTAATGGGTCCCAAAAATGCATGGATGCAAAGGCCCATCCTGGGAACAGAGAAAAAGAAGAAAATTACCTCAAAAACATGAGGTATTTTATTCTGATCAAATTCATATTCATGCCTGCATTAACAAAAAGACAAAAATTAGTATCTAAACTCAAAACAGATCTTCCTCTCTCCTGTCAAATCCTTTCAAACACCTCGTGTATATAAATTAATTTTCTAACAGCCAAACACTTCTAAAAATATAGATACTTAAGCACAGCAACAATGTTATTATTCTTCCCATTTCTCAAATTCACTCATTCACCCAGATCAAGCTACCTTCCCAAAATACTGCACACCAGTAGAAAAGCCAAGCCTTTGATTTCCACATCCAAATGTTAGCTAAGAAAGTG
Source organism: Gallinago undulata (assembly GCA_026546715.1). Classification (NCBI taxonomy): domain Eukaryota; kingdom Metazoa; phylum Chordata; class Aves; order Charadriiformes; family Scolopacidae; genus Gallinago; species Gallinago undulata. The sequence goes on from JAOTQQ010000004.1 coordinate 14,737,387, forward strand.
CTCAACCCTGAAGACATTTTCAGACAATTAGTTCAGAGGCTCTGCACAATTTAATCAGAAGAAGTTTTAAACTCTGATTGTGCAATTAAACACAGTATACTCTTGCAGTTGTCATTTATCACACTGCTGCTGTGTCAAGTAATCTGGCCGACAAAACTGTCTGGTACCTAGGAGTGGAGAAATGAGAAGGATAATGTTCTGTAGGAAAGCAGGTCTATCTAACATTTTACAATGCTAAAAATACCCTTGGGACTTGTTCTGATATCTTGTAATTATGCACACATATCCTGATTTATGGTGCATGTCTCCAGCTCAAAGAAGTATGCACTCTGCTTCATATCTTGCCCTATTTATGTGTAAAATACTTGAGTCCATAATGTCATAAAAGAGAGGACAGGCTCATTGCACATGTTACTATCGATTTCATACAAGCATGGGGCATAATCTAATGATCCTTTTCAGCTAAGGATAAATATGCACAATTTAGCCTTAAACAGAGTCTGTGTCAGATCATTTCAACTGCAGCCTTTGAGAAACGTGCCTGTGATGCTGAAGATCTCTGCTGTCCAGCCTCCTTCTTAAGGCTGAGGAGATTGTGGCAGAGGAGACAAAGACAAGCAAGCTAAAAAAGGAGCAAGAAAAATTATCATCTGTATATCAAGAAACATAACTTCTTCAGGCTGAACTTAAAAATTCTTGTCCCACTTTGCCCCCTCTTCCTCTCATTTGTTAGTGGGCTGTTTGTTGTGTTGGTTTTTTTTAAATACTTTTCCACCAGTTTCCAAATAAAACAACACATGTAGATTTAACATTGGAACTCTGATACTGGAGCCATTAAACAGTTGACTACTTTCTTTTTCTTTTTTTTAACATACATCTTCAATTTGTTTTACATTTGTATACTTATTTACTCACACACTTAGCACAAAGGAAAATGTTATTGCAGTGTTTTTAAAATATTTTTGAACAGGAATGTATCAAGGTACAGTCCCATTTATCCATGAAATAAGTCCATGTTTTGACTGACTACCATACTACTTTTTCAAAAACAATTTAGCTTGCAAGCTGAATCCAAGCCTTATTTCATCCTATAACACAGCTTCAAGTTTCTGTTCTCCAGCTCTTACATGTCTGTACTCCTTTTCTACTTGTCCTGATACAATTAAAAATGTACTAATAAAAACCACAATATTACTAATCACTGCAACCAATACACAGAAAAGGCCACAACCAAAACCTTAAAGGTACATTATAACATTATTTACATTTATTTATTCTCATATTTACCTACAGCCATTACATATCATCTATACATTTACACTCTTTCTAGTGGTGGTTCCACTGAATTTTCTTGTATTATGATACAGATATTTTTTTCTATTCAGAAACAAGTCAGTTTTAATTCTTCGTTCTGGTATTTGTATGTGAAGTGAGACATGGCTTAAAGGAATAATTTTCCCTACATATGCAGAAGCCACAAAATCTATGGAAAAGCATGCTTTTTCAGCAAAGTTCACATAGATAGATGTGACCTAACCAAATTAAAACAAGTGACACTTGTATTTAATAACTTCTTTTTAGGAAAAATTTCATTTGCATACTTCTTGGGTTTTGCATTTTAAACATTTTGGAAAAAAAAAATTGAATTGGTAAATTTGCTTGTCCTGACCTCTTTTCCTTTTTTTTTTTATGAATAGTTCTAGCAACCATGTTTCTTAGCTTTTTGTTTGGTTGGTTTTGTTAAAGGGTACCTGCATTCCTGCCAAAATAAGATCATTTTTATTGGCACCACACTAATTTTTTTTTAACGTTCCCTATTTCAGATGGCTTATCTACTTAAAGAGGTAAGGGCTCCATTACACTGTCATGCACCAGACATAGCCTAGACATAATTTTATTCATCCAGAATCAATTAGGTGCTGTGACAAAAAGGCGCAAAATTAGACTTCTTAAGACACAATCCAACATTTTAATGACAATCAATACCTTCCTCCCTCTATGAGAGAACTCTCTGATTAATCTTGATGAGTGGGAAGCTGATCACTGGACAGTGAAGAACTAGACTGTGCCTCTGATGCCAGTGTGATGCTGAACTGAATGCAGAGAAGAGGGTTTAATTCTTTGATTTTGGTGCAATTGTCTTACAAGATTCTCATTGGAAGAGGAGAAACGAACACAAAAAAATAATCTTGAACTACATGCTTACACAGAAGCAAGGAGATATCACAGAAATGATTGTTCATGTAGATGATTTGGGAACTGCCCTTTGTGCATCTGAAATCTACCTACAGAAAAAGAAAGACAGAAGTAATCTTAAGCAACCTGAGGGTATAGCACACATATTAACAACTTTAAAAGTTTTATAGGCAAAGTCAAAATAACAAGAGCCCCGATTCAGAAAAAAGAAAATATAACAGCATTACTACTTCCTAGCCATCTGGATCCACAGGGATATTTAACACAGCAAAGAACTGGGACCTAACAGAGAAACCATATGGACAAAAGAGAGAAGGATGGACATAAGAGAGTCATTTAGCCTCAACAACCCAAAACTGTCAGGAGTCTACCATTTTTAACTTGCAAGATACAGCACACATTTAGCATCTGAAAAGTCTGGATTTTGTAATAAGCAACAGATTCAAACTTAATGTGTAGAGGATAAAGTGTCTTTGTAATGCATTCAGTAACATGGTACTTGATGGAATAAGAAGAGCCATTTAGACTTTACATATTGAGCAATGGCTCATCTACAAAATATCAGCGTATAAAAAAAGCAAAAGAACACATTACAAAAGGATATCCAGTCCTTCATATAAGACTTAAAAGCAATATATAATATATCCTGGATTAATAACATATTAATAGCTGTGGCAAACTCATACCATTCCCATTTCAATAGCCTGAGCCAAATAGGGGATGCATCTAACTTTATCTTTTCAGTAATTCTACGTTTTAACAATTACATTGAATCAGGTCAAGCAGAACCCAAGACACCTTATTTCAAGCCTATTCCAGTGGTTAGTGCAGCAATTTGAATAGAAAGCGAGAGTGGTACTGCTCTCTGTATTTTAAACTATTTTAATACTTTAAATAAATGAAAGTTATTGAAACTGGTTTCCAGAAATGAACTTGGATCATGCACAAATGTGCTGTTTCAATAAAGAATAAGATCAGCAGTGCAGAAATGAATTACATTAAAAAGCAGAAATATGCCAAATCAGACAAAGATTTAAAACTCCAATACATCACATGTGATTCTCCAGTAGCATGTGTTTCCACCCAGAGTACACCTATTGCACACAGAAAGCAGGAAATGAAAAGAAATGCTAATCAATGCAATAATGCAGCTTCACAGAAGTACTGAAGGGACACAAGGTCTTCATTTAGGTCTTTAAAGGCAGGCATTGGGCCAAACCCAAGATATAGCAGGATGCAAAAGGACTAGGTGAGTGACTGGGAAAGACAGGGAAGGGGTCCCACCTCCCTCTCTACCCTGCTGTCAGTGCTCCATGAAGCAGCTGCCTGCAGCACCACTGGAGTACGTGTAGGAAAAATATCTTTGAGAAATTCAGGCAGTAGAGGTTACATGGTGGTGCTTCAAAGCGTGATGTTTCTAAGATCATTCTCTCATTATGTTTCTTTTTATAGACACAGAGCCATGAAGGAAAGACCTTGCTGACTGAAGCATTTTCTCTGCTGAGATATGCTATTGGCATAGAGCTGGCAAAATTACACTAAATTAAAATAGAATGCTTAGCAGTTATCTTCACTTAAATACAAAAGTATACACATAGTCCACTCTCAGTGAAAGAGCAAATAAACAGAAAATACAACTGTACATAACAGCAACTTCTTCTTTAGCGTCAATAACAGTAATGTTCATGCAGTTATTGTCTAGTGCTCCCAGGCCAACAAACTAGTTCATCGTTACACACAAGCAATGGAAAGAGCTGAATAAACCCGGTACCCTTCTTCTATGCTCATGCACCACTTCCTCAGAGCCAGCCTGAGGACCTGCAGTGTCCCTGTCCAGAGCCACACTGGCAGAAGCTGCTTCAAAAATCAATGGCAAGCACGTGCCCACAGTAAACCCCAGCCACAGATCCGCAACAGATTTAGGTATTAGATACTTATATTTTATATTTCAAACGACAACCGTAATCCTCAAAACCTACATCTCCTAACCCCTAAGATTTTTATCACAAAAGCCAGGTAGACACCAAAATTTCCACATCCAGCAGGGATGCCCAGATACACTTCAACCCCAGCAGCTCTGAAAAATTCACATCTTTGAGACCTGAGCTTCAGTAGTAACTCCAAACAGAGATTCTCCCCCAAACATCTTGCCTGAGGACATCAGTCCCACAGGCAGGCAGTATTTTTACCTAGACAGGTTCCACACAAAAAAAACTGGCAGTGAAGGCTTCAGCCAAAATCAGTTATTATTATCACCATGATAGAGGTGGTGCATCTTGCTCTCTTCCAAACAACTCTTTTCAGGTATTATGTACAGAAACCAGTTGCATATTTCAGGAAAGTGAAATAAACCTATGAGGTGGGGTAAGAACCCAACAGCCAGACATTGAAATTGCTCACATTCTGACTGTAAAGCTCCCTTATGAACTTACACCTAACTTGACTGGCAGCTCATTCTGTGTCTGGAGTGAAGGAAAGGCGAACAATTATACTATCTCAAATCATCATTATTGTTTCAATGATTGCATTAGCATTCTCCAAGCATAAACGGTCCACAAAACATTCTAGGCAGACATCTAATGATGGATTTTCCCAACAGAGAAAGCAATTGCTCTAAGCAATAAAACAGTCTGTGAGAAATTCTGCAGTCATAAATCTAGTATTTCTCATTACAAAATTTACATCAGCCACGAAGTGATTACTTCTAAAATTACAAACCCTTGTGGGCAGCAATATTAGTGGGCTACCAATTGTCATTCTCATGAGTCATGAGAAAAGCAGTCCAAGTCATAATAGTCTTGTAAAAAAACAAAATATCAAAAGAATTAATTGCCTTATTATAGACAGAAAGTGTAGGGCATCCACATAACAGGCATCTAGGCATCAAAGTACAAAGACCAGCAATAAGTTCCCATGGAAACTCTTAAAGTTACACAGGAACGTTCAAAAAATAAAGCTTTGCCACAACTTTTCAACATGTCCTTCACAAAAGCAGTGTCCAGAACCCCTGGCCCTCCTCAGCATTTCCTACATAGATGCAGCGGACTGTGCAGGAAGGAGAGAGAGGATGTATCGACAGCCTCCCACTCCTGCAGAAAGTGGGGAGTAACTTCAGTCCCGAAGGGGAAGGGCAGTAGCTGACATAACCAGGCCCCACCTTGTGTCACGTGCTGGAGGTGTACAGATGTTTGGCACCTGGGGAGGCAGGTCCCATCCTAAGGCAGTGAAGGAGGAATAAGTTGGGCCATGCACACACACGTTTTGCCCAGCTAGCATGATGCTGGAACAGACTTATCCCAGGACTTGCCAAGGAGCACGCATGTCCCTCAGTTTGAGAACACATACAACCAATTTCTTCTTGTAGCCTTCTCTTCCCAAGATGTGGCAACCTAGCAGCATGAGGATCTAGGGGCTCGAAGGACCACTAGGATTAAACCAAATACATCTTATTAAGAAAAGTATGTCCTCCAACCCTTCACTAGGGAAGAGATGAGCATTACAGTTCCTTGAGGAAAGCTAAGGTATTGCAACAAACACCTTAAACACAGGACTGATCACACTGTGAATGTAATCAGAAATAAAATAGAATATTTAACTCATCCAGACTCATGCTTCATATACACCAAGAAACTTTTCTAGTTTAACTGCAGAGAAAGCAGAGGAGAGCCCATTGCAAGCAGATATACTCTAAAATTCATTTCTGCATGACTAGTTAAACATAGTGTGTTATTTTTGTTTTGACTGCTCACAGAAATGGAGTTTCACTCAGAAAAAAAAAAATGAATAAAAGCAAAGTACGTTGTAAGACTTTTTTATGATCACAAGGTACACCTTCATGCTTAAATTGACCTCACTGTGGCTTGCTCCCTTCAGCTTGTGCTGTCATCAATCCTCTTGAATGCAACCTGCAAGATCCCACAGCTGAATCACGAGTCAGATCTGTTTGTTTAACTTAAAGAACATGCGTCTAAGCTCCGACCAGCTTTCCATCAGATCAATGCACTAATTCAGCTTTCCTTGAAGCCGCTTAGTTGCAAGATCACAATCAGTACCAGAGAGACCTGGGAAATGGAGCTACCCCACTCACCTGCAACCCACAGGGATGCTGAATTCGAGGCAATGCATGTACATACACACGTGCTGCACGTAGCTCCTCCATATATACAGAAGGCAGGAGCTTGCATCTTCTTTTCTTACAGTCTCTGCTTCCTGACAGGAAAACGATCCACCAAATCCATGAACACACCACCACCTGCACAAGTAACAGTTCAACAACAGTACTGGCTCCTTGATTAACTTAAATTTGCAGTACTATAGAAGCCATCTCCCAAAAAACAATGACTGCTCTAAGACCTTTAATATGAAAGAAAAGAAGGTGGTTTCATTTTTTCTGCTGCAAACAGATGGGAACGTTCACGCAGAAAGAAACAGGAACCAACTGAATCTGGGCACTTCACTAAACTGAGAGACACTGTGACAGCATTTTCCCCCTCCTCAAGGCAACTGCTCCAATGACAGGTACATAGGCAGAAGACTAACCTTGACTGAGTACCATGGCAGACGACACTTTGCTGTGGAGCACAGGCACCATCCGTTTCTGTGAAGCTCAGCTTTTTAGTTGGTAAGAGGCAGACCAGGAGGGAGCAGTGATGTCAAGTTGCTTCCTGACCAGCAGTGGCAGAGCGGTGACACCATTCACGGGCACAGGAGAGGAATAGGGGAGGCAGGATAGAGTTGAAGGCAAGTCAGGTCCCAGGCACTGCACGAGCTGCTTTCAACCAACCTGACTGATTAGTAGGTTGCTCTTCAGCATATTGAATTGCCAGGTTTTGGAACTGGCTGCTCTGCCTGGAACATCTCGGAGCTTCATTGAGACCAACCCGAACATGGGTGGGGGTAGATCCAGCTCATCTCAGTTTTATGAAAAGTTATTAGCATTTTATTTTTACTGCAAGTTTGGTCATTGGCTGTTGTGTTACTTGCTTTGCACAGCATGGTGCAAAATTTATTACAAGCAAGGTAACAGTAGCAAAACACCTGCAAAAGAAATGAAGTTTTATTACACACACAAATATACTAAAAGAATACATTCCCACAATTTATTACCTCCTCTTCAGCATACCCCATGCAGTTCATTTTAACTATTCAGGGAGTAGCCTGGTCACATACTCCATGTTTATGAGAAAACTATTTTTCAACTATTTCTATTCCTTACCATCAAATAAAAAACTATTCAACATGCTTATGTTTTCTGCCCTAATAATATACTTGAAATTTATACGGTTGTAAAACAATATCCCAGCATGGCATTAGCTATTTCAATCTTTGATCTATTGGTGCCATTTGAGCAGATGATAATGGTTTACCAGCTCAAAATACTGGCCTAGTGAAAAACACTTCACTGCTCCCACAATATATTTTACAGCTAGAGGGTAAATATTTATTTCCTGTGGGTGAATTTTCTATTTTAATAGACATTCACACGCTGCATTGCTCTTGTGTGTCTGGTTCTACACCCAACAATCCATAGTGTCAGTCGTTCACTAATAATTGCCAAAAAGCTTTTTGAGAAAGAGATCTCAAACCACCTTTACTTACAGATGGATAAAAATTAATATGCCTATTATGCTTATATCATAGCTTCAGGATTTATATTTGAAAACCATCATCAGGTGGATTTGCTTTAATCTGGGGCTGCTTGAGATCTGCTGATGAGCACAGAATGAGTGGCAAGTCCTTCCATCCCTCCTGCTGTGAGGAGCACTCCACTTTTTATGTGGTCATCAACTTACAGGACAGTTACTCTGGATACTGTTGAACTCTGGATAAAGTTTTTCCTATCATGTCCTTACAACTATTAGGTGATAAATACTTCTTTACAACCCAAACTGAGAAGCTTTCTATTTTTGTATACAGCATATGTATCTTCAGCAATAGCCAAGCTACTTTCCCCGCACTGATAAATCCAACAGGACATCATCCATGATCAAGACCAGCCATCTCCACAAGAGATTGCTTTTTGCTTCTTTTAAAAAGATGTTTCAAGTTGAAAAATTAGTTTTGTTATGAAAGTTAAAACACTTCATCTCAAAACTGTCAAAATGAAAACTTCCAATTTCCTGGACTATTTATTAAAATCTCAAAATAATTTCAGTATTTTTCAAAATCCACTCCAGCAGGGAAAGAACAGAGGAGAAGCAAAACTGTTCACTACTGACCATCTAAGGAGTCTGCAGGTACATAAGTCCACAGGACCTAGTGAAATCCATCCATGTGTCCTGAGGGAGCTGGTAAATGAAGTTGCTAAGCCACTTTCTACTATATTTGAAAAGCTGTGGCAGTCCGGTGAAGTACCCACTGACTGGAAAAGGGGAAACGTAACCCCCATTTTCAAAAAGGGGAAAAAAGGAAGACCCAAGGAACTACAGCCAGTCAGTCTCACCTCTGTACCCAGTAAGATCACGGAGCAGATCTTCCTAGAATTACTGCTAAGGTACATAGAAAATAAGGAGGTGATTGGTGACAGCCAACATGGCTTCACCAAGAGCAAGTCATGTCTGACAAATTTGGTAGCCTTCTACAGCGGTGCTACTGCATTGGTAGACAAGGAAGAGCAACAGTTGTCATTTACCTGGACTTATGCAAAGCCCACTTATGTGGGACAGTGTCCCACATGGTATCTTGGTCTCTAAGCTGTAAAGGCATGGATTTGATGGATGGACCACTCAGTGAATAAGAAACTGGCAGGATGGCTGCACTCAAAGAGTTGCTGTCAATGGCTCAATGTCCAAGTGGAAGCCAGTGACGAGTGGTGTTCCTCAGGGGTCAGTACTGGGACCAGTGCTGCTTAACATCTTTGTCAGAGACACGGACAGTGGGGTAGAGCGTACACTCAGCAAGTTTGCTGACAACACCAAGCTATATGGTGTAGTCCACATGCTGGAGGGAAAGGTGTCATCCAGAGGGACCCAGAGGCTTGAGAACTGGGCCCATATGAACCTCATGAGGTTCAACCAGGACAAGTAGGAGATCCTGCACCTGGGTCATAACAATGCCAAACACAAGTACAGGTTGGGCAGAGAATGGATTGAGAGCAACCCTGAGGAGAAGGACTTGAGGGTATTGGTACATGAGAAGCTCAGCATGAGCTGGCAATGTGCACTTGCAGCCCAGAAAGGGGAGATTTAGATTAGATACTAGAAAGAAATTCTTTATTGTGAGAGTGGTGAGGCACTGGAACAGGTTGCCCAGAGAAGTTGTGGATGCCCTGTCCCTGGAAATGCTCAAGGCCAAGCTAGATGGGGCTTAGAGCAACCTGGTCTGGTGGGAGGTGTCCCTGCCCATGGGAGGGGGGTGGGAACTAGGTGATTTTTAAGGTCCCTTCCAACCCAAACTATTCTATGATTCTATCATTAGACCATAGTTCTTGTACATTCCCACTCCTTCCCCACCTTGATTAATACAAAAAAAAAAAAAAGGCTTTTTTTTTCATCCTAGCATATGTACTATTCAGCAAAGAACACCTTCCTCCTTTATTGGAAACATACTGCAAACATGCAGCCAAAATATCACTTCTACTCCAAATCTTTCAAAATTGAAATATTTTCACTAAAGTTTTTAATAAATAATTGGGATTGATATTAAACTATTAAAATTAATTAGGGCAATTAGTTAGGATAGGGAAATTCAAATTAGCATATTTTTCCACAGAACAAAGATGTAGTTTCACACTATGAATTCCTAAAGTAATAGAGCTGAACTAATGCCAACAGCATCTGGCCCAGTGCACAACTGGACACTCTTCAGACTGAGAGTCATGAGATCATCATGAAATTGATCTCTTATACCTGATTAAACCATGTCCTTCAGCTGAGAGACTTCTTGCCATGTTGCCAGACTCTGAATCCTGTATCTACAATGTCTTTCAGTGTGGGAACTTATCCTTCAACTGTGTTCCTGCAAGATCCTGTCCTTACACTGCAGGGTGTAATTTACACCTGACATCCCAGTGGAATTTAAACACATGCTCTCTCCAAATTCTGCTAATGTCAAAAACAACTTGATTTACAAGCCAGTTTTTTAGGAGACGTGTGACAGAGATGAACCACTAGGTGATGCTCGTTTTGCTTCAAGGATGAAGCACAAGTTGCAAGTTGATCTCCAGTGAGGTTTTACAGTGATGTGTGCTCAAGCTTGTGAAACACAAATTTTCATAAATGGTCTGGAAAGAGAGTGACTATGGATGTGAGTGTGTTTGCTGGAGATTTGCTGTTTCCTTACAACCCCAATTGCTTAAAAACACTTAAACATTGCAGAAGAAACTTATTATACAAAGTAACTGGGTGCTAGATACAAAGCCAGGTTCAATTCAAAAGGAGGCAAATATGAAGTGATACTCCTGGGGCAGGATGGGAGGGGGGAGGGAGGAGGGAAAGAACTTTCTGTATATATTGATTGGGTCTGAGCTGACCATCACCAATCAGGATAGAGATTTTGGGGTTACACTGAACAACACTGTCAAAATTTTAGGACTAGTCCAAAATTTCTGTATCAGTCAAAAATACGAGTTAGAGATTATTAGGAAAGGAACAGAGAACAGAAAAGAGACTATCCTAGTGTATCTGTATAAAAGTATAATACTGACACTACTTGAATACTTTTGTGCAGTTCCAGTTTGCCACATACTTCAGCTAGAAGGCGAAGACAACAGAAGTTGTGATAGACATGCATACAATGACAGGTGACAGAGACAGCGAGTGGGAAATCACTGCTCACCATCTCTTCCAACAAAGGAATGAGTGCTGAAACCAGAAACTAGTAATATCAAGAGACATGTCACTTCATCCATTGAATAACTAAACTGTGGTAGCCAAATGCAACAGGAATTTGGTGATAAAGATTTATCTAGGCTGGGAAGCGTCTGAAGAAAATTTATCAAAAGCTGTTGTATGTAAGGATGTCCTTCTGGCTGAGGAAGTCCTGAGCTACAAATCTTTGGGGGGAGGTCTTGTAACAAATACCAGGGAAGTACTCCTATACTCTTGAATTAGTCTTTACTGTTTCATAGGTATCATCCATTCCAAGGTAGAGACCTGATACAAGGCCAGATAGACCTTTGGGTTTGGGGGTTTTTTGGTTACTACAACAGTGGTTTGGGGCTTTTTGATACACACACTTTTATGTCATCAGAAAAACAAATTTCAAAAACATTCAGTCTATATCACTTTTACTCTGCATACAAGACTAAAGAACAACTTTCATTAGAAAACCCACTGCTGCCAGGCTAATGCTATGACTTTGAGAAGTTCAACCTACCTTGGAAAGGGAAGACAAAAGACATCAGCAGACAGAAAAGACTGAATCAGGAATGGAGCTGGCAGGTTAGCAGAGTGTTGATATTGCTCAGCATTCCTAAACTGCAGATAAGGAGGGCTCAGATGATCACAGCATGGTGCTTCAGCACAGTTGATGGGGTGCCTGTATAGAAGTAGGTTGTTTAGAAGTTGTTCTTCAGCAGTGCCCTGTAAGCAAAGTTTTGCAGGGTTAATGTTGACAGTAACATCCACCAACAGAATGCCAGAAGTAGCCTAGCTTTTTTTTTTTTTCTCTGAAAGGAAGAGATGGGACATGAAACTGGCTGTTTGAGAACTGATTGCATATGAAATATCTATGGCAACATTTGAAAGGGGATTTTGGGTTTGTTTTTTTTTTTTTTAACCTCAGCTAGCGTTTTTCCTACTCTGTTTTTTGGGGTCTTGCACACAAAAAATGAGGTACAGATATAAATTTTATTTAGCTGACAATGAAAACTTGAAATGTAACTTCCCATTTTGGATCATAAGGGTATTGATACTTACCTTGATTTCTTTAAAAAATTTTAGACTATATTGATTAGAGTGTGTTATAAAATAGATACATTAGTTGAAAACAATTTTTATTCTTCCCAGATAAGACAACTCTTACAAAATTTTCCCAGTAAGGAATTTCAAAAACTGACATGGGGGTTCTTGGTTGGATTTCACTGCTAGTGAAATATATGTTATTGTGTCGTGTCATAAAGAGAAAACTGAAGCACCCTTTTTAAATTCTCAGCACTGCTGACACTTCCAACAAGTACTTTGGTATTGGTTTTGGTCTTATCTGTTTCTAACAGACAGCCTCATGCCTTGGAAATCTGACCTGAAAGAAGAATTCAGCCCCAAGTATCTGCTGTCAATTGTGCAGAAAATAGGAGATGACAGCAAAGTCACTTCTGCATGCTGAATTAGATCTCTTTCCAACATCTTCTAATGTCATTATTAGCACTCAAATACACTGTGTCAAAATGTGTCTGCACAGGGAGATGGACCAGGCAACATCAAATTTATCTCTTAGTCAATATGACAAGCTGGGTTTGATTCAGATGTTTGAATAGGGCGAGACTAGTATCTGCTCCATCATCAAGGTTTGTTTATGAATGTGGATATTACAATGGGTGGAACCAGTTAGGAAAAAAAAAACGTACTAAGCAGTTTTAATGAATTTCTGGAATCAATAGTGCAATATTAGTTGCTAAAAATCATCACTCTGAGCCTTAGTGCCTATACTCCAGGTAGTCAACGGTGTAATGTGAGGAGTTTCAACAAGAAGATCATCTGCAGAAAGACTATTATCTGCTTCAGAGTTAGTCTTAACAGCAAATACTAACTCTGAAACAACCTCGGAAGTGTGGATTTAGGCATATCACATGGGTTTAGAACAATATTCAAAGGATGAGAAAAGGGAACTGCGTCGGCAAAGACTAAATTCACATAATTTGTTCACAGTTTTCTTTCCTTCTGACAAAATGTATCCAAATAAAAGTGAATAACCAGACATAAAAAGTACTTAACTACTGACAGAAAGCAATTCCTGGAAAGTCAAAGTCTATCCCTGTAGCACTAAGAAGACCCCCCAAAAACTGTATCATCTAAACACAGTGTCAGTGCCTAATAAATAGCAAAAACAGTAGTCATTACAGCTCTACACCCTGCATCTGTATGGCAAGTTCAGAAGGTTAATAGAAGAAGTGAAATAAACTACAATGAAAAAGGTTTGGATTCTTATACCCATGGGACTATCAACTAACTTAAAGAGAAGAAAAGGCTATTTAATTCCATTAATAAATGGATATCAATAAACTTTTCCTATTCTAAGCGGTAAGATTCTTTCATTTATTTCTTCTTTTTATGGCCTCTTAGTAGTGATTTCATTCAACTAAAGGCCAGGCAATTATTATTTGGTTGTGACAATAGAGTTTTGTCTCATCTCATTCAAATTGGATGACTACCAAAAAACGATTTATGAATGTTTTGAGTTTGGTTCTTACTGAGCGTATGAAGTGGTTAAAAGCCATTTACATTAATCATCCACAATGAAGGTGGTCATGCTCTGCCTTCTGTTCTGGACTCATAGATTTGTAACTAGCACATGTTGCGTCCTAAAAACGCTTAACAAAAAAACCCCACAACAATAATCAAAGTATTACTAACCCTTCCACTCCTTAATATGATTTAATCCTGTGTAACAACAACAACTCTGTGCAAATCTTAACATTCTAACTTCTTGACTCCTGATAGCTCAGGAAGTTAACCATGATCAATACATATTTTAATACAAAAACTGAATATCTCACTATCTTACCAAAAGTGAATTTTACATTTTCCTATGTTAGTTGTAAATATTTTTAAAGTGGTCTTTATTATACCTTTAATTTTAATCATCTCATTAGGGTAAAATATATCCAGACACAGATTCTCATACCATATAATGGTAGTCCTTAACAGAGAAGTATGCTATCATTTCAGTTCTGTGTATACATAGTATATATAAGACACACCAACTTTTGACAGTTGAGTGAACTCATGTCCTCGGTTCATTGCCAAAGACTGAGCAAAAGACTGAAGTTCCAACAAGCAAGAGACCAGCAGACGAAAAGCCACATACAGGTGTTATCTCATAACCTTTCACCATTTCTATTCCCTTTCTCAATGGCCTGCATATAAACCACAGTTTATTTGAATGTTGCTTCCAGTGTTTAAAATTTTGTCTGTCCATTTCTATGAAAAAAGTAAATGCTCTGATGGTATATATGAAGGTACAAGGAGACAGAGGCACAGTCCATCTCCCCTGCTGCCCCACCTGCCCTCTAAAGTCAGCCTGGGAAAGTTGGCATTATTTTTAATTTAATCAAAGAAGAATAAATCCAACCAAGGCTGCCTCAACCCCAGCAGCCTAGAAAAGATAAGTCTTAATCTCAAGCATAATTTGTGGGAGGGAGCAGGGGCAGAAGGCATAAGGACAAACACTAGCTACAGTTATTGCCACTCAGCTAAGCCTTTCCAGGCTGTAGACTCTTCATGATAATAAATTAACCCTGAGTTAAAAGAACAAGCTAGTGCTAGTCTTGCTCCATATCTTCACCTGTCAATTGGTACATCTTACACAATGTGAGTCTGCAGAGTGACATTCCTCCAACAAATGCACTAAAGAAGATCAAAGATCTTGAAAATAAACTGTAAGAAGATGGGGGTATAAGCAAGGCCACTGCTGTGGTGAAAGATGAACACAACAAACAGGTATATTTTTTAAAGTAGCTCTTTTTAAAAACTGAGCAGGGGCCAGGCACTATTCAGAACTACAATGGTCATGGGATCATTGTTCAAAAGGAACCGATAAATGGCTTCTTGAAGCACAGCCTTGCATTTGGGAAGGAGAAATGGCAGAAGTTACTGAGGGAGATGTCAAAGTCACAGTGTTTCTTATAAACTCTTGTTCCTCTCTCTTGGGAGGGAGAGTTTGAGCACCCTCTTGCCTAGGTAAGCAGTTGCCTCCCTGCAATCACAACAGAGCAGAGCTGGGGTTTGGATTGCTCAGGGAAACTGACAGTGGGGAAACACCTGAGAATTCAGTTCTAACAGGGATAGTGTAACAGGAGCATGTGTCCAGCATAACTCTTCATTTGGTAGAGGCCTTAACCAAAAGAACCCGATCTGCAAATAGATACAGGAGAAACCTTTGTCAAATACTTCTCAAAAGCACTAATAAATAGGCAGCCAAATTAACCTACATTCTAACTTTATCTTATAAATTTGCCTAAGATGCATAGGATTTAGAAAAACCTAAAAATCTAAGCCACATGATTTTAAGCATATTATTAACTTCCTGAAAGGGGCATATAGTTGTGAGGGCCACATAGTTAACCAAATAAATCAACTGTGTATGTTTGCTGTTTCTCAGAATGAGCTTTTAAGTGATGAAGCAGATGAAACAGCTTCCCTCCATCCCTGCCCAAATCACCACACAAGTAAATGGCAATAATAGTAGGAATCAGATAAAGATTGTGAAAGCAAAGAATCAGGTAACTAAAACTGATGAAAGAATTTATTAATTTAGATTTACAGAGGGTTGTGCGATAAATCCCAACTAATGGTAATGGTGCTCCGAAAAAATGTAGTGTTTAACATCAGAATGCAACCTCCAGCATCCTCCTGCACAGGAAGGAACCAACAGCTTAAGATGGTGACATGGCTTAAAGTAAAATTTAAGATGAAGGCACATGATGAATCATTAAGCTACCACATATGAAGTAACAGAGGCACCATTTACCAAATACATCTCCACACAAGCATTTTGATACTTAGGTCTGGTGTACAAATATCTCCTGCAGCTTTAGTCACAATTAGCCCACAAGCAACTTTACAAACTAGTAAATGACAAACAACCTTGGCAGTGGTCTGTGGACCAGAAGTCATGAACTCAATAAATTTCAGTCACCAACCAAGGTGGGTGCTTTTGCCTACCTCCAACCTCAGCGACACAGCTAACCAAGCACAAGCAGCAGCAACCCCACATCTTCCCCTTATGTCTACCCAAATCCACTTTGTGATTGGATCACCTAACAGAACAGGAAAAAGGAAAGTGAAATGGGGAGAAAAGGATGGGAATTATCCAATGTCTCTAAAAGAAAGGTAAAATCTGGCAAGTAAATAATGAAGTTGAAATAACTCATGTGGGTACTAAGTGCATATAATACAGTACTTTATCCTCAGCTCACATAGATCTCTAATTTAATAAACTCAGCAATTAAAAACTGATTGTAATGATACACAAGATGTGTGCATGCTTCCCTCAGCTGAGCAACATCAGAAAGTTTCTAGCTCAAAGAATAATTAAATTTCCCTAAAATGATCTCATAAGGCTTTCTTGAACAGAGAAACAGGCCCACTCATTTGCTATACTATGTGAGCAAATAAATTTATTTGAAACAAAGACTGATAGAACTTTCTTTCAGCATTCTGCACACTATAGATCTGTGTCCTCCGGTTTGAGGTAAAACAGAACTAATTTTCTTTTTAGTTAAGCCTCTTCTAACCCTCTGAAACTAATGGTATATTTTTCAGATGGCATATTTTCTGCTCCTAGCAGATAAGGTTTGGTGTTTATAGTTAATACCAAGGAATGGTATGCAGAGAGGCTTATATGTATTGCCAGAACAACCAAGGTCAGCTGACTTATGTGTCCTGTCAGAGGGTTGGAAGAAGAAAAACATAGAGGAATCACAACTGTGGGGAGGAGCAGGCAGGACAGGTGACCCAAAACTGACCAACAGACTATTCTATCGCATTTGTATTGCACTTAGTATAAAAGCTGAGGGATCGAATGGTCACTCTCTCTCCTTCATGGCCAGCATCCGAGGAGGACTCTGTCTGTTCATCTGCCTATGATCCCAATTCATGCATTCCTGAATCCAGATCCAGGACCCAGTTCTCATCCATCACTGAATCCAGCGAGGGACTTTCCCAGTACCTGAGTTTTTGGTTGGTTTGGGGATGAGTGTGAGGTTGTTTTGTTTTATGGTTTGGTTGGGTTTTTTTTCAATCAAACTTGAATTTCACTTTAGTAGAGACAAGATTTTCACTTGTACCTCATGGCAGGAAGACCTCATGCAAGACAAAATGAGGTATACAGCCACAGTCATAAAGAAACGAGGTCTACAGATATCACCACATTTCAAACATCAGGTGAATCAGTCAAACTCAGGCTCCAAAAAATAGACCCAAACTATTTTTTTATTTTGCCAGAGAAAAGGCCTATTCTAACAGCCAGAGAAGGTTATAGTCTTTGTACTGGTGGTTTGTTTAGGAGATGTACATATGCTTACATTAATAAAAGAAATGGCATTTTCTGTATTGAACTTATAACTAGGTAAATGTAAATTTTGCTTTAACTATTTGCTCGATCGTGTGGTTTTGAGACCCACACATAATATTATAAATAAACCACATCACTGCCTAAGGGAGAAAAGGGCAGAAAATTACTTCAACCAAAGAAGTGAATGAAAAGCACGCTTTCCAGCTATATATAAGCTATAAACTTATATATTTCTGGTCAATATTTAATGGCATTTGTGTACCAGTATTTCTGCAATTTAGTTTATATACCCTTTGCACCGTAGTCCCAATGAAAAAACACAAATAGCTACTTTCATTTGCAACAGTTTGATTTCTGAAAAGAACATAAAACTAACTACAATAAAGATTTTTATTTTTTTTAAGACACCCTGCTGCTCAAGAAATCATTCTAGGAAGAAACCAGCAGGAAGTGTACTTCTTTCTTAAGTTTGCAAGTACTGAAGTACAAATTTGTATTTTGCTTCTCCATTTGTTAGCTGATTAACATATGCACAGAGAATGAAAAGACAAACTAGAGACCTACTTTGATATTCCCATTCCCACTTTATGTTTCAGCTGAGGGACCAGATACTCTGTCCCCATCCCAAACTTCAAAAGCCTCAAAAAGAAATGGTGATGTTGGCATCGTGGTGTTTGCAATTAAAATCTTCTCAACCTCCTTGGTACAGACAGGTTCCACTACTCAAGGGCAAGGGCTGCAACACTGAGGGAGCACTTCACATAGTGCTTCTGTAGTGCAGGGGAAAGGAAGAAACTTCATTTACTGTTAACTTGCTTTCTTGCAGGAACATAAGGGAGGCATATAAGCAAAAGAATAGTCCTCAACTGCGCTGAGTGAAAGCAAAATGAACAAAGTTGGCCAAGGGTCAAGTAGCTGTGTGAAGGAATTGTACTTCACAAACAGAAAGGTCATAGACAAAGGGCAAACCTGTGCAAGTCATAAGACCAATCCTGTTTTGGATTCAGGTGATGTTCAGAAGGCAGTAGAGGCCAAACAACAGATCTCCTCTTTGCATAAAGATTTCAATAGTATTGTATTTGAGAAACAAACTTCTGCGTAACATTGCTACAAACACTAGGAAAAAGCTATTCCTTACTTCCCTCTCAGCACTACTGACAACCTGGTCAGCAGCTCAATAAGTATGAAAACAAGCTGCACCGCAATAGAAAGACCTTCCCCAGCAACAGTGCTGACAAAACACTGGAATTCAAACGTGATCAAAGTCACCGAGAGACTATGTATTAGCTGAGCTCCAGTGACTGTCTGAGAGCACATTCTCAGCCTACAGCAAAAGCTGGATAATTTAACTTTATACAGCCTGCAGCTTGAGCAGGCTAAGTTATGCTGGAGAAGACCAAAGTTACCCTGAATTGTGCACTTTGCACAATGTAGAAACATGAAGTCAGCTCAGCTGACATCTTAGTTTGATAACCAAGGTACCTTGATAAATATCTAGAATGTTCTAATGGGTCAGAGCAGAGATGCAGCTAGCCCAGCATGCAGCCTCTGAAATTCCCCAAGCTCCTCCAGCAGCCACAATTGCTGTACTAGTGACAGTAACAGAGATATTCCCATCTAGTCCTTTAGTATCTATTTATGGACAAGTTGTCCAAGAATCTACACAAACTGTCTTTGAAACTGCCTGTGTCTATAACCTTCTGCAACAGTAAGTTCCAAAAGTTCACTGCTTTACAAAGCAATAATTACGTTCTCCTGTTTTTAACAGTTACTGTCTCCTACTGTCATCAAGACCTCCCTTTTTCTAGTACTGCAGGATTTGGTGTAAACAGTTCTACAATCAGCTTTTCTACTATTCACTTATCCTGTGCTAACTTAATTTCTTTTGAAGTGGAAGCCTCCCACTGGCTTTTAGACAATGCAGTAAGCTACATGCATTGCATCTCCTCTATCCACACATACACAATCCACTTACATCAAGGCACTGTGGTTGGAATTCCCTTCTCCACAGTGGCACTGGCTTGTCCCAACCAAATCATAAAATAGTTTGAGTTGAAGGGACCCTTAAAGGTCATCTAGTCCAACCATGCTGCAATGAGCAGGGACATCTTCAAACAGACAGGTTGCTCAGAGCTCCATCCAACCTGACCTTAAATGTTTCCAGGGATGGGGCATCTATTACCTCTCAGGGCAATCTGTTCCACTGTTTCATCACCTGTACCATAAAAAAAAAAAAAAAAAAATTCCTTAAGAAAGTAGATTTAGACCAGACATAATTTAAAAACATAATCGCTTGCCCTATCACTACAGGTCCTATTAAAAAGTCTGCCCCCTTTCTTATAACCACCTTTAAGTACTGAAAGGCTGCAATAAGGTCTGCCCAGAGCCTTTTCTTCTCCAGGCTGAACTACCCCAACTCTCTTAGCCTGTCTTCATAGGAGACGTGCACCAGCCCCTCTGATCATCTTCATGGCCCTCCTCTGGACCCCTTCCAACAGATCCAAGTCTATTCTGTGCTGAGGACTCCAGAGCTGGATGCTGTACTCCAGGGGGTATCTCACCAGAGCAGAGCAGAGGGGCAGAACCACCTCCCTTGAACTGCTGGCCACATTTCTGTTGATGCAGCCCAGGATATGGTTGGCTTTCTGGGCTGTGAGTGCATGCTGCCAACTCCTGTCCAGTTTTTCATCCACCAGGAGCCCCAAGTCCTTCTCCATAGGGTTGCTCTCAATCCCTTCATCCCTGAGCCTGTATTAACACTGGCGGTTGCTCTGACCCAGATGTGGGACCTTGCACATATGTTTAGCCATGCATTGAAGAGTGTTATTCTATGGGATGCTACTATCTCACCAAGTGTGTACATGAGACACCCATCTGTAGCTCCCAGGTTCCGCTCTAAAGCCTTTTTTATGGGTAGGACTCACACTGACAACCCACCAGTTCCCTGCCTTGCAGACTCCGGCAAAGCACCAGTGGGGCAGCAACAGCACAGCTCCTAGATGGTCACTTCAAACTAATTTACCTCCTCCAACCTACTGCTAAAAAAAACAAACAATGAAATTCAGTGAAAAAAAACACACCAAAAAGATCTCACCACCACACACAACAAACTCATGTGAAAGATCTCCCCAGCACCTTCAGCAGTAAAGACCAACACAGAGAACTCACTGAGCATCTCTGTCTCAGCCTTTTCTCTGAGTGCACCCAGGTACACTGCTGTTGTCAAGTAGTCCCACTAATTTCCTGGGTTTGATACACTTCAGAACATTTTGCCAACAGATTGAGTATCCTTTGTAAGTCACCTTTCTAATTCTCTGTGAGGTTTTTAATTTCTTGTTTGTGTTTGACCTGCCATGTTTTAAGGATTTTCCTCTTCTGCTCATTTGAGCAGGCTTTCTCTTTTCCAGCAGCTAGCCATTTTGCTACAGTACCCCAGCCCCTGTAACATTTCCGTAAAGTGAAGTAGGTTTGAGGGGATGATTTTTTTTTTTACTGGGGGACATGTTTGGTGTCTTCTAATAACTTTATTGGAGTAACAGTATTTTTAATAGCCTGCAGGCTGCTTTCAGGCTTTTAGGACTTATTCTTTAAGGGTGCATTGCCCATTTGCCTTATTGTTCTGTAGACTCTATACTTAAAATCAAATGATCACTCATTGCACTGCTCTGTTCAGCCACAGAGTTCAACCTAATCTTATGATGGTCACTAATTACCAAGCAGCTCCAGTGCACCACTCCAGACCACATCCAGAACAAGATCTTTCTGGATGCATCAGGTGTTCCGGGAAGCAGCCACTTAGCACATCTGAATATATTCCGTCTCCCATTCTGATGAGGTACCAATCCAGTCTCTAGAGGGCCCCTATTGAAACCTCCCACTGTCACTGCCTGTCCTGAATTTGCAGCTTCTCTTCTCTCATTTCACATTTCCTGAGCACTATTACAGACCTGAGCAGGGGGCTGGTAACACAATGTTAGCACTATGTTTTTATTAGAGCACTGGATTTCTGCCACAGGCCTGCTCTTCTCCCATACTATTTTTCTGCTTTTGCACTTTATAAAATGCTTCATGTATAGTGCCACTCCCCTGCCTGTATGTCCCTCTCATCTTTCCTATAAAGCTGATATTGCCTGGCAGCATTGATTATCCTCCTCCCACCAGGCCTGTTTTTTCAAGGTTATCATTTCACACCAAACAGTTCAATTCCCTCATTTTATATTTTAGGCCTTAAAGCCGGTGGGGCAGCACTTATAAGTTTTTCCTTTCCTCCATCTCTTCATATTGCTTGTTAACTGTCATTTCAGATGCTCTGAACGACTCCCTCTTTTCTTACACTGTGCTCTTCTCTGCTCCTTACAGCGTTGTTCAGTGTACCTCAGAAAAATCAGCCCTGCTCCCATTGCAGCCTCTGATTTTCCTACCTCTGAAGAGGTAGGAGCCCCCTGCTACAGGAGCACCTCATTGCAAAAAAAATGCTGTCGCATTAGCTGACAACAGTCACATCTGAGAGATTAGGTCACTCTTTTCTAACAGCTGCTTCCTTCCCCAAAACTTGCATCTTCCTCAGCAGTGCAGAGGCTGCTGCCACAGTGTGCCACCCTGCTAGAGTCCCACTGTTCACAGCACCTCACCTATGAGGACAGGCTGAGAGAGTTGGGGTTGTTCGGCACGGAGAAGAGAAGACTCTGGGGAGACCTTATAGCAGCCTTCCAATACATAAAGGGGGCCTACAAGGATAGGGAAGGACTCTTTATCAGGGAGTGTAGCGATAGGACGAGGGGTAATGGTTGTAAACTGAGAGGACATTTAGATGAGATACTAGAAAGAAATTCTTTACTGTGAGGATGGTGAGGCACTAGAACAGGTTGCCCAGGGAAGTCGTGGATGCCCCATCCCTGGAGGTGTTCAAGGCCAGGCTGGATGGGGCTTTGAGCA
>JAOTQQ010000004.1:14763917-14951302 GCA_026546715.1 Gallinago undulata
TCTCCTCCTCCCCAGACTGAACAACCCCAGCTCCCTCAGCCTCTCCTCGTAAGACTTGTGCTCCAGACCCCTCACCACACTGTCCACACAGGTTTATGATGTAATATAAACAACAGCATAACTGATGACTGTTCCACTTCTGTCCCAGCACCAGGCAGCTGGAGAAGCCGCTAGCAGAGGAAATTCACCACAGCTCTCTCAAGAGAGAGACCTCAGAGCAAGGATATCACTGTCGAGGGCCTGGCACTAGCCTGAACCATGCTGCTCTGCCTCTGGACCCACGGCAGGTTCTAGATGTGCCCTCTATTGCTCTTTTTTCTTTCTTTCTCCCCTCCCCCCCCACCCCCCCCCCAGCAAAAATCAAGTGCTAAACATTAACACTGAGGAACATGTCCTGAAACCTCTCCAAGGATGCCAAGATCCACCCTGACACCACAGCAGCTTGCTCAGCCAAGGAATGCCCGCCCAGTCGAGCGCAGGCCCTAGGAAGCATGGCCAAAACCAGAGCTCCTTGGAGGTGCAGGGCAGACTGGCAACATAAGGGTTATAAATATTGAGCATTCAATTGCTAGTTTGCTTCTTGCCCTTTGATAACCAGAAACCAAATTGCTTTTCTGTCGCATAAAGTATCTTTCAAATTCAATTGCTTATCTCCTCATTCATTCAAGAAAGAGAGACCTCAGGATTTACAGGAATGAGAGCCCACAATACAAATATACTATATTAAACATACAACAGAAATCTGAAAAATAACCAAAACACCCTTTATTGATTTTAACCTTCAATATCAAGGTATCCTCCAGCAGTTTCAACTGGATCCAGGCTATAAGAATTTCCAATTATTTGAATTCCTATATATGGGATAAACATTTAGTTATCAACATCCACCATAAAATATTTTCAGTTGTTATTAGGACACTATTACTCTGTGGAATCGAATGCGTTGCTGCTGCTGAAGCGAGAGAGGTCACTTCCCCACAGAGAGTCCCCCACTGCCATGGCAGGCAGCCACCGCAGGCCCAGGGCAGACACCCTGACCAATCCTTGGGCCTGCTCAGCTGAGCGAGACACCAGCCCGCATGCATGCACTGCCCTTATAACCAGCTGCTTGAATAGTGTTTATCACATAATTACTCTATATGAGAATTTAGTTGCAGTGCTGAGGAATTCTGTGTCTACCTAGGGAAACATTATCTTGAAGGGAGAAGTGTACGCATGCTTTATGTTCCTTAGGTACCTACAGTACTGGCAAGAGGTCTTCTGGTCCTTACTTCCAAGATCTGTGATGTTTAAAACCGCTATGTGTGAAGAGGGAATAAAGGGGGTGGAGGTGGTCCCAGACAGGGCCCAACATGGCCTCTGCAGGGTCTCACAGAGCCAGGAGGCGCTGTCCCAGGCCACCTCCCTGGGGCTGGGCTCCCAGAATCAGAGGAAAAGGAAAGAGGATGTGGAATTTTTCCTCCACAAGTGCTACAGGTGTTAGAAATACCTCTGCCCAGAAATCCTGAGTACTGTCACAAATAGCCCGGAAGGAACATCAGGGTGTGTAAATCAGGCATGTACACCCTGGCCCTCTGAGACAGGCCTGGAGCTGGCCACAGACCCCTGCAGCAAGGCCCACCTCACAGGGCTGCCCCCGGGTATGGAGGACTTGTCAGGACCAGGCCTTATCAGGTTCTCTATTCCCCTGCTGGCCCAAAGGAGTCCCCAGAAAGCAGTAAGAAATAGTGTCTTCAGTTTTGGGCTGCTCGCTACAAGAAAGACACTGAGGTGCTGGAGCACAAAGAAGAGAAATGAAACTGGTGAGGGGTCTGGAGAACAAGTCTTATAAGGAGCAGCTGAGGGAACTTGGGTTGTTTAGCCTGGAGAAAAGGAGGCTAAGGGGAGACCTTATTGCTCTCTACAACTACCTGAAAGGAGGTTGTAGAGAGGCAGGGGTCGGTCTCTTCTTCCAAGTCACAGGAGATAGGACAAGGGGAAATAGCCTCAAGCTGTGCCAGGGGAGGTTTAGATTTGATATTAGGAAAAATTTCTTCACCGAAAAGGCTATCAAACATTGGAACAGGCTGTCCAGGGAAGTGGAGTGATTGCTGTCCATGGAAGCATTTGAAAGATGGATAGACACAATGCTTAGGGACATGGTTTAGTGGTGGCTTTGGCAGCGTTAGGTTGATGGCTGGACTTGATGATCTTAAAGGTCTCCTTTTAGGTGATTCTATGATTCGATGTGGCATTTTAGTATTTTGTGGGAGGTCAGCCACTCTGGTGCAGAGGGCTGGTCCATGCAACTCAGGTGGGAAGCCTGGGTTACCGGCCCACGCAGCCCTCCGAAGAGGAGCAGCCATAACAGCACCGTGCAACTTTGCTAAGCTATCTTGCACTCTGCTACAGCAAGATCCTGAGGAACACAAGGTACGGCAGCCTCCCAGCCTGGCTGCTACTTGACAGCTCACTCTCATGCCCTGCTCTTAGTTGCCTCAGCAGTGATCCTGTGGTTATCAACATTAACAGGTTGCTTTGGTGCCAATTGATGCATCCCAGGTTAGCAAATAGCAGACAAATAATTCGTTCACAAGAGAGAGCTGTACAGCACTAAGAAAATGAAAAAGAGAAGCAACAAAATTTTCTCCTTCTGAGGAGCCAGATAGGATCATGGCTTGTTATGGATCTGGCTTCTACAATACCAGCAGTGAGGATTATTAGTATAATAACACCGTATTATGGTTAAGGGCATTATCACAGATTTCCATGGCTCATCCAGACACCACACCACCATAATCATACAGCAAAGAGTACAACTACAAACATATTAGGTGATTCTAAAAAAATAAAATAAAAAAAAATTAAAATCTTATCTTAGTCCTTCCTTGTTTCCCCAGCATTTTCACAAACACACCAACCCAGAGTTTTATAGACAAATTGAAAAAGAGAATAAATTGTTCATTAAAATAGCACTTTTCATTGTACTAGAAAAAAGTAATGTAAAAGTAAAGCATAATACTCACCAAGAGCTGTTTAAGAAACCTCTGCTAAGGGACTCTGTTCCTGATGAAAGGACAATCATCATATCTGAAAGCAAAATAAAAGCATCTAATTTGCATATAAATTCTCAGTCTACTCATAAACGAAACTTTAAGGGTAACAGGTAGTTCCTCAGAACAAGCTCCTGACATGCTTCAGCATCTTACTTCAACTTTCCTGATCTTGCCATCAGAGGTATTATTGGTTGCACTCTTTTGCTTATGTGGCAAAGCCTTAAGACTCTCTCCAAGCTTTTTGATGTACTTTTTTTCCCCCCATATCAACTCAAATATTACTTCCCTAATATTTGCTTCAGTGGACAAATAAGGGACAAAAAAGGACTATCCTACCTTCACAAGCTGAAGCCACAGACAAAGTTCCTTTATGCACAGAGGACTCGCCCCAATTTTCTCACAAAGATTTTATCAGGGTTATCTTTGAAATTAACAACTTCTGATATGAGGCAGAAATCTCATTTGAAAATAAGTATACTTTAAGGTTTACTCCACTTTTCATGGATCTTTTAATCAAGGTTCAGAACAGAATTGTTGAAAAACAGACACAGGAGATTCAGAAACGTAGCTGCAGAGCGTTGTCAGACTGCAGTCCCAGACAACTAGAGAACATGGAGCATCTCTCCAGAACTCAGAGAAGTTTTGCTACATTGCTTTATATGTCTCATTAACACATACTTCCAAGACGTGTTAACCTATCTGGAGACTCATACTGCATTTGTATAAAGACTTTTGCAGCTCATAATAACAGTAGGGTGATTATAATGAACCTTCTCAAGGCAACTTTTAATAGTTTTAGAGCTGCATATTTATAGAGCTGACTATTTATAGTCAAAAAAGAAGGTACAATATCTTGCTTTTGTAAATTTGGCTAATTTTAAACACTCAAAGTAGCTTCTAATAGGTGTCATTATGAAGAAGAAGTTGCAAATTTCTGTGGATTCACTTTTTCTTTTTGGAATGGAAGATAATCCTTTGAATTTGCTAACATCTCTATTTCCTGTGCTGAACCTAAGAGTAGAAAACCTTTATTATATAATATATATTGTATCTGTATATTTTTAAAATTGTAAAAGGAGTTTGATTACTTTGTATGCTAACTTAAAGAAAGTTTAGAAAACAATGATCTTAATGTACTGGTAAATACAGCAGTTTGAAGAATATCCTTCTAACGATAGTAGAAAGAACCGTGTTTTAACGCATTCCCATGACACTGCCAAGCAGTGGCAGCAATAATCCTTCATCACATTGTATAATGAAAAAGCACTACAACTTAAAAAAAAAAAGTGACATTTACTGTAGTTTTCCTTTAGAGTGCTATAAAATGCAACCACATTCACATGACAGCATGTGTGTGTATATGTGTCTCTTAATAAAGCTTCTCTGAAGGGCAATACAGCACGTACCATGGAAACTGGTTGCCATGGAAAGAATGTTTTTTAGTGGATAGAGAAAGAAATGAGGGCTTGGTTCCCCCCTTCAATTTTCTTAAAGAAAAAAAAAAATTAAAAATTCAGTGTAACTATTGACATCAGCAGAGTTATTCCTGAAAAATACATGAATGAACAATCAGACCCAATACTTGCAGACCAGAGAATTTTTGGCATTCGGGCTGTAGTGATCTGTATAGCCCTGTATTTTCAGGGCAGCTCTCCCAGCTATCCCTCAGACCACATGGCTCTGCAGCCAACCCCCCTCAGGCATGCTCATGACACATGTCCTTCGAAACACAGCAGGGGCCAGAGCTACAAGAAGATGCAGGAGAGCAGATTCACAAAGTTGTTGTTCCTTGCTTGCTCAGTCCTTATGCAGGAAGTGCCAGAATCTTCTACCTGCCAGATCTTTTCTTTGCTTAAGTATGAAACATCTTCTGTTAAAATGCATGTGGTGTTACAAGCCAATGAAAAGCATAAATCAAATTATCTTAAAGCATATTGGTTTCCAGACATGCTTAAAATGAAGTCCAAATTGATGTGTTTCATCTACCTTATTCATTAAAATGGCATTCTTGATGTCCTCACGTTACCGTAATCTCCAAAGCACTGGACAAACAAGTACATTTGTTTATCTTTATCACTCTTTCCTTACTAAAGAACGGGGTTTTATTAAAGAGATCAATCACCTGTGTACAGTTTAATAGCCTGAGCTGTGCATGTAAGACAGAACTTGCTTCAATAGCCCACAACTCCCAAAGTATAGAGGGGCACGTAAAACCATTTGTTGCTTTAATAAAACTAAATTTTTCTCAGAGCTAGCAAGTACCCTATTAGAATTAGTAATTTGAGACAGAAAAGCAGTGCTTAAAAGAAACCAATTCTAATAAAAGGAGCAGAATCAATCCTGTTTGCTTACCTCCATGAGAGCCCTATGCTTCTAACCAGAGACACAAAAACACTTTACATGCTTAATGCACTGCCTTTCTCTTATTGAAACACACTTACTGTGAAAGCAGTCTTTTGAGGCTTCTAGCTGTGTTGAAGTAATTGGAGGATTGCTGCTTCTAATGAATGTTCTCCTTATAATGGAGGCCAAAGTGTTAAAAACTTAATGTCACAGCCAAAAAAGTATAAAGGAAATCTTTTTGGCAACACTGATGAACAACCTAAAATACTCTGGTTTTACTAAAAGACTATATTTTTTACTAGAATACTGCTGTAGTATAATGAAGTTATGTCAGCAGAGGAAATAATGTTACGTACTAACACTGCTGGATGTTACCACAAACTGCCCCAGACATGCCTTTGATGATGAAAGTATGAAAAAAATCTAAGACTAATTAAGATCACACCTTTGAAGAACTTTCACTTTTTCATAATCAAAAGAGTTGGTAAGCAGCTCAGCCCTAAAATTGTCCTTCTACCTGCGTTACAGCGAGGAACAGAAACTTTCTCATTAAATGAAAACTTGTAGTTCATTAACTGTCAAGCTTTTGAGAGTTCTTATTAATTTTTGAACTACTTAGCTTTATTAAAAAAATTATCTGTTTAATTTGGGTAAAAACTTCCTTTCACTGCCTACTTTGATTAAGTAGTAGTTTTAGCAAATGGACATGGTATGCAAAGCAACTGCTAGCAGCTGTAACATGAAAGATAAAAGTTATTTCAATAACATTTTAAAAGAAAATAACATTTTAAAAGAAAATAAGCCCGCTATAAGTAGCAGAAACTAAAAACCCACTAAGGTGAACAAGAAGTGCTTAACAGATTTTGAAAGTAAAGCCGAAAAAGGAGAAGAGAACCAATCCTTCATCTCCTATCAGCTGTTCCTGTTGCCAGTGATTATGGCAATATTTCACAGAGAACATATGGCAATGTTTATAGCCATCAGGCAGTATTTCACAGAAGCTGCGACACCATGTGTCCACCAACTAGCCTTTCTGATTGCAATTAATTAGAGAAGAAGCAGGAGGCACTTTTTAAATAACATTAAGTCTCAGAGATTCCTGAAGTTCCATGGCCCATGTACAAGACTAAGTGACAGGAAAGTCTATTAAAATTGTAACAAGCCTAGTACAGCAAGTCTGTCCTTGAGGAACAAGACCTAATAAAAAAAAATATACTCTTTAAGGAGTGTAAGAAAGAGCAGAAATATAATAAGCCATTCAGGGTGGTATCTTGGAAGCCTGCAACAATAGGGAAATATTTGAAGACCTTTAACGGGCCATTTTATGAAACAGATTCTGCAGGAAAGCTGCCATGGTGAAAGCTATAGCAGTTGTTTTATAGTTGCCAGACCCAAAAGGACGTGTATCAGAATTACATGGGGATCTATTATGGAGCCGAGACTTATGAAATACACTGTGGTAGTCATTTATGATTCCTATTTTAATAAAAGCAAGCAAGAGAGGAAAATTAAGGATAATAAACTACCTGATAGGTTTTCATACAGAAGGGGAAAGCTGAACTTTCCCAGACAGCCCCTGCCGTTGAACCTGGCACTTTCAGGTAGCATCGCTCAGGGATAAAACAGTAGTAGGGGTAGGCAGCGCAGTCCTGCTCTGCAGTACCTTCAGCAGCACTGCAGAAAGTACTGCAAACTATAGCACAATTCCTGTTTAAAAAATAAAATAAAAAATATTTCCATCACAGAGGCATTTTCCCAACTCAGTCTGATCTGACCCGCTGGGAATGAGCCAGAAGAATCACATAAGCTCAAAATTGCACTAGAGCTGATGCAATAGGTGAGGCATCAGTCAAAACTGGTGCTAAGAAGTTCAGCATCACATTCCTAAATTTGGGATTGACTCATAGCATCCTCTCTCCCTTACTGAGCATCTTTTCCCCTCACAACCTGCTTCCCTGCTGCTCCTTGTCTCAGGTTGGGATATTCCCTGGAGACATCATAGAGCAAGATCAGGGGAAAACTTGTCCAGCTGTAGTCTTAACAGGGCTCCTTTCTGCCAATTCTCTGAGCTCTAATCATATAACTGAGCTCACCCTGCAGCTCTTCCCACAGCTGGGGCGTAAATGCATCTCCCTCTTTTCTCTCCAGACTCTTACAAAACTTCTAGAAACTCAATACCCTAGTGATCTCTCTCCACCTGTCACATTTTGTTAAGTCGGCCAGCAACCTCAGAAGTTATTAAGATGCACTAACAGTGCAGTTATACAAGTCTCATTTCCTTAAGAAAGAAGGCTTTTAAACACCTCTACCATTATATTGCTGTTATTTTAGCATTTCCTTAATTTCCCCAGCCTCTAATTTCCTCTAACCTCTAATTCTTGTTACAGAATTCTCATGTTGTGACTTTTTGAGACACAAAAAGCACAAACAGTGTTGGTAATAATGAAAACATTGATATTTATTAGTCTTAAGAGCAAAATTTGACACTACACCCATGGTAGATCTCAGAAAGGCAATCTAATGGCCACAATACACCTGCCTAATTGTTACACAATAACCTAGGATCTGTTCTCACAGATGTGACACGACAAAAAATACTAGACATGTTTAAAAGTATGTCAGATTGTTGTGATGGGTAAAAATCCCTCCGTCAGCATCGGCCAGACCATTTCAATCAACACCAATCAGTGGCTAAATATGAGCCACCATTCCACCCGCTGCTACACTTGCACGATGACAATAGGGTAACTTTTAAAAGAAAGAAATAAATGTTGAAATAAAATGACAGCTGGCATCTCCACCATCCTTGTCTACACTTTCCTAGGAGCAGAGTTAATATTCTGAGTTGTGCACGCAGAATTCTTTCCAGGTTTGTATTCTATCAAAAATGTTCCAAACTGTGATGCTGACAGCTGCCACCAACTTAACAGCTGTACTAAAGTTCCTGACACAACTTACAGTGGCTTCTCTAGAATTTAAGAGGAACTTCAATGCTGAAAGAATATTGTAATATATTCCTTAATAAAGCACATTCCAATGAAAAGATGAACAACAGAGCTCAGAAAGAAACTCCTGTCCAATATGCTACCCACCAGTTGTGGTGCCATCAATACAGCACCATCCTACTACTTGTTATTTTTTAGGAAAACAGCACAATGGCCACTGATAATCAAGAGCTGTGAGTGGGGATCATCTTCCACAATTAAATCCCTATTTTCTCCCCTTTCAAAAGGCACCTGCATGTGCTACTTCCCATGTAGGCTGGACAGAAAGGCACCCAACCCATGCCCCAGGTGATGGTCAGAGGTCCCCACCCCTGCAATCTCTCCCATTCCAAAATTCAAGGACACTACAAGGAGTAGCTTACACCTTGTAGTTGATCCAAGCCAGCCCCTGGATGGGGGCCTGGGTATGGGCAGGGGCACCGCTGCCTCAACCTGAGCCTTTATCAACATTGGCTCAGCCTTGGATATGGCCCACTGCATAGAATTCGTGTCTTAAAAAAAAAATAATCCTAAAAGCATTAAGGATTTCAACATGAAGGAGATGTCATACTCACAGATATTCTACCTCTCACACTGGCTGCTTGGGAAAGATAAGTAGATGAAAAGTAGAGACTAATTTGTACCCCCACTGGCTAAAGTAGTAAAACTAATTTGTACCTAAAACACTGGTACAGCTTTCTTTTACAGCCAAAACCATGACAGTAGTTATCCTTGTAATATTCATGTTAGCAGAAAATCACAGCAATAATAATAGAAAAAAAAAAAAGGTTATCCATGAAAAAGCCACAATTCGAACGGAGCTCATCTGAATCTCAGCACCCTGTTACCAGCCCATCCTCCTCATGCCAGAGACCCGTCCTCAATGACAGACACACATGACTTTTTCAGTCATGATTTTTTTCTATTTAAATCTATACTTCACTCTGAAAAATAAAAAAATCCAAACACTCAGGTCTACAACATGGCATGCAAAATGTTAACAACCGGTGGGAAATTATTGATTCCAGTCCATCACCTGATATGCTGTCAGTCCACTGAGTGATCAAATCACTAGATGAGAGTGAAATGGAAAAAATAGCTTGGTTCTGGTAATCACACCTCACACCTCTCTGCAACACTGAAACCACCCCGAGGAGCTAACAGAGCAGCTGATTATCAGTGCCGGTACACGTGGCCTGTGCATACTGTGTCAGAGCTTGGGCTCTGTCACTATTTCACGTTGCAAAAGTGAAAAATAATTTAGAGTTGTAAAGGTTCATTTCAATTAAAAATTGACTTTTATCATAAATATTAGAGCTCCGTAAAACACAAAACATGGACACTCTACGAAGCATTCACTGATCACTCCCAGAATTTATTTGTACCAAGTACAAGTACCACAGCACCAAGACTTAATTTAATTACCTTTCAGCTAACACAGGAACAAGAGTTAAAGTTGAGTTGAAATTTAAAGCTTTCCTGCTTTCACAGAGAAGCCACAAAAAACTGGATTTGATATGACCTTCCTATACACACCTTGAAAAAGTCAAGTTGAGAATGAACAAGTCTGAATTTCCAGTTCTTGTTTAACGAGGCAAGTTATGCTTAAATAGTTCAAGTAATTCTTGTACAGCTCTCCTAATAGTTGCAACTGGAAGAACACACGAGTCACTCTGAATCCAGAGAGGACCGCATCTTCAATGTAGTTCAGTTAAAGACATACCTAAGCATAACATGCTATTATCTGGATCATCTTTAATGAGAATAAATGGATAATATGAAATATATCTTGACAAATATGTCCTCTTTATGCTTATGGAACTTGACAATACCCTTATTTCCTTGCACAGGCTGTTTAGAAGGGAGTGCTATTATCAGATGTTACAGGCTGCTCTGTCACCTTTGTACATACCACACAGAAGGCATTAGAAATCTTAGCTGGAGCCATCCTAACCATGACACTTGAGATTTTTTGCCTTGAATATTTAAAAAAAAAAATCTAAGCTAAATTGAAAGCAATTTTTCCTGTACAAACACTTAGAGAAATCACACCAGAAATATTATTCTGGAAGAATTTTTAAATATTCTTTATCTATTCTTACTTCATTCTTCAGATGCTTTTTAAATGATGCATTAGTCCTAGCAGCCATGTAGTATGCAATTACTAAAGGCAATTGTATCTCCTACGTCTAACTGTCTGCTGATTAAGTTACACCAGGAGAGATTATGGTTTATATGACATTGTTATGTTAAATAAATAAAAACAAAAAAAAAATCTAGAGAAGAAATGTAAAGTATAGCAGTCTTAAGCATTTGAATATGAGGGAGAGAGTAACACAGAATATTGCTAGTGGAAGAAGATTCTAATGGAATAACATACATATCAAAATAAAAACAAGAATCAAAATGAATTTTGCTGTCTTTACAGATAAAGAATTTTCATTTGGTATTTCTTCCTAAAGGAATGGCTATTTAGATAGCATTTCTAGGGAATTTTTTTCTCCCTTTTGAATAGCTGCTTCAATTAAAACTATCTTAATGGATTCTTCCTGTTCTAACCCTAAAGACACTTTGGTGAAGACTGACAAAATCAAGATCACTAATGACTGGAGAAATCCAGCATTAAGAAAAAAAAAATTTAAGGAAAAACCCACCTTCCAATAGACAAAGAATCACCAAGAGGAAGAAATTTGAATCCTACGTTATTCATCTTAAAGATTAAAAGCTAATCTAATAATACCAACAATATTATTAAACAGCTAAACTTTCTGTTCAGGGTCAACTATATCTTCATTATTTATTTCAAAGTCATTTTTCCCCCCCTCAATCAACAACCAAAAAATTACATTAGACTATGATTAGGACTTTCAAGAAGAAGAAAGAGAACTTTGTCTTGAGCTCCCAACAGAAAACCTTCTTCAAATGAAGATTTAAGACCATTATACACCTTCTGTAAAACAGTATTTACTTAGACTTTGGAAAGTGATAAATGGGGCACTCACAACCTTTGCTAAACTGTCCTAAAAATGGTAGTTTGTCAAATATTTTGAGGCCAGTCCTTTCACAATTATATCTAGGCTACAATGGGCAGATCAAAATGTTGAAGCTTCTGAATTTGGCAGTTTGGAGACCCACAGGGTCATGGTTGTACTGTACACACGCAAAGGGCACAAGTAACTCTTTAAGACACTTCTGAAAGAGCAGCGGGGTTGTGCCAAACTGCTGAGCTGTAAACAAACATGAAAGGGTTGGAGGAGAAGGGGAAGGTCTGTTTTGATTTGTTTGGGTTTTTTTCCACCATATGGTATTTGATGTGCAGACAGAGGGTCTGAAAACTCTGAAACTATGAAATCCCACAACCCCAAAGCTACACACTGAGGACCAGAAGCTGCATCCTGATAGCAGGTGTTCATCCTATTTGGGAGGGGTTAAGCAAGTACAGCTCATTGGATGAGGTCTGTGGCTCACTTTTAGAGAGAAAGAGTCAAGTTGAACACCTTTAAAAGAAACATTAGGAGCATCCAACATTGAGCAAAGCCTTTTTGTTCAACACTGGTGGTCAAATTATATTCTCTTTTTTTTCTACTGTAAAGTAAAACACAAGCTTCTATCACAGTCATGATACTAACAGTAAGGAAGACTACATTCTTCACTGGAATGTTTTGGCTTTAGCATGGCAAATTAGCCTAAGCTGATCTACTATTAGAACAGCACAGAATAACTTTCACATGCTTGTGTTTCCTGTGGTTTATTTTTTTAATTTATTTCCCTTAAAAACAGAATTCACAAGGCACCATTTACATTGGGAAGAACACTAACAATTACTGTATTTATACTTTGTTCACATTTTCTTCAAATGAAAATTACTGATGTTAGAATGATGTTTACAAACTAATTTGTATTTACATTTAATGCTTTGAAGGCAATGATAATTCTCCAGGAATGCAGAATTTTCCCTATCATAAACTAGTAACTCTCAGCTTTCAATTACACTCTAACATAGCTGTAAGTGTCCAAAAAAAAAAAAAAGGAGGGGACTGTGGGCAGAACAACAAAAAAAAAACAACCCAACCACACCCCCACAGGGGATCCATACTTGTAGTCTACAGCAGTGCAAAAAACTGAACCACCAAACATTTTGGCATGTCAAAGACCTTCAAAGTTCACCTAGATTACATTTCTTCACTACCATAGTCTTTATCTGTTCTAGACATGAGACCTGCTTCATCACCATGAACTTGCCTGTCAATCACTGCTGCATGTCTGACCCCAATCACTGTCCTGAGCCAGGCCTGTGCGCTGTGCCAGGGCACTGCAGGATGGGTATCATCCTGGGGATCCCTGCCATGCTTATCCTCAACTCCCAGCTTGCCAGACCTAACAGATCAGCCAAACCTGTGCTGCACCCAAGCATGCCTTTCCTAGTTTTTTGGCTTCTAGTGCCACCGTGCATTAACATTCTCAAGGACCAAAGGTTTAGCATTCAACTCATGCTTGCTGTCAGTTTCCAGTCCTGATGCAATTTTTTGGATATCAGAAGAGTTTTAACACCAATCCCAAATGATCACTGTATACAGACTGCTTAAGTTCACCAATATTTCTTTTAATCCTGAGCTAGCCCTCAGTCAACACCCAACATCACAGGTTAGGACGGTATTAGATGGCTGAAAGGAGCTTTCATCAGGTCCCACATTCCTGTTCCTCAGCACTAAAAACACAACCAATATTATGTCACACAGCTTATGCAGATGCATGGTGAGTGCTGCAGCATGGACAGTGACATACATCATTCAGAAATGCTTCCTACTGAGGATCAGAAGCAATAAATAATGAAAAACAGAGCAGCTGCTGCATGGCTTGGCAAAGCAGTCTCTGGACAGACAGGCAGCATAGCCACCCATGCTGTGTACAGTATGAAGATCTTAATTTTTAGGTCTGCTCAAGCATTGGCTTCTTTTTAAAGTCATAGTCATGGTTCTCA
The DNA here is from genome assembly GCA_026546715.1 of Gallinago undulata. NCBI lineage: Eukaryota > Metazoa > Chordata > Aves > Charadriiformes > Scolopacidae > Gallinago > Gallinago undulata. The sequence continues at coordinate 14,777,261 of JAOTQQ010000004.1, forward strand.
AATTGAAAGTTTGAGGTTATAAATCGATACTTTAGTAGTTTCTGGAAAATCTAGACCAGTTTAGATCATTGAGGGCTAATGAAGTTGACATCTTCCTTGGAGCTGCAAAAATGTCAAACTGAAGGCATCAGAGCACACAGAGGCAAAGGCAGAAAGGCAGATATGTTTTCCCCTCTCTACTGAATTATAGATTTATTTTGTCTCCATAATCTCTCCAAAGATTGCAGTAACAGTGCTGCTTCCTTCATCACAACATGTTTTCAAACACCACTAATCTGAGCACAGACTGATTTTCAGAGTCTGCTTTGAGATGGTCCTTCCTGCCTTCTCATTTCTCCTTCTCATTGATTTATTACATTAAATAGCCTGTAACTATTATCTCTTTTAGAAAAAATTGAGGCACAGTAATGATTAAACATTTCATCATTTTCTTTGTCAAGCATTATTTGTTCTCTTTTCCATTAGGTAGCAGAATTGAATTATATTTTTTTAACCATTTTCTTATTTCTTATGTACTACTAAACCTTTATCTTGTTCTCTTTTAAACCTGTTACTAGCAGCACCTTTCTTTGTCATTCTTTGGTTCATGCCAGGTATCCTTGCTCTTACCCTTTCTGATAATTTTCACTCGTTCCAATACCATATTTCCAATATCCTAGAAATTTCTGCTCCTTCACACCTTTTCTTAGTCAAGCAAACTGTAGGAAAGATTAAGAAGTCACAACCCGCTACATCACTCGTAATCTGGCCTTTGAAAACAAAGAATCTGTCCCAGTTTTGAGAAACAAGCTTTTTCACTAACCTTAAGTTTGAGTCAGAACAAAGCCACCACTAAATATTTGAAATCAGCCACAGCACTCTGTAAGCGTCACCTCCTGAACATGGCAGGGACCCACCACTGCCCTGGCCTCTGGCCACAGGAGAGTAGGAGCTCTTGCCTAGGCTGGTTGCCTTCGCTGCCCACACACCGGAGGGCAGAGAGAATAGCACTCAAGGTGCAGACGCACAGCCAGGACCCACAGGAAGCAGGGGAACAGCTCCGGAGCTCTGAGCATACCTTCACCACCTACACCACGAGAGCGACTCGTCACACGGGAGCAAAGCACAACGGGAGTACACATCATCACAGGCCTGAAAGAGGGACTGCCCATATATCTTTAAAGCAAGCACAAAAACAGCTCCCACTGCCACTCCAGGCAATAAAATGCAACCACACAGCTCTGCAGCAAGAGGAAATGCAGATTTTTGAACAAAGCTGATCAGAAGTCTACAAAACATGCCCCTCCAGACTCTGTCCTTGCCTCCTTGCTTGGCCTTAGGCCCCGGAGCTTCCAATCACTTCCCAGTTTGCAGCAAGTTCTGCCCAGTCCCTGCTGAATTCCTGGGAACAGTCTCCTTCATGTTACCCACTGAGTCACCTCAGATGATCTCCTGGTCTCTCTTTAGAATTGCCTCTGCTTCCTTCCTGCCCCACGCTTGTCCCCAGCCCACCCCATTCACCCCAGGAGCTACTTCCAGCCCACCCCACTCACTGGCCTCAGGAAAGGGCATCTCCTTCAGCAATATCCAAGAATTTCCACATTTTCAGGGCTCCATCCAAGACAAAATGAACTCCATTTGGATGTGGATCAGAGCCTCAAAAAAGTCACTAACCCCAAAGTCATGTGGGATGACCGGATTAGATTGAAACAACACAGAAGTCCCCAAACACCAGCCAGCAGGAGCCCTTCTCTAGTCACACCCTAATTTGAATCCTCTCTGACCTCTTCAACCATTTTCTGCCTTGGCAGTTGGTCAGTATGTGGAACTGAGCAGGTCAACACTGCTCTTTGGAGAACAAATCCAACAGGTTCTCAAAGCAAATAAAAGAAAACAATTTTTTAAAGGGTAGCCGCTTTTTTAGTGAATAGTAAATAGTGGTGATGGAGCAAAGCAATCCATACACAGCTGAATACAAGCATAGAACATGGTATGAACACATGTATGTTTAGTTTATTTCTTGGTCCTCTGGTTGAAAGCAGGCTCTTCTCCTTTTTAGTTTCACAATGTAATGTCAGATTGTTCTTTCTTTTCGCCCTTTTTTCTCTTTGCATGTATTTGATAGTTTTGTTTTTAATAAAAGTGGAGGTGTTCTTGGCATTTCTGCTGCAACAGCAGGGCTTGAACTTAAGGTCAAATGAAAGGAACAGTGTGTTCAGTTACCATGGCAACCATACCAGGCTAATATCAGGTACTAAGATACCAAGAATGAAGTGATAAAATCACTACATTAGTTTAATAAACAAGTTCCATTGTCATCATTTTACAACATATATGGTTCTTTGAAAAAAAAAAAAAACACAACCAAATTTCAGAATTTGCTCTGCTTGGCCTATTATTCATTATCTAACAAAAATGAAAAATTATTTTATTTCTGAAAAGCTTCAGAGATACAGGTATATTGAGATCTCATTAAGACTGCTACACATTTTAAAGCCATAATCTAGGTACACCAAATTTTGCAGACCCTAATTTGACATTTAATTTCAATTCTCATTTTTGTACTCTGCCTCAACATTTTAATAAATGTATAATTAAATTTTAAATATAAATCTTAATGTGTCAAACCACAAAATCGAAAGCACACCTTAAAAATCATTTTTACCAAGAGGACAAATGTGAATGAAAGCTCTTCTCAGGATGCATCCAAAGGCCGGTGTGGAGAGCTACTACTTGGGGCATATCTGCCTTACCCCAGTCCAAAGCTGGCTCCCAAACCAGCAAGATTAAATACCCACAGAGCTTGTTGGAGCTGGCTCCAGCTACCCTTGCAGCTGGTGAAGGGGACGGAATCTGCCAGGCCTGGATGTGAAGTAATTAATGCCATATGGTTTGAGGGAAGCACCTTGAGAAGCCCCTGGAAGCCCAGGCAGATGCCAGCCAACAAGAGCGTGTTACTGCATCTAACACCAGAGTAAGAATATCTCTCTCTGTAGCCTGGAGTAAGACGGCCAGTGAAGGTGCCAGGGACACAGATCACGGCGCATGCTGAACAAGTGACTCTATATCAGAATTGCTAAAAAGACAGAGATTTAAGATGTCAGTTTGGGCTAGTGATGACAATAGTGGCTAGAGAAATAATTAACATTGATTTCCATATCACAGATAATTCTACAAATGACAATGAATGGGGTCAAACGGTTCTGAGAATTCAAGATAACTCCAGAAAGTCAGGAAATCCAACGCAGTCTGAGCAATTTATTTTTGAAATAATTTGAAATTACTTTGCATAGTAATAAGATTCTGGAGCTATGTTGTTAGCCATGCAGAACAGCTGCATTGATTGAGAGCTGCACTAAAGGAAAATAAAACTTTCTTCCACAACAGGGGTTTGTGAAACATCTTTGTGCTCTCTTTAACTGGATAAAAAGCAGAAGTCCCCCCAACTCACCCACCACAAATCACCAGCACGTCATCACTGAAAAGAGAGACTGAGCCCACCAGGCATCACCAAGAGAGACACTGCTTGTTTTTGTTAGCCAAACCAAAGCAGCAAAACCAGACAACATTTCTGCAGCACATGCTTGATTTCCTTTTACACCCCTCAGACACCTTTATATCAAATCACATCATCACTGCAAAAAATTAATCTTTTTAACTACTTAGAGCTCTCTCTAAATAGCTTTTTAGCTCTTATTATAAAACATGCTAATAATTTAGTTTTATTTACCTTTTAATAAATATATAAGGCTAATATTTACCTTCCAAATAAATTCAGACCAAAAACAAACTGCTGAGCTACAGAAATACGCTCATAAGCTGCTACTAAAGTGCTGCTGAAACACTTCCAACTCATGCATTCATCTGCTTCTCAGAACATGCTGTTTTGTATCGATTTTATGCAATTTTGTCATCCTGACATCAGTGAAGCAAACACTACATAGAAGTAGCCTATGGTCTTCCAATCACGTATCTATACACAGCCTTCAGTTCTGTAAGGATTATAGCTGTAGCTGCCTGTTTCTACTAAAAAAAAAAAATAAAATCTCAGGGCAGAAAGACAAGCTGACCCAACCAGTGGGTTGTTTGAATAGGTTTTGCAGTGGGGGCACAGCTAATCCTTGGCTGACAGTCCAGCCTGGAGATTTTTATTTTTTTTTATCCGTGATTAATGGACTTGACATCCATGTTCCCACAGCTTCTGCTAAACATGCAGTTCAGACCTTATTGTTAAATACCACTGAGATCACAGAAAACTAAACTCTTATGACAGTGGAACAACTGTGCCAGAGGGCAGACTTTCCTGAGATGAGTATAGGATTACACCGGAAATATAACACAGAATAATAGGGCACTACAGAAAGGTTCACAATCTTGGGCCCCTGAATACCTTACATCCTTAAAACCGGACTGACCTTTATGAATGGAAGATAAATTGTGTGAGTTAAGAGACCTAACAAGATAACATGTTATCCAAAATTATGCTGGAAGATAGCACACATATATGATGCATTTATCCTATTTAAGTTAGAGGCACGTGCAATCAACTTGACCTTTCATTTACTTACTAATCAAAGTCTTAAAGCAAATTGACTGAAGCACTGAAGCGCTGATGGAGATATCTCTCCTCCAGAACTTGCAGGTTTGGATGCGAGCCGAGATGCAAGATATGGAAATAAATTTTAAATCCTTAAAGTCTGAAGATGTTTGGATCCAATTAACATCAATAGAACCACTTGTTCACAGGCAGAAAAGAACAAAACCTCCAGACAGATAACCTTTTTTCCTAACTACTCTGACATCCAAAATTTAATTTTCTACTTTCTCTACTACCTCCACACAGAATGTTCTGGCTACTCCATACAATCATTTTGTAGCCTCTCAGCTTCTATAAAAAGTGTTGATGAGTATTTCCTGACTTCTTTTTTTCTGCACATTTTGCACAGAAGCCAATAGCAAAAAAACCAAACCAAACCAAAAACAAAAAAACACCCCAAAAAACCACATCAGTCTGAAATAGAAGTGCAGTGTCAGTTCATAAGGGACACATTTAAACAGTTAGCTCTGTCTGAACTACCCTTGGTTTAGACCAGGAAATATTTTAAACCTTAATTACTGCAGTCTGCAAGACTGTGACACATCTTTTTCTTACGGGCATCTTGCCAAGATGAAGCATGAATTCTTCTTTTAAGATGACCGTACTTAATTAGTGCTGTAGCTAACTTTATGTTGCTTGTATGATTCAATAGACTACTTCTGGCTCTGGCAAGTCTGTTTGGAGGCTTCTAGGGTCAAAGCTATTTTGCATGCTTTTTCACAATTTGTCTTTGCCCATGGATTTTGATTTCTAAATGTAAAGTACAGAGAATAAGAAACTAAGGTTTCTAAACTTGACCAAAAAAGCCCAAACAACTTACTCTGAATATTCCTTACCGTAACAATATTCACTGCTTGATTGCTGCTTCAGTATATTATAGAGTTCAGATATGTATTTACAGCAACAGTTCCATCCAGGAAGAGAGATGGAAGATGTGAATTCAATAAGGATAAGAACACAAACACATTACCCATTTTAACACCAACCCTAACGCAGTATTTCATCTAGAGCTGCTATCCAGTACTGGCCTGTTGCACGCTGCTTCTGCTGAGAGGAAATTTAAGGCCTGGTACTTCATTGCTGGAGCTGTTTTTCCCTGAGCACAGATGTTGCCCTGCTTTCCGAGCACAGAAGGCATCAGATGGAACCCCTTTCTTTCCTTTGCTTGTCATTCCAAGCATCTTCCAAGCCAGCTTTCTACCACCAACCATTCTTTTGCTAGACATTCAATGACATGCTCTGCCTATTTCTAGTGTTGTGGCCTTTCTCTCAGTTATTGAACCCAGATGTGGGTATCTAAAGTAACTCTCCAATTTCCCACATTTGCATTCAGCCCAAAGAAACGTGACACCGCACAGCTCAACAGCCTTTCAGGTGGCTGGTGCTTCACCTGGGTATTCCCCGAAGCAGAAGAATTGTCTTTTACTCTTAAACATTATGCAAGGTAGTTATTATCTTCACCGTCATGCCCACCACCTCTAATGAAGTTTAACGCCAATGTTAACTGTAAAAACACATGTCAGCTCTACATTCAGCTCAGGGTCTAAAACGCCATCATCCTTATGAGAAATTGCAAACAGAATTTTCAGATGTCAAACAACACAGGGGTAAATATATATATATGTGTGTGTGTGTGTATATTTGCATAGCCTTTTCTTTGTCAGGCCATTTTCACATCTCCTATCCAAATTTAATTTCTTCCCACCCAAACATCAATTCCTACCATCTCTCCCTTTGCTCAGGTCCTCTCTGGCAATTCTGTAGTATTGGCAGCTCTTGAGGAAAGCCCATTTTTTCAGTGAAATCTGCTATATGTGACCTTCTACTTCATTCTGTTATAACAGTCTAGCCACTGTAGTGAGGCTGTAGCCACAGCTCCTGGGGACAGTCACCCACAGTCCTGCCCTATTCATGCCCACAGTGCATTCCTTACTGCAAACCTCAAGCCTAGCCCCTACAGCCAGCCATCCTTCTCACCCATCGCTTTGCCAGCAAACACTTTCCCTTGAGCTACTGCATCAGAAGCACAAGTCCCAGCTCTTACTTGGACACTACCTTGGGTTTCTGCTCTTCCTCTTCCGCCTGCCTAGATAACTTGCTCCGAACCAAATCTGACTGTCACTTGTTCAAGTCACTGAAAACACCCCTCAGCTGAATTTATAGCATGGCTTTCATTGCCAGTGAAATCTCAACCAATAAGCGCATCCTTTACTATCAATCTCTGGGATCCTTAAATTTCCAGAGACCTGATGTGGCAACAGGTACATGCTCCTTGCTAGCATTGATCAGATGAGTAGTATACCAGTAGTAGTATTTTGTACCCAGTGAAGCAGAGAGGGTACCTTGCTCATGACATCCAGCCATCAGAGATCACATTCTGGCTGCTGACACACGTAACATTCAACAGGTAACATCTCCAATATAAGTTTGCTATCTTGAGCATTTTTTAAGCTTATTTTTTTGTGAAGAGAAATAATCCAATAGGATACTTGACTATATTTTTTAGAGCAGAATGGATCTGTAACCTCTGCACCCCTGTCTTCTTGTTCAGGAGACTGTTCCAGCTACTGAAAAAGCACAGTCGGGATGCAAGAATGATACTGTATTAAAAACACAGGTAAAGACATGGATCACCTGGGAAAAACAGTCTTGCTTTAGCACTACCTATCACCTCACGGATCACATCTGGGCTGTGGAACACCCCCAGCGCGGTGCCATGGCCCTGCCCCTGTGCACTGGAGCCATGTGGGCAGCGGGGAGGCCACCTCACGTTGGTCCAGCCACCACCCCATGCCATCCCTTAGCTACAACTCCTGCACCGCTACAGCCACTCCGCTGATAGGGGAGATGACTGATTAAAGTGACAGACAGGGTTTCAATCGAGAAAGGAGCTTGTTGTAGCGCAGGCCTGTCTACTTCAGTAAATCTCTGGTTTTATCAGCTCTGTGCAACTGGCTCGTTTAGACCCGATGGTGGCAGTCCATCTCCTCGCAGCCCCTTGTCAGTGACAGCCCTCAGGTGCCTAAGCATGCCAGGCTTGATATGAGTCAAACCCTGCTGCAAACAGAGATTAACCTGCAAAGTCGTGCAGGGCTCTTTTTAAGCATATTCTAGCCAGGCACAAGCAAACTACAGACTGCATCAGACTTAGTAAACTTTCTTTAGCTTCTCCGAGTCCTGAATCTCATTTGCATTCACTTTAGAGGCTGAATAAAAATAACCAATGACCCAGGCAGCCTGGCTACTGCGTAGGATCCGTATGAGCAAAAGATTTCTAAATAGTCTTTGTATGACAGAGTAGTTTGTCAGAAAACACTACTAGAATGGCTTTCAAAAACCTGCATAGCCATGTAGAAGATTAAATATTAATAGATTTAATATGAAAATGTTTGATTAAATTAATATTAATTCACCATTAAATTTTAAAGAGTTTCATATTTCATAAGAAAATCACAATGAAACTACCAATAGGGATTTAACGCATGAAACCAATTACACAAGATCATTAAGCAACACCTCAAAAAGCAATCAAAAATTTGCCTGATAAAGACGAATTAAGTGAATTCTGTTTACAAACAGCACTGTTTGTGCAAGTTCTCACTGGAAAGGAGATTTGCCCTCACTCACAAATGTTTCATGTATGTTACTAGAGCATTAATACATTAGTTTTCTTCAGTTCTTCAACATGCTTGTATAGTCCCATCTTTTTTCAATTTTTTCCTTTTTTCCCTTTATATATACTTTAAGATACCAAAAGTGTTGATTAAGTTTAGATTAGTTTTCTTTTGGAAAAAAAAAAAAAAACAACAAAGAAGAGTAAACTCTCTGAATTCTTTCTGTGATTATTGGATAAAGCTCTCCTAGAGATGTTGGCTTACTGACAGTTGAAGACAAAAGCTTTGATTGCACTCAATTATCTTCTGACAAAGCAATGTGGAGAATGGCAGAGCTTTTTTTCAAGTGGCTAATCAATTTTTGCTACTACTTCCAAGCCAGAAAGTGAATTTCTTGCGGATCCAGTTTTCCTTTCCATGAGTACACCTCTATTTCCTCTATCAATGTTGGTTTTAAGAGTTCATTTTGATAACATCATATTCGTTTAAAGCATAAGCAATAGATTTTGTTCAGTTATTCCATCTCCTTTATATGTTTTTATAAAACACTTCTCTCTTTTGTCCCTTCTCGGGCATTCATAATACCCAACAAACCAGTCAGAACATTATAGCCAGTTCACTTCAGGTGTGAGCTACCAGTCTATAAAGTTACAATGCAGAATATCCTTCAGTGTAGCACAACGTTCCCAAACTTAAATTAATTTTTCAATAACATTAAAATCTTGTTTGTATAACCGACAACACTGGACTAAAGTAATGCATGGGGTTTCATAATTAGGTAAAGCCATTGCTTAGAGTCAGACAGTGCCCGTTTACAGTTCAATAAACAAATTGTCACAGCTGCTTGGTCAGAGCAGACCTGGATGTCAATGGAAACAGTTAGCACTGAGGTAGCGAAATAAATTGGTCTCCTGAGTAAATAAATTGAGCAGCAATGTGAAGATGCCTCATCAGTAAAGACTGTAATTTACAAAGGCTTTGTAAATAGTATTTTATATACACTGACATTTAAGGAAATGCTTTACCTTCTCTTACATAAAAAAAAAATAGTTTAACAATAGTTAAACAAAATACAATACAGCAAAATAACATTTTGAATATTTTTCTCAATAAATAAGTACAAATAATTATATTATGGTGTGTTTAACATTTACCATGTTAGTTTTGCCGTTTGGAAGCACACAAGAGAATCAGGCAGAATCAGACTGAACGCTAACATCCTTCTAGCCAAGATATAATTTCTCTGCTCTACCAGGACCATCAGTGAAAGCTGGTGTATGTGCACACACCACTACAAAAACAGAACACAAATTTTAACTTTAAGTGTGATACAACTTTATCCTTACTTGTCAGATGTTTAAAATTATTTGGAATTTCAGCGGCCAGTCCAGCCTAAACCATGACACTTGTGAGTAATCTCCGGAAAACTCTCAGTCTTATGCAGGACCATATGCATTTCTATAGCCAATGCTTTTTACTTTTTACTTGAGTGGAATTAGCTAAGACTAAGACTACAAATTATGCTGGACAGTTTGCAGACTTACAGGTGTTCAAAGGAAATTTCAAGCTTGATGAACATCTACTGTCTTAAGAAAAAAAAAAAAAACAAATTAAGAAATTGGTATCCATGTGTGTGCATATATAGATATACACACACACACAATAAACTGTAGCTGCTCAAAATCATGAAAATCCAAGCACAAAAATTGCTGTTAATACTGCAGTCATTTGCAAAAATCATCATTATTTCTGGTCTGAGTCTAGCCTGATGAAAAACTGATGGATTGCATTTTCTAGAACAGTTCCCAAACCAAAGGACATCAACAATGTTATTATTTTGATGGAAATCGTTTGCTTAGCCCTAAATTAAATTTCCATTTTAGCACATTAATCCATGTACATCTATAAAAAGAGGTGGTGGGCGGGTAGAGAACAATAACATTAGTAAAATTATACATAATTCTGGAAAGAATTAGAGAAACAGTCTGTCTTGCTATTTCCTTTATTGTTCATAATATGTATCCCTTTGACATTTCTAAAAGGGAAGCAAAAAATATCTATTGGGTTTCAAGTCCAAAGCAATTAATCATGTGAAAGCTATTGAACTCTTTTAAAAGTTACCTCTTCAAAATGCGTAACATGTTTGTTCCTAAATTATCAGTTTTATTTCAATGCTATTTATAAATGACTTACTGAACCACAATGCCTTTTAGTTTCAACTCTTGCTGTATTTTCTAAAGCTTCTAAAGCACTACTAACCCATGACCATATTTTTCTGCTCTTTCCAATACAAATTTAAACCACTCCCTTTTGTACAAACTGCAATACTTGTCTTCACCAGCCCAGAGAGGCACCGAGGCAGTTTGCTCTTGTTTCTTTGGAGTTAAGTCTCACATTCTCTACTTTTCCCCAAAATCTCAAATTAGTGGACTTTTATTCTAATTCAGCCCCATTCTGCAATGAAATATCAGGTTCATTTTACTTGAGAACAGCTAGTTCAATTTTTCTTTCAAAGTGAATCTCAGAAACCAACTCAGGTCCAACTAATTACAAGCAGGTTTTTTAAAAGAGAATAGATATGGATAATTTCAATAGAAATCTCTGCAGGAAGAGAAGAAATGTACATTACTGTGGAATACAAGTGACAAGATCATTACAAGTTCCCTGTGCCTCCCTTAACACCTCAGTACTGTTCTCCCTCAATTTCTGTGTCCTTTTTAAATTCAAAGACAAATGTCATAGTTTCAGTTCGTCTCTCACTTTCTGTCCCTACTATGTTAGAAAATTAATTCTTTACTGTATCTGAAGTTTGGCTTTAATGACCCTGATAGATACTGCCCAAGACTACTTTGATCCGCTCATCTGTATTTCCTCACAGCCCTTAATCTGACACAATCATTTCAGGGCAACTTGACTTTACCTACTCAGAGGTGTATTTCTGTGATATTGTTGCTCCTTTTTCCCATGTAAACGCCTAATAAATTTTCTTTAAAAAAAATTCTTAGATCACTTCTCCAGCTGCCATCCCACTGTGTTGTATTGGAACCCAAGTAGAAATTCCCTGCACCAAAATTATGAAAAGTTCAAAAATTCAGGGCAAAATTACAAGTCATTTTTCCAGACATAGCCATTTCTATCCCCCTCCCTCCCTCCTCCTTAACTGCAGAGATATACACAACCCACCAGCATCATGCTGTCTGTATCCAATACAAAGGAAAAGCCCCCCAGAGGGAAGCCAAGCTACAAGGCAGGTAACAGAGAAAAGGGAAACAAAGTCAATAATTGGGGGAGTTTATGAGCATGGGGCCTCTTCTGAAAAGGTGGTCTCCTATTTACATGCATAATCAAGACTTTGACACCCAGTCATAGATACAGTTTTAGTATGATTGTTTCAGTGAGTTAATAAAACCACAACAATAACATTCTTGCCACAACAATAAAATCATAATCCATAAAACTCAGAGACATCCTCAGCCTAAAATCACCAAATACCATCGTGAAAGACATGAAGAACAATCCAAGCTAAAAGAGCTCAAAATAAAGGTCAATTACTTTGTTGCCCATTTTTCAAGTTGGCCAATAATGCCATGCAGCTGTTTAATTTATTTTCCAATTTTTAATCATTTTACAGTGGAGGACCAGCCATAAACTGACCTCACTCCCAGTTTTAAGTTCTTACCTTTGGGAGAGAAGTAATGTCATACCACCAAAAAAAAACCCCACCGCCTTCTTTCAAACAAATACCACCCCTGTGGTATTCCTTCAATCATTCCACTGTCTCTGGCTTAGGAAATACTAAAATCAGCCTTCTGTCTTTAGCATCCTCTGAAAGACCCACCTCTCTCACAGTTGAAAACCATTTTAAACCAAAATAAAATTACTAGAATTACTGTACAGAAAAATATGCAAGTTGTAACAAAAGGCAGTATTGTAATGCATGAGTACAGAAAAGTCCTAAATCATGGGGCACCAACCATGGTAAAACTGGGATCTCCTCCCCAAGCTGAAGGCATGCTTTTGCACACTTCATGTTCTGTTAATGTAACTTTATTTTAACATAGCAAATGAAGGAAAACTATTTTCTTCTTGATTTGGGCTATTCTTCCTTCTGGTAGATGAACACTGAAATGGAGAGAAATTGTCAATGTCAGTGTCTGAATGAAGTCATTCTGCCTCTTATCACAGAGCAGAAGCAAGGAATACATCAATAAATAAAGATGTGTTATTCTAGATTGTCATTTTGGTTATTAGGTTAATGTATTCCAGAAGCAAGTGAGGAAGAATAGAGTGCTCTTCCAGTAAGTATGTAGTTCTGCAGGTATTAACAGAAATACCGTAGCAGAGCTCTAATTTGCAAGAGCCTGCAGCAAGGTTGCATTCACAATAAGGTCAGCACAAAATGGCAAACACATTAGCAAGTAACCTACACCTATAAGTGTATAACACTTTTTACATCAATATTTTGTGGGAATTTAGACCACAGTGATTTTATTATTTTATAAATCTAGGTTAGCATGTGTAAAATGACACGTCAGTTCATGCACAGTGCCAATATAAAATGCCAGTTCTGAATTCAACCAGGCATGTTATTAAAATGAAAAGTTCTGAGTGACATTTCCAAGGAACATTAGTTCTTCCATAAGTAACTCGGACCTCAGAGTAACCCATAAATAGAGTGAAGTATTTCCATTTCAGTGTCCAGCAGTCCTCCTACACAGAAGTTGTAGGAACTCAGCAGTGAGTCACTTACCTGTAGACCAAGGATTTAATCTAACACCATTCTGTCCTTTTCAGCACAGGAGCACACACCACCACAGAGGTACTGACCATCACCAGTGGCAACGTCCAGCAACATTTCGGCTGTGAGCACATAGCAGCCAATCGCAGCTGTAGAGTAGTGGTTTTACCAAGCTGGCCTAAGTAGCATAAAGCTTTAGCAACCGGTAGAAAAGTAACCAGTGAAAGATCTGAGCCTTTTACTGCTATTTTTTTATTTGATGTGTAAGCTAGTGGTTGAATCCTGATCTTACTGAATTCAAGCAGGCTTGTGTCACTGACTCAACTGACTGACTATTTCCCACTGCAGAGACCCCTCTTGAAACTGTATGACAAGAAATGTTTTGAGCTGTAGAAAAGCTGCATTATAATATCCACTAGTCAGTACGTAATACAACAAACCATACTTCACTCAATTTCCTGATTATAAAGGATAGATATTTCTTTGAATAGCTGGATTGTTTAATGCAGCGAGGCAGCATTCCCTTTCACAGAGCACAAGCACTGCCTGGCTAAAGGAACTGAAAACGGGTCATTTCCTGCTGCAGCCACAGCAATTGCAAAGTTCAGAACAAGAGGTCAAAGCAAGTGAATGTGGGTAAAAGACTGTCAAGGCATGGCTGGGCTCCACCAAGTTCCTAAGGACTGACTCTGAACCAGCTCCAGGCTTTTAAGCAGGGAAGGGAAAAACTGGTTTTCCTTGGGCTGCAGAATAAATTGTGAGTGGCAAGAAGGAGCAACAGGGGATTACAAGAGGTCAGTGGGTAGTCAGGTGTGAGCGCAGCCGAAAGGAGTTTAAGAAATCTTGGAGGCTATGAGTGGGAAAGGGATGATAAGTAACAGATTTTCAGGGGGAGATAAAGAGGCCAGCATGGTTCCAAAGACCATAATCAAGGCTTGTTTCAGGTCTCCTCCTCAGCAATAAATCCTATTAAATTATTACTTAAATTTATTTTTATTTGAGATTTTTGGCTAGCTCTTGTCTAAAACCATCACCAGGTGTCTCCAGTTCATTCTCTGGACATTTAGAAATATAAGAAGCCAAGATCTTGCATGATCAAAAAAACATCTGTCTTCTTTACGTTTGCCTTTCCCAAAGGTTAACAGGCTTGAAATCAAGCCATTGCCTTCCTACTTCTTGCAGAGCTGAAAAGACATTTACATAACAAAGTATTGACACAAGTACTTGAACCAATCCATCAAGAACTGTCAAAACAAGGCAGTGGTTAGTAATGCTACTGTCTACTTTAAGCAACCGATATTATGAGCAGCAGAGCGCTCCATCAATTTTAGCTTTCAGGGAGAGTTTAGGGCAGTGCTAAGTAGGAGGTGGTGCAAAATACATGTCCAAAGTTTACAGGAAACATGACTCTTTATGAATAGTTATGACAAGGACAAAAATTACTACCATCATTTAACAGAGCTGAAAAGTAACATTTTTGGTGGTGCATATCCAGAACAAGCAGCAACAGAACCGGGAGGTGGTGTGCACTGAAGCACAGATGTCCTTAATCAAAGCAGAAGGTAACCAGCTGCCCACCTCTCAAAGTGCTTTCCACCACTAAAGAACAGTACTTCCACTTTTTATAGACTGAGACAGGTATTTTTCATCCAGGCCCATTTCACACAACCACATCAGTCACGCCTGCATTTATTGAACTTATTCCACTGAAAGAACAGCTGCCCATTTGGGGGGACAGGGCTTTTCTTCCTCATAACTCAGCTGCTACTGTTATGCATATGACTTCAGAAATCAGATTTCTACTCAGAAGTTCCTACAGGGGCTACCTCCCCACCTTACCTTCAATTTACCCTGCCCTCAGACCTGCATCCTGCCTCTCACCTGTGCAGTGGTGCAGGTGCTGATCTAGGTCTGCAAGCAGCAAGGATGGGGCTTCCCTGGAGTTACACTGTGGATCACCTTTAGCAATGACTATCTAGTCCAATAAAAAAGGTTAGAGCACTACAATAAGGAGTTCTGGCTTACATTAGGAAACTTTTTCACTGCTCCTGTCACACCCAGGTCTCTGGTTTCATTGATCTTTTCTCCATTCATTACACTTCTAGGAATTTCTCAAGCTTTATGTGGAGCGTGGCTCTATCCTGCCACAGGACAGAGCAGCACCCCTTTAGTTCCTTTGCAGTCCAACTTGAGACACCGCAAGGGTAGCGAGATTTTACAAGCTTATCATTAGATACTGAAAAAACATTTGCTAATAAGTGATTAAACAGATGTTTTGTTCTGAGGTGTGAAGATTTTTTGGTTTTGTTTTTTATGAAAAAGACTATCTTCATCAGCAAACAAATACTTATCCATTTAAAATCTAAGATGTAGATGTAAAAACTTTAAGTCACTCTTACTGCAGTTGAAAATTACTGATCAGTAGTGTTGATTACCACTGCAGCTTTCCAAAAAGCTTTAAGATTAAGAGACATTCACTGCTTTTGTCAGGTGCCTCAAAAGGAAACCATGAGAAGAGACACACAATGAAAAACAGCAGGTAATACCATATGAGACTCCTTATTAAAAACATAAAATGCCTTTCACTCTTGCTTTTATTAAGTCTACTTTTCAAGCCAAATGAAAGTTAGGTGAGCCGATTATAATACAAGTCACGTCTAACTATTTCATTATCCGCGTCCTGCAGCACGATAGCCCACAGAATACCTTTTGAAAGCTCCAGAGTGACGGCAGCGGGTTGAATATAATGAACAGTGTTACAAATGGGGACACAAGACGACAGGTCTGGTGAAGAAGGAGTCTCCTGGAAACTGTATGGCTGTAATTACTGAGTGCTGGTGCTGTCTCAGTTGGCTTCGAACAAAGGTAACCGCCTTCAGCAAGTTATATTTCCTCAGCCAGCTAAAATGAAACCAGTCAGACACACAAATATTTATGATACACAATACATAACCAAAGTCATTGTCTGCTTTTATTACCTTATTTTCGTTGCAGCTTTGAAGTCTCCCAGATCAACAGCACAGGAGAATTAAACAGTAAAGCACTGAATTATTTTTAAATTAGACTTCCAAAACTAGAAGTGTTGAAGTCATATTTATAGGAAGATAAAATGCTCTTATTTTGGGCACTTTACTTGCATGTCACAGTTGTTTCTCAATAATTCATTCAGCTTGTTGATCAAGAATCTGTCAAGCAGAAGTCACTGAGACGAGACCTCTGCCTCCTTGCACGGGAGCTCCCCTCAACAAACACTGAGCAGGAAAAGTTTTGTGATAAAGAGAGCATTGGTGCAGATCACGTGGTGCTGTAGGAGATGGTAAGACTGAGAATGAAGCTCAGGCTAGTCCATGTTTTCTCACCTGTGACCTCCTAAATCTAAGAAATGGGCTCACTTGGACTTGTATTAGCCATACAGCAAAAAAAAAATCTTTGGGAACAGCAGACAAACATGCCATAATTAGGTAAAAAAAACCAGCAAGGTGAGAAAGAATATTATCTCTGTTGAAGTTATTCCTCTGATAGTATCTGCTTGCCCCAACTTCTGCTTCCTTTTCTTTTACCTCTTTTTCCTGGAGAAATCATGAATTCTGAAGATGCACTTCCTAATGTGAGTGATAACCATTAGGTTGTATAAGAGAAAAGATGACTGGAGCTATTATATCATTATTCCTCATCTTGATATCATACTCTTTCATGGCCAATTATTTAAGGAAAAAAAACACAAAGCAAAAATAGAATAGGTTCACAGAGGTGCAACAAAATGTACTACAAGTTTGGAAAAACCTCTTTATAATGAGCAATTAAAAAGGAGAAAAAAGTTAACTAGTGAAGAGATGAATAAAAGATGACACAATATGACATAAAATATAATGAATGGAATGAGAGAGGTCAGCCAGGTGCACCTGTGCAGCTGTCTTTTCAATCTTTTAGAGGATTTTGTATCACACGGTGTTCCCAATGATATAAAAAAGGGATCATACTTTAAAGTGGACAAAATGACATATAAAATGAGCCTGCAGAAGTTACTGCAATAGCATTTGGGTTATATCTGGTAAATCCATAATTTCAGAGCAACAGATGTCATCTACCTGGACTTGTGCAAAACATTCGACCTGTCCCGCACGACATCCTGGTATCAAAATTGGAAAGTCATGGATTTGATGGATGGACCACTCAGTGGATAAGGAGCTGACTGGATGGCTGCATTCAAAGGGTTGTGGTCAACAGCTCAATGTCCAATTGGTGGCCAGTGATGAGTGGTGTTCCTCAGGGGTCCGGTACTGGGACCAGTGCTGTTCAACATCTTTGTTGGAGACATGGACAGTGGGATAGAGTGCACCCTCAGCAAGTTTGCCAATGATGCCAAACTCGGTGGTGCGATCAACATGCTGGAGGGAAGAGATGCCATCCAGAGGGACCTGGACAGGCTTGAGAGGTGGGCTCAT
This sequence comes from Gallinago undulata, assembly GCA_026546715.1. Lineage (NCBI taxonomy): Eukaryota > Metazoa > Chordata > Aves > Charadriiformes > Scolopacidae > Gallinago > Gallinago undulata. The sequence goes on from JAOTQQ010000004.1 coordinate 14,794,634, forward strand.
ACAAATCGCATGAAGTTTAACCAAGCCAAGTGCAGGGTCCTGCACCTGGGATGTGGCAATCCCAGGCACAAATACAGGTTGGGCAGAGAATGGCTGGAAAGCAGCCCTGAGGAGAAAGACTTGGGGGTGTTGGTGATGAGAAGCTCAACATGAACCGACAATGTGCACTGGCAGCCCACAAAGCCATCCGCATCCAGTTGGTCACGGGAGGTGATTCTGCCCCTCTACTCTGTGCTCATGAGACCCCACCTGGTCTGAGTACTGTGTCCAGCTTTGGAGTCCTCAACACAAGAAGGACATGGATCTGTTGGAATGGGTCCAACAGAGGGCCACAAGGATGATCAGAGGGATGGAGCACCTCTCCTATGAGGACAGGCTGAGAGAGCCTCTCAGCCTGGAGAAGAGGAGGCTCCAGGGATACCTTATAGTGGCTTTTCAATATCTGAAGGGAGTCTATAGGAGAGCTGGGGAGGGACTCTGTCAGGAAGTGTAGTGACAGGACAAGGGGCAACAGTTTTAAATTGAAAGAGGGGAGATTTAGATTAGGTACTAGAAGGAAATTCTTTATGGTAAGGGTGGTGAGGCACTGGAACAGGTTGCCCAGGGAAGTTGTGGATGCCCCATCCCTGGAGGTATTCAAGGCCAGGCTGGATGGGACTTTGAGCAACCTGCTCTAGTGGGAGGTGTCCCTGCCCATGGCTGGGGGGTTGGAACTCAATGATATTTAAGGTGCCTTCCAACCCAAACCATTGTATGATTCTATGATTCATTCTATGATTTTATTTGTTGATTACCAGGTTTACCTTTTACCACAGAGGAGCAGAGACTCATCCACAGCACAGTTCTTGATCAACTCTCAGGCAGGTATGGCTCTGTCACCATCATGGTACAAACACATCAAGAGATGGTACATGAAAATTGCCCTGCAGAAGGCATCCCTTTACATGCACACGTGAAAGAGGAGCCATTTTACCACTATCATTGCAACAGGACAACTAGAAGAAATGCAGCAAACTAAGGACTTTCAAGAAGGCAGAGACAGAGCAGTACTTGCACCCTTAAGTCACATTTTCACAAACCTGCAAGAACCCCATTTAAGCTTTGTGAATGAGAAACTCACTTGATAAAGGGCTTTTCTATCCTTTATTGCACTGTTCTGCCTGAAGAAGTATAGCCAAAACTATCAGGCAAGCATACCTTTGTCAGATCAAGAAGCAAAGCTGGGGAGAATCCAAGACTGTTTCAAGAGTCAAAGCAATAGAATTTCTGAGTCCTGTCCTAACAGAGTGGCTGCTGTGGAGTCCTTCTTGGGACACCCCAAATGAGAACAAGTAGCTACTGGATCCCAAGTATGTGTGAGATAAGAAAGCAGGAGCCAATCTGAACAGTTGTTTCAAACAGAAAGTAGGATCAGAACTGACCCGATGCTGATGAGGTCACATGTAAGAAGCCAGACATGTGAGCATTAAGTTCATAGGAACAAGAGTGTCACTGAACCACAGAATAAACCATTACTCTAGCTATAGACCACACAAGACAAAAGTTGAGGTCCCACGTTGTGTGTGCAGCTGCTGGATTGTCAGCAGCCTCCATATGCAGCCCTGCACACGAAAACAATCTCCTCCGCAAAAATCATTTTCCAAGAAGCAGCCACACTTCTACCCTGTGTACCACTCAACCAAAGCACTCCAAGACAAAAAAGTAAAACCTTGAAATACCACAAAGAAAACAGTGACTGTTAGTAAAACTTAACACAAATACATAAAAGTAGAGAAAAGCAAGTCTAACCGTCAGTACATATTCTCTACTTCTTCCCCAGAGGCTCACATCTTACCGTTACTGTAACTACTGCGCCCTAAAGGCCTCTGCACTGCCTTTTTTGAACAGATGCCTGCCCTCCGTCACACCTATTACCACATCACATCCTCCCACTGCTACTTCAAACATTTACTATTCATAGTGTTGAGAACGGGCCATTTCACAAGGAGGGCACAAGGCAGGCAGCCATGCTCAGTCTGGAACACACAAATTAACTGCACTGTAAACTATTTTCGTACTATTAGCACTATTAGAGCTACATTTTCCAGAGAAATGTTTGCTACTGCCAGTAGACTAAAGATGCTGAAAACCAAGCCTGATTGAGGCTTGGAATTCCAGTTTCCCTTCCCTCCTGTACAATCTCCCAGCATCCTGCAGGTCACAAGAGATAGATACACCTGAAATATCAACCCATGAGTTTTTGGGGTTTTTTTAAGCTCCCAAACACTCTATCTTAGCTAGTTGGCATTAGTGCATTAAGAATTGATGAGAAATGCTTCTATATTTGACATGGAAAGAAGCACATGCCCCAGGTGACACAGTGCACTGGAATGGAGACCTGTGGACCCGTTCCCCAGTCCAGGCACCCTTTCTGCCAAGGTCACGTTGCCTGACCAGACGTGATTTGTCACAAATCTCAGTGTACTGGGAAGGTAGGACAGACAAGACTGAGCCATCAAGTCTACTCTCCTGTCATCAGGCAGCCATACCATATATGCCTTTTTCTAAAACATATCAATCTCTCAAACTACATCCCAAAACTAGTTGAGGAGAAGGTTACAGAAGTAGATGAAGACAAGTTAAGATACTGCTATTAGACTGAAATTATTGCATCTACGTTTGAGAAATGTTTTTAACCTATGCTACTAACAGGACATCTGAATTTGTTTTTTTTAAAAAAATAAATAAATAAACCTTTCTGCAGAGGATGTTCAGCTCAACTACAGATAAGCTGTAAGGTGTAGTACAGCTTCATTCCGAACAAGCACCAGCTGATTTCAATCACTGACTCCTAGATAAAATATTCAAATAAGTGAAGTGACAAGAAGATTGAATTTTTTTTGCATTCTGATAACACTGTGTGTCACGCATGGTTACCAAGGGTGCTATTAACACACACACATACAACTAGTCATGAGGATTTGAGGGTTAGCTACATACGATATGTGAGTTTGTAAATTTTTTCATAAAAGAAAGTCATTAAATGCATTTTCTATGGCTTTTTGCTGACTATAATATTTTATACGACTGCTTTATGTGGAGGGTGAAAGGTTTCTGCCAAATTGATTCCTAATTCTACCCCATCAAATACAAAAACCCATCTATAGTGAAATGATGTCTGCTACCATGTGATTTGCATTACACAAGCCAGTTTATGTCAGACTTTTGGAGATTTTGCCTGAAAGCAAGAATTCAAGTTCCTGGTTTGGGACTTCTGGATTTGTCCTACATGTAAAAAAGCACTGAAAGAGCTATACAAATAAGCGAATATCACCTCCAACATACTTTTTAGTAAATTTGAAAGCCTTCATAATTGTGTTTATCACAAAAAGGAACAGAGTTCAGAGGCACTGCCTAAACACGCTAAACAATTCCTGCACTGTACTACTAGTGGTAAATACTGACTGGCTGACATTTAAGAGCCCTGGATGACCAAGAGAGATTGTTTATAAAATAATGTCTCCAAATTCACTCAGATAAAAGTTTATATCTCTATATTTCTGATCAAAAACTTAGGATGCAATTGGGAATACATGGCACAGTGGATTTGTCCTACAAAAACTTATACCAGGAAAGCAATTGCAATCATATTTTGAGCAGAGGTTTTGAAAGGGGAAAAACAAAGAGCAAAATATGGACAATAATTGCTAATGTCAGTCCATTCAGACAGTATTATCTTTTATCTGCAGACTGCCTGTAACGCTCACAGTAATGACTTAGTAGGCAAGGCAACAAGCAATATCCTTTCCAACTTGGTTCTTAGAGTATCCTTCCTATATGCTACATCACTCACTCTATTCATACTTCCGTTGATACCAAGTGTGCTAAAGAATTCAGCATCTGTTATGTATCTTTTCCCTATTTAGAGTAAACAGTATGTATTTATCAAGAGCCCCGTCTCTTATTAACCACCCTGTTTCTCCCTCCCTTCCCCATTTGCAAGTCTTTTCCATAAAATTTCTGCTTGGACTAAGTATCTGCCTGCACACACAACATATGGCATAACGATACAAACAAGATGAGACTAAGTTAATTGGTCATATTAGACCCCATGAAACAGATTTTAAATTCAATTAGGAGCATTTCTGCACCTATGCAGAACACAGAGGTGTTGCCTGAGCTGAGGAGCAACAGACTCTTGCAAATATACGTTATTTGTGCACAGAAGAGATGAATTCTTCCTTCATGAGTTCCCCCATCCAACCTACCAATTCCCATCATAAACTGGAGGTTGAAGAGAATGGGTAGGGCTTTACTTGTCTGACTACTTTATGAAAATATATTTGTCCCACTGGAGTATGCATACCTAAGAAGAGACACAGCCATATCTAGCGCTCAAAAGACACGTGAAGGCCTTTGACAAGCAAAGCAATGTAAATATTGAGAGTCCAGCAGTTGCACTGCAATAACTTTATTTGCAGAGATATTAGAACCAGGCTCAGAGAGAGATTGCCAACAAGTGCCTTTCTCTGCTTTTCCTGCTGTTTGTTTTTTTTTAAACATTTGAGTGTCTTGGAATGAAGGCATACACGTAAGGCCCACAAGCATCACTCAGGTGGTTTTACTGTCTATTAAGTTTCCCCCCCCTGCCCAAATTCAGTTGGGCATTGCCTGTAATGCAATCCGATGAAAAAGAAATCTGTCACTTAAATGCAGCTCCAAATCACAGCAGTGCTAACAAGGTATTTTAGAAGAGGAGATTTCATATCTATCCAAAGCAAAGAGCAAGTATGAAGTGCTTTTCTAGACAAAGGAAAAAAATCATAACAAGAACCCTAATGATACAGTAATAAGAGAAATACAGTGCTGCTTTGAGTATGAACATAAATCAGATGCTGGTGTGCTCCCTGCTGCTTGTGAGTGGTGTTGCTCATCACTACCACAATTTATAGTTGAAGAAAATTCCCTTTAAAAAAAATTAAGGTATGACAGATTTCAGTGCAAACTCAGAAAGCTGAATGATGCTAAACAAAAACCAAATATTTTCCACTGAGGTCACTGAGCAACTTGGATTTCTCAGAGAACATGACCAAATGCTCTATATGGGAAAACATCAATTTCATGTTTTGTTAACTTCTGGTAATTCATACAGTAGGCACATGATTTTTCAATTTCTGTTTATAGAGTACAAAGTAAATTAGTTGTACAGGAACACAGTCACTTTTTTTTTTAAATGAAACTTCACATGACCTGTCATTATATCTTTTTGTGTTGTTTTAATTCTCAAAATGTAAAGATTTCCACATGGAACACACCCCACACCCCCTTTCCCTAATAGTTCTAGAATTCTTTGTACTGAACCTTGCAAAGTAGCTCATACTTGGTATTTTTGCCTTTCCCCTGACATCACCACTAGAAGAGGAAACCACAAGAAATACACGTTGTAACTCCAAAGCAGAAGTTGACACCAGTGAGTCACCTGCCCCAGTGAAGTACATGCTGTTTGTGGCTCCGTGGGCTGTCTCTGCCACCTGGAATGGCCAGGTGACCCAAGAACCCATCCCAATAGCCACAGGTGTCCCCAGGGACAGTCCCCCTCAAACAGATTGGGGCATTTGCCACCTTTAAAAGGCAAATGAGCTTTTTGCTATGGCTTTTCCTGCATGAAGCAGGTCATAAAGTGGAGAGCATCCATGCATGCTCCAGAGAAACGTGGTCAGCTGTCGGCTCAGTTTCTTTATTGTCAAGGAGGGTTAAGACTCTCCCAGCCAGAAAACCAGACCAAGTAACATAAGACTACCGACAATCCTGCTGTAAGCGGAGGGTGGGAAAAAAATTCAAAACAAAAGAAATAAACATAGTTTGCCATGTCAAGTCATTACCAAGAGAAAGATTTTGGGGTAAAGTGCTGCCTGAACCAGCAAGGTTGAGACTGCAAGACAAGACAGTGTCTCCTTACCAGGTGCGGGGAGAGAGGCTCTACATGCGCTCTGGGTAAACACAGAGCATCACATCAAAGACATACCTGACTCCACTAGCCATTTTTCTGCCTAATGGGAATAACCTGGAGGACCCCAACTACTGCCTAACAGCTTGGATCAAAGAGGACAAAGAAATATTTGCTGTACTCCAGCTGAATTGGAGTTTGCAATACAACAAAGATAAAAGAATATTTGTTTTTCCTCATTATATGAAGCTTTTTCAAGAAAATAATTAACTGTAGGATAACAGAAAGCTTCACTGGATAAGAATTTTTAAAGCATGTGTTGAAATCTGACTGTTCCACCAAAAAACGAATTTGAAAGGCCATGTAGGAATATGAAAAAAAAGATGTGAAGCTTTTTTTAGAACTTTTTTTAATATTTTCTACCCTCCTAAAAGCATAACTATCAAAGCAAATAGAAGTTTAATAATTTAAAAAAAAAAAAACATTTTAAATGAAAAACCATGATTAACTTATTAAGACCCATTAAGTGTATAATTACAAGGATTCTATTACATTAAGATACCAATTTCTTTAAAGCCAGAAATAATACCTGCTGAAACTTTAATTATTTAAATGAGAAGAGAAAGAGGCATGTTATCTTCTCTGACAAAGATTAAAATCAATTTAATTGCTTCTCTGCTGCATTGACATGATTCTTGCTGTGAGTCAAGCAACCAAAAAGGGAAATTAATACTGCAGCTGTTAATCAAGTGATATTTGTGTGCTCCATCTTATTATAGCAAGAGAAAGAATAACTGCTACTTTGCAGAGTTTGTCCACACTATATTTCATAGGACTTTTTTGCTTCAAAGAGCACCTTTACTTAATTTGACTTACAGGCATCTCCAGGTGATGTGCAGCCTGAGAAAATTGTATGTTACATTGTTTGATCCCCTCATAAAAATTGTTCTGCCAAGAGTAAGGTTTGTTTCAAATTAAATTCACCCTTGGGTATCTGACTCGCTGGTATGAAATTACAAAGTCACACCAAAAAGGGATAAAAATACAGCTGGAGGAGGGGGTTGCCTATGAATCATAATACATTTTCAAGAAAGCAAGGGGGTCAAAAAATCAACAATTTCAGTAAAATCAGAACGTGGACTTGAAAACATGTAACAGCTGAGCACACAGCACAACCCATGGCTTCTATCTGCTGATTTAAAAATGTTTATCCTTGCAGTGCCATTGTTAAACCTCTGCACCAAGTGAATATTCAGCAACATCTATAGTCGACAAATTAATGTATCTGATTGTAAGAAAAATGGTATTGTGAAATATTTATGAGTTCTGAAATACAAACCCGTGTGGTGCCTCATCATCTCTTATCAGCCCTTGTTAACTTTACAGATGATGAGAAGCACCAGAATAACTGAGGTTGTCAAAACTAATAGATCTCAGAGGCTCGGCACCGGCACAGTTCAGTTCCATCTACAGTCCATTTTTGAGAAGTTTTAACTCCTTCACTCCTCTTCATTGAGCAGGAATCAATTCCATTACCTGGGTTGTTATTTACTGTTCACAGCACCAGGTGGCCCAGGCATTGCCTTAGATATTTTAGGATGTGCAGACACTTTTGGGGAACAACTCGTGTTAATAAAGTGACAGACAAATACCAAACAGCTTGATTTAAACAAGACCCAAAGTACTATGTGGGTCTTATTGGAAAGAGCAAATAAAAGTAAAATTCTTGAAGAAGGGGCTCTTGGACCAATATGTGTGATTTGCTAACAGGGGTAGAAGCGTTTGTGCACTTAATGCACTAGCAAGTGTTCAATGACTAGGTACAGAGTTAAATGAGAGTTTTTAAACTGCAAAACTGGTTTGTGTTGGGTTTATTTCAAAGAATCATTGAATGCAAGAAGTCAAGTCTCCCTTCTAAATTACTTAAGCAGTTTCATTTTTATCTAGTGCTTTAAACTGGGTACCTAGACACCTCACAGTCCCTTCTGCAGCTGATTGTGCTGCTATCCAGACCACCATCACCTTCAGTTTGGCCAAAAGTGGTGGTGACAGATGCCAAAGTCTGTTTTTTAAGAAAGGAAAGTTTCAGTGAGTTTTGATATCAGACTGCAGTAACCAGCCCAGGTTTCTGTTATGACAGACTCCCAGAGCTCACATGTCCTTTAAATTGGAAGCCAGGGAACCCTAGTTAGAAGGGATTTGGCTCCATTTTAAGACCTTGTACACAAGCATTTGAAAGCAGACCGAGTCCTGAGCCTACCTTTTGGTTCACTGGGGATAAAACCAAGCCACTGCCTGTAAGAGAGCCCAGTTAACCAGCCGGCGTTACTGCATTGCTTCCATTTTATCTCCCTTTCCAGCGAGTGCCGAGGCTCCCTCCATCACTCTGGGATAACCTTGGAAAAAATACCCCGCTGAAACCCGCTGCCAGAGAATTTCACCAAGTAAATGGTGATGCTGCAGTCCAGATGACAAGGCTGGCATGCTCTGGAGCAGCAAAGTGGGGCCCCAGAGAAGGGGTCAAGAAATTCAAGCCGCTATTCAGCAAAGGAACAAAGCCAAGGAATCCAATAGCAGCCTCTGACCAGCATCAAAGAAGGTTTTCCTGGCCCATCTTGTAACCCGATGAGCAGGGCACCGCCTGCGTTAGAGCACTCTCAGAGGGGGAGGTTAGCACCACTGAGAAGGACAGAACATGAGCAAGAGTCACCATAACCGTACAGAGGAAAATAAATCTGTCATGGAGATGAGACAGGAATAACAGCGAGCTTTCGCTGTGCCTGGCAACCACAGGCAGTTTCTGCACGTGTGCACGCACACACCCGCGGGCTCAGGGGGAAGGCTCAGCTGAACGAGACACTACCAGGGGCTTGGAACAAGCCACAGCATCAGAGTAAAACTTTTCACTCGGCTGACATGGCAGACAAATATATCCAATAACAATCACATCCTCTGGGGTGTGCAGCAGGAAAAAAAAAAAAAAAAACACACACACAAAGAGGGTTAGAGAAGAAGATTGATAGAGTGAGTCCAATTTTATTTTCCACAAAGTGTGACACAGCAAGCTTCACTAGCTTCGATACCTGTCAGAGGGTCTTTGTCACCAAGAGACAGTCTGTCCATTTTCTAGGCGAAAGCAGGATTGACTTTAGCGGTTGCTTCTCAAAAGAGTCCTAAATGTAATCCTACATATCTCTAGAAATAAACAGAAGCGTTCCATCTTGTTCAACAAGGATAATGTTATGTTCCCTTTCTTCTTTCCCTCACATCTTGTCCATCCTACCTCTAGCCATAGGACACCTCAGAAGTAAAAGAGTTCTTGGCACATGCTGTGAATGCCATATGCGTTTGGCAGCAACTTTTTTCTATCTGTACAGTTATCCCTCAGTCAGGCTACAATTACCATTTATATTGATCGGTATGTGAGGGTTTGGCCCCCAACCACCTTGCTAGACTGAGCAACTGACAGGGAATACAAGGGAAAAAGAAAGGGAAAAAAACCTGAGAAAAACAGACAAGAGCCTCAAAATAATTTTAGATAATTTGGTAGTATCAAGGGATAGCAGTACTTCTCTTTCACAGGAACCTGCCAAACAAAACCAGTTTTTGTTATTGATTTCAAATAAAAGAAAGCCCAAAGTTGAAACAGGTCGTTCTTCTGGACATAAAACTGTTTTCAACATGTATTTTGATACATTATTGTGGAAACTCTTCCAACAGCCATCTTTCTTTCCCAAGTACCTCACTTTCACAAATGGCAGATGAACATAGCTTGCTGTTATTAACTATAAGCCTTAAACACTTCTACTCCTCTCAGTGACAACACTGGTTCCAACTGTATTTTTTATACTTCTTTCCTCTCTTTTTAGAGAGGGAGAGAAATTTTCTCTAAGGCTCGGCGTGGTGCCAAGCTGAACCTTTGTTAGACTTGCAATGCTCCACAGCCAAGATCCCACTCCTGCTAGAAGTTGTGGTGTTTGTAGCAGGGACGGGGTGGGGCGGGTTATAAAAGCAAGTAAAACCTGATTCGATTTTTCTTGCAAGCATAATTTCAACAAAGGAAAATGGGTCAGAACCCAAGGTCAACAGTAGTGATCTTTCTTGAGCCAGGCAGATTTGGTGGAGGTTTCTTTATATTCTTCCCTATCATGTGTTAGTTCTGACATGGAAAGTATTATTAGAGAGCACATCGATCTGCTGGTACAGAGAGCCTGATGTGTGATGGCAAGTATGTGAGAGAACTCCTGCTTGCCATTCTGGTGCCCTGAGAATGGAGTTGTGTTTATCTACAATTCTACACACAACACCAAGGGATCCATGTGAGATAGTCACTTTTTCTGGACACTACCAGCCAGCACAGACATAGAGATAAAGCATATCTTATAACCAGTATTTTGGCTTCAACAGTATTTTTCTCAGCCAACAGCATTTCATAAAACTAGAAATAGCATGTTCACAACAGGTTCCTGGTCCTGTAGAGCCTGCCAGGAAGGAAAAGGACATTAGAAGCTTATCAGATTTCTAGCATCTGAAGTTTTCTTCAGTCATGCATTCTCCCTTCTTTCCTCATGACTTCTTTCAACAATTGATAATTTGCAACTAGGCTAGCAGAAACAGGAAGAAGGGAGGGAGTGGAAGGTGTCCCCACATCTTTCAACATCAGTAGTTTTTCTATTCTGACAGTTCGGGAACATAACTAACAGGTTAGTAGACATCAGTCTTGATGAACTGTCATCACTGGGGACACATGAAAAACAGAGGGAAAGATATGAAGATCAGATGTACAACTTAGAGATTTGGGGGCTGGGAAGCCCAACACATCAGATATCTAACAAGATTCCACACTAGTGGTTCAATAAGGATGGTTGCAATGATTAATTCTTGCTTTACTGTTGTAGCACTGACATCTGCATCAAGTTAACCTCTCTGCCTCAGTTTTAACTTTTGCAAATTACAGATTATAGTTACCTACAAATGATGGGCTAGGGACTAGTTAATATTTTAAAAGGACCTAAGGCCTGAAAATGCAAAGAACTGCCACCAACTCTTGGGGAATACAAATGTTTAAAGATAGAGACCAATTGTGAAAAAAGTATACAGCAAGCTCAGAGCCCTACAAATGCTGTGGATTTATGAAAAGAACAACTATAACTAATATTATTCTAACTCCTGACAACCCTTAGTTAAGGCTTCACAAATAGATTCCACCTGGGAGGTTAAGTGCAGATTTACAGCAGATTTACGCCTCTACAATATCTTCCCACATACATGCTTTTACTGTCCAGTAAATGCAAGACAACTTATATCACATTCATTGTCAAGTTCATGTAAATTCAACCATATCTGAATCTCGTAACACTTAAAAACACATGCATCTGAGGTGATAACAACAGCAGGTGCTGTATGACACCAGCAAACAAATCCTGAAATTAAATTCAATACCACATAATGTAAGCCAATGCAAGATGATGTGAAAATGGCCTTACTGAAGGTCTATGCGTTGAACAGGCATTTAAATCTTATTATGCTTGATTATATTGCACTATTTGGGCACATGTCTAGATAGCTATAAAGAAACTTTATGCCTAGTATTGCTAATTCCCCACACATAGCAGATGGCTTCACCATAGTGAAAATGTGTGTTTCAAAGTCAGACCCTATGTAGGGAAGGTAATGATGGAGTGATGGCACCCCATTTCAAACATACAGAGCTCTGAGGTTATGTTATGGGGGAGGGGGCAGAGCAGGAAAGCCACATGTAATACAAGCAGAGAATATAGCAGAGAACAATTAGGGGATCCAGAAGCAAACCACTGTTGCTTTCTTTACCTTTGTCATGTAGAAGAGCAACTGCACAGAGCACAGCTAAGATGCGGGGCTCCAAACACTACAAAACAATTTAAAGTAATTTTATGTGCCTGGGGTATCAGGAAAGTGGAACGGCCAGATCCAGTCCTAAAGGAAAGCTCAGCAATCATAAGAAACAGCAACACCAACTCCATAATCCAATGAAGGGAATAATTACCTTTCTGAACACCTCAGACAGGCCAACTGCATCATATTCTGGATCCACTGGACCCCACTGCAGAAGCACTTTGTTTTGGAGGACACAGGGAATGTTTACTTCTAAGAAATTTCTCCATAGGGAAAGAATTTGGCAGCTTTTGTGTTTGAAAATAAAGAGGGTAAGTATACGCACTCAAGGCAAATTGGACTGTCTCTGTCACAACTCCCAGCAAGCATGAGCTTGTTTTACTTGATACAGACTTGATCATAAACATCCTTGTGAGTCTGTCCCACTCTCCTCTGGATGCAACGCTCCCTTGGGGCCTGCCAGCAATCAGCAGAGGCAGTTGCCTTTTACAGATCACAAGCTGGGGAGCAAGGAAAGATGTTTTAGTACCCCATTATGCTATAACTCTTTAGGTAGAGAAATGGGCTTGGCAAACTTCTCACCAGCTCCTGTGAGTTTATGCTCTTTGAGACCAGCATGAGTGAGGACAACAAGGCTCGGCATTTTATGTTTGATATCCAAAGTTCAAAAGGAATTAAATGAGCATGAGGTTTTGGGGGGAGGAGGGGCTTTTCCCCCAGGTATCTTCAAAGAGACTGGCAAAAGACAGCATTGTTTATTCCACCCCTGACTCCTGGCCTGGAGGAAGGCCTCTCATACAGAATTATCCCTGTACCATCCTCTAGCAGGGAGCAGGTCCGTACAGAGGCTGGGACTGGTTTCTAAGGCAGGGTTGAAGGAGAAGCCAGAACTGCCCCATGCAGTCAGAGACAGGCTGCAAGTGCTCAGCACTGCCCGTGAGCTCTCGCATGCCAGTGATCCCACAAAACCAACTAACAGGTTTCCTACTACTTGCAGAAGCTTAATAATATTTTGCTGTGATTAGATCCACATGGGATCTGTTTGAGACTTAAGATTTCTGCATTCCCTACTGGGGAGCTGAGTAACTGAGCCAAAGAGATAAGATTCACCAGGATCCACTCCTCGCTCTGCCAAAGGGGACACGGCCCGTACCAGTGTGTTCAGTTTCCCACAGCCCAAGGTAGCAGTCTCTTTCTGCCTTAGACCAAAAAACACACTGAAGATATGTCAAGATTTTCTGGAAAAAAAAGTTTTTCATAGAAAATGCCACATTCCCCAAGAAAGTTTCATTTCAATAAATTGTCACTTTCTGACATTTGTTTTGTTGAAAAATTCCCAACCCATTCTGTGAATATAACATTAAGTCTGTTGTACAAAAATAAACATTTACAGAAAGCTAGATAATATAAATTTGGAAAAGTGTTAATTACAGCTAAACACATAAAACATATGTCTGTTACTAATGTATATTAAAAATACAGTTAAATATAGCAGTTTGTTTTCCATCACTACAGCAATGTAACAGCTCGTGTAAAATGAGATGTGAAAGGGCAACATCTTGAGACAGCACATTAATATTTACTCTGGTCACTTTACTGGCATCCTATGGATATCATATGTACTGAAGACAAAACATCACTGCTTTTCATGGACATTTGACACGTAAAGTGCAACTATCAAATCTGCCTCCTTTATGAAGGGCAACAAATCCTGAATCAAAGGTATTTCCTCTTAGAGCTGCTGTGGCTCAACAGTAAGCCAGCCTGAAAACACTTTGGTAGCAATTTATGGCAATTTATAGCAATGTATGATTATACATACAGCTTCTATCATCTTGGAAGATTTCTTTAGTGTCTACAGAGTCCAATGCTAGTAGATCACCAGAAGGTAAGGAAACTGTCTCCTGGAGTTAAGAGAGGAAAATAAGTATATAATACAAATAGAGTGGTTATTATCAGCTTTAAAGTGAAGGATACCACAGAAATGGGCCAAACAACCTTTTCCTGTACGTGTCATTCATTTTTGAACAGTAGCCAAACTCCTCATGCAGATGGGTAAAAGATGATGAATTGTCCATGCTCTAATCTGGAGTCTATTCCCAAAAGACGACCAGCCCATGGCACCATTAGCATTGCTACAACCAGGGAACAGATCTGTCTGGAGCCAGCCACCACAAGCTCATGCAAGCACATGTGTGGCTACCTCATTACAGACTCCCCTGGCCAGGCTGACTGCAGCCCAGGCAAAGACATATTTTTATACTAGTGACCAAGTGTATTGGATCTACTCACAAGAGAGTGGCTGCCAGCAGGAATCAAGCCCAGGACTTTCAGTTACAGCAGCACAAGTCGCTACCACCAAAATCAAAATAAAAACCCATGAAGAACAACAAGAAAAAACCCCACCCCACCACCACCCCCCCAAAAAAAAAAAAAAGAAATGCCCACAAAAAACCCAGCATACAACCACCCACAACCCACAGATACACCTGATCTATTTTCCAGCAAAACAGAAATGACTACACCAAAAACCTCAGATGAATAACAGCAGAATAAAGACCCTAAAGCCACAGACATTCTGGTCACATTTGCACTAATCTGAGCACCTCATCGGTATCCTCCAAGGTGGAGTTTGCCCTTTTCCCATCAAATGCTTAGTTAAAATTTAGAAGCAATCAATAAGCCTTCCAGAGCAGATACCATTTTGTGCATGTGTCAAGTTTCCTAAATCATTTGTATACTACACTAGGGTTTCTCTCCTCCCCCTGCCCAGAGGCTAAGACCTCATTACACTAAAAGGAATTAAGAAAAGCTGGAAGTGTTCAGAACATGGGGTGGGCTGTTTCTATCATAATAATGACTTCTACCTATATAGGTAGAACAGAGCTGGTTATAAATCTAGAACAGATACACATACAAGAATGTTAAATTCACTTTATTGCATTTGACTTTCTCAACCTGTGGCTACTGAATTTCTTTGATAATACTACAGACAAAATTTGAAAATAGCAGTAGAAAAATATTTGTTCCTGTACAAAAAAAAAAGTAAGACTTAATACTGCAGAAGAAAACCTCATTGAAGTTTTAGCACATTTTGCCCTTGCTGAATAGTCTTGGCTTCAGCAGCTGCTACATGAATTGTAACTGTCACTACAGTGAATAAATAAGTAAGTAGTGCTATAATGCAGCTGCCCCCAATAACAGCATTAGTATAAAGCCTTTAGTGGTAACCACAGATCAAACCAGAAATGTATTCTGACTTTATAAAGATGTGCTTTCATGATATTGAACATCTCAGTGCATGGCCTATAAAGCCTATGCACCAGAGCTTATCATTGACTTTTCCTCCTCCTTCAGAGAGGGTGACCTTACCCACAGCTGATTTTGGCTTCCTCCCTATAAGATGCTTCTAAGAAGAAACATAAAATATTCAGGTCCTCTCCACCTCTAGCCCACTCCTTCAGTACTAAAAAGTTCCTCTTGTCTCTCCCCACAGCCAGCACTACCACAAACCCTCTTTCTTTCCCCTTTCATGTGTTGTAACGCAACCCCCACCCTCCACAAGCAAAACACGGGTGTTGGAGCAACACCCGTGGGAAGAGGGACACGGTAACGTCAACCCCCTCATCTATGCCAGGCTGCAGATTTCATCAGAATACTGATTCCAGGAGGAAAAAACATCCTGTCCATTTTACTAGGAAACTTCAAGAGCAGCAGACTCACACAGATGGGCAACAGTGGAACAAACAGATTTTTGGCAGCATGAAAAAACACCAGTTGCTGACAAACTGTTTTATTACAGTTTTAAGTTGAATAGCTTGTATCTATTTTAATTTTATTTTTAATTCTCTTGCAGAATCACAGTTAAATATAATCACAACTCTTCAAGCCAAGTGATTTCCTTAGAAGACAAGCTCTTTTCACAGAAATGAAAGATGATTCTTTTATAAGGTCACCCTTGGTAAGCTTGCACAGAGAGAGATGAAAACATTAACAAGGATCTGCTCTGCATTCGAGAGAAAAATAATATTTAAAAGAAAAAAAAAAGAAATTAGACAAGCAAGAGCCGGGTGGGAAGTCTTAATATCTACCCATTCAGCATTTCTGAAAACAAATCAATTTAGTCATCTGCAAGTTTGGCCATAAGCTCCCTGCAGGAATTAGAGTTCATGCATACACAAGCCCCAAAGAGTTTTGTTCAAAGTATAATCATATGGCATAAAAATATCACCAGTTTTATTGTATATGCTAACTCAAGTAATGAAATAACATCACATTTTTGAAAAGGTGAAAGAACCAAGTAGCACCAGCAAGGTGACAGAAATCACTTTAAATGTTCAATTTAGCAGTTATTCAATATATTCACACAAAGAGTGGAAAAAAAATATCTAAGGTGGTTATGAAGGAAGGTGCGTGAGTATACAGAAGTTTACATGTTAAAGACAGGAGTAGGACTATAGTATCAAATACTAAATTCATATGAACTCATTAGGATTTTCTCCTTTCCCCACTGCAAGGATGCTGACCAAAAAAAAGTCTAGAATAAAGAAGAACCAGGTTTTCCGAAAGGAACTGTTTAATTTTATTGTTTGTTTTCTGACATTGCTGGTTTCTGTCCCTCCATCTCATATTATAATTTCATCTTTATGCAGGAGTGTGACAAGCACATCTTTTAAAGTACTTGATTTGCTTGTAACCTCATACTACTTCTGTTTCAGTGTTTCCTTTGTCTTACTTTGTAGTCTACAAAGATGATGAGAAACCTAAAGAGACACAGTCAGCTCCCTCAAAAGCTTTAGAATGTATAGAAACAGTTCATTTGCCTCACAAAGCATCTTTTTCCTCTGCAACTGTCTTTCAGTTTCATTTATCCCTAGTGAGTCATGTTCTTTTTTTAAAGAACACTTGTTAATTATTAAGTGTAGAATAAGCTGCTGCTAACATCCATATCTGATTATTTGATCTGAGCTCAAGCTAGGCAAGTCAGCAAATGGTTTATGCACCACAGCTACTAACTAACAAGGTGGTCAAAACTACTCTCAACTTCAGGAGCCAGCTCCCTCAAAGGATGGTCCACCATCACACCTGATGCCCGAGTGGCTCTCAGGTAGCTCTTCAAAACAATAAACAAACAAGCCAAACCTGTTTCTCAAAAAGCCTCACGCAGGTGAGGTCAGGAAACAGAATGGAAGGAAATAAAGCCAGGGTATCACTGCTGAATGGCATTTTCCTCCTCAGCTGACACAAAAATCAAGAGAGAATCTTTTTGCTGTACATCAATCACTACAGGACTTTGTAGTGCTACAGGAGGCGTTAACAACAGCAGGGCTTTCCCATCACATACTCTTATTCCCTACCCACGAGTAATTACGTAGTGTGGTATCTCTGAAACAGTCTCTTAAAGGACTAAGGCATCTGTGTGATTACATCCAAATAAAACTCTATTGGTTAGAGTTTTAAGGAGAAAATTGATAATCATAAACACCCAGTGACATTCAGAAAGCCCTCAGATCAGATTCTGAACTAGTATGGGGCCACGGTTTATCTCCGAGGCATTTAATTAAGAGAGAGTGGCACGCACCAGAAAAGCAGCCCAAAATTCTGTAAATGACTACAGTAATTAACCAGGGACATACTTACACCGCTAGTAGCACATAGGCTTGAGTGGTAACCAAAGCCGCTCAGCAGAAGTTGCAAGACAGAGAGCAGTGTTGATTTTCCTGCTGTACCTTTGTTTACTATTTAAGTTAGAATAATCTTCTCTTCCACTTTTAATGTGCATTTTATAGTCATTTTACACATCCGCCAGTCACCAAAATCTGTGCCAATTAGTGCATTTATATCAACTTCTGACTAATTCATAATTGACATTACATAATTAAAATAATTCTGAAATCCTGAGCTACAAGTACATTATTTACACTCTATAGGTAAACCATGACCATAAGGACAGACCACCTTGCTTTAACCTCTTCCATGTATACATTATGATACTGCTGCAAACAGCAGTCATCTTCTACACACAGGTTTGGATCGGCAGGTGAAGCGGAGAGACCCTGTGGTGGTGACCACTAAGGAAGACCCACCAGGAATACAGACCCTCTGGGCCAACTGGGAGATCATACAGGCAACAAAGCACAAACACAGGCATACTGCTTGCTTAAAACAGGAACATGGAGTTCATGATCTTAATTCAGCAGCTACTGCCTACCCAGGGCACTGAAGGGGGCCAGAGGAAGAAGCAGCTCAACACACAGCGGGTACTTCTCCAGCCCAGGTGAGGAGCCCTGGCACGGATCTCAGTCTTGTTAAACATTGGAGATTTTAAGAGGTAAAACAAGGCCTCCAACTGCTGGATTTTAAGCATCCTTTTTAAGGGCTGGAAAATCTGGATTTTCTCCTCAATGAAACGACTCTGCAAACTCTTACTATTAAAAGAAACGTAGCCCCCCGCCCCCAAAAAACACACACATACAAAAGGCACACGAAAAAAACAAACCACAGGACAGATAGAACACGAGAGAGGGAAACAGGGACAAACAGCAATTTTTCCACTTAGGCACAGGCTAGAAATGAATTAATTACATTCAAACTTTTTCTTTTAAGTAAACAAAAGAAGTCCAGCTCATGCCAGACACCAAATCAAAAACTTCAGACTCAACCATTAAACAGCATCATAAGAAATAAAAGTTATAGGTTTGCCCTTTACACCTGTGTAATGAAATTTACACATTTTATATCATACAATACACTTGTGTGAGTCGGCAACCATGCCACAGATGGGTCTTGGACTGTGATTCCAACCCACAACTGTAAGAAACACCTCACCTCCTCTCTGCTTAGCTTTAAAGACTGTAGTCCCCTGGCTGAAGCCAGAGGAAAGCCAGCACCTACCAGCCCACCATCACTAAGCACCACTAGGGAAAGCCACACCTAGACAAGGAATGCTGCATTTCCACCATGTTTTCCTTTCCTCAGCCATTTT
This sequence comes from Gallinago undulata, assembly GCA_026546715.1. NCBI lineage: Eukaryota > Metazoa > Chordata > Aves > Charadriiformes > Scolopacidae > Gallinago > Gallinago undulata. The sequence continues at coordinate 14,813,419 of JAOTQQ010000004.1, forward strand.
TCCCTCCTCAGTCTCTGCTCCATTGGTTGAAAGGCACCAGTACCTCAACTAGAATTTAATTTTAATCCCATTATGTTTTCAATTTGTCCTCTCTAAAACAGGTCTTAAATCAGAAAGACGAAAGCAAAAGTAAATCACTTCCCTGCATGGTAAGCAACCCAGCAGTGCACAGGAGGTACGTAGCCAGCTCTGCCATTCCAAGGCTGAAGGAGGAAAATTAAAAGCTCCAAATATCAGGGAAAAGCCAGTCTCCTATATCCATTTTTAAGCAAGCAGCCTGATTTTCCAGAACAGCTGAGCTTGCAACTTTTATGGTTGTGAAGAGGTAGCATTATACACTCCGGCCACATGCCGAGGAGCTCAGTTTCATGCTACTATTTTTGAAAGTTGTACTATAGATCTGCTTATTTTGACTCTTTATTTGGCTTTTACCACTGTCATCATTACCACGTTCCAAGAACTTCCAGATGTATGTATTAACAGCACTGGCAGCTTTTCTAGAGTAAAACAAATCTCATCTTTGAGTTGTGCTTGGCAACATCTAACTTTTACGAGTGTACCTCTACAGTGCCTGTCACAAAGACAGAAAGCCACCTTGGGCCCAAACTCTCCATTCCCCCAGAGAGAATTATAGATATGAAAAAAGAAAATCAAAAGGCTTTGCAATTCCTCTGTGGCACACTGAGCCTGTAAAACTAAACCCATTTTATTTCATCATATTCAAATCCCCACAGTTCCAGTGAAATTTAATTATACCTTCACTTTGCATAATTAAACAGTCATTGCATGGCTTTCTAAAGCATATAAAATGACTGATGAGTGTAGTGGTAAAACTTTCAGAAGTACTAAGTGGTTTGGAGGCTACAGGTATGTCTAGACAGCAGCTAACTTGCATAAAAGAAGCACTATTTTGTTTGCCCAGCGGGATTAAGTAGCTCTCCACGTATGCCATGGTTTTGCAGCTCAACTATTTCTGGTATTTTATCTACCCAATTTACAGCTAGCTCAAGTAATTGCATCATGTAGAACAGATATATCCAAAATCCTGCTGATTATCAGATGGGACTCAATATCTTAGCCACAAAGGAGCTTTTGAAAGGTTCATAGTTTGGTGGAGCGGTAGCTACAGTCATCAACTGAGCACACTCAGCACTGGTTCATTCTGGTACATTAATTGAGTGAGAAATGACATTTTTTTCCTCCCTCTGCATTAAAAATACTCATATTATGTGAAGATTTCTATCTTATTTTGTGTATGCCCCGAAGGGCTTTTTTGACCAATTTCACCATGTTTTGGTAAGTTTCTTCTTCATATTTATCATTGTGGTATCCAAGTCAGCTGTCCTTAATTCACTTCTCTTTGAGAAGCAGAGCTAATGAACTGTGGTATCTCTGACGACAGAATAGAGTAGGAAAACTTTTTCTAACTTTTTTCCTCTTGGAAAATTGGTATTTTGTAAGCATCTAGAATAGGATTCAAACATATAATCTGAAGCAGTATGTCTCATTTTGATTTCTCTCTCATTCCCTTGTCTTTTCAAAAAGATTGCCTTCGCTGATAGAATGGTTTCTGAAGCTAAAGAATGCATCTTACAGAAGCCTTTCTTTATACAGCAGCACAGGTGATAGGGGCTTTTCAGTCAACACATTGAGCACAGAAGGTAATTAACAATAGCCTGCTTTGAGAACATATTTTGTTTCACATGCTAGGTGAAGAGTAATGTCTTTTTTACCATTCTTCTCAGAAATTCTAGAGAAACCCTTCACTATGCCCACATAGGTGCTACTACTTTATATGTAGTATTACTCACATAAAGTGACCAAGGATAACACAAGGTGATTTGATTATAGCAAACATTTTGCTTTTCTTTTTAATTCAGTCTTGTTTTAACAAGTCTGTAGATCATAACTTGAAATAGTATTTCTATGCACAATACATAACCTATGAACGTACCTTGTAAGAAAACCTGAAAAAAAACATTAGCCAGGAGTCCTGTCTGAAAAATACATCATGTTGTTTTTCAAGTAGCAAAACAGGTGTTTTAACTTACTTTACAGGTTTGTATTCAAGTGCAATCCTAATTCAGAATGGTAAAGAATAAAAGAAAACCAACATAGGGAGAGTAATATATACCATAGCAAGATGTGAAAGTATAAAAAATATAAGCGTATGGCATATATGTGAAAGTGCTTAGATTATCAGGCAGAAGTCAAATGAGAACAGCATTCCCTGTTTTAGTCTCCAGTAAGATGGATGGTCTTCTCATATTTTTTAGAAAGGTTAGAATAGTCCTTTTTCTTGACAGACTATTACCACACTCCCTAGATGAAACATTTTTTACTCAACTTCTATTACTCAGTTTCTAAAAATGCACCTTAGCCTGGCTCGATGTCTGGCAACTGTGCAGAGCACACAGACCTGATTACAGCAATTCTGTGATTTAGCATTTCCAGAGATCCACATGGAGCTGATAGATGTGCGTAGGGAAAGGCCACCTAAAGTTTATAGTGTATACATGGATGGAATAACAATACAGAAAAGATTTTGGCTGAGGAAAAACAACCTTGAAAGTCCACCAGATTGACTAAACTAAAAATGAAATAGGTAAGGTTAATGAGAGACTGACAGAGAAGCAAGGGAAAAGAGTTTTGGGCAGGGAAGAATAGAAAGCAGAAGCAGAACATTACAAAAAACAAACAAACAAATTAAAAAAAACACCCTGAAAGTCAGACCATCAGGTCTGGGCCACAGCACAGTAATAGAGACTGCTTCTGTTCTCACACTGGGCCTGGCCACATTTTGGTAAGGGGATACCAGAAGGCAACACAAGCAAAAGTGGAAATTGCTGGAAAACAGCTGTCCAACAGACAACTGACATACACAAATATAAAACTGAATTAAGAAAAAGAAGCAACTTACTTTTTCTTAGAAGATCTAGCCTGAGGAGCTGCAGCACTGAAAACACCTTGTGACCTTTGCAGATCTATTTAGCTGAGGGATCCCTAAATTGTTCTTCTGACATCTGGATCCAATAAGACCTTCAGTTGGGACTGATGCCCCCAAGCACAAGGCTGTGGTGGTTTAACAGGATCATCACATCCACCTGCTCACTGCAACCCCTCTGCTGCTGGCTGGCAGCTCTGCAAGAGAGTCAGAGGAAGGTTCACATGCCACCATCTTAGCTGCCTCACCTCAAATTCAGTGTTTTAATGCAAATTTACCTTTGACATCAATTTGAGCTATACCAGACCTCAATGGACTGGCTGAGGCACAAGTGTATTTTACTTCTGTACAGGGAGCAAGCCACCAGAGACACAAATGCCTTAAACTGCTCCTGGAAAACTTGCCACCACCAAGGTGTCAGAGGTGTCATGTGCATGGGAATAGATCAAGTGTTCTGAGGAGAACATCACAGCACCAAGATTCTTCTCACCCTCCTGCTTTACATTATGTCCTCCATGACGGCGATATTCCAGCAGGCATGGGGAGGTGGCTCCCTAGTCATGCCCAGCACATGATATCCTACTTGCATTCTCTAACTTGGCTATACAATAGGCAATATTGTAAACTACAAAAGCACTTGTCATGCAGCTTCCTTTTCCTCAAGCATGATGACAGCTTGGGCAGGTGGGAAAAAAATGGTGAGGGGCAACTCAGTTACCTGCTCTAGCATTTTAAGCCTAACTCTTGGAAACAAAGCTGTAGCACCACTGCAAGTGTCATCACTATAAAACCAGCAACGAACACAAAGGATTTAAAAAACAATCCTCACTTACAAATGCACATTGATTTTCAATAAAGCTATTTGCACATTTTTTTTGCTTGGATTTCAGGCTGACTGTCACCTCCGATTTACAAACAAGATATCTCTATATAATATTATTACTATTTTGTAAGCGTTTATTTTTTTAAGCATTTCTACTACCAACAGTGAAAATAATACGAAAGCAAAAAAAAAAAAAAGAGAAGAACACCGTTTGATTTTCTTTTCTTTTCTGGTAGAGTTGCCTGAAAAGCTGAAAGAACACATAACCTAACTGGATAAAGAGGCATTTGTTTTGAAACAGCAACACAGATCATATTGGCTTTTCACCAGCAATGTTGCTAACAGACCGACCCCAGGAAATAAAGAATGGACAGCTCTGGGAAAGCTTTTCATGATTCACATTCTAGGTGAGTAGCAATTTTTTTCTTCCTCTCTGGGCACCTTTCCACTACAAAACATCCACATACTAAAAGGCTGTCATGCAAGAGCAAGAGGTCATGCGAAGAAATTAAAGTAATACAACTGGCTGATATAGGTCAACCTGGTGATAGCAGACCTTCCGATTCAGAATTGCCTTAATTCGCCTAACAAGTAGCACAGGCCCTGAAAGAGCAATCGGAGTAAAAAATCTATGAATAGAAACAGGGCAAGGAAGTAAAGAGCACCTGTTTGGTGATGTTGGGCACTTCACACACACACACTCTTGGCAATACAAAAGGAGGAAACCTTAGAACAACACCTCGTCTGTATTTCATCCAGATATAGTACCTATGGGATCTGATTTCACTTTCCAAATAGGTGTAACTACAGCTGCTTCACTTGCAAGATGTCTCCTTAGCGCCATTGATGAATAGCCCTACATTTATCACCCGGGGACGCTGATCAGAAGGGAGTTTGATTTCAGTAAAAGTGCCTGAAACCATGAAATGCCACAGACAATGACAGTCTCACATGGGAGTACTGACGCTGTTGCTATGACTCCTAAATAGGTTTCAGACCCTGTCAAAACAAAAAATGAGGAAGTTATTGGAATGGGGGTTTGGATTGGATTGGATTGGGTTGGATTGGGTTGGATTGGATTGGATTGGATTGGATTGGGTTGGATTGGATTGGATTGGATTGGATTGGATTGGATTGGATTGGATTGGACAGAGAGGTTTTATACACTGGAGGCAGGTCCTGTTTCAAGCCCATCCTCTTCTTCAGCTGCATGGGTCCCCGGCTCTTTGCCAGGAGCCTCCCAACAAGGGCTGTGGGCCTGCCTGGCCTGCTTTAGGGCCAGGAATCTGGTACAGTCATCAATTCTACATTTCACTCATTAGTATCAATATTTAATATTAAATATTTAGCATCAATATTTAACACGGATAAATGAGATGACCCAGATATAATTATAGACTTCTTAGCCCAACATGAAACCAGGAGAAAATAATGAAGCAGCTGAAACAGGATGCAGCTAAAAAAAGCAATTAAATGTGTGATGTCAAAAAACATGGTTTTATGGAAAAAAAAATAGATCTTTCCAATCAGTTGTTACTTTTCTTAAGAAAAACACAAATTTGAGTGAGGGGGTCATATATTTAACCTTTTGTAGGATATTTGATGTGTTAGTCCTGATAAAGGAGATCAAATGATACAAGATCTACATGCTAAACACTTAATGTATTAAAAATTGGCGGTCGGGTTTCAGCTTAGCAATTTGAAGTAACTAATTGTAGTCGAAAAATCAACACAGAGCAGATGTACTTGTAGGCAGGATCCCAAGGATTTTCCTTTTGGACCCACACTGCTGGCATTTCTCCTAGGGACATGAAAGAAAATAGAGACTCCACAGTAAAGAAGGTTGTACAGCAGATTAGGGAGGTTGTAAGTAACAGAAACACATCCCTCATACAGAGCACTTAAGAAGTGACATGCATTTCAGGACAACTAAATGTACATGTCAAAAGCCACAGACAGTCTAAAAACAAAGAGTGAAAGTCAAAGTTAAAAAATTAATTAAAAAAAAAATTAAAACACATTTCTCAAGGCATGGGTTCCTGCACTCACCTTTGCATTGGAGCTAGTAATCATGCAACACGGGGCCATTGTCTTTGCAGAATTACTTTTCTTTTGTAAATTCTGGAGGGTTTAAATAAACGCACAGAAAAAAAGTTTCCAGACATTATGCGTTGGTCCCAAGTCTCCAGCTAGCTAACGTAAGGCCAGGGAGGGGGCAGGGAGGGGAACAAGAGAAATCTCCCAGGAGATGCAGAGCAGATAAAAGGGAATTTTACTTGTTCCAGAAAGTGTCTTACTGGTGGCCCTGGATTTCTCATTGCTTCTGATGGAAAAGTTGTGGGTGCCAATGTTCCCACATGTTGTCTCATCATTTTTGACCAGCGAGCTCAAAGTAAGAAATGACAGGTTGCAGCCTGGACCCAGAAAGTATCCTTTCTCAGGACAGCATCTCAGCACACGTTAAAAGTATACTTCTGCACTTAAAGTGTAGCTAAGTGCATGCTACCTGCCGCTGATTTTTGTGCTTAAGAATGATGGCTTCAAGTACGTGCTTAAATCAGTCAGAATCCTTCACTTCTTGGCTGAGCAATTAGTGTCAAGTCAAGGAAGGGGAGCATATTTTTGTTGTGTGAACATATGCCCAGAGAGAGTCCGACTCATCCCAAAAATTGTCAAATATGGTCCTGAACCTTGCCTGAGGGTAACTTTCAAGTTGTGTCAGCTTGGCCCAGATTCGAAGGAGTAACTTTGGGCAGACAGGCAGAAGTAACCTGCCAGCCCTGAGAGCCATCCGTTATGTCCTCCCTGACACAGAAGGAAGCGGGTTACTTTTGGTTCAGACAGCCTGGCAAAATCCTACTCCCTACTCATACAAAGTGAGCCATTATTCAAGGCTTGTTTTGAAAGGCTGGTGGGTTTTTTTTTCCTAATGGTTAAATAACTATTTGGTTTTGCGTTGTTATCAATCATTGAGGCAAACAGCCAGTGATAACTGAAAAAATTGGATGTGTTCAGAAAGGAAGTACACCTGGGGAGCGGGCTATAAACATCCTTCAAAAAAAAGCATCCTCTATAGAAAGCTGGTTTTTATTTTTTCCAAACATATATCCCAGGAACAATGGCACTATGTGAATAAACATTTTAACTGCTTTAATTAAGGCAATACAGCTAAGCCATCACATCCAGCTAAGCTAATGTGACTTCTGCTGAACAATAATGGTAAAAGTAATATTCCCTGAAACTTGGGGAAGGGAGAGTTTTGCAAACTATTTATCTTCTAGCCTGTCCACCATGACACTTGTGCGAAAGCAAGTTTGTAGTCTCTTTCATACCAAAACTCACTGAGATACAAAATGTAAGACTAGAAATACCCATTCATCAATCCCGGCTAGAGCATCACTTTAGAAGACATCCAATAAAAATTTTATTTGTTTTTAAATTTGAAGTCTGATATCACCATTCTCTTCCCTCCTTTTCAAGGCATACAGTAAGTTCCACTGGTTTCAGAAGGAACTGCTTCTATCACAGCAGTTGAAACTTTCGCAAAAATACTTAATTAAGGGTAAAGAGATGACAGTGCTCTAGATTTTAGTGTTTGCAGGCAGAGAGCAATGCCTTGTGTTTTAAGAAAAACAACAATGGAAGAATAATCTTGTAAAGGGCATTTTAGATCAAAGGACCTGAAAATATTTATGAGTATAAAAGACAAAATCCGTAAGAGCATGAGCAGAATTGTCCAACATAGACAAAAACACTACCGTGAAAACATCCCTGATAGGCATGGGCAGCGTGTCCTGGAGCCTTCCAACAAAATATTTGTTTACTTTAGAGAGAATCCAGCCTGGAGACCCTCTCTGGTGAGCCCCAGCACTGCAAAGCTGAGGGGCCAAGACCAAGCTTAGAATTTGGACATTAAATAAAAGCATAACAATTTTTTAAGTGTCATGAAAATAGTTTCCAGAAGGATTTAAAAATGCCTTCCTGGTGTCTTCTTCCCAGCATCAGCAGAGCACTGGAGCATAAAGAGTACATCAGCCTAGTAGCCTCTGGACTAATTCCAAGACTACACAGGAGATACGATATTATATACCTTTGAGGGTCCTGACCAGAGGGTTAATTCTGAACTCAAGTAGCCTGCAAAGACAGACAAGGAGGGAAAATTACTTCTTTCATTTCTTACAGAGATGCATTCAACAAAGCTGTGGATTTCATAACTGACTTGTTTACGCACATCTACCTTCTTAATTCTAATTTTTATGCTTAAACTAATTATACTTACATTGATTATACTTCTTTAGTATCTGGCTTTGTCACAGAGACATGCAAATTACCTTCTCCTTTCAACACTGGGAAATTTTGGTAGGTAACTCCCATTGAAGGTATTTTGTACCCTTACCCCATAAAAATACCAAAAACTTTGAAAGAATAAATTCCCCAGATATCCTCTGGAGGTAATACCTCTGTCCTCAAAACAATAATCACCAGAAAAAAATGTCTCTCTTAAGCTGATCTTAAGATGGAGAAAATGTGAAGCATGGAGAAAATGAAATTATAAATCTCAGCAGCTTCTAAGGGACATAAAATTGAGGGGGGATTCTCCTGACTGGAGCCCCCTTGGGCAGGTCTGTGCTGGCTCAAGGTGCTCTGTGTGCACAGTAAATCCTATTTCATGCCCTGTAGCTGCAGAGCTGGAACCTGGGGTGTCTGCCATGGGAACTGGGAAGGAGAGGACTGGAGATGGAGAGTGAGAGGACAGCCTCAGAAACTGGGCTTACTGCTCTCGCACCACAGAGGGATGAAAGGGCTTGGGGACAGGCACCAGGATGTCCCTGCCCTCAGCCACCCCTTTCCGCAGGCAAAGGAAGCAAAAGGCCATAGGAGGAAAAGAGCTGCCCAAGGCAATGCCTCTTTTTTGTCTATACTGAGGATGAAAGTCTGGCAGACATCCCTGCACGTGCATACACTGAGCTGCAAGAGGAACTGGGTCCTGTAGAGTCACCGACTGCGCAGGTTCCTCCTGGATGTGACCCTACCCTCACCCCCAGCAAACGCCGGAGAGAGAGAGTGAGCCCGTACCCTTGGGTCTACTTCAGCATGCAGCATCCACTCCAGAACGCTCCGTACCACCACACCATTTGAGGGGATTCAAATATTCATGCAGTTGGCCCAGAGGAGCTCCACCAGCCTACAGCATCACAGTTCTCTGTGCTCAGGTGCCCTACTCTCAGGTTAGCTCAAGCAGGTTTACATGAGTGACAGCTGCACCTTTGAACTTCAGCACAGGCATAAGAAATTCACTGAGGAGACCTGCCCGGCCAATGCACCCCGCTGCTGCCGGCGACATTGCCGGGACATCTCTCTCTGCAGCACACGCATCCCGGGAGAGATGCCTTTGTCCCCCTTCTCTCTGACCTGAATCTCTCATGTCACACATCCTGGGGCACAGCAGACAAACCTGGCCAGATGTTTCAATTTCCTCATATTCACAGCTTTGATTTCATTAGACTAGACAGGATTTCTCCACTGACACCACCCAGGGGTAATGTGAAATGAGTTATGAACATTATCCACTCTGCAGTGTACATATCTGATGCTGAGAAAGCCTTAATAGGGTCAAGTGGAATTTCATGCTTGAGGAATCTCATATGCTTGGACACGACCCAACATTGGAAAGTGAGTTGGCTGTGTCTCTGTACAAAGGCTTTGGAGATGTAGTTCCTGGTAGAAAGCAACCACTGGTTGAGGAAGCTCGGCATGATCTGTGCTGAAAAGGAGTGCTGCGTAGGGAGGCAGCTTTCTGACATTTACATTATAAACCATTTGGTGCATTAAATGACTCTTATTCTTTTTGAAAGACTGAGGCAGCCTAGTATAGGTGTTGAGTTCTGTTTATTGAAGTGGATAAGCTGATCTACAAAGGAAAGAAAACAATATGAAGTTTAGGTTTCGAGCAAGTGGTAACCATGACTCAGCTTTTCGCATGATCTCAACATCTCAGATACTTAACAGAGAGTAGAGGATACAGCATCTCTTCCTAAATCAAAAGCTGACATTTTTGATAAAATCCTGTAAATTGTTCAGTGAGTAACAGCATCAGTGAAACCTCGCTCCTTTGCGCATCTCTTCCCAAGATGAGTGCCCGCAGGTGGCTCCGGTGTCTAATCTGGTTTAACAGAGCGGTGCCCTCAGTGGTGCATGGAGAGGATTTTCAGACGCCCTGTTTAAGCACATAAGGACTTGATGCCTTTGACATCTCCACCCTCAGTCAAACCAGACCATCACTGACTGAACCCAGGGGGTCCAGAAGTGACAGGGACAGGGGAAAGGGAGAACAGTCAGACAGAAAGAGCAATAATGTCTCATTTTGTTGAGAAATCAGGCTAAAAATCATTAGCTAATTAAGATGACCGTTTTTGCAGTTGAAGCACAGTATGTTTGTATTGATTGCTCTATACATAATCAATAATAATACTTTGCATTGCTGTGGTGCTTTTTGCATGCAATGATTTAATCACTGACCAAGCAGCACTGAGTAGGAAAATCTGATGCCTGCACAATTTCTACATAACAAGGGAGACTTGTCTGACAAAGCCTGGATCGGGAGGAGTTAACACATCGTACACACTTATCACAAAAAGAATGGGTAATTCTCTTAAGACAAAACATATTTATTTTCTTTTAGGCACAATAGCTCTACTCAATATGCACTCCTTTACATCTGCATGCCAAAGATTTGATCCAAGTCCGCTCCATCAGCTACGCTTATTAACTTTGCTTTGTGTAAATTGGTGGATTTAATAACAGAGGAACTCTGGGAGCCGAGTGTCCAGCAATCCGTTTACTGCTGGCAGAGGCCGGTTACCGCATGCTTCAAAGGAAAGTACAAGAAGCCCTTCCTAGACTTATTGGGAATAGCCTGTTCAGAGAAAAAGCCCTAATTAGTCAGAAGATGGCTTGTACCCTGAAGCACAGGAGACATTCAAAGGTAATTAAATATAAAGAAAATTAGCATGTAGTTCATGAACCACACAAGCAAGACGAAACTGTGCCTGGTAGCACTGAAGCGAACTCTTCTGGTCGCGCAGAAATTAATACTTTTGTTATTAATGTGACCTTTTCCTCAGCCCCAATTTAAGTCTGCAAGAAAAGAAGAAGTAAGGATGAGAATTCAGAAGCAACTGCAAGAGATGCCGAGACTCACCAGCGACAAACACAGTGTGAGGGGGAGGCAGAAATGGCAACTGCTGCTGGGTCCTCACCAGGCAGCCAGTGGGGCCGGACACAGGGCACCATCGCTGTGCCTGCTCCAGCCCAAAGCCCTGTGGGAAACATGCCAAACAGCGCACCAGATGGTTTCCACTTTGAAGAAAAAGGTGGAAAGGTCTTCAAACATCAGCTGAAGTTACTCAGGGGAAAAAAAAAAAAAAAGAAAAAAAAAAAAGAAAGAAAGAAAAACAAACCAAACCAAAAAATCAAAACAAATACCAAATTAATGCATTATGGAGAAGGCCATCCTCTAGGAAACACACCTGACAGGCTGTATGGGTGCAGGGAAGGGCAAGGAGAGATGCGGAGAAATGTAGTTGAAATCTGAATTTCCTATTGTACTCCAGTAACATCCTATTCAGAAGCTAGGATGAAGAGACTTACAAAGAGCCAAAGACATGCAGGAGCCTGACAAGCAAATTAAAAGTAAGCACTGAAAGGATGAGAGACAGGTAAAATGATCTTGACAGTATAAAACGAGAGGTAAAGTGTGTGTGATACAGATTATGAGAATAACAATCAAGTTATTCTCATAATGCACTTGAGTTGCATCTCAAGTGCAAATACGTACTTCTCCCCACCAAACCACACGTATGAGGAATTTAGAGAGGAGCATCAGTGCCTACAAAATTCAGTGAAGAGTAAATTCAAAACTGCATTAAGACTGCAGTGTTTGCCAGCACCTTCCACCACTAGTGCACATCAAGTTGCTGTTTTTTCCCCAAGCCATGTTACATTTTGCAAGGACGGGATGTTTGTCTGGGGAGGAGGGGGTTGTATCTTCCCCTCTCCCTCTAAGCTGCAGGTATCTTTCTCTTAGTCTGTAATATCTCATCGCAAATGTTCCTGGGCAGGGGTTTCTTCTCTCTTCTCCCTATCAGGCCTTCACCCGAGGACCTTGCACTTCATGCTATGAAAGCCATCCCACTTTTGCACTTCAATGTCCACAGTGACCTATTTTTTTCCATATAATAGTTTAATCCTTGTCTCTCTTGAAAGCGCCACCTAATTTTTATCATTGTATCTGCCCAAGAACATTGATTTTTTCAGCCCTGCTATTATTTTCAAACTGTAAATCAGTCCTCCTTTGGGAGTCCATGTGAAATACATCCTCCTACTCTCACCTCTCCTGTTTTTCTTTGCAATTAAACTTTTATGTTTGAATTCCTTGGTATTCATTACAGCCCTAATATGTGATTTCAGGCCCTTCTTCCACGTGAGCATTTCTCTGGCTTTTCGACTCCACAAGGCATGGCCCCAATGTCCCAGACAAGCCCCATGACCCCTAGGTGCAGCGGTCTCTGCTGGGTGACCATCCTCCCTGCTTCAGTGGAAAGTCTTGACCTTTTGGGGGAGGAAGAGAGGTGCATTTCCAAAATGTCATTAGTTTTCACAGGCACAATTAACATTTTTTCTCAAGAAAAATTTCAACATGTTTTCCTATGTCATTTCCATTTTTATAAACAGAGGAGGCAGAGCAGGGCAATTACCTCACCAGACCCGGCAGACAGCTCTGCTCCTGCTCCGGGTATCGGGTACAACAAAAGCACACGTGGCTAATCCCCGCCGGCAGCTAACGTTTCAGCTTCTGATTCTACCGGCTACACAAGGCAGCTAACACCCCTGTCAATGCCTGGGAGATTCGTGTGAAAAGAAATATAGGCACCTACCTGGAAAAAAAAAAAAAAAGCACTATGGAGCTATAAATCCCAAGTTAAATTAGGAAAGACCTTCCCACACAGTACTGCAGGCAAAGGAAAAAGTGAATGTATGTATAAATGGTGACGAGTTGCATGTTTGCAGCTGCTCATCTTTGAGCCGGACCCTTTTTTCTTTAATAAATATACACAGCTTTTTATATATGTCAATGCAGACATACAAAGCGATCAATAATCCGCTCCAAGAGTAGACAGCAAGCCTGAATGAGAAATTTTATCAGCAGTTTATCAAATTATAAACATGAAAGCCTCAATGTCGTCTTAAATAGCTGTACATAGCCAGTATAAATTAGGATTGACATGGCTAGCTAAGGCACTACTACTGTACAAAAAAGCAGAACCCACTTAGGTATTAAAAGACCACCACAATTATTTGCCCTTTATCCCAACTAACTGTTACAGATGCTGCACTGTCTGCAGGAAGGAAGGCAGCCTCCCGTCTCAGTTCCTCACTGTGGGTTTGGTCGCACAACTCACAGCTGGTTTCTGCCTCGGCTGGCACCATAGTCTGAAGTAGGCGGCTCAGAGCCAGCCTAGCCCAAAGCCTGAAGAAGAGCTGACCTCAGCTGCTGCTCAGCCCATCCCTCTCCCGCCACGGCCAGTCCTTGGTATTTGCAAGCACAAGCTGGAATTTTCAGAATAAGATTTTCAAAAAGCTCACTTATTTAGAGCCACAAGACAAATGAGAACAGGGTTATCTTAGCTGTAGACTCTACATGCGCTCTCTCTTGCTTCTTCCTGCAGCTCTGCCCCGGAGCAAGTCTGTTCCTCTCCTTCCCACTCCCGGGGCACAGCATCGTGTCTCCAGCCCATGGCTTCAGCTAGGTGGCTCCGGCAGGCTGGGGGACCTGTGGAAAGCCAGAAATGACACCTAACAGCTGCCTTCACCAACCACTCGCTGGGCAAAGCACAACTCTGCTTCTACTTCCTTCTTAACCCAAAAAACAGTTTATGTCAGTTTACATTTCCAAGGCTATCATGGCAAGGAAAAGTGCCAGAAAGTTACTTTTTTTTTTAAATGAAAGCTACTTTACATGTTTAGCTTCTCCAAACAAATGTAGCCTACACCATGTTTTGAGAGGCCCAAAGTCTAGCTCTGCGCAAGTGAGAGAAAAACTCAGAGCCCATATCTTCTTGAAATGCATGTTGAGTGCCTGTGATTACCAGTGGAAACGTGCCATAACACACGTCAATCTAATTTTGGAAGCAAAATGTCCAACCGGATGGTGTATTGCTAATTTTTCCTCCTTTCCTGAGATTCTCCGCAAACCCTGTCATTCCCTCCGTCTCTCCACGTCTGCAGCCATCAGAAGCACTGACTCCTGCACATTCAGCACTGGGGTGAGCTTGACAAGAGCCAGCACTCCTGATCGATGCCAGTGCTGCCGATCCTGATCTTGATGAGATTCACAGACTACAGGAGTTTGAGCCTTTATTTTCTCTCCCTCTTCCTAACCACGTCTCTGCGAAATGTCCCAAGCCACTGCTTTTTTTGTTTCTGTCACTAAGCCATTAACCTAATTAGCCACAGGAAACAAAGAAATCGAGACAGTATTTAATACGCTGAATTTCCAGAATGACTTGCTGCAGCTTTTGTCTGCACACAACAAGAAGATGCCATGCGAAGAGAAAAACTGAAAGTTTATCTAAAAATCTCTGGGAATCAGAAATAAGAAACAGATAAACACTCATTAAAAAAGCCTTTTTGGTTTCCTCATTAGCCTTGATTACTATTTACAGTCTGTTAAACATTCAAGATTTAAAATTTCAGCGTTATACAAACCTATAGTTACATAGCAGAGATCTTAAAATAGTAACACCTTGTAATTTATTTAATTTTTTTAAGGAGCTGGCCATCACTCTTTTAGCATGTATTTGTCTGCTTTATCAAGTTTAACAATTGTGGTGTGTCTCCGGACTATGGGGCTGATATAATTAAATCCTATTAACACATCAGGAATAAAATCCTTTAATAGGCACATGAGGCTTTGAGAGGCAGCTCATTCTTGAGCAGATTTAATATCCTTAAATTAAGCAAGTGTGAATGGGAGGATGAATCTTATTAAAAACTTAAATCTGATTATATTTGAAAATTATTGGTTTCTTAATGTAATAAATTATCCAATACAGACTAGAACAAATAATATATCCTAGCTTCACATAACTCCACTCTATAACAAGTGACAAACGAAATTAAGAATGACTGTGGGGCAAAAAGGAAGGTCTTTTTATAAAAGTCATTTTGCATAATGAAATACTTAAATCATTTTAACAAACACTGGGGGAGGGGATGGAAGATATATGTGCAGATGAGGGCATTAGAACAGGACTCATTTTTCCTCTTCAAAAAGGGAAAGCAAAGACAGTCGGATTGGGGGTTTTTCCTCTAAAAATGCCATTCTGACGAATTTGTTGTAAATTTTGAAAAGAAAAGCTGAAGCTTATGTTGGTGGGAGCTGATTCCTTTTCCAGAAGGCTAATGCAAATGTAAACCATCTGCCACACATTCTGCTGATAAAGCTGTACTTCTGAACAATGGACCAACAGCACTGGAATACTAAAACATTAGCTCAACATTAGGAAAAAGTTTTGAAAGAGATTATAACTGCCAGAAAATAGAGGTATTTTACTTGCCTTTCATGCAAAGAGAAATTATATAGTGTATATATACAAGTAGATGTATATAGACATTTTTTTATGTCATATATATAGAGCATAAATGAGGAATACTGAGGAAGAGGTAATGATGGCTGTTAACAGGATCCGCTGCTAAGGTATAAAGCACATGAAATCATGAAAGTAAACAGAAATACCTCAAAACTTATAAATCGTATTGCTACTTTAAATGAAAATTGGAGATTACTATTAATCATTGACTACTGAATATGTTTAGGTCTCTTCCTTTTAATATTGGGTCATCACAAAGTGCTTGCAAGTAACAGCCAAACGAGCAGTAGTTTGACAATCAGTAGTCTGAGGTCTTTAATCAGGATAGTGGACACTATCCAAATACTAATGAATCAAATGGAAAGCCCCAGTGTATTTTTTTATCTGGTCATATGTGACACATTTATGAATGGAAGAACTGGGGACCAGAAAGCTTTACTTCCAAATCAGTTTAACCGAACTAATTTTCTGTGAATGCATGCAAACAAAAATAGTTAACATGAAGAAAACACCACAAAAATGTTTTTATGGAGATAAAAAATTGACACAACTGATTATAAAAGATCATAAAACTACACAAGTGATTAAATAACATGCCCCAAAATCATTTCTTAAACTGATTATGGTAGGCATCAGTAGAAGAATCTGGAGTGAAACAGTTTGTGGAATTTCTATTGTATAATGCAACAGCTTAAAAGCATCTCCTTATTTCACGGCTGTAAAATACTCTTGAGTGCATTCCAGGCTTAGCATAGGACACCATGTATGTATCCACCCCAACAACAGATCCAGATATAATATAATGATGTAATGTGATCTTACAATGCTAATAGTTTAACCAGAATACTTTGGTATCCACTAGTGGCGCCAACTATGTTAATTATTCAGGCATCAAGCAAGGGATGGGGGGACAAAACAAGTTTAAATATCTCTAAAATGCAACACCACTAACGCGATAAATTTATTCTTTTTTATACATACCTGCCTACTCGAGCTGATGTTGCTTCAAACTAAGCAGGCAGCAGTAAGAGGAAGCCTCAATAACCCAAATCTCAGAGATATTTACATGGTTCTGCAAGTCCATCTCCATGTGGACTTCTGTAATTTGAATGTCTCTTTAGGTAAAAAGTTTATTTAATTGCAGAAAACAGGTATAAGTGTGACTTCTTTAACAGTAGTTGTCTTGATCTTCCTAAAAATTCAGGTTAAAACAAAATGAAAATTAGTCTTTCTGTGATTACTGCTTTGATTTGTATATGTATTTTAGATTACCAGCAATTTCCCCCCATTCTCTTTTACTTATTTAAGTAAAATAGCAGATATATATGTGTTCAATAAACAAAACAAATAAAAAATAGAATAAACAAAGTAACTCTCCCCCACAACCACCTTTTGTTGCCAGTACTCATTTCTCTTTAAATCTGAGGCAAAAAACCCCAAGAGTTCTGGTTGTTTCTTAGATGGATGACAGATTTTGTTCTAATTAATCTAGAGCACTGTGTATAGAAACGACTGCAAAAGCAAACATGTCTATTAACAAAAAGCAGTGATTACTGCTTGGCATTTAGCCAGTAACTCTACATAAGCAATGAATTGATGCCTGCAACTGTCTCAGTGCCATATGGGTTCTGCTGTAGCAATGAATTGGATCCAACGCAAGGTTAAGATGTGTCAAATTTAACTGGGGTTTAATTGATACTGGTAAAGAGGCTCTAAATAAAGAAACAGTGTGTGTGCTATTAGAAACAGGATGCATGTCAGCCTACATCTCCCAGCTTGTTGGCAACAAAACTATGCTGAGATATCCAAAGGAGTTTCCAAACTCTCTTTTTTTTTTCCTGGTTTGGTTTTGTGTTGGTTTTGGTTTTTTTGTTTGTGGGTTGGTTGTTGGGGTTTTTTTGTAAAAAGAAAAGAAAGGCAGAGATAAGAAAAACTTTAGGTTAACAGGTTTACCAGCACTAAATTGGAATTGAGAGACAGAACACTAATCACGTATACAGTGTTACCGTTCTCATACATTTCTGTTTTTCACATCCTAACAAATCTCTTTTCACAGCAATGCCAGTCATTTTGCCTGACTGAAAATCCAAGCTAACGTTTCCATTCACTTATGAAGAAAATATCCCTAAATTACACAAGTGGAGAAATCGCTCAGATTAATATTTGAGAGCCAGAAACGGTGAAGTTACCTCCAAGAAAGATTACCTTCTCTTGAACAGCAAAAAATACTACGCGAGCCCTAGCCAGGCTCAGAAGTTATTCATTGGGCACGATCGTTATTTTTGTTCCACTGACAGCTTTGCTGCAATGTGCCTTTTATACAAAGTGACATGAACTTATAGTGTAAAGGCCTGAATTGCTCCGTGGGGGTGATTAGCGCCTGGCCTGGGAGCCAGGGACCTGCGGAGAGTTATCCCCATCCCTTCTGTGTTTGGGGCGAGCCAGCGACACAGGGGTGCTGCCAACACCAGCGCTGGCCTCTCAGCCCAGGGTCATAAGCCTGGCTGGCTCCCACTCTGTAAAGGATCCACCAAATCTCACCCCGAGTGGCAGCAACCTGCAACAGAAACCCAGCACCTGTCACCGTCCAAGCCCCTCCAGCCATCTCCAAAACCACCGTGGCATCCAGCCTGCCCCCAGACCCTCCTCTCCCGTCCAGGCTGAAGGCCTACCACGCCTGAGTTTCTAAAGTGCCACTTTAGAGGCAAATTTTGATATTCAAAATAACAGCCCCTCTCTGCAGAACCTCAGGTGAGGAAACAGGAATAAAGTGACCCAGAAAGAGGAATGGAAACCACGGTCAGTCTGCAGCTTTCCCCGGTGAGGAAGAAGATGGCAACAGGAAAAACACTCTTGAGTTTTTCACAGTTTTCAACATTAATTAATTATCTGAAAATAAAGATGATTTGCTCTTACTCTTCAGTTCTCACAGGATCGGGTCCAAAGATTTCCTATCAATACCTGATGGGAGGGAGCAAAGACAACAAATCTGGTCTCTTCTTAGTGGTGCCCAGGGGAAGTATAAGAGGCAACAGGCACAAGCTCAAAAACAAGGAATTTTACTTAAACATAAGAAATAAATATTTTTATGGTGGGAATGTCCAAATATAGGAACAGATTGACCGGAGAGGTTGTGGAGCCTCCATCCCTGGAGATCTTCAAGACCCATCTGGCCACAGCCTGGAGCAACCTGCTGTAGCTGACCCTGCTCTGAGCAGGGGTTTGGGGCTGGATGGTCTCCGGATATCCTTTCCCATCACAATTGCTCTGTGATTTGGTGATTCTGTAAATTAGCATCATTTTGACACTGAGCCAAATCTCAGCTTTCATGATACAAAAAAAAATATTGATAAAGAAAGCTGATAAGTAAAAATATGGAACTGGGATATTTTTTAAGACTCCCTGTCTTCCACTTGTTACATTTCCAAATATATACTGCTTCATTCTAACTGTTCCTCATGCTCAAGTGGCAGCAGCCCATAAATATCTCTAGCTACCTTTCCTTAAAACTGTTTTGATTTACTTCCTTCAAAAAGAAAAAAGAAAGAAACCACCCATGCTGAGACCATGCTGAACCTATGCTGGCTCAACTACATCCATCTTTCATATTTTATAATTTTGCTTTGGAATTAGGGCACCCCTTTACCTTATGTTTGAGCAATGCCCACTGAAGTGATGTCCACGTTGAAAGCCAGGATTTCTAGGCATACCTCTACTAGCAGTAATAATTACTTTATTCTAAGAACTGCCTTGATATGTGAAATTCTTCAATATCTTTGCCTCCTCCTCCCAGACCAGTAGATTTCAAGTTAATGTTTATGACTAGTTTGGCATTTATACATCAAATGACATCAAGCTTTTATTTGATAGCCTTTAGTCTTTTTACGTCAACATTGAATTCTTGTGATATTCTACAGCTATTATCTATGACAACTTTTTATTATAATGTTTTATTTTTGATAAGCATTTTGATGCAATTTTGGTACTATTTTCCAGCAGTGGAAAATATTTTCTAGTAATTGTAATTATTTCTTTTCACTCTGCTTTGCTGGCAATGTTCTAATCCTGTCAGTTGCTGTCTCCATTGTTTTTAACCCTGCAGGGAGTAGTGACTGGTTGACATATTCCGCAAAGGAACCGTTTACTGTAAAAGGACATTGTTCCATTACTTATATTAAGAAACAAAGACAAAAAAACAAGTCAGGGAAATAGAGTAAAACCAACTGTATCTGTACAGCTAATGTTTGATATTTGTCAGGAAGACGTAACAGAGTTGTTGTTCTCTGTATGCAGACAGGGGAATCAATACTATTCCACAAATAAACCTATGACAAAGAAGAAAAAGTTGTTTGTTGCTTATTAATGCTCAGTAATATTATGTGCTCTATATATTTCAAGCAAAATGCAAACCGCAGTCTCATGCAGCAAGGAACACAAGGACGAAATAATTATTTACTACTGTGTCTTTAATGCCCCACTGACTGTCTTGCCTGAAAAGAAGCTTGATTTTCTTCCTCTCCATCCTTTCAAATGATGTGTGTGTCTGAGAGACAAGAATGCCATGTTACTGCCAATTCTCTAATACACAGTCGTGTACACTGGAAATCAGTATGGAACACTGCACTCACATCTCCCCTAACTTTTTGCAGCCTTTAAATTGCCAGTCTTCTGACTGCATTTCTTCAAACAATATTGACATCTGACTGATATCAATCAAACCTATTGCCCTTTGATGTCAGGATTCACAGAGTCATCCCACTTGACTGAATTTTGATTACCTCTGCATTCAGAAAAGTAATGTGTTCTTCAAAAAATAAAAAAGTGTATCCACTGTGCATATTTAATAAAAAGACTATTGGCTCCTGTATTAGGAAAATAATGCCAAAACCATTAACTTTGAAGCTCTAACTTTGTGTGCACGTTTTGCTTCCTGAGTGGAGGTAAATTTTTCATAGTGTAGTAAAGAATGGAGAATAAACATTTAGAGATTTAACCTCTAATATCAGGTTTTTGTCTGTTGTGGCTCCCAAATTTCCTACATCCCACTAGTCCTACAGTACCAGTATAACAGGGGATGTGTACCCTGCTATGATGTCCAGTGCTAGTCCATATGTTTCACAGCAGGAGAGATGCTTCCACTCATCTTTTTTTGGATTTTTTTTTCCTTTTAACTGGTTGTACATTAAAGCACAATTCAAAGACAGAAGCATTTGTTCAACAGGAAAAAAGAAAAACAAAAACCTACAACAAAAAACCACAAAAAAAAAAGAAAAAAAACACAACCAAACAAAAACAAACAAGAAAAAAAACCCACAAGATCAGATTCCCTGTTGTGTAAGTCAAATGCAAAATGCACTAGCAGAGGCACAAAGGAAGGCAGTCCAACTAAAAGCCCCTAAACCACGGCATTCAGTCAGTCCATGTGGATATGAAGAGGGACTGGATAGCTTACAACAAAACATCAGATAAGAAATGGCCTATGAAACTAGCTGAAAACTAGTCATAACTTGGAGGTTCTCTAATGCCAGGAATTTGGGGGCTGGGGTGTTTTTTACATTTATGTTTTTCACATTTATGTTTTTCCTGTGCTTTACTTTAACTACTGCAGTATTCTTTTTCTCTTTGTTCTTCTCTTTGCTTCAATCAATGCATACCTTTCCCTCAACAAAATAATAGACAACTGCAAAAATTACATCCATTGCTGCCACACCCACCTCCATCCCTCCACCCTGCCAGAATGAAGGCAAGAATAGCAGGTTCCTATCTGTAAGTCAGAAGAAGAAGTATCAGCAGAATTACCTTTGCAAGCATATATTTTAGAAGCTGTCCACACAAACAGCCTTCTTTCAGTTTGAGGCTGAGCTTAAGTACATTTGTTCTACTACTGAACAGGGAAGACCAATTCCAGGATATGAGATCAAAGATAGCCTAAGCATATAAAAGATAACTGTTCACAGAGTAGGTAGAGACTAGCAAAAATCACTTTCTTCTTAAATGTCTGAAGTGCTGAGGAAATAGGGAAGATTTGCAACCGTATGAAAGGAGAGCAACCCAAGTCACCATCAGGTGGAAATTGTTCCTGAACCTGTGGATAACAGAGCTAAAAGATTAGTTTCAAAAAAAACCCAAAAGAGATCGTACCTTAGGCAGCTAAAATTCTCATCTTTTGATAATAAACTACTAATTACAAAAAAAAATAAAAAAGAAAAAGAAAAAGGAGAACAACAATCTTCTGTATCTTCCTAAGCTTCCTTTTTGGTTGCTTATGTAACTGAGTAGGTTGTAACAGTTCTCAGCTTAGTTACTGGTACCCCTGGGTTACAGTACCTACCTCAGCATCCTGCTTAGACCCACAAAATTAGCACAGCTTTGATGGTCTGTGTTTCAGGCAACGTTGACTGTCTTTTGCTTATGTCCCTCATGAAAATTCAAGTCTTTTACCATGCTTAGCTTTTGCTGCGCTCTCACTCCATCACTGTTGCCAATACATAAAGTTCCTTGGCACATCAGGGCAGACAAACTGTTTCTCTGGATGGCTCATTTTTCCAGAAATGACATGTGTCACAAAGCATCTCAGATTCCTTAAACCCTGCATTCATTCCCAGCCAGTCAATATATTCTCGTGCCCTTGTATACAACCTTCAGTCCTTGAAAGGAAGAAGAATTAACTTTTATAAAATCAATCCTCAGTATTCCTAGCGTAACTGACTCTACTGTCATACCTAAAGCCTCTGCTTCTTCAAACAGCCTCCTGATCCTTTTGGGATGGGGGGGAGTAAAGGATAACACCTGCTTTCTTAATTCCCATCCTCAGAATAAGTATTTATGGAGGTAGAAAAACTCTATGTCTTCAGAATTATGACCTCCTTTAGCCAGAGACATACACTCTGAGCACGCTCAGCATCATTTTAATTTCTGGGCCAGGCAAACTGCCCCAGTCACTCTTTGCCAAGTCTGATCAGGCAATGAGATTTGCTTAAGGCTATACATAATTCTCAAAATTGTACTTTGAAAAATGATTTTAACTCAAAAGGCTGGTGGATTTTTTTTTTATTCATTTCAGTCTAAATGGCTTATGGTGACACATATTTCTATTGGTCAGCTAAATTAAAAGACTGGATCTGCCAGACATTACAGTACAAGTAGTGCCAATCTGAGAGAAAAAAAAGAAAACCCCACAAGATTTACAACTTCTACAACTTACAACATTTATATCTCTGTTAGCCTTCTTTCTTAGTCTGCCTTCTCTAAGGCCAGTAAAAACTTCTTTTGAGTTGTACTTATGACACAACTTCTAATATATTAAGAGAGAAATATCAGTATGAATTTTCTTTGCTTCAAAGCGGTGTTCCTGCAGACACCCAGGCTCCCATCCCACCAGGAAACATTTCATGCATTCAGTATCCATCACAAATGCTCCACTTACGATCCCAGCCAGTGTTATTGCCTGGCTGAGTGTGTTTCAGCAGAAGCACCAGGTGCCAAGGCACAGACCTGGGGAGCGGAGGCGAGGGGGGCCACCCTCAAGCTCCTCAATGGGGACCGATGTGGCAGAGCCACCCCCACCATCCACAGCCATCACAGTCCAGGCACACAGCAAGGGGGGGCTCCCCAAACCAGGAAAGCCACAATGCTCGTTGCATTAGAAAATGACTTTCCATCTGGAAGCAGAAAAGGCCGTAGTGTTACAAAGATCACCGTGTTTCCTGTTTTCCCAGCTCCTCTCTGACTCAGCCTCCCTCCTTCTTTTTTTTAATCTAGGGACGCATTTGCCTTTCTCCATGAACAAAGAATAATACATAGAGCTCAAGCATCAAAATCCTTCAATCTATAACCGTGTGTATGAAGTGCTTAACAACTAGCACAAAAGAGCTCCTGAATGACAGTAGGAAAAGCACAAATATGACTGAAAAGGCATCTACAAAATTAAGACTCAAATCTTTGGCACTTCCTAAAAGCATTGCTTGCAAGAAAATTGCACTAGCATGGGGAGCAATGCTGCTCCAAAATAGTGACAAAATAGACTAGTGGTAGATGACAGGTAGGTTTTGCATCATTCAGAAAATAAAAATTAAAAAATAAATAAATAAAATCTGGGGACCTGAGCATGGTATATAATAACATGGAATGGCTATTATGTTCTGGTCACCTGTTACAGAATTGTTACAAGATGACACCTGCTTTTCAGAAGTAAACCATACTTAAATCAGGCAGTTTTCATAAATCAGCAGCCTTATGAAGGATTACACAATCTATATTTTTGCCTTTCCATTTTTGAATGCAGAATACAAGTCCAGTAGTCATTACAAAACATAGCCAACCGTGGAGTAATGAGGGCAAATACTGCTAGAAGGACTTCACCTGCTCCTGGTTCCGCCTGTGCAACGTGCTCACATCTCATACATTCAAAGTAGGTGAATCACCCGTTTCGTTCATTATTACAACCCTGATTTGAAGACTTTCTAGATTCTTTGCTAGGCCTGTGCATTCGCAAGGAAAGCTTACTCCAAGCTATCCCTTTGACAGCACATGGACCACCACAGCACTTCTTGGAAACCTTCGCTCCTTGCAGGGGCTCCAGCTCCAGGACCCCAGCACTCCTGCTCGGGTACGTAACCACTCGCAGGACAGGATGATATATGGCACTGAATATTGCTGTGAAGAGAGAAGTATTCTCTCTCATGCATGCGTGTGTAAGATTGGGCTGCAATCGCCAACAGTCCTTTCTATTTAAAATTTTAGTCCCTTCTCATATCACCTCCAGGGACCAGTAGAATAATAGAGATATCTGCAAAGGGGAGCAAGAGATCTTTACAGGTCCTCTTGCTCTACCGTAATTTACTGCCTTTACATCCCATCCTGATGGCTGGTTGCTTCCTTCATCACCACCGTGCTTTTTCCATTATGACAGAAAACAATGAGGCAAGAGGAAAAGACCTGCAATCACAAAGCAAGCCAGCGATAGCCCAGCTAATAACATGAAATAAAACACATTGTGCTTCCCTGCTCCTGTGAGAGAAAATGATGAAGCACAAACCCAGTCCTCATCATTCAGCAGGCTGGCTTAAGGAAAAAAAAAAAGAAAGAAAAAAAAAAAAGAAGAAGAAAAGAGACACTACATGATAGCATAATAGTTGAAGAAAAAGATTTTGGATAGTGTCACAGAAATTGTTTTATTTTCTGTATTATATAACTGGTGAGTTTTAGGTCTGTCTTTGTACCCACACCTGTGAAGTTGTCAGACCCAATAAAAGCAAAGGGGTACTACTACAGTAGTTGACAATAAATCACATTCTCAGCCAGCATTAATAGCATCATGTTTCAGAAAGCACATGCATGTTCTTTTTTGCACATGGATTATTCCCTCCAATAATTCATGATCAATTTTCTCCCCGTTACATTTCCTATGCTCCAAGAAATCAAATGATGACTGCAATGTGGAAGGCAGTTGCTTTCTTCTGGTCACCTATTTGCTATAAGACTGCTCAAAACAGCAACAACTTTATTGTGTTTAGTCTTTTCCCCCCAAAGCTAAATTGTCAGAAATATAACCCAATAAAATAAAGGGTGTCTTTTCAGACCATTTGAAGGTCTTTCAGTAAAAAAAATTATTTTTTTAGTAGATTTTTTACCATTTTTTCCAAAATCAAAAAGAAGTACTTAGCGCTTTCCACAAAAACAAAAAAGGTTTGAAAAGCCCTGACTTTCCACAATTTATTGCCCCTCGTCATCTTTTCTGACAATGCCTAGATTTTGTAATCCAAACTTTTATTTACTCTGTAAACCGTCTGACTTCTTGGGAAAATATATGAGAGCAGCCAAAACCAGCCTGGAAAGCAAGAAGCCACCAGAGCCCCACAGGCAAGACATTAACCGAGGCAGGGTCCAGCGCAGCTCGGCCCCGAGTGCCACCATCAGCCGAACACCCAGCACCCAGCAGGACCAGTCACCCAAAAAGCACTTTACGTGCAGAGACGCAGAGTCTCTGGCAACACTGCTCTGAGCCAGCAATGTGCCCTTGTGGCCAAGACAACCAATGGTCTCCTGGGGTGCATTGAAAAGATCAAGGGAGGTCATCCTCCCTGCCTATACTCTGCCCTGGTGAGGCCACATCTGGAGTACTGTGTCCAGTTCTGGGCTCCAGGCTCAGGAAAGACAAGGAACTACTGGAGAGAGTCCAGCCGAGGGCTACAAAGATGATCAAAGGGTCTGGAGCATCCCTCTTATGTGGAAAGGCTGAGGGATTTGGGTCTGTTAAGCCTGGAAAAGAGAAGACTGAGAGAGGATCATCAATGCTTTTAAGTATCTAAAGGGTGAGTGTCAAGTGGATGGGGCCAAACTCTTTTCAGTGGCGCCCAGCAACAGGACAAGGGGCAATGGACACAAACTGTAACACAGGAGTTCCATCTGACAGGAGGAAGAACTTCTTTACTTTGAGGGTGGCAGAGCGCTGGAACAGGCTGCCCAGAGAGGTGGTGGAGTCTCCTTCTCTGGAGACATTCAAAACCCACCTGGATGAGTTCCTGTGCAGTCTGCTCTAGGGTAACCTGTTCTGGCAGGGGGTTGAACTAGGTGATCTCCAAAGGTCCCTTTAGAGGGGGATTCTGTGAAGAGGTGACACGCAATTGTATGATTTGAGTCGCTTTGTGTCTAGGCGCTCAAACTGGACACAAAGTGAGTACCCTCAGGATTACAGAGTGAAGAGATCTAAACCTCTTCTACCACAAACATGTTTTTCACTCCCATGATTTTATAATTAAGTAAACACCATTTTTTAAGAATATTGCAAAGCACTTGGTACAAGTCAAGTAGGTATATTATCAAACAAGGGGGGGGTTTTCTTCAAATTATTTTCTTCCATCTTAAATACATAACATTACATTCATTTTGTTTTTCTTTTTTTCTTTTTTTTAGCTCTTAGTGTTATCTCTGCCTTACTGTGCATACAGAGACTACATATTCTTCACTATTTTATAGAGGAGCTCTTCAAAAATAAGCAAAGGCATAAGTCAATTTATTAGATACAGAAGTGTATTAGCCCCTGAAACTGTAGCTTCCCATATTACTGTAGGTCCACATTTCTTTTCCGCATTTTCATTTTTATCAGTGTTTCATCAGAGTACAATGATGAACGGATGTTGCATACCCCCAGGCTCACAAGCACTTGAGAAAAGATCTGCCATTATAGGAATATACAAATGCTTGATTTTAATAAATGCACTGTGTCATGCAGCTGTATAGAGCTGACATATATAACATATCAGTATTACAGGCACACACATATATTATATAATTTCATTCTAATAATGCATTTATACCCCGATTTATTCAAACTGTAAGTGATGAGCTTAATTATAAACAGAGACAAATTAAGAAGTCCATAATAATCTTCAGCTCAGAGGCCAGTACCTAGTGTGGTGGCCTTCTGCACAGGGATGAATTTTCCTTTTAAAAAACACTGTGCACCATAATTTGGAAGGAAATAACCTCCTTTGTCATGTTTGCATCTATCCAGCAAAAGGAAGCTAGTGATTAATGATTGAGATATTTTCCACAATGAAAGAATCCACTTCCTCCATATACTTTGATTTACTCTCTCTTATTATTGTGTTGTATTTTGATAAAGGACATTGTACCTGTCTATCAGGCCTGGTCTTAATCTTCGTAACTAACCCAGCTCCTGAAATACTCAGGCTTCACACAAACCATTAGTATTTGTACACAACCCCATTACCAGCTGCTGCAGAAATAAAGCAGCTCCTTGCAGCCAGGCTACCCTTTTTAAAAGCCTCAATATTTTCTCTTATAGGGAGAAATATAATCAAGACAAGCCACCAGAATTCATCCTGCAAAGTGATATTCATTGTATAACTTTATGGCAGAAACTTTATTTCCTGCCAGTTGCCAATATATTGGGTCACAAGTTGCTTGCTCTCAAAATCAGTACAACTGATTTTTGTCCTCAAAGGCTTTCCAGTACCCCCAGTCATGGGGAGATTCCCCCATTCGGTGGTGCCCAGCGGGATGGTTTGCCAGGGAGAGGTTTGCTGCGAGGGGCAGCAGTGGGGGCGAGGAGGCTTGCCCTGCCACCACCACCACAAGCCAGCACCATCTCACGCAGGCACAAACACCCACCTGGCAGGGATCCAGCCCACTCTGACTGCAAATCCACACCTTCCTAAAAACATTGAGCGTGCAAAGCCCTTCCTTCCTCGTCCCAGGGGCTCAGCACAACAGAGCCAAAATCCTAAACCTCCACGGCCACCTCAGTCTTCTTCCAATCCCGTCTCAGCTGTTTCTACCTCAAGCTATCTCAGCAGACAGCAGGGACACCTTGCGTCTCCCATAGCCTGAGCTCCACACCCAAGCTCAGGACAAAAGTCACACCAGCGGCTATGGGCAGGGTGGCTCCTGCCTGTGAGACAGAGAGCAGCCCGTGCAGAGACCCTGGCCAGGGCTTCCAAGCCACGTTTAACAAGAATGCTACCACCAGCTTGGCTATGACATTTGCCTAAATAAAAATTAAATAATAATAATAATAAAAAGATTTTAAAAAACCCAACTTAAACTCTTATTTGACTGCTTTACAAACACTTGTTGAATGGAGACTACAACTTGCCAGGAGCACGTGATGCTCCAGGAGTCCCTGCACCACCCCTCAGACTGACTAGCAGCATTTATTCCCTGCAGCTTATTGCTCGAAATGGGATAAATGCTGGAAAATCTCTTGACTCACAGCACTTAGGAGCCACAGTACAAAGCAATGTTTGTTTTGGAAGTAAGATTACAACATATACAGTGATTCATAAATATTTGCATTTTATAATTGTTTCTGCAAATGAGTTGGCAAGTCAATCCGCACAGGGACGGGATTCTCCCCCTACAAAGGGGATGAGCTACAGAATTTTAACTAGTTCCTTCTTAGTGCCTGTGAGCCCTTGTCACTTTTCCTCTCTCAGACCTCTTTCTTCATGATGTGCAATGGAAAATTTACTACTTTTTCCTTTATATGTCATCTCAGAGATGTGTGGGAAAGGCAGCCATTCCCAAAAAGCATCAGGACTGGCAGGAACAAAGTGATGGCCCATTTTGAAAAAATAGGTGTTTCATTCAGACCTCTGCAGTCCCTTCCCTGTATCGTACCAGAGAGTGTATATACTTAAGGTGATGCTGCCACAAAGAGGCAACTTGCTCCAGCTCTTACAGCACACAGAAATCCACCCATCAGGTTCCAGACAGAAGGACAACCAGTCTTACAAATACTATCTGCAGCGATATTAAAGAAATCCCTATTAATAACTGGGGAAACCAGAAGAAGCTTAATTAGCCCGTGACACTAGGATAACGCACACCCAGACTGCAGGAAGAGCACCCTTGAGGGTATCTGGATTACCAGTCCCACATGCTCTCCTCATCCTGTCTGACCTCAGGCTAGAGATCTCTCCCCAGGCTGCTGAAGAGCAAATCAAGTGTATATGGAGAGCAATTAGAGTCACTTCTCTCTCTTTCCTCATACACCATGGAAAGAAAAGGAGGGAACTTCCAAAGGTTAAAAAAGAAAGAATCCAAGTCACAAAACAACCACCTCACCGCAGCCCAATAGTGAGGTGGTCAACCTACCACTGCACAAAGCAGTGAGAGTGTTACGTGGAGACAAAAAAGCACCTACAGCTGAAGATCATGGCCAAAATGCCATGGGACAGCCCTCCACTGTGCCTTGTGGACATGCTACTCAGCAACCAGGTTGCTCTTCCAGGTCTCCAGCACAAAGGCTGCCTCTCTTAGAAGAAAGAGACAATGGCATGTGCAGGATTCCACTTTGTAATACTCACGCTCAAGCCCTACTCTCCCCCACTCCTTTCCACATACTCCTCCACCCAGACAAAACAGTATACATATTTTATGGGTTTGCTCTTTTTCCCTGCACTGAGTTGGACTCTCAAAGTGAAATTCAGGCAAGAAAATGTCAGGCAGACGTTGGTGCTGCAAAACCCATCACCTGGTGGCTCCTCCTGCTCTACCAGAGGAAAAGTGCTGTCTAGAGGACAAGCTTGCTTGTTGAGTAAACCAGGCTGAGGGCAGAGAAGATAAGCATGCTTAAAAATGAAAGAAAATAAGTAAACTTACAAATATCACAAAGAAACTACCCATGTTTACCTCCCTCAAAATAAGTCCTCCATTACTGAAACAACAATCAAGGCCATACAAGGAAGTCCAAATGTGCTTAACCTAAGCAACCAGAACTGTTTCAGACCAAGCACCACCAAAAGCACACACACACTTAAACTGAATGCAGAAGAGGTTTCCTTCTCCATTTTGGACATCAGCTCCTTTCTCTCCTCAGCCAGTGTACCTGGCAAGCTCCCTGAGATGTCTCCCAAATTCCAGCAAGTATACCAATTTCTGATCATTTGAATGAGGCTGTTGCTAAGCAACACCTTTTCTCTCTCTCTTTTGCCTTTTTTTTTTTTTGGTTCAATTACACTTAAAAAATCCAGGATGTGCTGGATGTGAGCAGAGAGAGAAGATGTTGCTTAAAGTTTTACTGATTCTATCACAGATGGTCTAACAAAAAAAAGTTAAGATTCAAAATTTTCAAGTTTTTTTGCCAAAACAACACCTGAAAAGAAGCTCGCTCCTGTGGGAGACTAATTGTATTTCCTATATTCTTCTCAGTCTTCAAATGAAAAACAAGTTTGTTTGTTAGTAATATGATGTTATTGATTTTTACGTACAGCCCATCTTATACTTTTGGGGGTTCCAATGCTCATCATCTTTTCTAGAACCACCTGTTCCTTCCCAGCCCTAATTCTGTTCATGTGTGTGAAGGACGCTTTTCCTTTACTCAGTTATTGTAAATATGTGAAATAAAAAATCCACATAAG
Organism: Gallinago undulata; assembly: GCA_026546715.1. Lineage (NCBI taxonomy): Eukaryota > Metazoa > Chordata > Aves > Charadriiformes > Scolopacidae > Gallinago > Gallinago undulata. The sequence goes on from JAOTQQ010000004.1 coordinate 14,843,722, forward strand.
AGATGACCCAAAGCATGCAGTACTAGTGGGGGATTTTCTTTAATTTCAACAGATTTTGAATCATACCCTAAGAAAAGAGTCAGGCCTTTTACAAATTTCCTTGTAGACACTGCACATAAAATTATGAAGCCGTTTCTGTAAAGCGGCTCATTAATTTAAAAGGGTGGCTGATCCCTGAAGGGAAGACCCACTTCAACGGGAAGGTTCTGATGTCACACCGGGATTTCATTAGTGCACCAGCTAGAAAAGATGCTAAAATAAAATGTAAATAACTATGTAATTATGCATGCACTACAAAATGGAGCGCCTCCAAAGTAATTAGAAATGTCCATACATGGCAGTCGGAACTGTTCGCTGAGCACAGAGGGTTCGTGCTCTCCAGCTATGACAACTGAGTGATCACGGGGAATTTCTAGGCTGCGATGGGGCAAAAAAAGGGATGGCATTTCCTACGTGGGCTGTCTGCAGCTAAATTTAAATTAATAAAATTACAAGGGATTGAACCAATGCCAAACCAAGACATTCTGGGTTTGTTCTTGACTATGGGAGACACACATTAAGAAAAACTGAAACCTTACATTAGCTAGAGATAAAACTGGATTGTTTTTAACAGAGCTGAACCTAGACAAATATAGTTCTGTACATTGCCAGTGAAAATAGTGGGAGCTACGAGAGACGATGAACACAGTGAGAAGTCAGGAACTAAGATGTTTCCCCTTCCCTTCACCAATTAAAATTTTCTTTTATTTTCATGTCATTATCCTACCTGTAAAACCAAAGGATTCAATGTAAATGCTTCATTATTTTTTTAGAACTCCTTGTTAGACCTTTTTAATCCTTGGCACAAAGACATGTCATTTTGAAATTATTTTTCTTCTAATGAAAGTACCATCTTTGCTAGGAGATGTAGGAAACTTTCTTTGTAGAGAATACAATTATGCAGAATGGCACAAATTTTGCTGTCATTTGTAATCCTAAAACTCCCGTGGAGCTATTGAAGCTACATGGGCATTTCAGAGAAGAATCTATTTTAACTTTTAGACACTCTCCACTTTCTTTACAGCAAGAGCTGTCACTTCCCACTCAATTCTTCTGCTAAGACATCACTTCTCCTCTGCTGCAATCTGAACCGAGCGCTGTTCTGTCACAGCGATGTGATGCTCCGTACCTGGGCCAGAGGTGTTGTACCTTAAGTGGGGTCACACCTGTAGGAGCATCATTCGCAGCCAGCACAAACACTAGACAAGGCTCCTCAGCCTTGCAGTTTCCCTTCACAAGCCTCCCCTCCATTTTGAGTTAAGGACTGGTACGCTGGGGAAGAGCCCCTCATATCTCTCATTCTTGGCTGGGTATTGTGACTGCTACACACATTTTTAATTTTATTTTTTTCTTTTCTTTGTCATATCATAGTAAAACAAGAAACACCCCTCAGTTTTAAGGTTCTTTACGTTTCACAGTATTGGCACCCAAGCCATAGTGTTTCCTCCTATTGATCAACTTTCTGTGCATCATGCAAACATCTATCTTATTGTTGCCTTTGTCACATCTATCATAATTTCTTATGCCCCTCCCAGGATCTATGTGAAAATAATCCTGTCCAGTAAAGCCAGATTCCTCCTCCTTTCTTCTTTCCAGACTTATTCAAAGCCTTACAAGTCAGAAGAGGCATTCCGGTTCAACCAGCTGTAACAATTTTACATATGTTTGTATAATTCCTTATATGCCACAGGTCTCTTTTGTTTAAACTGGACTGGATTGGAAACCCATGACCACCACCTCCCCGAGCCTGGTCTGTAGATGGTTGGACTCGATGATCCCAAGGGTCTTTTCCAACTGAAATGATTCTATGATTCTCTCTTGCATCTCTAGATGGGAAGCTGAGTTTGGCAACACCTCAAGCCCAAGACCTGCTTCGAAACAGCATCAGGTCCACTTACCAGGTACCCCCTGCAAAACAAAAAAGCAGCTAACATCACACTTGTTGTAGAGATCTATGTTTTGGAGCAGACCATGCTTAAGAATAAGCCGCTTCTGCTGCGTGTTTTTAATATATTTCTCCGGTCAGGTTTCAGACATATGCTCCTGGAGAAAGCACCACGCGCTGCCCTCACACTCCCCTCAGGCCAGCAAAGTCTGCTCCATTAATAACTGCGGTTAAAAGACAAATAAATTTGAGGCAAATAAATATACTTTCCTAAACAAGGCAAGAGCTGATGGTCTGGAAGAACAGCACCTTCTGGTAAGAAGATCCCAAGATTATTGTGGGCTTTGTTGCAATTTCTGTGCCGTATTTTTAAACTGTGATTTTTGTTTACCTTGGGTGTTGGGGGGTTGTAACACAGGGATGAGTTTTGCATTCTTCAAGAGAGAGGGTGAGCAGAGTGGGAGCAAGGCAAGGATGGAGACAGGAAGCAGGGATGGAGATGCACAGCCAGGATGGAGATGCACAGCCAGGATGGAGATGCACACCAGCCTGCCCAGGCTGCAGCAGAAGGCACGGATCCTGCGACACGGGGGGACCAGAGGAGAGCTCGCCTCACACCAAGCCCCAGCCCCACCAGTAACGTATGTTACATACGTACCATGTGGTGGTTGCCATGGGAACCACCTTTATTTTCCCAGGCAGAGGACACAGATGTGTGCAACCCACCAACCTGCTCATTGCAAATTATTGCTTTCTCAAGGGTTCAGTAACTCATGAAGGCTCCTTCCCAGAAGTTGCTCGAAGTGTTATTAAATAAACTCTTTTTGGGGGTATTGTAATTACGCCTGTGCCGAGAAAGGCAGGTGTCTGCCCCGACAGAACAGGGGACCCCAAGGGGCAGGAGGTGGGATGTGCTGAGGGGCAATGGCCATTAGGTGCCCCATCCTTCAGAGCTCCTGCATGACCACGGATATAAGGGGAGCAGAAAAAGGAGGGATGTCCTATGTAGACAAATGTACCATGGAAATACAATTTCAGCTTAAATACCTTGTGAATATTGTAAATTGATTGACCAATTATAGCAGGTTTCACTGGAGCCACTATTGTAAGTCCTTAAAACCCATAGTTGTTTGTGGTTTTTTTTAATAGCATCTAATTTTAAAAACCACCTGCATGTTTAAAAACGTACCTAGATTGAAGCTGAGAATTGAGAACGGAGCATAAACAAAGTGGGTATATTTTGCTATGATTATTAAATAAGTGGTCTTTTCAGAGTTTTATAAGTGAAAAATAAATAGTTAAATAATGCATGTGTACACTGTATAGGCTTTCAGAATTTAAAAAAAAAAAGTTAGAAATTCTTTGCACATAGCATTTAGTTACCAAAATAAAATTAAAAACCAGAACAAAAACCAAAAGCAGTGCATTCACAGTCAATTACTTCTCTGCCTTAGTAAACTCTCCAGAAATAAACACATAGTTATTAAACTAGAAATCTTCTGCTCTGTTGAAGTCGAGGGGTGAACACTGGATTCCGAAAAGACAACAGATCCAAAGGGCAAAACACACTCAGATTTCCCTGGGAAGCACTTGCTGCATGAGCAGAACATTTACAACTCTCTATGTGCAGTCTTTGACATATTCTTTTTTTTTTCTTTTTTTTAGAAAATAAAGAAGCGGGGGGAGCTGCTGCTGGTTTACAGGCTACAAGACAGGATTTGCAGCATGCCATATTTTGTGTGGTCTAGCAAGATACTACTGGTTCAGGGAGCATACTATTTGCAACTGTTTTCCTGGATAATAACACCACATGCAAGTGTTTTATACCCAAGTCATATAGAAGGCTTATTATCCAAATGTATAAATACTCAAATAACCTTGTGCTAAAGCAGGTAAGAAATGCTAGAAGGAAAACAAATAACAAGAAAACATGTTTGGGAAAAAATAAAAAATAAAAAAGAGAGTGAGGGAAGGTGCTGCTGTTATTTTTCCAACACAGTGAGGTGGTTTGTGAGAAGCTTTACATTCCTGGAAGATAATGCTAAATTATAACCATACTTTATCCATTCAAATCATTAACAAGATGATTTAAGCTATCTCCTACGGAGGACTTGATCTGAGGGTAGAAATACACAGGAAAGAAGAAGGTACTTCACTGCTTGCTATATTCTGGAAGTATTACTTAAATTACATTCAAGTCATCAGATAATTATGAACTTTCTTTTCCTTTATATTTATATGGAATATTTATTGAATTGCACAGTGTGCTTTTACAATAAAGTGCTTTTTACGTCAGTTTCTTTGTTCATCCAAAATAAAACTGACAGTTATCCTTTTATAAGCTATTCTGAGAACATTTTCTCTTCTTTGAAACTGATTGATGCACTACTTTAAATGTTCCTGCAAATATCGTTTCAATTCAAGTTTCTGCATAATGTAATAAGAAGATAAAAGAATTCTATACTTCAACAAGAGACATTACAAAGCAACTAGAGACATTATCAAGGGCATTAACAAGCTCCTAATAGCAATAAAACCTTTTAACTGTCTGATGTAGAACATGCTCCCACCAAACCACCACATATTATGGTAATTGGCTCCAATTTCTGAATCTTTCATTGTAAAGTTACGAAGAGTTAGGTAGAACTGAAAAGTGAACCTGGAATCCACAGTTTAGTTCCTTATCCTTTTTTTATTATTGTTATGATGGTGTTTTCTTTATAACACACAGAATCAGCATGAGTCCCAGCTGCAGCAGCAGCAGCAGCATTTTATATTTTGCTTAATGGTTGCTGATTCTCCTCTTATTCTTGTTTCTCAATATTTAAACATAAATGGTTTTAGTCCTTCTAACAGCTTACCATTTAAATAGTATTACAATGTGTAAATTAGCCATATTTCAGCCACTTCCTATGTTCATTCACTGGGACACTGGAAGTCTAGATAACGAAATGTAACTTAACTTCAGGGCTCTAACTTACCTTAGGAAATAACGTGGGGTACATTGCTTACTTTTCTTTTTTTGGGTTCCCTTCTCAGAAACATAAAACTCAGGATTCATCCAGGATCTCATGAAAATAAATACAAAATTCAGTAAACTATAAAAAATGAAACCAGAACCTGCAGCAGAAAAGTAGAGAGATGAGAAAAGTGGAGACATGAGACTCTCTGGTGATTAACCTGCAGTGTAAAGCCATATGTCCTGCTGACATGTCTACCATACCACGCCATTCTTCACAGGCTGGCAACCTGTTTACTTGAGAAGGGCAATCCTATTGGTATCTAGGATCATGCTCCGAAAAAGAAGCTGTCATTTCATGTCTCTGGAACGATCCTGGCTCTTAATAGACAAGACACCAAGAAACAAAGTACAGCAAAAGAAACTCCAAAGGGAAAAAAACAACCAAACAACAACAACAAAAAAAAGCCCTATAATGATTCCAGGGCAAAGCTTGGTGTTCAGACACATCAAAACCTGCCAGGCTCGGGTTTTGGGGTGTATGTGCAGGGTTTACCAAAGAAATGCATGCTGGAAACACCAAAGAAGGTAACTGGACTACACACATCTCTCTCTCAAATGAGGGATGAGCAACCTCATTTCTGAAGTTCTCGCTGATGGCGTGAAAGAGGATCACTTGGACTTCACTGAAATCATAAAAGCACAGCATGCAATTTCTATCTACTCTGGAAAAGTAGTTCCACTGTTTCCTGTAATGTTTAATGGCACACTCCTTTCATTACAGTGTAAATTAAAGTAATCCTTTATTATTGCCATTATCAAAGGCTGCTTTAATTAGACTCATTTAAAGGTTTGTTAAGGTTTTTGACAACAGAGCACACAATTATTACACAGTTACAAACATGCTTTCGGCATGGTTACTAACAAACCTCCTGAAGCCTACCCAGAACTAAACTAAAATTAGGACAAACAAACTCCTTTTCCCCAAAACTCTGAATTTTTCCCATGGCAATAAAAGTTTGTGGGGGAAAAAAAAGACTTGTGGAACACCAGCAACAGGAGGAACCTGCAATGACACCAATTATGTAGGTGAAATCTTTTGTCAAAATGTTGTAATTACTGTGACTTCACTTTCATAAAACGTGAAATGGAGTTTTTGCTTGACACCAGATCCTCTGTAAATTCCACTGAAATCTGTATAGCCTTGCCTTTTCCTTATTGCAATCTACTATATCTCTGGTGTTAACTCATTAAGCATTACAAGTGGGGTATTAGCCTTGTGAAAACAAAAACGGCATCAGTCAATGCCATATTATCTTACACGTTTCTGCAGCGAATCAAAGCCTACGGCTAATGTCGGTCTTTGTCGCGGATCAGCCCTTTGAATGGTGGCATTGCAAAAGGCATTTCTACCGCATTTTAGAGGAATTTCATTGTTAAAGCAGTACATTTTTAAGGCATTATTTTACAAGAAATTAGCAGAAAGAAATGAACAATCCTAGAGCACGGGAAGGGGAATAATCAGGCACCGCAACACTGTCTTTACTATATAGTCAAGATAAAAATCTCACTGATACTGCCTTAAGAAAGGGAGACGCGTTGGTTATCCCCTGTAAACACGTTCCCTTAGATTATCGCTGAGGCTGAATGGCAGTCGAGCCCTGCCAGTAAACAAGCGGGTTCAGACCGAAAGTTTAAACCACCGTACTAATGCCTTAGAGGGGGGAAAAAAATAAAATAAATTATCCCGAGCGGCATGGGGAATTAATTAAAGCCCGCCTGACACTTGCTGGCGGGGGAAGGGCGGGGGGTCGGCAGGGGCAGAGCCCCGCACGCCGCGGGGCGGGGGCCGGGCGGGACCGGGCGGTCCGGGGGGGAGGCAGCGACAGCCGGAGCCCGACCGCCGCCGCGGTCCACCAGCAGCCCCTAGTGGAACTCGGGGAAGATGCTGCTCGAAAAAGTGGTGCTCTGCTCTGCAGCGCCCAACGGCATCGGCCTCGCCAGGTTTGTTCTTTGTAGGTATAGGGGTGTGTGTGTGTGTATATATATGTATATATATATATATGTATATCATCATAGAATGGTTTGTGGTAGAAGGGACCTTGAAGATCATCTAGTTACAGCCCGCCTCCCACTGGACCAGGTTGCTCAAAGCCCCATCCAGCCTGGCCTTCAACATTTCCAGGGATGGGGCATCCACAACTTCCCTGGGCAACCTGTTCCAGTGTCTCACAACCCTCATAGTGAAAAATTTCTTCCTGGTATCTAATCTAAACGTCTCCTCTTTCAGCTTAAAACCATTACTCCTCTTCCTATCTTCCTTGGTAAAAGAGTCCCTCTCTCCATCTTTCCCATAGGCCCCCTTGAGTTACTGGAAGGCTGCTATAAAGATCTGCTTGGAGCCTTCTCTTCTCCAGGCTGAAAACCCCCAACTGTCTCAGCCTGTCTTCACAGAAGAGATGCTCCAGCCCTCTGATCATTTTTGTGGCCCTCCTCTGGACCCGCTCCAACAAGTACATAGCCATACCAGTGTACGTGCATGGACACCCAGCAGCCGCAAATGACCCTTGTTGGCTCCATGCAGTCTGCTGTTCCCTGTGGCCCTCCTGAAAGTACTGTCTTGACTGGCTTCCCTTTGTACTCTTACCTGATTTTTCCTCCTCCTGGCATTCAGGGAGGGGGAAAAAATAAACGGGCAATGTTAAAAACACCACCAGTTCTTCTCATTAAAGTATCGTCTTTAAAAAGATTTGACAGGCAAGCAGCTGCCCATGAAGTGGGAATCCTATTAAAAACTTCCTCTTAAAAACTTCCTCAAATCATGGCCCTTGCTGTGTTTAAAAGGGCATCTATGGCATTTGGGGTGCAGTACAGCAATGCTTAGGCAATGAACCTCTTGTTTAACAAAGATACCAGGAAGACCCCTGAAGTGCCAAGCTTCCCAGGGGGTGGGGGATGTGTGCTAGGTGTCCCCAGCTGGGGAAGAGATGCTGCCCCACTCCCCCACCACACAGGAAAGCTGCAGGGCACAAATTTAGTCCTAACAAAGACTGTTGAGCTCTGCAAGCCTGAACTGTTCCTCCAGTACACAGAAAAATGAAAGTAGTAAGATCAGACAGTTTCTGGTTACAAAAATCAGTTTGATTATGATTTAGAGAGATCAGTGAAATCAAATAAATCACTGAAAGGAGGATAAAAAGCTCCTTTGTAAGTTGCTACTAAATGTCACTTTATTTGAACAAGAAAGGGAGGAATGAATGTGAGGAAAGCAAACAGTGTGAATAAACTCAGCCCTAACTAATGATTAATAATTGCTACTTACCTGATATCAAAAGGCACCAGGAGAGCCCTGGGGGACAGAGCCCTCACAGGCACCTGGCTGCTGTACAGAGACTCAAGAGGGCTCGTGCTAAACCCCAGTCCGGGGGTCATCAGGCTCCTGCATGTCGTGTCTCTACACATTCTCCTCTACATCCTCCTAATCCCCAAAACACAGAGCTCTGGACACACCGAGCATGAAACACGGGAGCTGCTGCTCAGCGCTGGATGGGCAGCTCAGGAGCTCAGGCCCCCCCACAGTGACCCCTTGGACGTATGTATCTTGCAATAACCTCCTCGTGAGGACACACCAAACCACCACCACCTCTCCTAATCCTGCCTCTTCCCTCCAGACACAGCCGGATGCTGTTCCTGATGCTGTTCTTAACTGCTTAGACACGTCGCGGGGTTCGGACGGCACGAGCAGCTCGTGCGCTGCCGCGGAGCCGCAGGGACGGACTGCGGGGAGCCGCCGGGAATGTGAGGCAAAGCACATCTGCCTAAATCACGAACCCGAGCACAAGGCATGACTCATTCTTGCACGTAGGAAAGGAGCTGCTTTTGCTCATTCACGGAGCGCAGGCGGCACCAGCAGCTGAATTTTACAACCTTCTCCCCAGCTTTGTTTCCTTCTTCCTATTCAAAAGTGTGGCCCTGCATTTTACAGAGTATTCTTGAAAGTCTGCTCTTTCAGTGGAGCTGCGCATTATTCAAGATGCACCTTGACTCAGACTAACAGTTTTTTGAAAATTAGTGGGCAAAATCAATCTTTTTTAAAAAATAACAAAAATAAAACCCTCAAAATAAATAAAGAAAAAGAGACTCACCTTTGAAATCCTGATCTCAAGTTACAGATCTCTCCAGGGTCATTCCAGCACTAGAACTGAGGCAGGACTGGGCTCTCCAGGGTAAAAGCACCTGAAGTAGTCCACAGGGTTATTTTCAGGAATTAGCCAACTAGAACAAATACAAATGGTTAAATATAATCTCAGAAGTCTGCAGTGGGTAAACAGCTTCCTGCTCTAGGGAGTCCACAGAAAATCTGAAGCCTAAATGTTAGAGCCTCAGCATTCAGGTGTCCAACAGTGAATTTTTGAGCAATGTATTTGATCAATTCTTCTTCCTCTCCCCTCCGCCATGTCATAGATAATTCAGGTTGGAAGGGATGATGTGAGCCCATCCTGTCCCAGCTCTGCTCGGGACATGGTCAGCCTGAGGCCAGACCAGATTACTCAGGGCTTTGCCCAGTCTGGTCTTGAAAACCCCTAAGGATGGAGACTGCACAGAGACAGCCCCCGAGGGTCCCTGCTGCACTTCTGGACAACCCTCATGGGGAAAGTCCCTCCTGGTATCAGCTTGATCCCCTCTCATCTCAGTTTACCACCGCTGCCTCTTATACTTCTACCACACATCAGCATGACGGGCCTGGCTCCGTGTCCTCCATAACCTTCTCACTGGCAGGTAGCTGGTAGCTGCCCCTGAAGCCATCACTTCCCCAGGCTGAGCAAGGCCCCTTTCCCTCAGCCTCTCCTCACAGGGCTCCAGCCCCAGACCATCTTGGTGAGCCTTCACTTTAAGGATGTCTTTCCTTTATCAGAGGTTCTACTAGATGCAGTATCCAGATGTGGTCTAGCAAGTCCTGAGAAGAAGAGGATAATCACTACCCTCAGTTCCCTGGCTTTGTTCCTGTTAACAAAGCTCAGGATTCTATCAGCCTTCACTACTGCTGGGGCACATTCAGCGTGCCATCTGCCACACGCCAGGCACTTCTCCACAGAGCTGCACCCAGCCAGACCATCAGAGAGGAACCCCAGAGGTTCCTCCTTCCCCATGGCAGGACTTTGCTTGTCCCTACCAAATTTCATGAGGTCCCTGGCAGCCTCCTCCTCCGTCCTGGCTAGGTCTCTCTGAAGAGCAGCCCAGCCCTTGAGTGTGTTGATTGGCATCTCTCCCCCAGTTTGGTGGCACCTCCAAACTTGATAAGAGTGCACTCCACCACCTCCCCAGGTCACTGACAGGCACGTCAAACAGGCCAAGTCCTATGATAGACCCCTGGTACTCCCCTTGTGACGTGCAGAGTGCAACCCACCACCAGCAACCCTCTGAGACCCATCAGCCAGCTGGGAAGGTATCTACCTCGTCACCCCTCCATCCAGGCTTTAATATCCTGATTTGGACACTTGTTAGCATCCTTCTTTTTAGATGCTTTTTCTCCTGTACTGATGTGACATAGAAAAGAATGTCAGCATACAAACCTGCTCAACAGGCAGAATATGCAACCTGTCACTGATTTTATGGAAAAAGCCATTTCTCCCAGGAAAGAGTGGAGAAGTAAGAAAATCACAGGAGCGTCCTACATTTGCCTTGAGAGACAAGCCTGTTTACATAGTTTGCAGCATTGCCTTATCCCATAAGTGCCCCAGCAGTTTAAGGAGTTACTACAGAGTGTAACAGAGGTTTAAATACTTTACAGATCAAACTAGCAAGTAAAAGCCACACCAAGTTGCTGTCACCTGCTTCAGTGCAGACAGGGAAAGAGGTGAACACCCCCCCCATTTTCCTTTCACACCAATAACTTCCTTCTCCATCATAGCCTCTCTCCTGAGCCCTCACTGCCTTCGCCTTTCTGTCTCCCTGTGTCAAGGCCCTTACGCCCCCCCTGTCCCTGGGGTCCCCATTTCAGTTTCCCCTCTCTCCTCTCTTTCCACTTCTGAAAGGAAGCAGCTGAAGCCAGAGCGGCAAAACCAGACTTTTTCTGTGGTCAGAGAGATCCAGGTGAGCCCTTCCTGACTCTCACCCGTCTCCTGCTGGGTCTCTGCTGCAGGTTGCCTCCAACGCTTCATGAGGAACATTTTCCATTACATTTTTCATTTCCAACTCTCAACCTTTCTATCATATGATTTCAGGTTAAAACAGCAGGAATTTTGTACAGCTCATCTAGTTCAGTATGATCTTTCTGTCAGCTGCTGGAAAAAGATTAGTAGACGTTAAAGCCAAAAGCCAAAATCCAGCTGTGATTCGTCTCCAGCTTCACCCTAGAAACTTAACCTCATCCCAAATACCAGAGTTTCTCTAACTGAAACCAAAGGCTTGTACACATGAACCATCATTTGTAACCTTAACACTCGCCACAACACTCTTTCAACTACCATAACCAGATTTTCGTCAGCTGTGCATGTTTTTCAGTGATTAACAGCTAAAATAGAAAATACCATGTAGTTTCAGCTACTGAACCTGTATCTAACGGTGGCTCATCGCCCTGCAGGACTGCCAACCCTGCTTTTGCTACCGGCAAGTAAAAGAGGAATAAGAGAAGAGTCACATGGGCTTAGACCACCACCAGTGCACCCAGGCGAGGGCTCTAACCATGGCCAACAGGGAACAGGAGAACACACACACTTACGGGGGTATTTCCTCTGGCCATCTCTGGCCTTAAAGATAATGCCTTTTTATTTGACAAGAAAACATACAAAGAAGAAAAATACCTCACTGGTGTTTCCCATCACGTTTCTGAAAGAAGAAGGAAAGCTTCTGACAAAAGGAGTCCTTCCTTTTGGACTGATGGTTTACAGTTCTCCTACCAGCACATCTCTTCCAGGGGATCCAGAGCAAGATCTTGCCCTAAACCTAACACATAACAGCTCTATGACATACAATTTATATATATTTTACTGGATTAGCAAAGAGATAAATGTTATTTCTGCCATTTTAAAACTATTCCCACATTTATCAGACTTCATATATTATTCCACAGAAGGATACGTAACACACGTGATGCTAGCTATCACGTCTGTACCCTCATATTTTCCATCTCCTTTGTGTCAGAGCAGTGGTTCCTGACCTGTAGTCCACCAAGTCACAGCAACTGAGCCACAGGAAGAGGTGCGCAGCTCTGCATTGCCTTTGCAATGTTCAATAAAGTTTAATAACAAGGACACTTTATTCCTTCCCTTATTCCTTCCCATCAGCCCAACCCTTGCATCTTCATAGTTGCCTGTGGAAAGGCAAAAAATCTTGGGAGTCACTGTCTGCTTTCTGTTCTGAAGAATAATGGCTTTGTAATGGAATTTTCCACCAAGAAAATTAATCTGGCCATACGAGCAATTAGAATAACTAAGAACCTCACAAAAGTATGTCTCTGCAGCAAAGCACCCAGATTCCAGAATTTTACAAATCCCAGACACTAACTGGCTTGATCTTCTAATTTACACTGACAACACATTACAATGACCTGCCTACATCTGACATTAAGTATAATTTAATTTTTGTTAATCAACAATAAGGGGAAGTGTAAGCCCTGCATTCCTTATCTAATGCTTTCCCTCTCCTCTGCTGAGAGAGTCAGAGGATTTACCTTGCTCTGTCTATCATCATCTTTGGTAAACACCAATCACTGGAGTAAATCTGCTAAGTAGGCTGACTTCTGACTCCTTTGTTCGTATTTGTCTTGTATATAAATATGGTGCTGGCAATATTTTCTGCTGGTAAACTTCTTGGGGTTTTTTTAACCCATTAAATAAAAATGCTTTACAGAATAGAACATAAGAGAATTTCAAAGTATTATAAATATAGGATTAGGAAACTTGCCAGCAATATCTATTGCTGACAGCTGACTTTATTGAAGTTCATCAGCATTAATTGCTTCATTGTTGAATGACTTTTGCATGTAATTATCACCAGTCTAAACACAGATTGCCTCAGGTACAGTATCTAATATGATCGTGTGTTCTGAATCCTATTAAAATAACCAAGATGTAGCAGAGATTATTCTCTCCTGAACAGTAAGGAAGTGAAAGAGGCAACAGAAATAGGGGAATATTTTGCCCAGCCTAAACAGTGTTAATTTCTCTGTCTCATTCCGGGGTTTCCAGCAATGCTTTGGTGCCATAGATGCTGAAGCAAGACTCAGAGATGCCAATTCTATACCAGTGTCATTTATCTCAAGGACAAGTGAAAATTCCTGTGTCCCACTAGAAAGAAAATGCCTGAGGCATGATTGCTAAAATGGGCTTTAAACGTCATGCTATATTTTAATAGACAGAAAGATGGATACATCAATGTCTAAAATAATAATTCTTGGATTATATTTATCAGAACAAGGAAAGGATGGAATTGTAATTTGAAAAAGTCTGAGCTCCAGTATTGTGAGCTAACATCCAAGGAGAGAGGACACCCAGCCCCTTCTTTGAACTTCTATGCTGTTTTAAGATGTGTTCAAGATCTAAGGGCTCAGCATCAAAGACAAAATTTCACACTTTTTTTACACCAACCTAAAATCTTCATACCATATTACTATCCCATTCCCAAACCTTACTTTCTCAATAAAAAATAAATAAATCAATTTCCTTTCCTCAATGTACCAGCCCTTTTGAGAATTAACAGAATACACCCTGCTCTTCTGAATCATTACACGCAATAGACACATGAAGGATTTAAAAAAAAAATTAAATAAAATTTTGCAACTTTGCTTGCAGATTTATTTTAGGTCTTCAAAAGGATAATCTTAAAAGCCACAGTATCATCTTAGGAACGAGTTGCTCATCATAGAAAATTTTGTCAGTGTCAAATACCTTTTGTCAGTGTCACTGACAATCAGTGTCAGTGTATATGCCTCTGTATATGCATACCCTACCTATCACCTGCCAGGGTTCTGGAGTGACTTTTCAGATAAATTCATATTCAAGACTGTGTTTCAGCCACAGATTTAACAGCAAAGGACTTCAAAACTGTGTTATGCAGTATTTAAAAATACAGCATGAAAAGCTATACTGAATAAGGACTTTCAGCAGTGAAAAAGGATTTGACTATGGAACACAGACAGACAGCTTCAGAAATGTTACAATATTTTTAAACACTACTAAGCCGTTCTTGATTTGATGTTGTATGTTGTCAAGGGCTTTTGCAGTTCTCTTGTAAGAAAAGTAGCTGCAGACATAAATGCTTGAATAAAGACAAGACTTGTCACACATTACCTTCCCTTACCCCTCCCCACGTTGCTTTTTCTCTCAAGTTTATTAGCATTAATAACTGGAAGCGTTGATGTAGCCTTTTAGGGTATTAGACCAAACCTGTAAATTAATGCATTGGTTCATCACAATTCATTAATCAAGCCTGTGCTGGATTTAACAGACAGCAGATTATTAAAGACACCAAATTACACAGACGAAAAAACCCAGCTCCCAGAGGGTCAGATGTAATGTGAATGGTTTTGCATAAAACCATAAACCTGCTATTAAATTAAAAACAGGCAAAAATTATGTCCACTGCTTATCTAAAGTAATTTTTTTTTAAAAGGGATGTTACGCTAATTTACTTCTTAACTGGTCCTGGTTACACAGCAAAGGACTAAAGGTTAACTGCAATGGCTCCTCTGATGCTTGGTTAAGCAACTTACACTAACATATCCTGACTGAGGTGAAGAACTTAATGAAATTACTACTGTAATTCATTACTAATGGAAAATTGTCAATGCTTTCAGCCAGCAGTTCACACAAATTTTCTGCAGACATGAAGACCTGGCGCTGTGACTCATGCTCTCAGACTTGCTACTCTTATTTCAAGCCCTAGCACCATTCATCACAGCCGAACTTTCTGCCATGCTATCCAGCAAAGTTGAGCAACCTTTGATCTCGATAGCTGAGGTCTTTCTACTGCTGTGACATGGGTTTATGAAGGAAGAAAAAAATAACATGTAATTTCCAGCATCAATCTAAAGAATGCTAAAATAGAGAGAGAAGAGAGGCAGAATCACTGCAACCAGCATCCAAGGTATTAAAAACACAGGAAGGAAAGACTGTAATTTGCCAACTAATGATGCCAAAAGCAAACAGTGTAAATTTTATACATTAATTACCAATTTAAAGGACAACATTTATAAGTAGTAGTGAACACTAACAGCCAGTGAAAAGCCTGAGGAAGATGGGTATGTTGTGCTACATAGTCCTGGTTTCCCTTTCTATTCTTTGCCAAACTGCAAAACAGAATATCAAAGTGAGATAGGATAGCAAAGTTGTCCATTCCATAAGAGATTCATCTGTGACTACCGTAATAGTTGTCACCTACATATAGCAAGAATATGTTTTAATCAGTGACTTTGACATTAATACAGTACTTAATATAGCTTGACTGCATATCATATGAAACTCCTAATAGGAGCATTCTTTTATGTTAATTTACCGGACAATGTTGGTTTATGGTTGTGAAGAAAGCTAACAATCTTTATGACATTCCCATTGATTTTCTTTTTGTTTGTGAGCAAGAAAGACACTGTTTCTGATGGCCATATATATCCAATAGACAAGAATCTGTAGTATGGTTCCCAACAGAGGAGCAGGGTTAAATTATGCAAACAAAAGTTAAAGTTTGAATACCAGAACAGTTTTCTTCCATGGAGAAGAGCAGAATTAAAAGAGGCAGGGAAATCCTTACCAATACAGGAACTCGACAAAGCACCCAAAGCTGCTTTGACTCTGTTCTGTGCATCCTACCATGTAAAATCAAAAGATCTGGCACAACAGGAGTAACACCAGCGTAGAGAGAGATTTTAGTGGAAGAAGCCAGCACGTTTGCTGCCACATCCTTCCCTCCCTCTGGGGAGTGGGCTCTGCATGGCCAGAAAGTCCCTGTACATCACCTATTTTGACACATGGTCTCCTAAGGAGAAGCCAGTGCAAGAAGAAGTCCCAAGGCTGTCGACCAGGGAAGAGTCCCTCTGCAGATGCTTGCCCATCCACAAGCATTCCATAGCTGCTTTCAGGGACCAAGTGCTGAGGCAGACCAGCATCCCTGTGCACCCCAAATTGTGTTTCTCAGGCTAAGGTTTTGCTGAGTTCAAAAATTACCTTTCACTGAGTTATGAGAAATGCTATGACAAGAACTCTCTCTCACACTCCAGCTAACCCTGGCACCACAGCACACACCAGGAGCAAAGCAGTGCACAAGGGGGTGCCTGACCACTCCACTTTGCAGTTGTTACTCCCACAAATTAGTACAGTGGCAGAGCTCAAAAATTAGGCAACACAACCTATAAATCAAAGGAATGATAAGGTCTTCCTGGAAAAAGGATGCTCAGAATGTATATAATGTAAAAGCCTCTAACCATGTTTTTTAATACATAAAAATTACATACACTTCTAAGCTAATTCTCATTGAAATCAGCTGAATACTTTGTGTACACATCTATACTCAAAGACCATAATGTACTGTATCAAGTACAGTCCCTTTGCTGGTATCCTCAGCAAATCTCTACTTCAGACACTGGACTCATAACATCTTAGGATGCAAATTAGTAGCTCTTCTATCACATTTTTAAAGCATTATTTGTAAAGCCTGCTTTAGAGTTCAGTGGGACAGTATACACAGTCCCATTATTTATGCCAAGTGTCCCAAAATACTTGGGGGGTTCAGGAGAAACTTAGCATATATACTGAACACTGCTGGAATAGCTGGACTTCTCTATATTACAATCAGATGAAAATAGGGACTAGTTTAACAGCAACAACAAAGTACACCTTCCAAGTGCTATAAAAATTATAAAATTTTAATGTTGAATGTGTTCTTTAATTATATAAAACTCTGCAAAGAATAATACGCTTTAAATTTATTATGCAAATGCTCCTAATTTATGACAGATTGCTACTTCAAATATGAGTATTAAATCTCTATTAGATTCGTTGAGGTAATGCGCTAATATGCATCACTAAGGTCTTAAATTTCTAAGCAGCAATAGTGTTTGTTAGATGCAAATAAGGATTACCTTAATTAAAACACTATCCTCAGCATCTCAGAAGATTTAATCTAAATCTTTATATAGGGCACATTCATTATCTATCTCCAGTTAATAAAAATATGACCTACTTTGGTTACATTTTAGAATTTAACGTTGATTACCATTTTGTTAATAGAAATAAGATACTAAAGACTTTAAAGACAAGCCAAAAGCAATTTTGCCAGCCTAATTAAAATACTATCTAATGGCCTCAGAAGGAGCTTTATATTTATTCATAACTGCAGAGGTAGACTTTTTAGAAATGTTTTTAAAATATTGAATTAGACAACAGAGTCCTAAAAATATACCTAAGGATAACAAGTGAGATTTATAATCGCCGAGCTTAAAGCAGCGCCTGAAGAGATTCAGAGAACTCCTAAACCCCACAGGGACACTTTCGAACACGCGAGCTGTTCTGATAAGCTCAACAAGACTCCTCACTTCTGTAGGAGGAGGCCCATACCATGTGTCTTTGCAGAAGTAAGGCTTAAATTAATCATAATGCTCCAAATGTAGCGTCAAGTTACTGCTAAGTAGTAGTTTCCAAGGAGACGTGATGCTTATCAAAATACTCTGATGCACTGCAGCCTGCCAGATCTAAGACAGTATCTGAATGGGTTAGTGCACTTCTTAGCAAAATGCAGCTTATTCTGGATTAAATCAGGGACACAGCAGGCTCAGCAAGAAGGCAATGTTTCGGGAGAGCAGGGGGAATATACGTTCTCACTATAAAGCTTCTCTTGTACCTACTACTGCTGTATTAAATAGGATAAAGGGGTCCAGAGGGACCGTGGCCAGCCAAAGCTGTGATCAGAGACCTCGTGGGGCCACCACTTCTCCAGAGCCACCCACTGGGAAATCTGGGGATTTCTCACGTCCATGTGCAAAGTTGTCTTTTCACAGCTTTGCTCAGCAAATTGTAGCCTCCCTGTACATATTCTCTTCTCCATATAGAAAGGTTGGACAAAAACATACACGCCATAGAGACACTGTGTCAGGAGTTGTCCTTCAAACTCCCACACAGCAGCTACTTACAATATCCTAAACCAATATTTTTTTTTTGAAAGTCAGGTTGCAAGGTGATCATTGAATCCAAAGTCTTGTCCACGTATCACCCAACAAAAACTCTAGCATATAGAGTTTCTCTTACTACAATTAATTCAGATTGGATGCTTCTAGTTACTGCTGGGTTTAGGTTATTGAAAGGTTTTGAGGGACTGAAGAATCTTGCTGCTTTCAAGAGACACAGTATTTATGGCCTTCTACTAAGAGTTATTGTCAATTCCTACATTATAAACCTGAAAGTATTGTGGCTGAATAACGCCATAAATCTCTAACTTATGGGTTCTCCCCATGAGTGGAAATTCCCAGTTTAATTAAAGCCAATACAAACTGTTACCTCTTGATGCCCGTCATGTAGAAGCCACCTGCTCCAACCAGGGGTACCAGTATCTAGTGGCTACTCCAGGGGTTTACAAAGGCTGTGAGACCAAGTGACAAGTTCAGGCAAAGCAATATTATTTAGAGAGGAGGCCACAGGAATACATCAGGATGTGTGCAGAGCTGAGCAGCGCCGGGGGAAGCTCCCTGTGCAGATGATGACTCTGGTTGGAAACACGAGGAGCTTCTCCCACTGGCATGGGGCAGGGAGCCGGAGGGACAGCCCGCCCCTGAGCCCCGGGGCACCCTGTGGCCATGGGGACTGGCCACCTCACCAGCAGCTGGCTAGCAAGTGGGGGCTGCTACCCTCAGGGCAGGTGGGAGGCCAGCACGATGCCCGCAGCCCCCGGGCAGAGGGCACCAGGCGAAGCCTCGCTGCAGCCCGCCGTCCCCGTCCACGCCGTCTGCTGTCACAGGCTGTGCTCTGTCTGTCACTCTCCGCTCCGTTCCCTCACACTGCTTTTAGCAGCAGCTTCTAGTCCAGTATCTTTTTCTTTCTCCCCCGTTCAGCACTTCCACTGTATTTCTGCCCTACTTAGTGATTCTTTACTGGCCCCGTATCACTAAAAAGTGATGTAAAAGCTGCTTCCAGCTCCCAAATACACTTCCAGAGAAAAAAAGGGTAACGACACGTTTTCCCCTCCATCTATCTCCTTTCCATGCTCAGTCCAACAGCAGCAGCCGACGCAAACAGCCCTCGTGCCCACGGGCAGCAGCGTCCTGCCCCGTCCCCCCTCGGGTCCCCGCAGCCTCACGCACCCACGGCTCTGTCCTCCACAACCCCCAAAAAGCTGAACGCTGAACACGAGGAGTTAATTTTATGAGAGGGGAAATTTTTTAAGCCTAAAAAAACTGATGACATTAGAAAGCTCATTGTAAATTTTACATAAAGAGGTCTTGTCTCTTTATCATGTACATAAATGTCACCCACTGAAAGACTGTTGTCACAAATGCCTCCCATGAGTGCCGGATCTGTCTGTAACATGGCATATAAGATGCTTGTTCCTCTAGTAATCTACACTTTTCAGCAATTATTAATTCCTTAAACATTTAAAATAGACCTTTTCAATTGTGCTTTCACCTCTTGAGGTCACTGCAGCAATCTCAGCCCATGTGGCTCATAGTCTCTCTTTTAGCATTCATTTTCAAAGACATATAAAACACCCAGACAAACCAAGAGTCAAAAGCAGACTCCTGAGGCTAAGATCTGTTTTTCCCCCAAACTCTTCCATATGTTAATATAACTCCCTTTTACCAGGTTTCATGTGTGAGACAAGGGACTCTAAAATATTCCTTATCTCGGGGAAAGCACAATAGTCAGGATTTTTCCCCTTTCAACTCTCAGCTACTCCTCTCCATGAGAGCATAGGCTGAAAAGACGATAAGGAGAGTATTCTAGCAGATCTATCCCTCTCTCTTCCTCTATTATTAAGAAAACTAAAAAATAAAAACCCCATTACCTCCAAAATGGAGGCAGGCTTTTTGTGAGATAAGCCACTCCTCCACATCGTGTATTCCACCAAAGGGATTCATATTGGGCTCAGTATCTTCTAATGGTTTCATCAGTTAATATTAAATTGCTTTCAGATAGGAAAAAAAGAATTTTCCTCGCACTGCACTAAATAATTTGCCTTCATATAGACTGCATAAACTATATTTCTGAAGAGGAACAAACAATTATTGTTCCATTTATATAAGTGGCAGTGGATGGATTTTCACAGATTGACAGCCTGCATCCCATACTATTGGTGTTTTGCTTTGCCATTGACTTTAACTATTTGGTCATTTTCTTACACTTTACAAATGGAAAGACGTTTCACGGTAAAAACACAAAAAGATGGTGTTTTGTAGCACAGAGCTCTGGAATTAAGGTCTTCCCATCCTCACGACGGCAAGATGGTCCAAAGTGTCAGCGACACAATTGCCCACAGATATATATAAAAACAACCTGTGTAACAACTTGGGCAGTTAATGGGACAACGTGTAATATAATGTATGGGGGGGGTGGCCATCGGGTGTCCCCAGAGGCACTGTCAGGATCAGTTCTCATGCATCCCATACAGTTGGTGTTTTGCTAACAGCAGCCTAAAACAGCTTGGATGCCCACCTTAACCCTTTGTGCCTGTCACAAGGTTGGCCAGGGAGAGCTGCTGGCTGGGACAGCCTCTGCCCCCTTTGCCTGAACAGAAAGTGCATCACATTCCCATTTCTTCCAGCCCATTGCCAGAGCTGCTTTCTCAGTTCTGGGACCAGCCAGACTGAGATCGGGCCCGTTTGGGTCTCCTTCAGACAGCGGCTGCACTTACGCAGACCATATGAGAAAGGGAGGAAGACCACTGCTTTCAGCACAAGCCCATTCCTTGACCAAGCAAACCTTTGCTCTTCTCCTCAGGTCAGTAGCGGCAAGCGGAGCAGCTGAAGTGACATCAAGCCTATCTTGACCACGAGCATCCTCCATGGAAAGTTTTACCACTGCCAGATATGGTATTCCAGGGAAAAGACACTCTATCTCTGAAAACCTCAGGGTGCTGCCATCATAAGCCAATCGCTACACAAGCCCTTTTAATTGCTCATTTGTCTACCTTCAGTACAACAGGCGCTGTGAAACAAAGCAGACCAAGCAAAGAGCAGCCTGCTAATCACTGTACGTTTCTGACTCTTACAGCACTGTGCAGGAACTGCTGAAGCTCCCTGTTTCCACAGGGCCTCAGTTTTCTATTCATCAGTGCAAAGTGCACCCTTTTACTCTGTATCCAAAGGGAAATTACTACCTTTTGGAACAACTCACACCATGTTTGACTTTGAGTGACAACCTGAGGTTTACTACAGGTTATTTGTTCACATACTAGTTCTTGTTCAAAGGTTTTAGCGTGTTCCAGCATCCCCTCTGGCTTTAGTAGGAATAAAACACAAACCAAAACAAAACCCACTCCTTACCTGTGCAGACAGTAGCCTCTCAAATACGTCCGTGCACAACCCAAGCGCTGTCGCTTCAGATTGCCGCAAGCTATGGTTTGTCACGAAAGTCATCTTTTCCCAGACTTCTGCTTCCTCTCCTGTTTGCTACTGGCCACTACAAAAAGAAATCTGTTACACAAGTGAAATAAATCTTCTGTTCAGGATAAAGAACCAGAATCCTTCAGAAAGTCTTTGATGTTTCTACGTGTGTGTGCTTTGGGGTTTGCAGTGTGGTGGGGTTTTTTTAACTTATGAATGAGACCTACAGATTTGCTAAAGGTTCTGTTAGGACTTCACAGTATGCTTCCAGAAGTACATCCCTTTCTTTCTGCTATTGGAAAATGGCATAAATAGAATCTCTTGCTGCTGCCTTGGTGAAAAAAAAAAAATTAAAAATTTCTTATTTCTATCCAGAAAAATCTTAGACCTTTTTGCTGTTACCTCTAACAGTCCCTGCAAAATCCTGAGAAACAGGAATTACACACACTTAAATCTTTCTTTGTGAAAGTTTATTCCACAGCGGCTGAAATTCTTTAACATATGTTGCTCTATTTTAATGATTTTCTGGTAATAAGAATTTTTTAGTGAGCTGTAACGCACTTACATCCATAGGAAACCTAACAGCTAAAATTTCTCTTAGGATTCAATCATCTCACATTCTGTGTAAAGGCAGGAATACTTCTTATTTTGCTACTAAACAATTATCCACAACTCATTTGTTTCAATTCAGCAATGCATTTACAGAAAAAAGTCCATGAACTACATGAGTAAGAATCAATTATTTCCTTTTTTTTTTTTACATAGCTATGACTAATAACTATGCAAAAAATCCCAGTGATTATCTCTTCATTGTGCCAGCTATGGAGAACATGCCAACTGTCCAGCTTTCAAAACCAGTGCTCCCCAGCACAGAACAGCTTCACCTTCTCAACAACCTTCTTCCTTTGGAACTGTTTACATCATTTCTATTTATTTACCTTTTCCAATAGATTTGATTGGTCAAATAAATATTTCTGAGCCAGTAGCACTGCTCTCGAGGGTATTGCAAACACTGTTACGCGTGGAGTAGCCCAGCTTCAGTTTAAAAGCTGAGACCTTAAAAATCATCAGTGTGATGCCTGTACTTCCAAGCTTTGCCTTCAGCTGTCCCCATTTTCCTCCCACACATCCCCCCCCAGAATTGCTCTCTAGTGCCAGCAACAGGCACTACTGCGTAGAGAGACCTCTTCTCCTCTGCTGAGCGCTAACATCAGCTTCTGCCAGGAGCTCGGAGAGATAGCAGCTCTGGACTGGTTTGGGAACACGTCTTTATTCCTGATCTGCTTTATGATTGTCCTTCTTCCTATGATAATTTTTTTCACGGCAAACAATATGTAAATGATCAGCTTCTTCAGAGGTTCTGTTACTGTTCCTTTCTTTGTTTTAAAAAGCAATCCCCTGATTCTTAAAACTTAGTCTGAAAGAAACCTGTAGCATCTTTTAATAAATAGCATTATAGGAAGTAATAGAACGCCAGGCAAGCAGCTTCTAGCTCCCTTTCTGCAGCTGCTTTTAAATAAAATAAAAATAATAATTAAAAAAAACCCACCACACACACACATGAAAAGAAAAAAAAAAAAACACAAAAAAGGAAAGAAATCTGGTGCATGGCTGGCAGGAAAGACACATGCTCTGTGCCAAGCTCCAGGCATTCTCCAGGTGCTGTACAGCCCAGAAACTCTGACACCCTCACATCCAGCTGAGTTTCTAGCATTTGGCTCCTCGTCAATGAAAATGTAACCTTGAAGTCCTCCTATGCCACACCGGTACTTCAGAAACTATTTTCTGGAACTCCTTTAGCGATTTCAGTGGAGCATTTTCTTTGCCTCCCTTTTTGCTGTTATTAGAAGTGCCTTGTCTAACCCATACTTAAAGGGTGGCTCTTAATCCCATAGCAAATCCTTGAATCAGAATAGGTTTGCAGCATTTGATCTTAAAACTTGTAATGCCACTGACCACCTTTATCATCCAAAATTCTCTTTGTAATTGATGTGGAAATACATCAGCCTCCCAAGACAGGACACGTTGTTTTGAGCAAGGACCATCTAACATCTCCAAGCCAGGTATCAATGCAGAAAAAGTCTCATAAAAATTAAACACTTACCTGTCTTCTCTGATTCCACAAACTGGACAACTTTTTCCAAAAGTGATTTGTCAACCATTTTAGTCCTCGCTTTCCACAAAGCCCATATTTTGCAGACAATCTGCTCCTGGAAGCTGCTGGTCACCTCTTTCATCAGTCTTCCCTACCACCTGGAGCTATGACAGCCTGGCTTCCCACTCTTATGAGACTTTTGGAGGTTGTTGCCTCAACAAAGCCTCTATCATCCCTGGGTCATTTGAGGAAAATTTCTAAGAATTGCTCTAATTTCTATGCGGACAGCCTACAGCTCCTGTGAGGCGAGTCATCTCTATACCCGTGAAAAGTTCCACTACTTGTTCTCAGTTCTACACGCTGTTTCTGCTAAAAAGAGAAAATTACAATGAAGCTGCATATTTATTTCAGGCATTTTTACTTGAAGCTTGGATACAGTAGCAATTTCTTTGCTCATATTCCCAAACCTCTTTACAGACAGTAATCAATCCAACAAAAGTTTCTTTTGGCTTCTCCAAGAGCCACATCAGTAGTGTTTTTACTGCCGTCTGTTCCTTCTAACACCTCCACTTCTACCAAATAAAAATCAGCCTCTGGCATAGCTCTATCCATACAGCTCAGCTACTGCTCAGCATCTCACATGGACAGTGCTCTCAAAAGTAACTTAGTTATTTTACTTTAAAAGAGAACTGCTTTTTATATTATCTTGACTGAAAGGTACTCATAGCATCAACTGCCATAAAAATGTACCCTGCCTCTGTATACTACTACAGTTCAGTGATAGATCAGAGACCAACAAAATAATTTTGCATTGATTTTTTTCAAAGTGCATCCCAAGAACAGTAAAGGTACATTGATTTTAGCACCTTCAGTCTTAAACTTACGGCACTGATTTTGCTCTGCGGCGTTCTCTGTGACTAGCCCAAGTGTAAACTTTCAGTTATTAGCCCCTGTGGCACTAACATAAAAGGAGCACGGGGCCGCTCTCCTGATGTAAAGCTCAGATCAGGCAGCAGCCAACCATTTGTTTGCTGCGTAGGTGCAATTATCTCCCTCAATTCTCTGCATAAAGTTCAAGAAATACCCAGGTAATGGCTTCAGAGAAGCAGTTAGATGTGGCCCCACAAAGGCCACCTCACCTCCAGGCAGGAGGTATCAGGATCTGCTATAACACAGCTGAGTTGGCCGGTCAAGTTCAGCTCAAGAAAACTGTGATCCTTTGACTATTTCCCATAGAAATCAGTCTTCATTTCTTCTTCTCAGAAAGGTAAAAGGTGACAATAAGCAGCACGAAGTAGTGCCACTGTTCTCGTGCAGAGATCTTCTGCATCAAGTTTCATCCTAAAAAGACTCTTTGCATTCAAGTTACAATAGATAACATTGTATACATATAATGAATCATGTATATTTATAATGGAAAACACTAATAAAATATTGAAACCAATTCCATGAACAGCTTTGTTCTAATGCAGGATACAAACAGATTACTTGTATTACATTAAAAAACACAAAGAAAATCAAAAGTGTAATGCCTATTACCTTATTAGCATAAAATTAAAACACCTGAATGTATAATTAACTAAAACATTAAAGGATTCATTTTTAGAGTCCAAAGAATTCCTTAAATTAATGTCTTTTAGGCAAATTTTTATGTCATTCTGAAGAGTTCTCTTCACTGCAGGTTAATACTTTGAGGTTAGACAACATAAACTAATATTGATATAAAAGCCAATATATGAAAATAGCACAGAACAGTAACTGCAAAATGCTATTAGAATATTTACATTTCCATTTATATCTATAATTAAGCCTATAAACAATCATAAGTCTTGCATAAGATAACATAGTATTAAGTATACATATAAAATATAAAACCAGAACAGAGTGCTGCCAGTGTGTTATGTGCAAAGAGAGAGGATGATAATGTTTAATACAACTATAAGATATATGAAAGTAGATTCCAACAATTGCACTATTTCACAATATAAGGAATTTCAGTTTCAAACTCTGGCAGAAATACAGTGCGTATGACATTTCATAATCTTATTTCAAAGGAACTATAATATGGTTACATTTGTATTTTCACAGATGAAACTGAACAAATCAAGGAATACTAGGTTTTAAATCATCCATATGTGGGGTTTATTAAACTATTTTTAAAAATAAATTATGTAAACAAAGTATTTTCTCCCTATGAAGTTTCTTTGGGTTCATAACAACCCTTCTGTGTACATTTCATACTAATCTCTGTGGGTTTTGTGGGTCATTCACACAGAAATAACAGACAAATAGTCGTATTATAGGAAAATGACCTAGAACTACAAAACCACAAAAATTGGCCTTAGTCACAGAACAGTCAAATCTACTTTCATTTTCATTTAATTATGTCAAGGATTTTCATCTATGAGTTCCAACAGTGTCTTGTCCTCCCTGTAACTTCAAACAACAAATGGGGAGGGGGCAGGGTGAATAACTATAATTGTAGAATTATAATCTTAATGAGGTTGAGTAAATAAAAAAAGTTGATGAATTCCCAATACTGACAACATCCCCCACTGGAAGTACTCCCTCCTCTGGACTGGCACACTTCCGTTGAAGTCATGCTATTCTCCCGAACGGGAGGCTACTTCCCAGTATGTGCTGCTCATAAAGCTTTCTTTCCAGGAGATGATAAAAAGAGAGTCTTAAATACAAATAGTACATATTAATGCTCTAAATAATGCCTTAAGAGATTAACTGCAGAAAGACTGATTTCTTGCAGGATTGAGTAATTTAATCTGTTGGCACCATAACGTCCTTGTTTCCACACGCATCACTACTCTGCCTCCGCGGAGTAGCATACATATGTAGCAAGACCTGATGTAAAAATTATCTGGACCTCAAGTCGTCCTTTTGGTTACTTTGGTTTCAACTTGCCACACAAAGGGTAATGCAGGAGAAGAGCTGCACCGCTGACCAGGTCATCCTTCTGGCATCACGGGAAGTGCAGACATAAGACACTCAGAAATTGTATGAAAGGAGCAGTAAAGGCGAACGCGTACCGACCACCAACAAACCTGCCCGACACGGCCAGTGCCACCTCTTCTCCAGACTGGTGGGTGCCCAGCCACGGCATTCATTCCCCTGCGGTTCCACACAGCCCCCGGCAGATCAAGCGCTTCTCTCCCAGATCAGAATGGATGCTTTGGATGCGATGTATCCGTGCAAAACCAATGCCACAATAAGGGCTGATCTGGGGTTTGGGGTTTTGCTCCTATTTCTAGGTTTCTTTCTTTCTCTCTTAGTCCATTTTTTGTTTTCTTCACACTTAATATACCAAGGGATTCAAAAAGACCAATCAAACCTCCATTTTTCCTAAAAACTTAATTCTTCCAGTAAGTTCTATTGCAAGAGCTTTCATTTTAACCTGATTTTCAAAAGAAACTACAGTTATGCAGCTGTGCTGTATTTATACTATATCGAGTATTTATACTACAAAATTCCTCTAGAACTTTTGAATTCAACTAATTTCAATTAAATAAGAGGTTAACAGCCTGAAACAAACCAAGTTCCTAGAACTTTGATGAAAAGAGGTAGCAGACAGGGAAGAAAAAATGCTGTTGATACTTTTACAATTTATGCAGAGAGCACAATCAATATCAAGCATTGGAGAACCCACCTGGGAAAGCATTGCCATGAATATTTCTTCTGCAAGAAAGGCTTCATGTGGGCAATTGTTCGAACACAAGCAAGTCCACAGGAAACAAGGTTTTACTAACCATGCCGTTTGAAGAACTATGTATAATACAATATCCACACAAAAGCTACCTTCTTATTTGTTAAACCATTTTTTCTTTGTGGATTTCTTTTTCCTTGCAATTGATTGTCTGATTCTGATACCTATATGCACTTCACTAACTTTTTAGACACTGATATGCATTCTCTAACTATTCTCAGGAGTTTTGACTTCATTTCCCCGCATTTTGTTCTTCTGTGTCTGCTTCAGTTCCCTTGGAGGGCGGAACATGCACCACAGTACGCATTTCGATGACTTTTGTGCCCCAGGGGCTCACAAGCTTGCCCATCTCTTTCTACAATAAATGCAAACAAACCATCAGTTAACAGACAGCTGCAGTATCCTTCCAAAAGAACAACCTTTAAAAATATTGTTTACTTGTCCGAACACAAGATATCCTTCTACCTTTCAAATTAAGTGACTGATTGATGGGTAGGCAAAAGCATTTGCTTTGACAGAATCAGACTAACATCAGTTTTCATGTTCTTTGCTGTCTGAACAGTATCAAGCTGATCAGATTTGTAATTCTTCTGAAGCACGTCAAGACAAGCAAAAAAAAAATGCAGTCCTTTCCTACACTGGACTTGCTGATTTGTCAAATACAAGTTAGTGAGTAATAAATTCAACTATGATAAAAATCCATTGTATAAAATGCTTTTTACAACTCCTGAAATACAGAAATCATCTCATCTCTTACAACAACTTTGGAAAGACGACGGGCACAGATCAGAACAGAACTGCACCTCACCCAACTGTCACTTGTTCTTCAACTTTTTTTAATTTTTAAAACTGGCTGTTTCAGATCACTAGCTATGACCAAATAATTAGCCAAGAAGGCATCAGGCAATAGTATTCAAGAAAATATCTAAGTTTATATCCAAGTGCTACTGGCAACCACTGACACCACAAATGCTCTTTCTTATTGTAGCTTTTATATACTGAGGAAAAAGTTGGAAAGTCTGCATCAAATCTTGCAAGACAGTTGACCACAACAACTGTATAACTATTATTTTTGCAGTCACATGCAATTGAGATTACGATTAGGTACACTACTCAACCCAATTCCCAAAAACAACAGAAAGAATATACACACTGATTTACATACATGTCATGTAGGCACCCAGCTAGGCTTTAGTAGCCAAGACTGTGATACAGGTTGTGCTGAATTAGCTTACTGTTCTTTTTGCAGCAAAGTGGAGCATTTTAAAGTAAAGATCTGGCTGAGGACGTAAAGTCCATCTGGCAAAAGCTTAAAACATTTACATCTGCAGAGAAATACTGATCACATTTCCTTACACTGTACAAGCATAGGCCATTTCTTGGTTATGATACTTATCAGATTTATCACATGGTATAAGGAAAGGGCCTCTGCATCTTTTCAAGACTTTATACTCCACTAACACAATTTTTCAACATAGATATTTTAACTGAAAATAGCTCAATTCTAAAAACTACAATTTGAAATACATGTTATTTTAATATTTTAAAGATACTTGTGTTTTATTCTTCTTTATAAAAGTAAAAATTCATTTCCGCATACGCTTAAAATAATAGAAAATTAGACCTCCTTTCTCTCAGGAAACAAAATAATATAGAACAGATTTGTAAAACCGGTTTAACCCAGTCTGTTTTCTACTGTGCCTGAAGTACTATATGTACTACACACGAAAGACTCATTAAGAAGAGCTTCTGCTACCGTCTCATTAAATAAGCCTCAGTGCTTAAAATAACAGGCCAACATACATATTTGAGACACTCCATATTAGGAAAATCACCAACTCCTTAAAAACTTCAGAAACTCTCAGTCTACAACCCTTTATGCATTTGATATCTCAAATAGTAAAACCTAAGAATCTTAATAGCTTGCATTAGTTGCTTTTCCAGTATACATAAAGAGGTGTGGGGTCATGGTCTGAGTGTGAAACTAGAAATCAAAATATCTTACAAAATGATTCACCAAACCACACTGAGGTAACTAACCAAATTGTACCAGTCTTCCCCCAGTACAACGGACGGAATTCAATGCACACTGAATTGATCAAAACTATTCAGTTAACAAAGAATGCATGAGACATTTGGCTGCTGGGGATGAGTTTTAGAGAGCAATAAAGCACATGTTTGGCTACATGCTCAAACCAATTTAAATGGCATTAACTAGTTACTGAGAACCTCATGACTTAATTTTTACTACTGGGCAACTGATCTAGTCTTGCTAGAGAAGGTAAAATAGAAACCAAAGGACATTAATAAGAAAGAAGTATCCAGTTCTTTCCAGGCAAACAGAACTTGCACAATTTCATTTGTAAAAATTATGTATATAATTTGCAACATTATACTGAAGTAAAAGACAGATGTGATTAAAAAAAAAAGTATACGCTCACCAAAGACACTCACCAATCAAAAAAAAAATGCTAAAGGAAGGGAAAGTTTAATAGGGAGTGATAGCTTACCAGCTTCTAAAATGACAGAAGACTTCACAGAAGTCTTGAGAGACAGAAGACTGAAGTCTGTATATATATTGCTCTGACAGTTTAATTGAATCAAGGTATTTAAAGAGGCACAGACAGTAAAACCAGATAAAGTGCAAAATGGAATCTGTAAACTATCAAAGAAAATACTACAATTGGCTTTACCTTAGCTTTTTAATCAATTCAAATTCTCCACTTGTGTGTTTTTATACATTTTAGAATAAAAAATAACATTCCAAAAGACACTTCGAAGTTTTTTCAGGCCCCAAGTGACATGCACGTTTTCTTTAAATCAACAGTCTAGCATTTACAGTCAAACAAATGGAGCCAGAAAAGTTAGCAGATGAACACCTAAGGGATATTAAGTATATACTGTCCTCACATATTCAAACCTGTGTTTGCTTTGCTTTTTATAGAAATAACTTCACATAAGCTTTCAAATCAAAATTAATCTTGCTTTCTAGCAGGCCATTCTAAAAAACCCACTACCATGAAAGATAAAAAACAAACCATTGAAAAAACAGGAATTGCGAAACAGAATCTCACTACAAGACTATTATTTTAACATGATTTCTTCCCAGTCCCTCATGCTTGCCATGCAATCATCACAATTAATTCCACATTCCTTGGAAAAAGTTATTATTATATAAATGTCAAACCATCGCCAATTCTTAATGCATGAACTGCCTTCTCAGTTTGCAAGAGGATGGCTATTTCTGGCACCTTTTGCAGAAAAGCTTTAATGTTGTTTGCCAAATTCATCCTTTGATCTTCCATCAGCATCTGCAGCCAACTGCTGCTTTGGTCAAAGAGTTCAGTGCTTTCTTTTAATTTCATTTTAAGAGAGGAGGCACAAACTCAGAGAAAAGACTTGTAAGTCCCGCAGTTTCAAATTCCTTTTGCAGCTCATCCAGCGTTGAATATTCTTTGACTTCAAACGTCTGAAACCTACATTGCAAAAGGGAAACTCATGAATATGCCTAGATTTGTCACAATGTAATTATCGACTCTTGTTACTTTTCTATCCACAACAGTACCAAATTATACCTTTTATGCTGCGACTGTACTTTTGTCTCACACAGTACACTGATCATTTTCTCTTTGCATTTCTTTCCGCTTGAGTCCACATCTACCTTAGAAGTTTTCTGAAGAATCAAGTACTCCTAAATGACATAAGAGAACAAAATAGTAAATATCTTTGAATTCCACTAAAATACAAAAATCTGTACTGAAACATGTAGGTTTTTTGCAGAACATAGCAATCAAACTTTGAAAGTGCCAATCCCCAAAATTTTATGACCGTTTCTATTCATCAGCTTGAAGTTAAGCACAGTTTTAGATGATCTTGAGAACATGGGTTTGAAAACCCAAAACATTCTTCTCCAATATTACCACAAAAACCTGCCTAATGCAGTGGGAGTTCATAACTACAGACAAGAAGTTCAAAGCCCAGGTGTGCAGTAGGAGCACCATGTGGCCTAAGTCAGAGGCAGAAATGAGTGATAAATGTGTTATTAATTTCTCATCACAAATTTTCTGTTTTCTGGGGAGTTTGGGAAATACAGGAGCCTGAACCAAGGCATATTACAGGCAGAAAACACAGGGAATATAATAAAACACAGGGGTATAATTACAGTGGGAAGCAAAGCAATACAGGCCACAGGTTTACAGGTATCACTGGTTTCTTTCTCATAGAATAACTTCTTTTTCTTCAATACAGAATAAACTTGTTGGGCCTTCCTGGTCTTCTAATGATCAATCTGTTTCCAAAACTGTTAATCTTATAAAAACACACAGAAAATATTCAGACACATAGATTTCAGTGGTAAATCGATAGAACTAGTCAACATTCATTGTTCCTGCACCTTAATGCTGCTCCTGTCACCCTGAAGAAGAATCAATATTATCCTGCCCATGAACATCAGTCTTCCAGTCAGCCTTAGATCTGAAGTCCATTTTTCCACAGTTTTGACGTATTTTGCCTTTGCTCTCATGTGATCTAAATGCAGAAGAAGCGTCCAGATACCATCCTCTGTACTTGTTCCTTTTGACAAAGTAGGTTTTTCACTGCAAACTGTTGCTGGTTGCTTAATGGCATACTTAAGATGCTGCTGTATCCAAAGAATCAGATCGTGTACCATGGGTTCAGAAAGATGCTGCTTTGCTTGTTCAAGTAATTTATCTTTCACATCCATACACTGGGCCCTTGTAAGCTGGTCTGAGTTAACAGAAATATCTGGTAGAGTTGATGGATAATTGACCGGTAAATGAAATAACAGCTTTAAAAGTACATCAGTATCCAGCAGCTCTTTCACGCTGATTTGAATTCTAAATGTGACTCCATGCGTCTCTGGAAGGTATCAAAAAATAAACATTAATAGTTTGCTTGAAGTTGAAATAACATGACTTAATAATATATATGTATTTTCTTTAACAATTCAACTCAAATGACTGCCATTCCATATAAAATAAGGGGGGTAGGTTTTTTTTGCAGAGCGGGGAGTTGCAACCAATGGCTCAAGCTATACTTGCAGGGGATCCTGAAATGAAACACTTCCATATCATACTAGAAGGAGAGTTATTAATACACTCTAAAAAGCATTCACACCTTTTGGCTCTTTCAAAGTCTAGACAAGTCAGTAATAAAGAACTGTCTCTCAGAAACACGTAAGTCAGCTTCTACAGCTCAATAGCAGCAGCAAGGACAATTGAAAATAGAGACTTTTCTGGATGGACTCTGTAGTGCCCTAACTCTGCTCCTAGAGAAACCTGTAGGACATCTACCATCAATATCAGCACAAGGCAAATATACCTCTACTAAGCATTTTTGAAGAAAACCATTCAAAAGCAGTTCTACCCCAAAGAGAGATCTGGAAAGAAAAACATCAGATTCTTTGTCCCCTACAACTTTCAGAGAAACTATGCTTAACTCTTCTCTGCCAACTTCTCTACAACAGTTGAATTGTCATAATTAAAACACCTCTGTTGTACAGCTAACCCTAGATACTACACACATACATATATATACACACACACTTATATAAAAATATCCATATATATACCTGCATTATCTACTCAAAACTTCTTGTCGGTCTACTTCAGAACAGAATTATTTTCAGAGTGAAAAGAAAACACATAGTACATAGCAGGAAGGGCAAAAGACCACATCCTCCTGACAGATCACATAATCAAAGACAATGAATATGGAAGTTATGTACAATAATTCCTGCAATTAAATCTTCTTGACTAAAACATGTTTCACAGAAAAATAAAAAACTTCATAAAGTGAAAAGCAGGGACAGAGACCTAACCTACTTTTGCTCCTCTGCAATGAAGAAAGAGGGTATCAAAGATGGTCTTCTTCAGATGTTCTCTGCTTCACCCCTTTGATGCGTTCTAAAGACCTCACCCCATTTCTTTAAAAAATTGCTAAAATGTCAGGTTGATTCATTCTATGAGGGCAGGAGAAGTCAGATTTGAAAGGCAGATGAGAGCAGAGCTGAGTTTCAGAGGAGCTCTTTTGAAGTGACTTGCCGCCTTCTCCCCCTACCTTACCTTACCTTCCTTTACATGACAGTCAGTTGAATTATGTTTGATTAGTATTGC
Organism: Gallinago undulata; assembly: GCA_026546715.1. NCBI lineage: Eukaryota > Metazoa > Chordata > Aves > Charadriiformes > Scolopacidae > Gallinago > Gallinago undulata. The sequence continues at coordinate 14,877,071 of JAOTQQ010000004.1, forward strand.
TGATGCCGCTAACCAACCTCGGTGCTCTCTATGATTTAGTATTTGAACCCAACTAAATAAGTGAATGATCGTAAAAGTGGCTTGGACAGACAGAAGCACTTTAGAGAGCTTAGCCAAGGGCTTGTTTCCAAACCTCCCTCCTGGGTCATACGAACAACTCTATAGGTCAGAGCAGTCACAAAATAAAATAAGCAAACCCTCCAAACGCAATTGCAAACTCTAGCATTACTGTAAAAGTCTCCAAACATCTACAAACCATTGCTACCTAAACAGAATGAAATGCAGCACCAAAAGTAGTGGACACAAATCCAGTGAATTACATGAAATTACACTCAACCACGTGTATAATTACAAGCACTACATGTCAAAGCCTCGTCCCCTATCAAAGGGAGTTGGTCTCCAGTCTTCTAAGACCCCATGAAAGGTTCCAGACTATTTTTAAGACAAGTTTATTCCTCAGAAACACACAAGCCTCGGAAGAGACTCCAGTCTCTACAGAACCCATCGGGCAGCATGCGGCCCTCACTCATGGGCCACAGCTATGCAGGAGGACCTTCCCACTCCAATCTGTCTTTTGCTGCCCTGACAAACATTTCTTACTGGGCACCAGCAACAACAGCTCCTCTGCCATTACGCTAGGCTCATCACACATAACGAAAGAAAAGCCTGCAGTGTACCTCCTGGTACCTCCAGCACCCTCGTGGCCATCACGGAGGGTCTCCTCACACAGACAGTGCCCACCAATCCACCTCCTTCCAGCTGCCCCTTACACAGGGCACCCACACCAGGTATGTGGCCAGCTGAAAGCAAGCTGCATTTGGCTGAAAGTATTAACATTATTCTATTCCTGCCTGTGAAGCACTTTATTTTAAACTACGCCGCCAATAGATTTTAAAAAGCACAGTCTACAAGTTGAAGAATACTACTCTATTGCTAGCTTAATTACAGTGACAGAAAAACATGTTACCTTTCTGATAATCCTCCCAGGATTTTTTCACTAGCTTGTCATACCAGATATCACCAACTCAGAAGTAACTGAGGGATAAACAGACAGGCCAACCTTGCCCTTTCGGCAAGGGCCTCCTGCTGCACTGATCATATTCTTAACCCTGTGACAATCTCACACCTTTCCCTGTGATGATGAACTAATCCGAAGGAAGCTGCGCAGCCCCGCATCCCGAGGTGTATCACCCTAAGCCATCGCGAAAAGCCCAGCCGTGCTCATTTACATCTGCTTCAGACTTACTTTTAAAAAAGGAGAATTGGTTCAAAACGTTTGTGGGGTTTCAGTGTCTGAAGTTTATTTAAACATTCCAGCGTCCATTTTCTGCACCAGCGCTGCAGAGGGCTGGCAGAACAAAGAGCGAACCGCCGTCGCCCTGTGTAACGAGGCTCTAAAGAAATATTTCCTTTGTTTGCACGCACTACAAGGTCTGAGTTGTCTTCACAGCAAAACGGTGATTATTTCTGAAATAAAAGGTTGGGTTTGACCATTCTGCTGGCATTTAATGTGCTAATAAGACTAAACTCAATACATTTTAACTCATTTTCCCTCCTAGCTGCATGCTTATCAGTATATTTAGCTCTAGCATACTTCAGATTTTTTCTTATGTTCCATGTCAACCAAACAGATATCCCCCTCCTCTCCTGCCCAAAGGCATTTTATGCAACACATGCAGTCTATTTTTAAATTCAGAAAATGGCACCTACTAACGTACAAGCTTAAAATATATGAATATATTTTTATAGCAAGCTTGGTGAGCAAACCAGAAGAGAACAGATTAACAAGCATATTATGGATTTCAATCTGTAACGCTAATCTTTGTAAATAGATATGTAAAGTAAAAAAGATACACTGTAATTAGTTTATTTAAATTCATCAACACATTGGTTTTGATAAAAATGTATTTGAAATTCTGAATACTTCATTGTTAAATTCCAGAAAGCCAAAGTTTTTAGCATACCAAGAGACCTGCAAAAGCATTTTCTTACATTTCTCAAAACCATAAATCCCCAATGGCCTCCTTTTTGATCCTATGGATCTACACGCAAATTACTTTTAATGTATCAGAGATAGCAAAATATAAAAGTTTTCCTGGATGTTACTGCTGTGGACCATTTGTCAATGATAATTTATATGGTTTGAAGAGGTAAAGCAAATGTAAGCTAATGAATACAGCAACACTTTTGTGTATACAAACTAAAGGATCTGGTAGCTCCAACATAAAATAGAAGTAAATTCTCAAATTAAGAAAACTACAAATAATCATCATTGTACATAATCTTCTCCATTCCAGCAGAAAACAATGGAAATCAATACACATGATCCTAACATATTGTGTACACTGCCTGGCTAAAGGCCCTCCAAGATCACATAACATCAGTATAAATAAATATAATAGCCTGTTCCTGTTGTGTACTTGTGGCATTTCACTTTACGTTCCAGGAAGGTTTCTAAGCCTTTTTTCATCCTGTTAACTTATAAACAAAATCATTTTTCTGTGTATGAAGCACAGAGAATAATATGCTTATATTCCTCTAACAGATTTTGAGGAACAGACGTGCATAGGCAACGTTCAGATACGTTCACATTTTTAAAAATAAACATCTGCTAAGCCTGGATACTGTATTTTCAAACTATGCCTGAAATAACACTCCTGAACTCTTTTACTTTAAGAGTATAAAATTCAGTTGAAACACTTCATCAATCGTATTTTAAAAATACAACTCTAAATACCAACCAAAAAAAATAAAATGGCAGAATTACCTGCCTACACTGGAGCAAGAAATGTACGATGCAGATCTAGACAAAAAAAAAAATCTGCTTTTAGACTACCCCAGTTAATTGTGCTCCATGTAGATCACTAATGTCTTCATCCCTCTGAGGACGTCTACATACAAAGTCCTCTTCTCAAATGATCACTTGCTGTTTGGTGCAAATCTATTTCAACAACTACTTTGAAATAAAAGTTTGAGGTTTATTCAATTAATTGCCTAATAACTTATTAGCTAAAGTGAGTCACTCGAGAGCTGCCACACATAATTCCACACCAAAGCAACAGAAAGTTATTTTCACTGAATTACAGAATGGTTGAGGTTGGTGGGGACCTCTGGAGGTCATTTTGTCCAACTTCCCTGCTCAAGCAGAGCCACATAGAGCAGGCTGCCCAGGGCGATGACCAGATGGCTTTTGAGTATCTCCAAGGATGGAGGCTCCACAACCTCTCTAGGCAACCTGTTCCAGTGCTTGGCCACCCTCACAGTAAAAGGTGTTTCTTTATCAATCCCAGTCATTTTGACCTGAATACACAGACAAAATCTGACAGCAGCCACTGGATCCATTTTTAACAGCATTCTCCAGGACTTTACAGAAGTCCAACCAGCAGGAAGATGCTTGCCATCACTCCGCACAACACTTGCACATCCCAACTGACACCTTCTTTAAGCCTGATAGTAACTGCTGTTCTACACTGAGATTTATTCTGCCTTGCTGAAGGGGCAGCTCCACAGCTGACAGCAAAGACTGATAAAAGTCACCTCTTAAAATTATGCTCTAATCCGCAGCCACCATGGCTGGTGCAGAAAACACGGAGTAAAGGTGTCTACACTTACTGTGTTCCCAGCCTACAGCATCCAGCAGCTGATGGGAGCAAGCACTACGAATCTTCTCACCTTTCTCCCTACAGCATACATGAAAGAGGATCCTTAATACCCTGTAAAACCTACAGCCATATGCTTGTTGCTGAAGCCAGATAACATATGGCACATCATAAGGCCCAGAAAAAGAGAGAGATGACCCAAGTCCTCTTATCCGCTGCAACAGCTGGCCCCCTGTTAAATACTACAGGATAAATACCTGGTCTCGTTACAGGTGTGAGATACAAATGTTTATTGACCGGAACAGCTGAACACCACCATTCCCACTACCGCCCTTCACCTACTGCAAGTTTCCACAGGAACCACAAACAGCGGGAATGAAAGAAGTCGCTAATTATAAACGAGGGCCCGCTAGGCTTTGTCCCCTGCAAACAGGCCAGGGCGCCCGGCAAAGACTCAGGGAGGGACAGGGACGAGCGAGAAGGCACTGCTACCGCTAATAGAAAGAGATTAAGCCGGTGCTGCCCCGCTGAGCAGAGCCCCCCACCCCCCCACGCTTCAACCGGGCCCGATGAGGGGAGCATCCCCAGCTGAGGCGCCGCCGCCGCCCCGCCGGGTCTCGCCGCCCTGCCCAAGCGAGACCCTGCCGACCCGCGGTTTTCTCGGCGAAGGATCCCGGCTGCCTTCACCTGAGACCCCCAGCACCTCGCAGGCGTCCGGCTCGCAGTAGATGGCGGCGAGAGCCGAGAGCTCCTCTAGCGCCATCCCCGACCCGCGCCTCAGGTAGAGTGCGGCCGGCGGCGGTGCCCTTCCCGCCCGGCCTCACCCGGTGCTGCCCTTCGGTTCACTCAGGCTCCTCAGGAAACGAGCAGCCCGGCGGTCTCTGAGGCGGCAAGGGGCAACGGGCAGCACCGGAGGCGGTGGCAGGCTGTTTTCCCTCAGCGCCGAACAAAATGGCCGCCGGCGCCGCCCGCTCCGCCCGCCTCCCTCTTCCGAGGTGTGACAGAAAGGAATAACCTCGTCGACCTCGGGGGTGCTGACAGTCAGCTGCACAAGCTCATAAAGTTTTAGTAGAATATAAATTTACGCTGCGTGTGTTCAACCGTTGTGGCTTTGTAATCCGCCCGACTGAGACTGGAGGGCTTCTACAGCCAATGATATTAACTGCAAGGCGCAGTCCTCTTCGGTACCTTTTTAGGAAAGTATATACACCCTGCTGTTTTCAATGCCCTAAATTCTGTTGAAATGACAAGAAAGGTGAGAGTACAGAGCTGGGAATGATGGAAAGGAGGTGACGGGACCCCGGGAGAGGGGGCTGTGGGCAGCCCTGCCAGAGGGGCTGCCGTGGGGATTAGCCTTAAAAATGCCTCATTCTACTATTACGAACTTTCCCACCCCTGGCTTTTCCCCCCTTCTCCTCATCCACTTTGCATATTCCATTTTACATGTTTAAATAAAAAACTCGATGTAAATGTCTTTTAAATTGACACTATCGCAAGACACTGAGGTCCCTATGAATAAGTTACTGCACTCTGACATTTGGAAGTCATCAAACGAGACAGTATAATGTCAGCTTGATATTTTTCACACTATGAAAATATCAGCTTCATGTCAAAGATCTAAATTCCATCTTAATGTAATAAATTTTCTTGTATTCACAGACTAGTAAAAATGCTAAATATTTAAATTTGAAATGAACTTCTACAGTTACAATCTGGCCTTCATTTTCCGTTATTATTAAATTGGACGTCAAGATATTATTTTCCCTCTTTTTTTTTTTTATTTCTTGAAATATTGCAGTGTTTGATAGAATAACATTAGCCATATTCATTTCTTTAAACGGATGCTTTCCCATCAACATGTGGCAAATAAAGTTAAAAAAAAAAATAAAAAAAATCTTGCATTTTAGAGTCAGCCTATATTAAACCAGCTCCAGCATCCTGTCGTAAATTAATATGCCACTGACAATATCAGTACTTTCCACTTTGCCTGACAAGGCAAACAGAACTCAACCTTTCATACGTAGGTAAGATTAATCTTCAGTGTTATTTGCAAAAGTAGTATCCTTTGCTTTCCACTCCCTGTAATTATGGCCCAAATCAATTGGGTGTTGCGTCGGCAACCACTAGTGATTATATCTAAAACTGTGCGTTTAGACCCTTTTTCCCCTAACCTGAGTGGCAAACAAGAGTAGGCAGACATTTGGAAAAAATGTCAATTTGGAACATCCGTCTACATCTTTTTACCACCATTTCCATGCCAGTCACTCTGCCCTCCCTGCTGCCACAACTGTAAGTGGTCCTAAAAGCATGTACTCCAGAAGGCATTAAAGGACCAGCAGGAAGAGTCTAAGCATCGCTGCAGTTGCCCATTTGGGGGTCACAAGACAAACACTAACAAGGACCCCATACGACAGCTAAGTGTGGTGGCTAACCTACCCAACACCAGTGACCCCCCACCTTTTGGCACTGCTCTAGGATAGCTGCAGTGCCCGGATTTTCTGCCACAACAATGCTGACAGCCCTAGTGCAGCCAGAATGCTATTCCCACCAGCTACAACTGTTCTTAACAGAGTTAAATTGCTCTGATTTTTCAGATACCTAAGAAAGCTGCCATTATTTCTGTAGTAATATCTATACGTGTTATCACAATTGTAGAAGTTCTCCCAAAATTGGCTTGTACAAAAATGGCAGAGAAAAAAATAACTTGAAAACCTGTAAAAATCACTCCAAAGCTGAAAAGCAAAAGTTTAAAGAAAACAGAAGGAAATGCAACCCCTGTAATTGTGAAAAATTGTGATAAAACACGGAGATGTTTTTCCTCAGTATACTCAAGTACAGGTAGTACTTTTCATCTTTTTTTTTTTTTTTGGCCGAAAGCATGTGCTTTTTAAATGTTGGAATAAATTAATTTAACAATTTATGTCTCAAAACTCTCGAAATTTGCATGGTTTGTTCTAAGGTTAAATTCAACATTTTCATGAGGTTTTGCACTTTGGTTTTTGAAAATGAGCTAATGAATTCTCATTGATACATAAAGCAAGCCTTCTCTAATTTGAAGAAAAAACAAATCAGAGGAAAAAAATCTTTTCTGTTATTTTTTCTTTTAAATATTTTAGAAGCAAGTTTTTCAAGGGCTTGTGGTCTAGAAATGCTTTTTAAAGGCACTTGCATTTATCCTCCGTGCATCAAACTGCTCTAAGTCAATTCCCTAAGACACTTAATCTTTTGGCAGATGGAAACTCATTTTGAAAGTCTACTAATGATCAATTAAAGCATTAGCTATCTCTATAGACAGGATGTTTATGGGGTCACAGTCTTCAGAAGCTGGAGGCAAGAGCAGCAGCATGTTAGAAAAACAGCTAAAACTTTCTGTATTTACCACAAAATTTGCAAAACATCAGAAAACAGAAATCATGGCTTAGCGGGGTTTTTTTGCCATAATATGTTGAAAACAAATGTGATAGTTTCTATATTGTAAGAGATGCCATCATCCAAACTGAATGTCAGCAAAGGAAACTATTCTTTTAGAAATAAGTCCTAATAACCACCCCAACGCTTCCAATAAATTTACATTATCCTTTGAAAATTTCATTCATTCAGACTCCAGTGATAAAAACAGGTACCCATGCTGCAAATCTGCAGACGTGTCTTGTGCGTAGCTGCCATTGGAACCTGTGGATCAGCGGTAAATAATGCATCATTTCACACGTGCTAAAGGCCACACGTTTAGGTTGGGGTCAAGACTAGTACTCTGCCCACAGGTTTCTATGCAATTCGATGTACAAGTAGTAAGGCCAAACAGATGCAACTGTCACATTCATAAAAGGATTTAAGATTCTTTCTCTAGGAGTTTGGCAAGCTGTTTTTTCTTGAAGGAGATGCACATAAAAGTGATTAACCATCTAATGCAAGCTAAAAAGAATGCTTTTTACAAAATGACATATCTAGTATGACCATAGGTTCCTATTATTACTAACATTGCCAAGAGAATCAATACGTACTTGATTCACTGCATATAGACCTTTGCCTGCAATTTACCTTGTACAAAGTAAGACAGAATAATAAAAAAACCACGTTGTCTTTCAGTGACAGTAAAAACATACGAAGTTGCCTACTAAAAATTTGTAGGAAACTAGCAATGCTGTGTATTTTTAAAAAGAACATATGTAAGATACTTGTGGGTAGGGAGGGGTGTGATACTGAAGACGTAAGCACAGCTAGCACTACAAGTAGCATACTCTATCCTCAAAATAAGTTCAGTTTCCATATCAAGTACTTGTGCTTGTGGAACCCTACTACATGGATTTTCCTCCAGGCATAACCAAAGGGAAACAAAGGATTAAAGTGTTGTTTAATTTAGTAAACACTGGGATCAGACCTCTTTAAAAAGTAAAGGAGTGGTGTTTTTGAAAGAAGCATTTCTACCCTCTGTAAAAACTAGTCAGAGTCCAAAAATTAGGCAGCGCTCCTTAGTTTACCAGTTCCCTTCATTTTTAGCTGCTGAGCTATAGCAACCTTAATATCTGTTGTTAGTATCTCCAGCTTTTGAGCTTTCACCATTTTTCCCCCATGCTTTGACACAAGAGTTGAACAAACAACATGGGAGTGTGTAAAATGACAGGCTATTTACGATCGTTTTCAAAGCACTGAGAGATCCTTTCCCACTCTCACACCTTTTGGAGGCAGAACAATATTCATCATCATATTTTAGACTTTAATTACACAGCACATTAAAGTCCTGATAGTAAATACATTATGTAAGCATTAGACACCATTGTTGTCCCATTTCACAGTAAACTAGCTTACCTCTTTCACATCATAATTCAAAAACAGTAATCCAGAACACTTTGCTTTGGCAGTAAAAAAAATAGCCATAATCAACAATGGACACAAATATCTTCTTACCGGCAACACAGTCTCTTTCTTCTACAGCAACGTAGGGAAGAAATTCTAGGAATTTGCTGAAAAATTCTCACAGAGATTGAAGCTAAGACCACTGGCATAATATGAAAAGGCGGAGCAACATTGTGTCTAGAGGAGAGGGGAATAAATAAATAAACGAAGGGTGGCAGAAGAGTTACAGCTCCGCTTTCCAGACTGCCTGCTAGTACAATGCCAGGGAAAAATGCCATAGGATGACTCAACACAGCCAGAAACTCCAGGCATCGAAGAAGGACAAGCTTGTGAATTACTCCCTAATTACAGGGCTCTCATGTTGGCCACAGATACTAACAGGACATGTTGCAGAAGAGCAGAGAGATGGGGCAGCGTTACTGAGCAGGGAGGGTGCTGCAGACTGGCAGCACGGTGCCAAGCCCCCTAACAGCAGGGCAGTCGCTGGCTGCCTGAAGCGATACGACGGCAAGAAGCCAAACCCACGTATCTGAGTGTAGAACAGTCTCCTGTTCCAGGTAATAAAGATCAGTACCGCTCTCGACTACATGTGCATGACCCAAGACCTGATTACAGCTGGAGTGCTTTGCCAGAGTCCTTCTCCAACAGTCAGCCACAGGGACTGCAGCTTCCGAGCACCGGATTATCCTCCAAGAACACATCTTCAGGTGCCGACCAAGAGCACTCTCCTAACTTGTTCTAACTGCATGTCAAACACAGTAGGTCAAGCAGGGTTTCAACACAGTAAAGCAGAACACAGGTGAACTGTAGATACCTAAATACACAGCTGATTTTTAAAATGGCCCTGCTTTAGTGCCAGTGTCCACATTTTCCCTTTTCCATGCGCACAAGGTTAACCTGGTTTGAGATGCTGGGTTCCAAAGTTCTGTGTCGGCCTGACTGGGAGCCTGATGCAGCTGCAGAATTCCCTGAAGGGCCCGATCAGGATACTGCTTCACTTCTTGGAGCTTCATGAACTCTCCATACCTTTCCATACTTACAAAGAAAGGATATAAATGTATTTAGTTACGCATACACACACACATTACCATTAATCTAGCCTAAACAAGTTTTACAGTTAAAACATGCTCCCAAAGGGTAAAAAACATCAATCACTGTTTTCTTTACATTAGAATTCTAATCACTCTGACACCGATCTTCTGAGAAATAGTGAACTGCCAACACCATGCATAAAATAACCCAAACATAAAAAACTCCATGTTTACTTCCTTAAGTTTTACTCCTTGTAGAGGTGAATTATTTTCATTTACACTTCAATGATTATTTAAAAAACAAAAAAAATTCCACGCATTCCTCTCTTCAGAAGTTAGCCAGACTCAGGATGGTTTCAATTTGTTGTTATTCTGAGAGCTGCTGACTTAGTTGACAAACATTTGAATTTAGTCCTTGGTTCTGTATTCACCTAAATAAATGAATAGTACATATTCAAAGATGTGATTAGCTGCAACACACTATAATCTCATATGACTCATGCAAGAATTCATCTTAATAATTCTTACAGCTAAAAATATGATCACCAAATACCAAAGTTAAGAAAAGTATATTTATTTGATTCTCCTTTTTGTTTGATGACAAAGTAGTATATTTCATTAACAGTAGCACAGAAAAGAACAATTTTGAATCGATGTGAGATGGAACATAACAGAAGACAGTAAACGCATGAAGTGGCAAATGACACCTTTCATCTGATTTAGCAGCAATTACAACTTCCATAATGCGCTCAACATCACACTTCTGAAATCAACAAAGCAAACTCCTTCTTTTGAAGCTTCTGAAGCACTCCCTGCATTGGTGTCTTTTCCATATTTAGTTGCAAGAAATACAGAACTGTGCATATACTAAGTTACCAAATGTATACTTAAACCAACCAAAGGAAAAAAAAAAAACACTCCAAAAAGCTGTAAGCCTGTTTTCACTGTTAGAACAGAGAGAAGTAGCTCTTTCATTATCAATACAAGCTCACGCATTTCTCATAGATCTCATACATATACAATGCTTACTTGGAGATTATTTTTTTTTGCCCCAAACTATTTTTCATTTATCTATGAATCACCAAAAAAAGTGAAAAAGGAATGAGGAATGTGGATAGGGGTAAGAGAGTGGTTTTCTCTTTAGAATTCTGGACTTTTGGTTACTATTTATTCTTACCATGCAGGACAGCTGCCTCTGAAGTGGGAACTGTTCATCAATACTAGTGCTTTAAAATACGAAAGCTTCCCTGAATAATTTTTTCCAAAGTGTAAAGTTACTTGACTGAAACTTTGAGGGGCTTTCCCCTTAGACCAAAAAACCAAAAAAGCTTCCCATGTCAGTTAAAAATAACCACTTTCAGAAAATGAAGGTACAGCTGGTTCCCAGCTAAGGTTGTGAAGTTTCATGAAGGAAGCTTCTCCCATTTGAGAAGCTATAATCTGATACTCTCTTATTCCTTCCATTCCCAAGTACTTTGCATGGAGAACTCATTCTCAAGAGTAAAATATGCTGAAATGGAGGAATACATAACTGAAACTTACCAAGCCATGCAGATTTAAAGCTATTACAGTGGAAGACTTACAAAAAAAAAGTTGGTTTCCCCTATTAAGCACAAACATTAATCAAATCTTTAAGCCACACTGCATTAACACGCATCACTGTTAGAAAGCACTCACATCAACCTTACTTCTTGGCATTTTTGATTCCCTTTTAGCCAAGTTATATGCACACCTGTAATATGCCTCACTATAATCACTATGCAGTAACGCCTATGACTGCAGTCATCCACTCTTGTGCGATTCTGTATAAGGAAAAAAAACCAAACACCTGCTACAGTACAGCTGATGAACCCAAGCTACACTGCATGTTACTTTGAATAAGGCTTATTTCTGTCCTGAATGACTTGAGACATGCATTAGACACAAAACCACTAAAAGAATATTGTTTTCTTACATCAGAAAACAAACCTTTTCGATACTCAAATAAATAGCCATTAAATATCAATTTTATCTCCTTTTAGAAATGTTTTTAAAGTAAATGACATTCATTTCCTGTTTCTAACACATGTTCTTCTGTTCAAAGATAAATTGCAGACTAAGGCATGCATATATTCTCCTTACTTTCAACTTAACATACCTTTAAAAATATTCATACTACACTATACTTCCTTTAACAGAATAAACTTGATTGAACTTTTCTGAGGAAGCATGTGTTTGAACAGGTAAAGTGTCCATGTGAAAACAAACACATGGTTTTATATCATTAATAAAACATGCCTTTTGAAACAGTCCAGACCTTTTACCCTTTATCATCTAAAGTATCCAAAAGCTGTAACTATGTGAAATCGTTTATGAGACTTCCAGTTTTTGCTATTTAAGTAATACTCAAAACTCCAGTCAGAATCAGAAACCTAATGTATTTGGTGCAGCTCTGGAGTCATGAAAAGGTAGCACACTTATGCAGAATCTGTGACAAAGCAAGAAAAAGACTTCCCAGCTCTTAAGAAAGTTAAGATACGTTTTTGCTACTATAACTTTATTATTTCATTTGAAACACCATAAAGCACCGGTGTACTTAACAGATTTCCCCATCCTCCCTTCCCATCCCCAAAGAACAAGTGGTGATGATGAAAATAATGATGGTTGCAGCGATCTTCTACTTCAAGTCCCAGTATTCACTTATCCTTAGTCTAGGAGAAAAGTGGTTTACTTTCCGACTACACACCACAGGAGTAGTTATGAAGTCCACCGCCACCAAGCTACCTTCATTCTGTCCCACACAGCCGAGAGAGAGTCAAACGCAGGGCGAACATCGAGGATAGTGAACTGGTAGTTCTTATCTACTGCTCCACCATCATAGTAATCAATGACATAGCGCACTTCTTTTCCACATCGGTCAACAATCCAATCATGTCTGTCAAAGGGAAGTTCGTATCTGGAAAGACAGATAATAGACCACATAGATATTTTACTGGATACTATGAACCTGGGAGACAAAGTCCTACTCAAGATTTATTTATGCAGATACCAGCATAAGGTTCCCACTAGTCTTTCTATCTTCTGGTAATTTTAACTTGCAATTCCAGTTCTGAAAGATCCTAAAATTAATTCTACACCATGTTTTCAAACATGTCTGCCTACCCTCCCACCTCACTGTAAGACCTTCTTTCCTGTCCACGTACCCCATCCATGAACGTATTCTGGCTCTTGGTGAATACTCCTTTGCTTTGCCTCCAAACCGCATCAGCGAGGGTCCACATGGACATTCCCTGTACACAGCATCAAAAAAGAAAGTCGTTTTTACCTTTTACAAGTCTTATTTTAAGTGATTAAGCCACTACAGTAATATGTTTTAGTAATAGAAAAAAAAGAGTAAGAGCAACCAGAAAAAATTAATTACAAGTGATCTAAACCAGCTTTTTTTTTTTTTAGAAGGTTTGAAAAGTACCCTAGTTTCTTACAGCAGTTACTGCTGGTATGATGAGGTACCTGTGTTCCACAACATTATTTTAATTTATGATTAGAGCAGTTCTCAGCAAATCTAATCCAGAGATTTAATGGATTAAAGAAAGAAAACCATAATCCCAACTACTGTGTAACAAAGGTCATGGAATTTCAGAGAACAATTTCTACATACAGAATGCTTAACCAGTTTGTCTCTTCTAGGAACAGGGACTATATTGATCTAAAAAGCGACAGAGTTTGTTTTATACCAGTCACTTTTAGTCTAAGTTTACATCTCATATCCTTTTCATAACATAAACATATCAATTAAATAATTCCCAAATAGATACAATAAGAAGTTAATTTCTCCAAATCCACACACACCACCAAAATGCCCATCAGTTTTATCAACATAGTAATTATTCAGTTCTAGTTAAGCTCTTCTGGATAATCTTCATCCATATTAATTAAAATGCAGGCTCCTACAAGACCCTAACTTTTGCGACATAGCAGCATCAGAATATTTCTGCAAGAACTAGAGACTTTCTACTTTCAAAGAACTACAAAAGCAAGGGCTAAACCAAAAGATTTGCTTTTCATTTCATATGTACATACCCAGCATGAAGAGCTTCCCATTTTAAAATCTCCCTCCAAGCTTGCTCATTATTTTGGTTGTGAATCTTAATGATGTTGGTCATGTCTTCACTTGTTATGTCATCGTCTTTCCACCTCCACCTAAAAGAAGAATTTGGAAACAGTTCATAAGCATTACGGCATAACTATTTCACCTTCCTCAGTTTCCCTGATGGATTTTTGAATCAAGAGATTTAAGGTTTTATGCAAAGACACAAAGCAAGCATGGAAACTTCTGGCCCAGAATCTGCTTAAGAATCTTGAGAACCACTTTGTTTTCTGTGTAGAAGTATAATTATCAAAGTTATCATCCTAGAGATCCACAAATTCTAGTTAGCTAAATTAACAGCTTAACTGGATCAGAAAGTTATGCAACATCAGCACATCCATGGTATTCATAAAAATGCTTAGGAAAAATCCCACTTGCATTCCTAATACGCAGAAGTCCTGCACTGAATACATTTTGCGTACATTTAGAAATGTCTTTCCTATCTCTGTCCCCGCACTATGACTATGCACGTGCTTCCTGTTCAACAGGCACAACATGGAACACAGGGGTTTACAGGATCACGACTAGTGTGTTAAATATGGACTGTTTATGGCATACTGTCTTAAGAACAATATTGATACGTAGAACAAGGAATTATTGTTGTTTTAATAGTAATTGCCATAAAAGTTTATCTGTTTGAGAATGACAAATACTTGCAAAAGAAAAAGGAAACAGCAGCACAGGGAGGTTTTTTTAGGCCACAGGAAACATTTATCATTCAGTTAGCTCTTGCCTAAAACTAAATTTTTCTAAAGACTGACAAGACCTACTTGTCAAACAATTCTCCCATTTTTAGCAATTTTGTAAAGTCATTAGATGTTCTCACAATCATAGAGCTTTTACTATCAGTTTACAGGGTTAGCATGAAGCTGACTGGGTTTGAAAGCTGGCAATCATGCAGCATTTGTCTCTGCCTATACAGTGACTTCTAAAAAAAAAAATTTCTGAGCTAGTGGCCGTTGCCTGACATTCCCTACCATCTTGCTGATCACTAGAGGAGACATGGCTTTTGAGACCACCTCATCCTTTAAAACAAATCTGTTTATAAACATAATAATTTTTAAAGAGCTAATTATTTACTGCTTAGAGTCCACAAACTCTTAAATAATATCAATGAATAATAACTAATGATATTACTTCATGAATTTCAGACTCTCAGATTCCATTTGATAATTCACAGTGTATTTACCCTTTTCTTAGCATGGCATTCCAGAACATTTGCTCTGAAGGGTAGACCCATTTCTTGTCAGAATGTGCTCTAGGAATGGAAGATTCTTCTCTAACAGTTGACAATGGAAACGGTTGACCTGGGGATGGCTGCTGATTAGGAGGTGGCATCTAGAACACAAGGAGAATCAACAACAAATGAGCAGGAATCATTATATGTTACAGTGTTCAAGAAGAATCAAAGCATAATTAATCAGCTGCTACAAAGATCAAGTTCAGCCTTTATAGAAGTCCATTAAAATAATCTTTCTCTTTTGCAGCAAAACTCTTTGCACAACTTTGTCACCTGAAAACTAACATCCCTTTTGCCTACACTTCAACTTTCAAAACAGCAGTGCTTTTTTTAAATCAGAGGAAATCTTGGAGATTTGAATCAGAACTTATCCATATCACTATTATACAGAACCTAGAAACTGCTAAAGGGGCATAAAAACCACAGGCGTAACTAACAAATCGAAATAGACAGCAAAAGATATTTACAAAGTGAAAAAATATCTTTTACCAAAAAGATGTAAATCTGAAGAAAAGAATGCTAAATAAGGTGTAACGTAGTTTTATACAAATATTTGCATATAAAATGAGAAAAAGCAGTCCTAAAAGCTAATGTTAATTGATGGACTTTCCACCTTACTATCAGTATTTACATTTTGGGGATAGTATTTCAAGAGAAACAAGACTGAAAAAAAATTACCATATTGCTAGGATCTATGTCATCTTTCATTCGAGACGTCACCGGACATGCTACAAATTCATACGCTCTATGCTGATGTGCAGGAACATCATCTGTGTTCTCAGCTCTATGGTCAGGAGACTTCATATGCATTGGACAACCTAAATAACAGAACAAAATAGTGTACATTATGCTACAAAATGATAACATGGCAGGAAATGGGAAACAGTTCATTGAATGTTCACATGAATGCAAACTGGTATCTTGCTTTTTCTTCTGAGTTTTGCAACAGTTTTAACTATTCTCTTTCCTGACTATTTCAGGACCGAGCACCATGGCAAGATCTAAAATTCTTACGTAGTCCTTGAACGCTCATTCCCCACCCCTATAGTGAGCTGTCTGTAGCTAAAACTTCCACGGCAATATTAATCCAACATGCATTGATTGTGTCAACAGAAGAGCTGAAGTCCTCCTTCTCCAGACTTTCATCTTATCCCACCCTTTTGCTGCTCCTTCCCAGATGTGTGGTCTCTAGCAACAACCACCTGCTCCCAGTTACCACCTCTGCAGGGGCCCCTGCACCTCCCTGACCCTTCATGCACATACCACTCAATGGGAACAGACCTGCAGGACCCCTATGAAACGTGACAACCCACATGTCCTACAGCAAGCACCTACGCTTTCTACAGACAGAAGACCTTGCACACTCTTCTGGTGAACATCTGACTCCTCTTCATGAAAAGTTACTTGAGAGCTATTTTTGATAAAAGAAAAACTCAAGCTTTTACTTGTAGAACAATATTTTTTAAAAAAAAATTTGTCAATCTTTGCTTTCTGTGTAAAGACTTTATCTCATCTAAGTTTCAAAAATAATTACCGCTCATTTTTTCCTGATGCATCGGGCATTCTGAAGGTGGGGACTCCGCTGGATGTTGCTTGGGTGCATTCGGCGACTGACCTGCAGCTGCCGGCGAGGACGTGGACAGACCCATGGCTTCTGGGTCTCTTTAGATCAAGTTCCTGAAAAAAAATAAGCAAATAACTGTAAAACAAAACTACACTGATGAACACAAGTGCATACGTTGCTGCATCACAAATTAAAAAGTTAAATAAAATATGACTTTAAGTAGTTAACGCACAGGATAAATAAGACTCCACAGCCCGAGCGTGTACCGGGGCTGAGAAGGAAGGAGCTGCCGTGGGACAGGAGCCGCAGGGACTCCCCACGGCGACACCGCGCTCAGGCCGCCGCCCCCGGCCCGGCCCACCTCCTCACGCCCACCGCCGGCGCGGCAAGGCCGCGGGAGCTCTGCCCGCACCCCGAAACCCGCCGCGGCCCCGCACCGGGCCGCGACACCCCGCCGCGGGCAGCAAGCACCTCACATAACGCGAGGCCGCCGCACCGTTTACACACACCGTGACCGACGGCGGCAGCGGGCAAGGTCAGGCCCGCCCCCAGTGCGCAGTCGACCCGCCCCGGTCCGCTCCGGCACCTCCCCGGTCCCTCCCGCAGCACCCACCTCCCGCCGCCACCGTGTCCCGTATCCCCAAGAGCCGCCTCCGCCGCCTTACCTCGGCCCGGCCCGGCCACCGCCGTCGGCCCCGCGCGCAGTCCGACGCCCCGCGCCCGCCTCGCGAGAACGCGGTGCCTCCGCCGGCCCGCTCCGCGCCTGCGCAGCGACCACGGCCGGCGCGAGGGGCGGGGAGGGGCCGGGAGGAGCCTGAGGTGGCACCGCCCCGCCGGGCCCGCCCTCCCTGCGCGTCAGGGCCGCCGCTGGGGAGGGAGTCACTGTCGGTGTGGCGGGGCAGGGACGGCCCCGGGTGGTCGCTGCAGGGGCAGGCTGCGGCCTGCACGGGCAGGGCAGCGCCGGGCTGCGGCCGCCGGGGGGATACATCTCCTTCGGGGCACGGTTAACGACTCCCCGAAGCGGGAAGGGACGGGGGGCGCCCCGGGGCGGCGGGGTTTCACTTACCAAGCTGGCCTTACTGCGATGCGGCGGTTTGATCCCCCGCAGCTGTGTTGGCCTGCCTTAAAACCACCGCATGATTTGTCTGTGAAATTACCAGCCCTTACAACTGCCCTTACAAGTACTTTTTTAAAGGATATAAAATTTACTAGCAGCATGAATCAATACTGTAAAGGTGTATCCTTCCTCAAATCGGGAAGAGGGATGAGCTGTCTTGCACCCTCTGCACGTATTTTGGTGTAAAGAAAGGAGTGATTCTCTCCCGATTTTTTTGAAAAAGATCAGAAAGATTAATAAAGACAAATTCTAAACTACACTGAAGCAGTTCTAAGAGCACTATTTCAAATTCTATAACTACCTGAATTTAAAGACTTCTTTTACACGTTCTTCTTGAGTGCTTTTAAGAACATGTTCACATACCATCTTTCAAAATAGGATTTTTCTTATTAACAAGGACGTTGCCATTCAGTGTGAACACGAAATAAAACTACAAGTACGAAGCAGTATCAAACATCCACCCTTTTGCCCTTTTTTTCCCATTTATTGTCTTTCTTATGTAAGAGGAAATTGTTGTCTACCCTTTCTGCATGGAAGTGGCATCGGTCAGTAACTGAGTCTCTGCTGTGTGCCTTAGAAAACTCCACAACTGCCTCCAGTGTTGCCCGAGTTTTAGGCACATTTGGCTTTTCTGAAAGGCCTCAGACTGCATCCACAGCAACAGCTGCGTTGCGTAAGCAGCACTACACGAGATACAGTCATTTCAGTCATAACTTGCTGCATTTGACAGCGCAGTTTAATCTTAAGAGCCTCCTGTAGACCAAGTGACATCTCTGCTTCCAAATATTTCAAGTCCGTGGCAGAACAACTCCAAGGTAAAACACATTTTCTCTCTCTGATGTTCTCAAACAGGGAACTAGTTGTACACACACCTCTCAAAATGCAGGATGTTGATATCAGTGTGTTGTCTCCCTGCACACTCCACCTGAAGCAACAATTGCACTACTTATTAGTCATTGTATAGGTAATAATTTTCACCCTTTATAAGATAAGCCAAGTAGCAAATACTTTCTCCTCAATGTAAAGCATTACAGAGAACAGCAAGGTCACGATCTCAACGAAGCACACAAAGTACATTAATTACACTGTGAACTCCAGGAAAGCAGAGCAAAATAAGAAGATACAACAGCAGTCCACCATCTAAAAAATGATAGCTACTGTGAAGATTAAATACATGTTGGAAAAAAAAAAAACCTTAATGCAGAATTATCACACCAATACAAGTATAGAAAACAAAGTTTTCAGTAAAAACACAAAGAGAAGTTAAAAAAAAAAGGGGGGAGAAAGTGAAGAGCAACTTTGTACCAGAACATGACAAATAAAGTGGATATACAAAATACTTTCTGTATTTTACATTTTAGGGAGAGGTATGTTTTTCCCATTTTGTCAAGTTCTGAACAGCTCACTGAAAGGCCTCCCTTGTTCCCAGCCATGCTTAGTCCTTCCTTTCCACCATTCTGTGCTAAAAGCTGCCCAGTGCCAGTACGGAAGCCTCCCACCAAGCCCCTATTGTCCTTCCTCAAACAGTTGGAAATCTGACCTATAAAGCATCTGACCCCAAATAACGTTTCCAGACATTCCCAGTCTAAGCCACTTCCAGACAGACTAGTTAATGAGTAGCTTTCTTCACTAACAGTGTAAAAGTAGCACCCTAAGAATATCAGTGACAAATGAAACTAAATACCCCTGAAAAGATGAGATGAGAAAAGTAAAAAACACTGGAATGCTTCTTGTTTTCTTCTAGTAATTTAACCATTGCATAATACAAAAGAAACCTCAAAGAAACTCGAGCAGTTCCTGTGCTTGGAAGCCAATGGTTAGGATACAAAACAGCAGCAGCTTCCTCTGAGGATGCTCGGAAAAATCACTCAATTTCTTTTTTACCACTCCATTCATGCTTCCTAGACGTACCTTCACTGCACATACAGAATATAGGAATCACCATATCAAGGAACTTAATTACCCATCTCAGTATTCAGCAAGGGACTGTGCAGTGCATCACATTTACAATACGCTGGCAACAGCAGCTCTTTATTTCTAGAGCCTTCAGACAACTGTCCAGCCTGTGCCCTGAAACATGGTATTACAATACAATGCAACAGAATCATACTATCCAATAGAAATGTAAATTCTTCCTTATCACACACCAAAATTTATAGTTTAAGTTGCATTCCTGGCCCCAGTGATGTCCTACATAGAATTTCAGCCTTTAGAAGTCTAGCCACTTTGAACACCAGTGTGGCTCAGACCTCCTACTCCCCCCTTTTAATTAAAAAAAAAGATACAGCACAAAATTTCAAGATACCATATAATCCAGTTGTTTCTAAACTGATCCCAAAGAAAATTTTTCTTCCATGAGAAATCCATTCTGGGTACCAAGCTATTACCATATCAAGAAAGAAGAATTCACAAAACAAGAAACTGTGTTCCTTTCCTTTATTACGGAGTACCATTACCTTGCATACAACATGCAATTTATTGCTTATTGACATTATTGCATATATCAAAGGGGGAAAAAAAAAATCAGCCAATATCATTTTATGCAAGCTCCTAAACTGTTCAAACAAAAGATAGAAATGCCTTAAATGCTTTACAATATCACTGAAATGCAAACAAATAATTCAGATTCTTTTTAATAATGAAAAGTAAATTTAAACCCATAATACTTAATCACTCACCTTTACTATGACTGATTACTTTTATCACCAATCTGTAGAATTGTTATATTGCATTTTTAAGTTCTTGTGCCATGATAAAGATTGCTACTATGGTCAGGCCACATTACTATTTGAATTTCATGATGTGATCCTGACACTTTGTGACAGTATTAGTATTTACTGCAAAGCAGATTGTCAAGATTTACCAGAAGTCAGTCTAGCAGAATTTACAGGTTTTGTCCTTGCTCTGCACATAAGTTAAATATATTTATCAAGTTTCTTCTTAGACAGAAGATTATATAAACAATTTTGAATTTCAGGCTCCATTACACCTAACTTGTAACTCATTTGTTCCCAATATTTTTGTAATTTGGTTTTATATCAGGTTAGCTGTGCTTATCTATTAAATTATTCTACATATATATAAGTATCTGTTGATATTAAAGAAAACACTGTTTGGTATATGCATGCTAGAAACAAATCCAGGATATTTGGATGTGTGCATATTAAGTGTGCAAATTATATAGCTGAGCTCACGATTAGCCCTTTTCGTCCTTTCCCCCAATCATATGATGGATTTCTCTTGTGAAACTGGAATAGGGTTACAATAAACAAAACCAATATAACCCACATTGCATTCAAAATGTTATGTTCTGTATCACAGCTTAGTATTAATAATTAAACGTTGCTTTCAAACTTAGCAAATTTTTAAAAATACCAAAATTTAAAAACTTAGAAGACAATTTACATGCAACATGTTCCACTTGGGTGCAGATTCTCAGATACTTAAATATTTATAGGCTCATAAAAGCATGTCCTGTCCACAAGACAAGGTTTGACATCCCATACATAGGTTAAAGATACACTACAGAATATTTTATTTGCTTTTATATTTTCAATTTCAGTAAGCAGGGAGCTATAAATAGCACACTGAATCATTATATCGTTGATACCAAGCCATGCTGAACTCTTCATAACCCACTCTCTTAAAGACAGTTGCTTTACATTACAACTAGGTTAAAAATATATATACATTGTTATTATCAGATGCCCTCTCAGTGCAGGACATCACACAATGAAACTGATATCAGAAGAAATTTTGCCAAAATATTTCTTATACCGAACAATAAAATTTATTCTTCATAGCTACCTTCCATTCCTTATCGAGCTATAAAGTGCTTGGTTATTATAAATAGAGCAAGAATGTCAACAGAGGTAGCTAGTTGAGATTTGTGATGGTTAAGAAACCGTACCAAGTGTTACTACCTAAAAGTATGATTTGATGCTTAATCCCAGGTCTCTAAACATCCCAAGCAGCACATCCTTCATCCCCTCTACCATAGAAAGAACTTTCAAGTTCATAAATGTTGATCACTATTTCCATTTAACTGCCGTAAGGATCTCGGCAATGAAGCACTGTTCTTTTACCAGCTGTCAAATATATTCCATAGACAGAGAAACTACACCAGGAACAAATCCTTCCTCATGAAGTTCCTTGTAGCCAGATAATGATGCTGTACAGTAGGCTGTTAAAAATATGAAAGAGGACTGCCCATACTTCACAGAGTTTTCTACACTTACATTTTTTTTTTATTTTAAGGTTCTAGTCCCTTTCTTTTTGCTTATTGATGGATTTCACCAGCAGCCAACACTGCACCAGATCCTAAGCTGGAGTAATTGTCAGGCAGCCCTTTATTTTCCTCAGAATGGCTCAGCAGAAGCATCACAAAACAATTTTACAAACTTCTCTATTAAATGATCTTTTATGGAAAGCTTGTGTGTACGTATACTTAAACACACACAAGCCCATAAGAAAAACTCCTTTTCATACAGCAATCAACAACTGATAACCCATTTTATACAGATAGAAAATTTTAAAGAATAAATTTTCATTTTCCACTGTAAACAGAGATATAAAAATACCTAAACCTTTCTGCTATGTATCGGTCTGCTGTTGTCCCAACCACAGCAATAGGAAGACATCTAGATCTCTATACTTGTGTTCTCAAATTCTCCTCCACCTCTCCCTCTTTAAAACCTGCTTGAACACATTTGCTCACTTGTTTAAGCTTTTAGGTTAGTGTTAGTTCTGCAGTATGAGTAATCTTCTCCCATAATTTTCCAAGAAAAGATGGAAGCAATTCTCTTCCAGACACTGTTTAAGTAATTTATTTTTTAATAAATTCTAATATAAAATTTGGAATTGTTAAGAATTTATATATAAAGTCAGCTCCCCTCATTTTCCTGTGCATAGGATATTTTTTATTATCCAATAGCTTCTATTTTTTAAGCAATTAAGTTATTAAATTATTGAGCTCACTCAAGATAGCACGTATTTATAGAGGTAGAGGTTTCAGAGATGTAATTCTCACCAGTGAAGAATGTGCACAGATAACCCATAAAGCATCTCTGTAGCGTAAGGCTCTCGACTTCATTGAAATCCACTGGAACACTCAATGAGAAAAATGAGTATTTGAAGTACATTTCCTCTCTGCATGTACTGTAGCCACAGATCAATTACAAAAGCAAAACCTGACCTACCATTCCCTTGTAGCTGTTCTGAAAGTGGTATTTATTCATCTTTTGATGAAAAAGTAAAGCCATAAGAAAGAGAAATTTACATTCCTACATACAGCCTTACAGGTACAAATAGACTCTTCCACACTCATTGTGCTAACTTTATGTCCCCTGGTACTGAAGAATGTAAAAGAAAAGAAAAACAAGATATCTGAGCATTTTTTACAAGGTTATCTCCTTCCACTTGTTATGTCCATGGCAGAGACACCTGGTGACATACCAAGAGTCTGCTTTGACACCAGACAACGCATCTGTTAAAAATAGAAGTTTTAAGCCACTAATAAGATATTATTACATTCTAAAGGTAGCATTTATTATGATGCTACTGATCATGCATTTACTTTTTTTTTTGCATAAAAAAGCAAAAGACACAAGCTTGCAACATTAAATTTCATAAATTTTTCACCACAGTTTTTAAATTAATAAAGTGCAATTGAAAAATGGGTGCCACAGCTACCTAATTTGCTGTATTATAAACTTTTAATGGCAGGTAAAAAGTGACCTATGTTAATGTATTCAGTACATCACAACTTTGCAGCCTGTTTACTACAGTTCCTGCCAAATACACAAATGTTAATTTTTTTCATTAGAAAGTTGTCTTCTGACACATAGTAGAAGCATCAGAACATAACTGTAATACATTTTTAAAAAAAAAAAAATTAGAAAATTTAAACCTAATCCATTGCAAAATATTGTTTTAATTCCACTAATTTTGTACAGCAATCCAAAATATTACATGTTTTAAAATAATTATCCCACTGCCTTTCCATTCTGGATTGGTGCCAAAAGTGTATTATGCAGGGGTTTGAGTTTGTTTGTTGGGTTTTTTTCCCCTTTCAATCTAGTTTTCACATGATATATTATAGCTTGACTTCCCTTCCCCCCGACCCCATCAGACAGAAGTTCTATCTAGAAGTGAAGGAAATGGACCGTTTTAATCAATGTTCTCCATCGAAAGCAAAAAATTTAAAATACCAAAATATTAAAGATTCATGTTAAGAAAGGGATTAATTTCAAAAAGTTTTCATGAGTTACGACCTTAAGAGTTGCTCCAGGTAATCTTCCTTATCAATTTTTTTTTCATCCTACTTCCCAAATAACGTAAGCAGACTTCTACTTTCAAACATACAGACTTCTACATTCAAACACTCTGAAATGTTTGAATTTACTCTATTTAAAACTTGTTTTAGAAAGGAATAAGGTATTACAAAATGATTCACTGATCTAATGACTTAAAAATCAAAAGAAGAAAGTATTTCGTGCACCTTTAAACCATAAAGGTGAGCCTTTGTACGTAGCCTAGATTTTGCGTTAGACACAATGAAATAACAATTTTAAAAGATACAGGTTCTGCAAATTAGTATAAAAGGGGGTCTGTTTCTTTCAGAAAAGCAGGTGACAGGATCAACTCTCAGAGACTGTGGATTTACTGGTACCCAAGTAAGGTGCTGCGCTCGCTCAAATCTTCCAGCTAAACAGATTAATTGCTAACTTCCCCAAGGCATAAAGAGATCTTTTGTCCACAGGCTTCTGAAGTATTAATAAGCAAAAACCAGAAGTATTAACAATCCTTGATACCTCCCTTAACAAGGCAGGATTGGGAAGCAGTTTTGGAACTTTATAAAAGTGTGTGTTACGCTTACCCGAAACAATACTCCCTGACATCGTCTCAGCCGGGGAACTAAACTGATCGCAGCCGCCTTGGTTACGCGGCGTTTCAGCCCGGGCAGCCCTCGTGGGCTCTTACAGCTCCCGTTCCTGGCGGGTGGGAAGGCTGCGTCCCTCGGCCGGGGCAGAGTCCTGGGGCGCTCACGTCTCCTGCTGCCGAGGGCAGGGTTCCCGTCACCCAGCTTTGACAGCGGGAACAGGACAGGAGGAAAAACAATTATCCTACACAGGGTAAATATTTTATCTTTTTGTTTAAAAATAAATTGCCCAAACAGCCTGCTTTGCACAATAATCGGGATCTGCACTAAAATACTGAGTGAAAATTCTAGCACACCTTACCAGAAGGTATAACAAATAGCAAGCAATGTCAAAAACAAGCACAAAAAACCAACCAGCCCCCCCCCCCCCACACACACACACCCCAAGGGATAAAACAGAAGTTAATCAGTCTCAATTCAGATATGGTTTAAAGTAAGCAAAACAAAACAAAACTACACACAAATACAGCTCTGAAAACCATTTAAAGAAGAACCAACAAGAAACAAACAGGAATTTCCTGAATTACAAATTAGATTCTAGATTATTCCTAGATGCCCTTTCTGATGCCCTCCAAATCTTTATAGCTTGCAGAAGAAGAAACAGAGTTCCTAGTGACAAATACGTGGTTTAAAAAAAAATAAAAGGTTGTGCCTACAGAAGTGAACTGCCATTCTACAGAATTACCAAACAGCTTTACAGGAGTTTGGCATAGTTAATTCAAGAATGGTTTTAGTCAACACCTCAGATTTTTGATGTGACTAGCAAGGAAAATGAGTAAAAAAACCTCAACACTTCATATCAAATGGGTCATTTCTGTGATAAAAGGAAAAAAGTATTACTGTAAATTACACATCATATATACAGAGGAATTTTATCTCTTTACATTTAAACTTTGCATTCAGATAGGCAATGGTTAAAAGTACTCTGAGGAGATTTGCAGCACTTCTCAAAGGTAGTAGCAGCAAAGGAAAAAGCACTCCAGTTAGAATTACGCTGTTTCCACACATCATTTACCATGCTAACTTACAAAAAAATTCCACGGGCAATTTAGGAGGTGTACTATTGCATGTAATCTAACACAACAAAAGTTAATCCTTCCCATCATAATCAGGTAATTTTAACAATTTTTAAGATATTCTGTAGTCTTATAATACAGCATTTTAGATAAAATTATTTCATAAATTTCCCAAAATGGTTTGCATTCTTATAAGGCAGAACAAAAAGCAGTAAAAGACTCCACAGAATCAAAGCTAATTTTTCAGATTTTCTTTCAAAAATTATAAAGTTGTCAAGAATGAAATCTTGATTGTTATTCCTAGAAGGAAACATAGAAACGTGCCAGGAAAATTGCACCATATGAGGACTTTGGGGAGTTTTTTTGTCTTCTAAAAAAAGAGACATGTCAGTATTCACTGGATTTATAAAACATTAATCTGAGAAACCTGAGTGAAACACTTCAAACACACTGGTGGACAACAAGCAAGTAACCAGTCTGCTCCTTTCTAATTTCAGTAGTTTGTAACTGCTTAGAACAGAGACGTGGAACTCATTTGTGTGAGCTTTTGCTTTAATTCCTCACCAGACAGGATCCGTAAAGCGTGGCCCTGGGTGTGCAGGCAGTGTGGCTAGGGAAAGAGTAAGGTCAGTACAGAGGTAATACCTTGTTTCCTTAAGAGGAGCATTCCATGGCAGAAATGTGCACTGTTTCAGTGAAACCAAATTATTTTCATAGCAGAAATTTCATTTTATGTGTATGCTTTCTAGTCAGATTTTCCATTTCTATGAGTTTTGGCTTCCTCCTGTCCGATAAGACAAATGACTTTGTAGCATCCTTTTGCAATTTTGACCATCCACATCACATTCATAACATCCAAGACAACACTTGAGATAATCCAGGCGCTCTGGGCTGCAAATCCTAATCTCCGGAAAGCTTCTGTTCCAAATGAAGAAATTACATGGCTGTAGTATATAGGCATGACGGCGATCCTCACCACAAAGAACACAACTGTCATCAGCACACCGTTGATAATGTTGGCCTTTGAAGATTTGGGATATCCCAGTACTTCAAAAAACCACCTGCAAAAGAAGGGTTCACAGATACCAGGGAGATTTGAAGCCACCTCATTAAAAAAAATGATTTAATGGGTTTTTTTTAATTAATAATTTAATTTATTAACTGCTTCTACCTTTATAATTTCTAAATTATTGCACCATGTCTTGGCTTAGTTGCAAATTCTTCTTCTTGGCTGCATTTTCTTCCCCCACTTAAACACTGTATGATATCCAGTACATTGCAAAATAAAGTAAAAAATCCTGATTTGAATTGTACAGCATTTGACAACCAGTGTGCATTTCAGTGACTATTATGTAATGCATTATAATTCAAGTTATCTTTTTAAATGATAAATAAAATTTATCACTAGTTACTATGGCTTGCACCAGTGGGCAACTAAAATCCTAAACTAAACTAAAATGTTTGTCTGAAAGTAATTCTAGCACTGTATTTGGATATTGTAACATAGATCAAAATCTAATTTCCAATTTCTCAGATTTGGGATTTTCTGACCGCTTCTGCTGAGCTCAAAACAATAACTTCAAAACCAGACAATTTAAATGGCACCGGATCATGTCACAGGTAGTTATGATATGTAATGAAACAGATAAATCTAAAATCCCCTCTCCCACTGCTACCACTGGGTCATAAATGGTCTTTAAAATAAAAAAAACTTCTTGCATATTAATTCCTTAGTCAACAGGCCTAACTTATCTATTGCCTAGCACACAGAACCTTCATATGAAGGCTGGTCTACTCTAAAAAGGAGCCCAGCGGTAAATACATTAGTTGTAACATTGCAGCTATAGCAGCAAAAAGTTTTCATAGCAAAAAAGGTTTCCACATAGTAATCCTTGGTTCAAGGTACAGAAATTCCCTTTCAGCAGACAATCAGCAACAAAAAAAAAATTCTTAAGTGACAAATAATATATATTTAAATTTAAAAGAACTATGCAAAAATTCCCTAACCACTTACCGCTGATTGACAAAAGGAGTGGAGAACTCGGCAAGTAGACGGAAGTTTCCAAAATAAGCCAGCAGACCTTTGCTCTGGTTAACAAAACAAAACAGACATACAAAAATCAACAATATAGGTGTGAAATCTTGATTAAAGCCTTCAAGTATACACAGAATGATGAGTCTCAACTTCATCAATAAAACTGATAGTAAGCAAGTTTGCCAGTTGTGGCCAACTTCCTTACAATTTCAAAATTAGGTTTATTACAAAACCTGCAATTGTCCTTCAGGTATCTCAAATCAGTCGTTTCTTACTTTAAATAAATCTTGAAGGGTTACAGTTAAGTGGCCGAGGAAAGCTAGCTAGAGAAGACTGGCACAAGTAGTCAAAGGTAATAATTTAACGATACTATTACTGTCTAAGAGGCTTATAAATATTTTTCACTTCTCAATGTTTAGACAAGCCCAAACAGAAACACTGTAAGCTAAAGAAAAATGTCCCTGCCATAGTGAAGATGAATTCCCAGCTCTTATTTGGCCACAGAAGGGGCACAAAAAAACCTAATCTTTTCTCCTCCCTGCTGCAGGGGAACCCTTCGGCCCAGCTCTCGGGCAGTCCCTGCCGTGCCCTGGGGCTGGAAGAAGAGCCACATCTTCTCCGCGCTGGTACCCCGATAACCGCCTGGCACATTTACACTGACACACATTGTACCTCAGCACTGCCCTCCAAGTGCCAAAGTACAGCATATTCTCTGCTTTATCATTTGGTTGTGTTGGAAATAGTATCCCATTAAACACTGGCTGGGTAAGCAACAGTTTGCAGATGTAGAGTTAAAAAGATTATTTTTTTTTCAAATTTCAGTAGGTCTCCTGAACAACCTATGGAGTGTGTCATGATTCCTCTTTCTCCCACTGGGCGTGCTAGTACCCACGACTTGTGGCATTTCATGTCAGTTCATACTACACCAAACAGAAAAACTGTGTTCTTAATCAAATTCTCTATCTTCAAGAGCAATTTTTGAAATAAGATACTCATGAGCAACTTCCTCTGAGGATAAAAGAATGAGAGTAACGCACAGACATTCAAGGACAGAGCTATATCCAAATAATAAGAACTGCTTTAAAAGAAGCTCACACTGACATTACACTTGTGATTTACTCCAGAAACAACTAATGAATTTTCTGTATCAGGGATTAGCCTCGGTAGTGGTATTTTCATTTCTCTAATATTCAGCTCTAATTTACTTTCATCTGTGATAATATTAGTAGCTGTAATTATTTTCAACACAAAACAGAGCGTTTGCTTGTCAGTGTACTTCATCCCCTGTCAAACCATTACATGGGAAATCTGACAGTAATCTGGCATCCCGTCACTTTTAATATTGTAAACCTGGGATTCACACAGTAGGCAGGCAAAGATGTGGTAAATGTATTAAGCTGTATTTATAAGATTTCTTTATCAAATGAGCTTTTCAGAAGAAATTCAGGAGCATTATTCTGGAGGTCAATGGGATTTCTACCAAGTCACATGGGCATCTTTGAGAAATTCCAGCAGCAGCAGAGTAACTCTTTATCCTAGAACAATATCCTTCAATCCCTTTTCCCTTCAATGTATGCACACCACAGATATTTATTGATATATACAATTAATCATCCATTGTTTCCCCACCAAAGTGACCGTAAACAAGAAGTCTCAGAGCATCAGTTTGTGTCATAAAAGATTTAATTAAAAAAAGGAAAAATAAAAAACCCCATCCCATAAAAATTGTAGTACGTTCACCAGAGTTAGGGATCACTGACCTCCGACCTTGCAAATAGTGCCACAAACAGAACATAACCACTTCAAACCACTTCCTTCCAATTTTCCAATTAAATATTTAGACTTGTGATTTTATTTGAAACCCTTTTCTATAACCATGCGGAAAGCCCCTCTGTCAAAGTACCTCTGGAGCAAAAAATGGAAAGAGTTTTAATTTCAGCAGTTAAACAAGTTACACATTTTTGTTGAAGGACTTTAACATCAAAAAGGCATGCACTTACCACAAACAATTGATAAAACCATTTAGAAAGTAATGATGATTGAAAATATAAATATACGTTTCACAAAGCTAATACACCAATCAGTGAAGAATTTTTTTAAACATTAAGCAAATGAGATCTATAAAAGCATTGTGTTAAATCTCATCTGCTTGTTATGTTACTGGAAAATACAGCACTCACCAGTACAAAATAGTAAGCGTACAGAGCTGCCAAGTGATGTATTACAAAAAATATGTCACCAATTGCCTTCCAGTAGTAAATAATAAGCAGTAAGTCTACAAGAGAAAAGAAATAATGATAAAGAACAAATTATTATACTACCATTGCCTTCGGAATAGCGTTTCTCTAAGTTTTAGAGGTATAAATGCCTACATGTGTCATCAGTAGAAACTCTCTGAATTAATTATCTCTAAAGAGAAATCTTTATCCTAAATACTTTATTCAAAGCATTAAGCAACGGTATTCTTCCAACAGCTGCCATAAACTACTATTTTCCACATCAGTGGAGGTACAGATGTAACAGCTTTAGGTGAAATATTTTGGAAGGGAAAAGGGGACCCTGAATCTCATAGCAAGACTTAACAGTTATGAACTCAAAAATCTGGAACAAGTGACACCACAGAAACAAGGTGGGGAGGGGGAAGACTGGCTACCAGGGGCATAGCCAATATACAAATACATGTAATAAATGCAGGGATCTGTAATGGGGGGCTTCTGAATCAATATTAGCAAACAGAGAACCATTTACCAAAATATTTTGCAAGGGGCACTTGGAATGAGAAGTATTTTTGCTTTATTTAATCAGAATTTTCCAATTACTGCAAAAGTGATACACTGTACCTGAATTACTGTCATAAGGAAACCTTTGACAGAAAAATATTTTCGTCTCCCATGATGGTCTGACATTTCAGGTTATTATTTTTTTTCTGTACTGGAACAAGCAATTTCCGCCCCTACTTTCGCCAAATGAGTACTTTGGACTGGAATATTAGTGACCAAATCAAAAGCTTTACCCCTATGCCTTTTGTATGTGCACTGAGTACCTTGATCTCTTTTATGTTAGCTATCCTCAGGCAGGACTGTGTATCATCTGACATAGACACTTCACTTCCTATTAATAATTAAACATTAACTATATAAGGAAGTGAGAGAGAATGAGTGGCCAGGTTCAGGTCTCTGTTCAAAGGCATTCATTAATTCATAATGAAGTCTAATGCATAATTATTCAAAAATAGATTCCAATGAATTTAAACAGAGAAGCTGAAGTTCTTATGGAAAAAACAGAGACTTAAACTAACCCACAGTTTAACCGAGCATGCTGATCACCAGATGATCAGTTCCACTGGACTGAGAAACGTAGCCTGAGAGATAATCAAGTTCACTGCCCAGTCTCTGACCAAAGACTCCATCCTAACATGAGAAGTTTTCTCCAAAAGTAGTCCAAGTCACAAGTTTTTCCTTTGATAAGTTGGTGTTATCCCCACACAACAATGAAAGCGCCAAAGCATTTTGTAGTAAAATTCCCATGCCACTTTTAGTTGACAGTAAATAATTAAGAACACAAAACATATGCAGGCATAAATGCCATACCAAAACAATAATTTTAAGTTTCCATGTTTTATATATGACTGAATTTTGGCTTAAAGTGAGACTAAAAGGTGGGTGAGCAGGATTCTATGGTATCTATCTATGTCTTAGCTTGTACTGAGGGTTACTAAAATTCTTCTGCCAGCATTCTGTGGTGACAGGAAGAAACACATGATAAAAGAGCTACAAGTTGTAGACACCCTGAAAGGAGTGAAGGGCACTGCTTTAACACCTTCTCAATTGGCTGAAGGACAAAACTGAGCTGCAGTTGGTGGTTGTGTATCAAACCATCATAAAGCCACAGTGGCATTTCCTCAGTGCTTGGGGAGATACCTTTCCATCTTTCATGTCGGCTGGCAAGATCCTGTGATTTCACCACAACTCACAATTACATTAGCAATTTTAAAAGCCACAGTAGAAACTGTGTTGTAAACACATATCACATATTCAGCATAGTGGCTCAGTAGAAATATATAGGCACAGTGACTCTATATAAATATACAGGTTGTGTGTGTTATATACACATTGCATAATTACCAGAAATGAGGTAGCCTGTGGTAATAGCAATATTCAGTTTCACAATTGAAGGGTCACCCCTGTAAACACACCAAAAATACACAGTTACAGCCTTTATAACAAGGTAATTTGCAAAGGACATACAGATATCAAACATAATGTCCATCAGGTCACCTTATTCTTTGCCCATCAGTAACATATTACAAGATTTGGTTAAGAAAGGTGCTAGTCATGAAAACGGATCCCTTTTCCACTCAGATAAAACATATCTACTAATTACCCTAATCAGGATTACCCCCTGCCTTGGAGTAGAGACTGCCCAAGATCTTTGCTAGACACTAGAACTGAAACCCCGAGATGGCTTCTCTGGAAACAGAGGGTAAAAAAGAACAGCCCAGGCAGTGTCTCTTAGACCTTTGACACTCTGTGTCTCCATTTTTGTTCTTCTGCCAGTGTTAAAACTTTGTTAAGGATGACAAAAACATCTTGCTCAGCTGGTACTTTCCATATTCATAAGAGGATGGATGCTGATAGGGATAAACAGAGTAGAAGTAGACATGAAAGGAAAAAAACAGTATCTAATCTAGATATGTTTTGTGTAAGCATGAACTGAGCTTCAAGTGACAGGTCTAAAGATTTATAAAAACGTAGACTGCTCAAGACAAGCTCTGAAAGCAATTTTTTTTGTAAACCTTTCTAGAAAAAAGGAATATAACTGTGCTTACAGCTACCTCAATACAAAGTCCACCTCACCTAGAAAGCAGTAAAATACTATTATTTAGCTATTATATTTTAAACCTATTGAAATGAAGCAGTGGAAGAGATTTCCTATATTATTACGATCTGTTTGCTGAATTTTAAGCCTTTCATAGATCTAAAACTAACTGCTTCCCTGAGCAAGAGGGTAGCTTACAGGAAAACAGGACTCACAAAACCAGAATTCTGCAATTAGGGGAGGAAGAACATTACAAAGAGACCCTGGAGTTCATTCCATCTCTTAAGATTGGCCATAGAGGCTCCCTACAACTTGAGACAGAACATTTTCCCATGGCTTTCCCATGGCTTCAAAACACAGTTTCATGAGCTATGTAGGCTGTGAGCTGAGTGCTTCTTTAAGTATAGCTCTTGACTCTGAAAGTCATAGCTGACACAGAGAATAGGCAGATGTGCTCTCACAACTTTAACAGAAACTCTTTAAATATTTATAGTCCTCCTGCTAGAGCTCCCAGCTACAGCAACTTCATAACCAAACTTGTAAGTGCTTCTAAGCCATCTCAGCAAATCACCACCAAGATTGAGGATGAGCTCAAGAACCTTCATATTATTCTCCACACAAGATGCAAAGGACTAAGTATATGAAATTGCTTCCTTGGCATTGGTAAACATGACTTACGTGGATAAGACAGGGAATGATTTACTTCCCTTCGTTCTTTCCATGAAATGGTCACCTTGCAACAAACATTCTCTAGGCTTTCTAAACCAACACTTCAACAACATATATGGCCATCTGTCACCTCCATTCAATGTTAGAATCCCAAGTTAATCTTAATTAATGGAAAATTTAGAATTCAGTCTAAAAATCTCCTAGGTTTCCTGACCAGTCTCCTTGAACGAGAAGTGCAATGGAGCTTATAAGCCCTGATGTTTGCAGCCTAGTTTTGATGGAAGCAAGAGCCAAAAGTGACAAACAGGGAGTGACTTGAATAAGCGAAAGGGAAGAGCTATCTCTTTTGTGATTGCAAAGGAGGTATGTGTGGCAAATTACTTACACATAAACACGCACAGGCAGATATAACAAACAAAAGTCCACATGACCAACTTTCTTCAAACATCTTTGCAGATACAGAGTCATATAAAATGTAATCAAAGATCAGACTTCAAAAAGTGTAATGACTGCAAAGTGGACAGTTATGTGAAAAAGCCTGCTCTTCTGTGAAGCTACAACTTAATTCACTTATTTACATCTTCTCCCTCTCCTTATCTGATCTCTACCACCTCCACGTTTTCTACCATGTTATTCTCACCACCTCAAAAACAATTTCTACATCGTCTATATTAGCCAGTCAGTATTACATATAGAAAAAAAGGCAAAGTGTTATGAGAAGTCAGAGACCATTTAAAAGTTTTAAGTACACTACACTGATGCTTCTCTGTAACTTACCAATGCTCCAGTCTTTATTATCCTTGGTTAGGATCTATTGTAACTAGTTTCAGGCACTACCTGACAGTAATGCCACATCCTCTCTCCACTGAACCCCAACCCTCAGCAGGAGTCCTGATCCCTTTAAATACATATGGGTATGACCATCACCACGCTTTGTGTGAACCCAGAAGTTAGGCTGATGTACATCAAGGCTCAGAGGCTGCATAAAAGATTCCTGGACATTCACTTACAAATGTTTCTTGTATTGTTAATGGCAGACTCCTACAGGAAGGCTTATGTATCCTTCGTATCTGTAAATGACCTAGTCCCACAGCTTACACCAGCATTTCAAAAGGGCATTAGATTTCCAGACTGAGCAATCTTGCAATAGTCCATCTGGCATATCCTGTATAATTTGGTTTTTTCCTCTTCAGTCTTATTCAGTTAAAATCAAGACTATGGATTCAGCTAAGAATCAATGTAAAAATGATAAACTACTTAGGATTTAATGTACAGTTAAATCATAAAACAGACTGAAAAAAAAAAAGGTTACATCTCTACATGGTCAGCCAAGGCTTTAATTACTGTGTACCAGGAACTACTATGACATATAGAATGGGGAATGCATAGAATAATTCTAGCCATCTCATTTTTAAGAGTAATGTAAAAGTCAGCCTTAGAAGAAAATATACATCTGCAAATTCTGAGGAAACTGTGTTATGGTTCTGGCTTCACTGGCAGAAGAAATCTAATATAAAGTTCGGTTTTACTTGCAGGCTGCATACAAGTACTTGTAAAGTCATGGGCAATATTATGTTCAGTCTTCTTTTGCACTTAATCACTTGCATGAAAATGAATTCAAATCATTGTATTTGCTTTAAATACACTAAGTGATACTTCGCACATTTTAAAATTATTAGTTTAGTAACTATAAATACTGATTTCCACATTTAGAGTATGTTCTGTGCACTTTAATTGACAAACTCCTGAAACCACTAATATAATTTTGACAATTTACAGAAACACTGCCATGAAATGAACACGAAGCTTTGATTTAAAACACACAGATTAGATATATACCCACTAGATTTTTAAATATAGTTTTGCTTAATCTACCAAATGTAAATAACATCACTGATAGCAATCATTGTAAAAGTATCCAAACAGAAGAAACTGTTCAGAAGCAATAGTAGAAATACAGAAAAAAATTGTCCCAAAGGCAGATGGATTTTATCTTTTAAGATTTAATGTTTTACATAGTCTAGAATGCTAAGACTCCATAAGTAAAATTAAGTCGTTAATGCAGTATACAAAAGTATCTAACATAACTGTTCTCAAACTTTCTATGAAGAAAAAAGTGGTTCAATTTCTGCTTCATTTGAATTTTTCCTGGAATTATACCAGGAAAATTTAGTAAACGAGAAGACTCAATTTATTTATTATCGCCAAGAGGCTTTTATTTCTGCCATTCATGACTTCTTTTGTACTGTTTAGAACAAAGTCTACTCAAAAAAAAAAAAAAACAGGATAAAACCTTCGTCTGATAAAGCTTAGCACAACAAACATTGAGTGAGTTATAATAACCTGCTGCTTTTCAACATGGTTAACAGATCTCATAAGATATTCAGACTCTACTTGGTCTCTCTAAATACACCAGAATGCAATGAAAAAAAATCCAAAACAGCTAACAAATTAATCATATATCACAATATACAAAAGAGGACAATGTTGACTAAATTTGTGTTATGAATTAGAGTTACATTCATTAAAGCCACATAACAATCCAGGGGCAGAGTGCTTCAGGCACCCAATCCTGTCTAGTCCATGCTGCATTTTTATTAATTTACAATATCAAAAGAGAAGAACAAGCACCAGATGTTAAATTTATGTGAGTTTAAATTGACTCACAGTGTGCTCCTTTGACAAGGTTAAAAACAACAGTCTATCACACAAATATTAATTGAAAGTTAAAGTAGTTAGTCTTCAGGAAAAAATACAGCCTCTTCCTTCTCTAGGGAAAGAGTTCCAGAGGATAACAAGTGAAATGTCAAAACACCAATAGCAATCTATAACTTGATTAAAATGAAGCCAACTTGTTCCTCCTCCCTCAAAAAAAAGTGTGAAACAAAACAATATAAATAGAAATTTAGAAAAGATACGCTCAATATAGAATATTTTGTTAATGAGAGAAAATAATAGAAGACAATTTATTAAATATTCCTATTGCTTGTGAAGACAGCACTTGAAACTTCCATACTTTACTTAAAACAAAGATTGATAGAAGCTTTATGGGAGGCAGAAAAATAAACATCTTAATTTATCAATTTACACATATATATTTTATACATATAATAGGCCCCTTCAGCTTTTTCACACACATATACACTCCAGACCTGCAAGAGCATTTCAATTTCACTTTAAAATGATTATAGTAAATAGCATAGTTTCAGTCATGCTGACTTACAGCTACACTTTTGGTTCTATGCTTTAATAATTTAATATGCTATTTCAAATCAGTTCCTTGTATTTTATCTTTTCCACTTCACAGAAACACAATGCACTAAGACATTAGTACTGACAAAATAATTTGAAATTATCAAATAGTACAGACATAAAAATGGACACATCCCAACTGCATATTTTAATGGGAAAAGAAACAATTATTTCAATAATTAATACCCTGCTGGATTATTTTTTTCCTTCTTAATTATGTCATTTTATTGTGTAAACACTACATATATGTAACATGCCTTACCAGATACGGTCAGCATTAACAGCGTCATCGTACAACAAAATATATAGGCAAAACCCACCAACCACCAAGGCGTGGAATGTGGACACTGTCCTGAAAAAGAGACCACAGTCATAAGGAGGTTCTCTCATTCACAGCTTTCTGTTCAGTGCTCAAGGTAGGATGTTTCCAAAGACGTTCTCAACTGCATCCAGATACCTCTGGAGAAGGCAATCATCTCTTCTTTACACTACATCCAACCACTTACACGATGACAGGTAGGAAAAACAGTCAAGAAGAAGGACTCCATTAGACTGGAGTGGGGCTGGGGGATGTTAAATAAGAAGTAAGGTCTTAAAGTAACTGAGATCTACATTTTCCTCCAGTTATCCCAGAGATTAATGAATCCTTAAAGGCAATATGACATTCAGTTCTCTAACAAATACCTACTACATTGTCGGAATTTGCTGGAAAATCTGTATGTATTTCATATTCAGATTGGCCTATGAGTCCTGCAGCAGCAGGTTTCTTGTTAATAGAAATAAGAATAGACCCATAATATATCTCCCAAGTTCAAGTTTTGGAAAGAGGGGTACTTAATGAAAAATCCTATCATGGAAAGTTCCAAAAAGAATTTGTAGTGCATTTGAAGTATATGCTGATTTTTAAAGAGAAAACTTGTCTAACAAAAGGTTGTAGATGATTATCTGAGGTATAACAGCTACAGATTCATATGAAGTAGCAGCTTCACTTTATTTTATACTCCTCTTGTCCTGTACAAAGTCACAGTAACCACAGTTGCCTTGTCCATACTTGGATACTAAACAATATTATTTTTTTTCCCCAAAGACACCAGTCTCAAGCCTAGAGGCTGCATGCACACTATAGATAAACCCTAAATGTTAACAAACACTTGAAGAGAATTACCTATTTACAGAGGCCCCGGCAGGGTTTCTGCCAGCCCACAGGCCAGGGCCATTCCTGCCCTTTTGAGTCCACATGTATTCTTGGAAGGTAGAACAATGCAATGGGCACGGGTCCAAAATGCGTAACCTCGTTCCTCTAGCCATGGGTTTAACACTACTATAAACTGCATCTAGTACTGTGTAGCTAGGGTCTGCTTTCCCACCTTTCAAGTGTGACTAGAAAGAAAAAAAAAAAGATGTGCCAAAATACCTCTACTGAACCATGGATACTATTTAAGAACTCTGAGTTCAGTGCCGTGTGATCAGAAACACCTTTGCACCATATTCACAGCATTAACAATATGCGCACAAATGTATACATGCTGTTAGTTATTAGTCTTACCTTTGTACATCTTGAATACATTTATTTTGAATGTATTCATATTTTAAAAGTGCACAAGACACTCTCATAAACCTAAACTATTAGTGTTTAGAACACAAGCTATACACAAGCTTAGCACTTGAAGGGGAAGGAAAAAAGAAAGAAAATAGCAGATTTCCTTTTTAACTCTGGACTTTGAAGTTTCTCCACAGAAAAGGGGACTGAAGAAAGGAAATAGTGCAACACTCCATTTTAGTATTGAATCTAGGTCAAACCATCAAGCTCAGTACCTTTCCTTTAAATTACTGTCAAAGCTTGCATTCTTTAACTCCTCATTAAACTGCAAATAAAGTTGCACTGGTAAGTTGCATACTTGTTCCTCTATTATTGAATATATCTTTTTTCGCAACTGCTTCATAGCAGTACAAACATGTATTATAGAAGAGGTGACAGGAAATTATCCATAATAAATTAAAGAGTTATACTACATGTGTCAAAGTATATTTTTTAATTCAATTTGAGCATCTGCATATTTATGATTTCAAAAGCAATTACTTTATTGCTTCTTAATTTTTGGTCAGAAGGAACAGACAGTATGGCAAACACAGTCCAGAGCCGCAGTTCAAATGCTTGATTACAAAAGCCTCCAAACTGTAGCAATATATTTTCAATGCTACAGCTCATTTCAGGCAGATGCCCTCTTCCAGACCCAGCTGAGCTGATAAAAATGCATAACCATCCTCTGTGCCAGTTTCCTTCAGGACTGCCAACAGAACCATTTGTGTGAGCACTCCCTATGCCAGTTCAATATAGGACAAAATAACAAACATCTACTTTTAAATCATTTAAGTTAACCCAACTCATTTTACTGGGAGGCAACAGTTTTCTCTACCTGCACAGCTGTCTGCAGAGTACATTTGTGTCTACATATGTTCTCTGAACATATAAGATACTCCTTGGACTGCCTCTTCATTTTGGTGAAACACTGGTGCGTGACAAGGCAGTTTGACAAAACACTGTGTTTGGTCAGCAGAGTTAACAGTCAATTTTGTAGGAATGCAAGCACAGTTTGCCTTTCTTTCACTTCATGCCCCCCTCAGGTATAACATCAACAAGCTGCTGATGAACATGCTTTGTGCTTCGTGCCTTCTAATTCCAGAACTGAATATAGCACTGGACCACGACTCACCCACCTGTGTGATAACATCTACATCCTGCTACCAACCCCAAGGAAATATGTGGAAAGTAGTAACAAAAAGGACACAGCCTGGGGTGCTCTATCAACTTGAGCAGTTAAACACCTTACTACAAAGTAGCCCAGAGATTAATGAGCAGCTTATTTCCAGCACACTTGTGATGTGTGAAACAATTCATATGTTATTATGCAAAGCACTACAACTTAGCATAGTGCTACCAAGCATGGGATATGTTCTCAGAAAGCCTGTTATGCAATTCAAGGGTCATTTGATGTGGCTTAGAGACAAAAGTTCAGCTCCAACACGATAACAGTTTAGTTTAGTTTCCCTATCTGCCTCTATTGTCAATTGTGACAGAGATAAACCTAAGCTGCACTGCTATCATGAATATCCTACAAAGTTATTCTGGCAGATAGATAATTATTCAAAGATTGAACTGAAATTAAGATGGTGCCTTTAAGAACACTGCAGGTGGACGTTGGCCAAATGGAAGGGCACCACTATTTGAGTTGCTAATGCCGTCTCGAACAATGGAAACAATTTAAATAGTATCCACCTGATACTGCCTTTAAAGTGCACTGAGGAGGAACAGCGATGCGACTAATGCATTTTAAATGCAGTGAGAGCCATATAGCACACTTTCTTGAGCTTCAAATTTGAGAAACACCAGAAAAATACTTCAAAGCTGTAATAGGCTACTCAAGCATAGTTATATGTTACCATATACATAGTATATACTGTAATATACATAGTTATACTGTATAAATTAATTTTAACTGGAGAAGCTTATGCACTATATAAAATACAATTTCAGAGCAGTATATCACAAATAAAACCTCAGTGATCATCCCATTTGTGACTACTACCCTATAATTTCTTTATGTCTTAAAAAAGAGGAAGGCACCCAGGAGAGATTCATAGGGTTGAACAAGTTTCTAACAGTGCTCTGTCTGAGGAGACAAGTGTAATGCAGGTGGATCCATCCCATTGACACAACTGCAGAAACACAAAGGGAGTAAGGAAGGTTTTCAAGATTCAGTTTCCACAGCTCCTTCCTGAATGTGGACCCTGTCTCTGTCATAGCTTCCCACTCTTCTTCTTGTACTCTACTTCCCCACCAACACACAGATGTACCTGTCTAACCCTGTCTCATACCACTACACAAAGACTCATCAAATTTCTTGGAAAATCATAACTTATCAAAACCAGGGTGTAGGGTAGTAGCACTGGGAGAACAGAAAGCAACTTGCTTTGCACCCAAAAGCATGACGAAAGATGCACTAGAATTTAGATCACAGAATAAATTGCAATACTTTTGATTTTCACATATGTTTGAGGGAAGAGAATTTTGTACCTCTTCTCTTTTACTAGAAGCATTACAGAGAAAACATTTAAAACTAATCCCCTTTACCTTATTACCTCTCAAC
This sequence comes from Gallinago undulata, assembly GCA_026546715.1. NCBI lineage: Eukaryota > Metazoa > Chordata > Aves > Charadriiformes > Scolopacidae > Gallinago > Gallinago undulata. The sequence continues at coordinate 14,917,480 of JAOTQQ010000004.1, forward strand.
AGTCACTGTTTTTTTTCTACTGACTTTCACTTGGGCAACACTGCCTAACGAAATGTTTAATATCCAAGTGTTTGTAATGCTGTGTGTTCAAGAAGGTCCATCAACATTTTACATTTGGAATTTGTCAAGTGCCTAGAACTGTCTCTCTAATCATTACAGATATTTAACTAATAACATTTTCTGCAGTTTTATATATATATATATATACATATATACACACATACACTCAGGTGGTTCAGATGTGACAGTTTCAGGTAGTTCATCAGCTGTAGTTTGGAACACTATGTTGGAATGTTTGGAACACTATACCTTGAATTCCATTCGATCTTCCTTTTTTGGCTGAGATTGCTAAAACCAGGTGTTATTCGTGTTGACACCCAAGAACTTAAAACATGGAACAGGAGTTGAAATACAGCAAAACTGGTGACAGCAATTACAATGGTCAGGTTGCTGAGGGAAGCCATTGTTCTTCAGCCTGTGAAGAGAAGCAGAAGGTAATTTCAGTCCATTCTCCATTTAACTATTTTAAGCAGACACAGAAAGTGTTTTGACTGTTGGTAAGCTAACTTACCAACAGAAATATTATTCACTAGAAGTTCATGCTGTTCAACAATTCTACTTAAGCCTTAATAGTATAAAAGTATCCCCAAACTTCTGTAAGTAAAAGTTGCATTTTGAGTTAGGGTTTTTAACTTTTGCATACTATATATTTTTGATGCCTGAAGTATTTTATCTGCACAGAAAGGGCAGGAAGGACCACTCATGAGGGCAATTGCTGACTCAGAAGCCTCCACTCCTGCCCCAAGAAGATCCAAAGTTAAAACTCATCTCATTCTTACCAGATTGACTGCTGCCGCTGGGATTTTTAAAAAGCAACAATGAAATCAGATAAGCGTAGTAGAGAGATTTTCAGGTCACTGCTGTATACTTTACAGAGGCAGTACTTCTCAATTTGCACTTTGTTCACAATTGAGAGCTTCTCTTTGTGATAACGTGTGGCCTATCATATCTGAGCTTTTTTCTTCTTCATATGAAAGTTTAAACTTTGCACAACTTCAGAAAAACTTCCTATCAGCAGAGCTAAGGCATTTTTCAGATGCTGGATGTTTACCTATTTCAGGAGGCCTAAATAAATAGCTAAACAATTCCAAACATAAATATCAGTCTCTGAATGCTTCAGTCAGTTCTCCTCAGTTGCCAGTATTTTACAAAACAGTATGATATTTTCCCAGAAGCCACAAACTTCTGACATACATCTCCAGTTTGATGGTTTTGCGAAGTATTTTATATTCCAAGACTGGCAAAGGTTACAAACTCATAAAAAATCCATTTGTATGAAGTTGAACAGAAAAGGGGGAAAAAAGCCAAATGCCTTCATTTAAAATATTTAAATGATGATTTTAATAGCCATTTAAATAACTGCTATCATATATTTTAGTTGTAGTGAAGAAAACATCTAAAAATAAAATGAAGACTTAGAGGCTAGCATAATTTGATGTTACTACAACAATCTAATGGTCAGCAAAAACTGATACAATTATATAATACACTTATGTCCATCTTTCGTTCATATGCGTTATAGAATGAGGGAACGTGCCTTAGATTTTAGAAATTGTATCTGCATTGCAGATGGAAATAAAGTTGAACTTCAGGGGGAAAAAAAATGGAAAGAAAAGTCCATCAGTTAAAATAATAACTTTTTAAAAAGTTAAGCCGAGTATTCTCACCTGGTGGTATAAATGGGGATTACACTGAAACACCGTTTGCATTTAAACTTAAAACTTCAAGAAAAGGTGTATTACAATTAGATTAGGAAAAAAAATATCTTTGTCTTCAAAGGTGTAGAAGCAGAAGGTTAAATGACCTCTAACTTTTTTCCCCCTCCACCTCTTTTTCTTTTTTTTTTTTTCCCAGAATTGAGGAGTGAAAAAAAAAAGAAAGTGAATTATCTGAAAACTTTCTCTGACTAGTACCCACGGTAAAAGCTAGAGCTATATAAGCAGAATGCAGGATAAATAAGAGCAGATTTGCTGAGTGAAACCTGCATCCATATCATATGGATTTCAAGGGTTTACTTCAGACCAGCTTTAATTCTGTCCTGGGGACTCCACAGTTGTTAAGTCATATTTGATGTGCTCTTCAGGCCTATCTGCCTGCTCAGTTTAACCCAAAAGGAATTCAGCTTGCATGCTCTGAGACAACTATGAAACACAAATCAGAGGCAGTAAGTGTGGGTAAGAAGATTCAGTTCCTAAGCGCACTTTTACTCCAAACTAAAATTTTAAAGTACACACATTGCAATGCATTGCAACAAACTCCGGTTCATTCCAGTTGTTTACCTGATGACCTGTTCTAGTTCAGCAACATACTAGTCACACATACTTTTTAATGTTAGTGTATTAAAACTTCCAGTTTCAAATACCATCCTGAATATTCAGTATTCTCTCAAGTACTTTTTACACTATTCTCTACATACTTCTCTATTTGCCTCCACTGACCAAGAAGATACAAAACACACAACAAATTTTATGCACTTTTTGCACAGTGTAAAGTTCTAGAAACAATGGATGTTAAGCCTGATTTTCTAAAACTTTTCAGTTTGAAGGAATTCAATTTTATATCTTCCAGTTTAAACCCACTGATAAGCACTCTATGGTGCCTCTTCCAGACTCTCCCAGGGCCCACACTTCATTATTACATCATCTCCTTTGTAGTAAGTCAGTCCTCTCTTGGACCACGTAAGGAAAAAAATAATCAGTTGGTTTAATTCCTAAAGGGTGTGAAGGAAGCCAAAATGCACATTGAAGACAATTCTCTTCAGAAAAATAGCAAAACCACTGAACATCAATCACACCTACTTCATCCTTTTGACTAAAATATAGCAATTCTCATGATGCTACCAATTTTATTAATCTGCAACGACTATAACTTGTACCTCTGAGTTTCAGAGACACTGACATAATCTCTTGGACAAAAGAAATCAATGTTTAGTTTTGTTTCCTTAGCACCAGAAGATTTTCTTAGGTAAGTAATGTTTCAGTGCATGACAGGTGCTCATTTTAGTACAGGAGATTATGGAATTAAGCAAAAAACTTCCAACCATCCCTTACAAGAAATGCATTAGAAAAGCTAATCTTTCTTCTAAGGAGCCTGTAGAGGGAATTCATATTAAGAAAAAGCAGTTGTGTGGAAAGTGCAAGATCTGACTTTCAGAAGTATTATGTACCTATGCCTCTCAATAGTCCTAGCAACAAGTACAGAACCATGCTGCCAGCAAGGGAGAAAGGTATGATGGTAGCAGAGAAGAAACTACTCAGCCAGCCTCTGTGGCTAGTCTCACAGATATGCACATTGTTTTGCAAGGCTCATTTCAGAAGGTGATTTCATATATGCTTATCAAAATGCTACTTAAGCACATGAAGTATGAAGTCCAGGAATAATTTCATGTTTTACTTAGGCAAATTAAGAGTGCTATATTATAATTCAATTCAAGAATCAGGTGTAAACACAGTCTTTCACGTGAGAAGAAAGAACATGTCTCATACCTCTAAGTTGTTTTCAGCTGTATCCTGTTTAACATGAAAACTAGTTTACCAGATTTTCTATTTAAAAGACTCATTCTTGTTGTTAAACCAAAGTTTATCACTTAAACTTAATAAGCATCCAATTATGTATGATTTTTCTGCCCTGAGGACAATGGCCAAAATTAGTGAGTCAAAGGCGGTTCAACTACACTGCTTTTCTGCCCCAGTATCTTCTTATGGCTGTCCAGCAAAGTGTGATCAAGATACAAAACTTCATGGATTATATACAAGCAGACACTTTATCCCCCAAACTGCATAGTCATTGATTACCATTCAGTCAGCTGATACGGTTTTTGAGCTAGTGGAAGGCTGGGTGGGGAGGGAGGTTTAGTGTAACTACTTTGTAATTCAACAAAAAAGTACTACATCTAGGTTGGTTCTTCACTGTTAGTTCTTTAGCAGTGGTCTTTTCCTGGCTTTCCCAAAATTACTGTCTTAACCATTCAGTTAGACAGTAATTACAAATGATCAGTACTTCACTCTTGCAGCTTTCCAATGTACTCTTTAGATAAGTAAATATCAGCAAATGCTTGAAACTAACAATTATCAGCAAGGTGTTTATTGCACATGTCTAGTGCAGTATCACATTGCTCTATTGACCCCAGTAATTTTGAAAAAAGCTCATAACACAGCTTTTCAATCATACTCAGCAAGAGCTGAAAATGCACTCATCTGCTATTAACACGTTGTGGTTTTCCAACAATGTTAAGACTCAACATTAATTCACCCCCAATACAAAACCATTATGAACTTCTAATAGAAAGAAGTCAGCACTTAACTGGAAGAGGATAAAGGAGCAGAAGAGTTACCAACCATTGTACCATCAATGCATTTAGCATATACGTTCTCCTCATTTCACTGTTTCCACACAAATTTTTCCCATTATAAAAATAAGAAATACAACCATATAGCCACAAGACATAGTAAGAAGGTGCAGAGAAAGGCATAAGGTCTGGAGCCCTTACTTTCTTCAAGGCTGGATTTCAAGATGAGCTAGATCAATTTCCAAACAAGATTACAGTGTAAAGCTGCTAGTGACACCAGGACATCCCATTCAGCTCTGTGCTCTCCTGATCTGTTTGAAAGCTAAATGACACGGCTGTAAAACTTGCCACACTGATTTGTGGACAGCAACACGGGACTAGTGCCTGTTCGCACATTTTATAATAAGCCTAGTAATAAAACATCTGCAGTGCCTGAGTTTTGCTGTGCTGCTGGTTCTGAATGGTCCAATGATCCAATCAGATGACATGTACCCCGTTTGACATCTTAGCTCGGTAAGCAGCATTAAGGAGAAACGCGACAAAATTCAAGGCACTCAAGCCATTCCCTTTGCTAGGCAAGGCTGTTCACACGCCGGGCTCCGCTGTGCTCTCTGTGGGCACGCCAGAGCAGCTCGCAGACGAGTCACGCTTTTTATGGAGCCCGGGTAAACAGGGTGAGCTGTTTACACACCGGGGTGTCCGCAGCCCTGCCAGGAGTTGGCAGCCGGAAAGCAACAGGGAGGGGAACCCTCAGCCTCCCCCCAGCCCCGACCGCGGCGGAGGGACCCGATGGCTCCCACTCCCGAGCGGCGCAGCCCTGACGAGAAGCCGCCGGCCGCTCCTCCCGAGCCGGGCATTACCTCGCTTTCCCTGTCAGCCGAGGCGCCCGCCGTTCCCACCGCGGCGGCGGCGGCGGCCCCGAACGGCTGGCTGGCTGGCTGGCTGGCTGGCTGGCAGCCGCCGCTGCCGGTGCGGCGGGTGGCGGGGGACGGAGCCGCTGTACTTTCCGCTGTCAGAGCGGCCAGCGCCGCCGGCTGCGGCCCGCGGCCCCCGGGGGCGGCGCCGAGCGGGGGCCGGCCCGTCGCTGAGGGAGGGAGGGAGGGAAGGGGCCGCTCCGCGCAGCCCCGCAGGGGCGGGGGGAAGGGTCCACGCCGCCCCCGCGCCGCCACCCCGGCCCCTCCGCTCCCTACCGGGCTGGCCGCCCCATCTCCTCCCTTCCTCCCTGCCTGCCCGCCCGCCGCACCTGGGAGCGGGGCTACCTCGGCCGCGCCGCCGCCATGCCTCCCTGCGGCGGCGGGGACGGGACAGCCCTTCCCGGGCGCAGGATGCTCGGCCCCGGTGGCGGCGGGGGCTCCGGCGGCGGCGGTCGGGTTACGGCGGGCGTAGCCTTAAAGGGGCCGCCGGGCCGCCGCTACCTGCCGCCGAGCCCGGCTCGCCGCCGCTGAGGGGAGGGCGGCCAATTGCCCGTGGCCGAGCACGGCTTACGGCGGGGGGGAGGAAAAATTCCGGTCGGGTACAGCATCTCACCTTCCAACAACGCGTCAGTCGCTATGGCTTTCACTTACACGCACACACACACGCACACACCCCGCGTCTAAAATTTTTGCAGGGGAAAAAAACGCTGATGTGACTGTGCCCTGGGAATCCGTTTGTGCGCTCCTTGGTGGGTAGCCCTGTATGGCATAGGATCATGGGGAACGCACCCGCCATATGGAGAATAGGTGTTGCTGACACTTGCTATTTTTGAAATTAAATGCTGTGATTTTCATCACAGTATTTTTCATTTTACATTTTTTGAACTGTTGGAAAATCAAAACTATTGGAAAATCAAAAAGAAGCAAAATTATGTTGACAAATACTATGATGATGAACGGACATAGTTTTTTACCAACTAGAACGCGTAAAGGTCAGGAGTCTGCTCCCCTTGGCATGCTTCTAGTACCACACGCATCCTAAACCACCTCAACGTTCCATTTCCATTAAGGATTCCAGATCTTCCAGATGAATGACTTAAAAATTACCCCCTCTCAAACAATATAACGCTGAAGGTGCTCATATATATCTCGCACCAGATCAAGCAGCAGCTGACAAAGAGACCGCCTGTCCCAACTGTATGCACTAATCTCCCTTGCAAGATGTCTCCCACGGCAGGTGTGCGATGGCTTAAGCCTGACAGAAACTGGTGTTGGCTTCCTTTAACGTGCCCATCTGCGGAATGCAGAAACTGGGGTACTGATTAATGAGGCATTGAGCCATCCCTGCTGCAGGAACGGTGGCCTGTGGGAGGTGGGCAGGGCACGCCGCCAGCATCTCTAACTGTTTCAAACCATCCCAGCCTAATCCATTGCTGAACATAAATCAACTGCCAGATAACTGTTTGTGTAAACATCTGAACTACTGAAGTTGGACTTCTTGTGGAGTTGCATCTTTTGGTCGACCACATTTGAAACTGATTTTTGTACATAAAATTCCATGGGACATTCTCAGCTGAGTGAAGGAGGAGTTCCTATTCCTGCTTCTAATCTTCTCCCGCTCCAGAACAAACAGATTGGCAAATAAAGACATCATATCAACACAATTTCTTAGTGAAATTGGGATAAAAACCTCATCTTTTATGCTCATGTCTTATTATTTTATTCCTCACATAAAGGAAGATTTCAACCTATTTTCTATTATGCCTGTAGTTTTTAGTGAAACAGAACAGCCACTAAAACTGAAGAATTGCATGGTGGGATCACAAGCCACTTTCAAGATGACATAAACTAGAGAAGTTCCAAGAAATTTTTCTGCAATAATTCACCTTCCAAAGAACAGTACTCAATTTTTGCATATGCTATTATCACTGTTTTTGAAGTTTCTTTGCCTTCTTGAATTGTAAAAACTATGACAACAGTCTTCCAGGTGAACAACAGCGGACCTCTGGTGTGTTGGAGCATCTGCAGTGGCAGTGAAGACAGGAATGGTTGTCCTCAGCCCAGCAGGCACAGGCAAGGTCTCCTTCCACTCATGGTTAAGAACCAAAGGCTCTGAACAACAAGCTCTGTTATTTCTCCCAGCTGTCTGAAGTCATGATCATTCTAGCAAAGTACAACAATCAAAGTAAGTAGTTTTTTAATATGCCAGCCTAAGGCCTGGAGTCCCCACCACAAAAGTGTGGTAATACCTAGCAGCAGGGTAAAGCAGACAGACAAGAGTGGTAATGTCTTCAACAGAATAGATAACCCTGCCAGAGACCACATATCAGAGCTCTAAGCCTCAAAATAACCTATCACCATTATGCACTTACAGGTTAGGAAGCACCTAGGAGAAGAAAAACCAGACTCTCCCTAAACCTCTGCATCAGGCCTGTGTAGCACACATCCTACCAAACAATTCCTTTGGCTTGGTGTGCTGCGTGGGTGAAAGAAACTAGTTTGACCTGCCTCACTGCTCTCTCCTTGGCCCACGATCAGCACGTTGTTGAGCACGCAGCAGATCATGACCAGAGGCAATGCCATCTTTCAACAGCCCAACAACACGTGCTGGGTTGAGCGCTGCTGACTGTAAAGCTAAGAATGGTGATGCACTGAGGATTCCTGGCTGGAAGCTGCTCTCCATGTGATCCTGACAGCAGGATATATCTCAGCTTTTTGTTAAGGAGAACTTGCAGATAAAAGAGAACTGGCTATGGGGGTATGAAGGTATTGCAGTAAAAGGGAGGCCTGTAGACATGGATAGATATGGTTACTTTAAGTCCAGGTTGCCCTAGATTAGATCCCATGTCCAGCAATCCCAAAGGGAACCTCACAGCCTGTATTGCATGTGCAAAGCAATTCCAACGCAACCAAGAGAGTACTCTACCACTCCTACAAAGTGTTGCATGAACTTACAACACAATTACTTTGAGCATTTCCAGTAAGACCTAAAAGTGTGAGGCTTACTGTACTTGCATGATGTAACTGGTGCACCTATTTCTGCATCAGAAATAACAGTAGCCAAAGGGCGGGATAAACAGTCATCAGAGTAGTATCACAGACAACTGGTTGCTATACAGCGGCCACAGTTTGGCTTTCACAACTAACATACCTCTTCCTCACTCCCTTGTGATGTGCAGCCACCATTTTCCAGCAGCTGCAAAACAAAGTTGCCACCACTAAGTGGCAATTGCCGAGAAGTTCCCCAGTAACAAATGCAACTTCTGAAGCCAGCCTTCAGTAGGGAAGGGAAGTACGGGTGATGGGCTTGCTAAGGTGAGGTGCAGAACAGAGATTTAGGAACACAGAGCAAAAAATAAAATTATATTCCATGTCAACAGAGAGCACACATGCTGAAAGACCACAGGAAAGGTAGGGGGGACATGGAGATATCACAGTAGCATGTGCATATAACAACATAATTCTGTTGGCTTCAGTTGAATCATCTTATTTATGCTATGTATGCGAAAAATTGGGCTTTACCTTTCATCTATACTTTAATTACAATTAAACTTCTTGGTTATAATGATGATTTTCAGCTTCGTGCCAATCAGGCTCAGGGATTCCATAAATGAGGAACAAATCATGCTGAAATGGAGGGAGTCGGCTAAGACAGGGTGGGAAAGAGAGGGTAGTCCAACATGAGTAAGCTGAAGTCTGCAGTAACCCATCTTCAGCCAAGTTGTACACACCTGTTGCATACTCTTGTCATTCTGTAATTGACTTTCAGGGTGGCACTTCAGGTATGGTAAACATTTGTTGTCAGATGACAACTTGTAACTTTCACTAAACTTTGTGAGAGGGATGTGACTGTGAATAGAAAATGCCACGGTACTATTTCCTAAGTATGCCTGTAATTTCAGAAACATGCTTTCTCAGAGCTAAGCCTGCCTCTGCCAAGAATGAAGCCTTTATCATGTTGCTGTACTGAGAAGTGAGGCGTATGTGAGAAAGGAAAATACTTCTAGAGCATTTGAAAATTATTTCACTTGTCATTTTGAACTTAGAGGACGTAACTTAACATTTCTGTCTGAATTTACCAATTGTAGTAAGAATAGAGTCTTAATGAATGTTTAAAGCCTGATCAGTTTATGAAAGAAATTATATAACATGGTGGTGTAGCAGCAGTGCATTGAACTCAGTGACCTAAAAAATGCTTAAATTTATTTCCATCTTAGGAAGTTCCTAGGTCTACCTGTCAGCAGGAGAAAATCAATTATACATGTAAGCAAAAATATCATGGAGATGAAAGAACATATGAAAGAGCAAGCACAATTCTCCTTTCACCACACTGTGAATTGAGTAATTCCAATGAAGCCAATGAGTTACACTGGTGTAAGTGAGAAAAGAACCAGCTCCATTGTCTGAAAATTGCTAAGGCCACACATGGAGTCCAATCACAGTAACTGTAGGCAGCTAATATTGCAGCGTTTAATTCAGAAACCCCAAGTCTGTAAAGAGGAGACTAAAAAGAAAGGACCTGAATTTGGTTTTAGCCAAAAAAGCCGAAAAATCATGAATGGAAAAGGAAAAAAAAAAGAAAAAGATTCCATTTATTAAAAAATCCTCCATCCTTCCAAAACAATTTGCATAGAAAAAATGGTGAAACTGCTTTGTTTGGTTTTAAAAAAAAAAACAACACCCAGCATGTAGGCAGTTAACAGTTGCTGAGCTCTATGCTTCCCTGAAGGAAAAGTCTAATCTTCATTTTCAAAACAGCAGATATTTTGTGTGTTGGTGTCATACCTCCTCAGATTGAGAGCTACAGAATGTGAGTCTTACCTTTCCAGCATAGGTCACTGTAACATATCCTGTCACATTTTTAGATAGCAGTGTACTAAACAAGACCTTCATTTTCCCCTGCTTTGGTTTACTTCCTCCAAACACACACACGCCCCCCTTTTTTCACCCTAGATCAGTTAGTTTAGCTTTCCTAGTTCCTGTCACCTGCTCATCTGAAATAGCATTTCTGCCAGTAGTACTTACTCTCAGTAAGGGAATAGAGATTTGTTTCTGGCAAGCTGTCCGGTCACTAACTTCTTCCTCTATCTCCGCCTTCCTTCTTCAGTTTTCTTCCAGCTTTCCTGTCTTCTCTGCTTATCTCTGATCACACGCTGTTTCTTTCCTCTAGTTACACCCCACCTGCAGTACGACCCTCTCTATTGTCCCGATTATAAGCATCGAGGAGCTATTGGGGACCTGTAAGACAGCACGTTGTGAGTTTATTTTGCTGCATTACAAACTGCTACACTGATGCACCATGTCAGCATGATCGCAAAACATCAAACTGCATTAACCACATATTCAGATGTGCTGAATATGATCCACTGAACTCACAGGAATGCCATCTCCTTTTCTCTTTTCCAAGTCATTCTGACTCCTCTTTTTCCCCTCTCCCACTTTACCCTCTATTTTCTTACCACCTTCTCCTTTTCTGTCACATTTTTTTTTCTTCTTCCCCACAGTCATCCTCCCCTCACTTTCTCCACTGTCCATCTCACATCCCTCCATGCATTTTCATAGCCCACACAAAGGACTGTAACAGAGCCAGTACCACAGCTTTGTTAAATGTGGTTTGTCCTTTATAAACAAAGCTGCACCTGGGTGCATCTCTGGCATCAGCGAACTCAGGCTCTAAAAAGCATTTCATTCCCAAAGGCTTAAACCAGAGAGCTCCAAGATTAGTGTGGCTTTTCGGTTCCCTCATCTCTGAGCTGGAGCACACCAGAAACAGCAGGAGGAAGCTTGAAATAATACCAGACTCTTTTCCTCACATGCTTCCGTCTGCCTTGTGCGAGTGGAGGCTCTTAGCAACAAGAGAACTGTACAATGGGGCAGTGACTAGAATTTGATGATGTCAGAATAGCAGAACATGAAAGAAGATGTAATGGCATACAAGAGAAAAGCACAAAATCGGTGCCAAGCAGGGCTAAAACCAAACAAATCATTTCCCAACAATTCAACATGCAAAGGGTCAGAAAGCAACGGGTTTTTTAACATCCAGACTGTTAATTAAAATCAGCATAATTCAAGCAGCAAACAAAACACTGCTTGTTGATAGGAGGTATTGTGTTTTACACGATAGCATCAGATTTTCAGGAGCAGCACATCAGGTGAAAAGAGCACACGCTTGGGAGAGTATCACTCATCTGTATGCTAAAGATAGCTTCCAAGCCTCGCTTAGATCAGTCGAAACTTTGGCACATGCCATAGCAGCTGCACAGCGTTTAACTATGCCTCCTTCAGCACGCAGCACAGCGCACACAGAACGGTTTATTAAGGTTTTTTTGTAATGGCAGATATATTCACCTGAAAAGCTTAAGCAGTTTCTTCAGACAACATAGTTTCCTCTGAGTGTCCATCAATTTTTAAGATTTTGCAAAAAATTGTCGATCGTTTTTAGAGATGTTTCCATCCACTGTTGATCTGTGAAAGCCTTGAGGAAATAAGGAAGGAAAATTGCTTAGCGGCACAAGGAAACAATGAAACCTGGTGCGCACTCACATTATGTATTTCTAAATGATTTTGAAGTTAATAAAAGAAAACTGAATAAGAAAAGAATTGTTTTTCACATAGTTCTCAAATAGAGTACTCAGTAACACTTGTGATAATTAAAGATTTTTCAGAGAACAACATGACATTTAAATTGATATCTCTTAAATATTACAGCTTTTTAATTTAATATTTTGGGATAGATATTAAAGTGGTGTAATACATTGTTTCAAAAAGAAATATACTTTAGTCCTAATTTTGTCAGTTTAGGAACCCCAGAATGTACTATTTGTTTTTATTTTATTGTTAATTTATTTTAGCAAAGACCCTGCTTCTAGCAGTAATACTTGTTAATATTGTAATTATTTTCAAATTTTGTATTAGCACTATTCTAGCGTCTTACCTAGAGCTTGATTCTAAGTTTCCATTGACACCAGCAGGCCTAGTAATTTCTCCCCTTTCTAGAGCCGCATGTTATTTCATATGGGCAGATTTCTGTGCCTCTGTACAATTCTAGTCATCTGAAGAAGATTGTGCTCTGTACTGTAACTTCCAAACCTAAGGTCTCAGACAGGAGTCCTAGTATGAAAGATATAAAAAGAGAAGAAACAATACATTTAAATGTATCAGTGCTAAAACACAGAACTAAAGCTTCCCTTTCCGATCAAGAGAGGAAATCTTTTAGGTTTCCACTTCCATTTCCACTTCCAATAACACTATTCAATACCATAGATATTTTGGCTGATGAGCAGCACTCACTCTGACGTACTCCAGTATTCACAAATATTAGAGGAAATGAATATAAAACCCAAGGATAATTAAAAATAAATAAAAATATAAAAATAATCCTCATTGTATACGTGACATGAAAAAACGCTAAGGTGGAAGAGTTTCACCATAAAAATGCATCATGCAAGCATTATAAACAGCTTTGTGAATTGCACCAAACATATTGTGTAATTGAATAAATTGCAGGAAAATTGCATTGTAATATACACTAATTACATCATCTTGGTTTGTCTTTTTTTTTTTCTTTCAAGTGTTACATATTTACTCTTATTTTGTTGTCAACATGCACATTTTGCTGTTCTAATTCTACTGGGGCTGCTTAAAGAGCCAACATTTCAGCACCTGTTCATTTGATTTGCTGAGTAACAGGTATACGCTTCTGGAGTTCCTCCGGCCATGTCCTCTTTTTCTGTATGGAAATTATGCCCCAGTGGAAACAGGGATCTCCCTACTGAAAGTGGTAATGGCACCTGCACGTACACAGACCAAGATGTTCTAGTCCAACACCATGTTCTGCAGTGCACAAGTCAGATGCGTTCTGGACATCCCATACTCCACGCATAGGCACCGAGAGACTGGACACCTGACTCACTGCACGTGCCAGACATACCACACAGCAAGTCCATGACGTTCAGAATTCAGCAAATTTGATGCTTGTGTATACAGGCCATCTGGGCACTGAACAAACTCTTATACGTCAAGCTATCCTAGGGAAAAAACATACGAAGCCAGATGCTGGAGCACGTAATGCTCTGCACCTTGTGTAATTAATCTTTCTTTTAAAAAATGCATATTTCAGTAGATCTCCATAAACAAGGAACTGTTTCAACTGACTTTTGTATAGCGCCTGTCCCAAAGAACTCCTTCATGTCACAATAATAAAAAAAAGAAAATCTGGACAAGAACACAGTACTTCATCTCAATCCCCCATCACCACTGTGGCAGCTACAGAAATCAAGGCTTCTTGTGATCTGATTTTCTACTACAAAAATAAACAACAAAGAGAGAAGGTAACAAGTCCAGGGCAGTAACTCAAGTTTCACTTCAAACAAATTTTTTTTTGCTTTGTATGTACAGTACTCCTTTAAGGTGATTGAAGTTTACCTTACAAAGAGTTTATCGATTAGATTTTTAAATAATAATAATAACAATAATAATAATAATAATAGAGGCTTATACAAGCTCTTGGCTTGACTATTATCTTCTTAAAAATTGTTTGTATTTCCAATTCTTCCAGTCCTCAAACACAGAGATAGAATCAAAAGCAACATAGTTTGTCTTCAAAGTATTCTAAAAAGAATATAAAATCACTTGTATATCCCTATTTGGAAATTATTTCTATTATTAATTTGTCTTTGGTCGGCTTTTGTAAATCAGAAGCTGCTATGAAAACTCATAAGTGTTTCCACATACATAATTTTTTTTTTCTTTTCAGTAATATATTAATCATCAGTCAGCAAAATAATTAATACCATAACTTAACTCTAAGTGGTTGTCTCATCATCACTGTTTAATTCACAACATCAAGAATCAACCAACTCTCTTGACACCTTAACAATGCATTAAATTCACAATAACTAATGCAAATGGTGTATAATTTCCTAACATTAATTTAATCTGTAATATAGGCAAGGATATTCTCTTCTTTTACTGTCAAGCACAGAGAAAACAGTGTAACACAGCACTTGTGGTTGATATAAAAAAAATGTGAGGCATATCTGGTTTTAAATTTCATTATCACAAATTAAAAAACTATTAAAATGTAGTGCAGAAGGTGAGTTATATTGGCTATAGCTGGACTTCTAACTGTGACAGCTTTTTGTTAACATAGTTTGCTGTGCTTGACATTTTACATATTTTTAACTAAACGTGTAAAAGCAATAGAAGGAATTTCAGATTTCAGAATTTTAATATTTTGTCTTACAAGAATTATATACAAATGTACAGAATGTACAAATGTACATTTGGCCAGCCCTTGCAAACTCTACAAAGAATTCAATTTATCTCCATTGAGAGCTACTGAAGTCATTACATTCAATTGACTTTAATAGGATTTGGACAAATCCCCAAACCTACAGCCTTTCCTGGCAGCATCCCCAAAACAACAGTCAATAAATGACATATTTTTAAATACAACTCCATAAAGAAAAAGCACAAGGAAAACAGGAAGAAAATGAAAGAAAGGGTAGAGCAAAATCAGAACACATAATCTTTCCTCTTTTCATACAACCAGTTCTTTCCAACTCCAGCATGTCATTAATTCAATGTTAGACCTTTAGAAACCTAAACAGCTCAGAATTTTACCTCAGGAACCTGTCTTTACAGCAGAAGGTATCAATTCTGATATATTTGGTATGCTCATAAGGAGAGGATGGAGGGAGCGTAGAAGGGCAAGAAGCCTTCTCAAGCCTAAGAATACTGAGGGATGGGATCTGAAATCTAGAAGACCTGTGATGGCAGCAGCAACCCCCAAACTACCTGATTTTCAGTCTGAGAGAGGAAGAGGTATACACTGATACAAGCTGACTGATGAGACTAGCCTATCTCCCTGCACAAGCAATGACCAGTTTTCCGACAGCAGGAATACAGGAAAGGCTAAACAAATGTGCTTTTCTTCTCCTTACAGATCCATGGAAAGCTCAGGAAAACCCCAGTTAAAAAGCAGCAGTGAATACATACAGAAACCTATATCCTAACCCCCGAGTACCCTGAAAATTTCATTTTACATTATAAACAGATTTGAAAATATATTTCCAGGAAGGTAATATAAGACTCCAAATCTATTTTTAGGAGTATTCAAAAAAAAGGACTTATTTTTATAGCAGAGTGGCCAGTGGCACCCAGTGACCTCCAGGACTCTCAGTACTTTTAAGATGTGAAACAGTAGTCTCTTTCTCCTGCCTTTTGAATAGATAGAACATTAGTTTATATTATGTTACTGAGTGACTGCTTCCTCAACGTGCTACCCAGTAATTAGAGCAAGTGGCGATGTGTAATTTTGGTGTTGTCTACTACAAATGTCCTTGCTTCATAAAATCAGGCTCAGAATGTGCCCAAACGGTTACCAAACCTTGTGTCATCAAAGCTACACGCACTGGCTTTCTAGCCACGCTGTCAGATGGAGTAGGTTAAAGAAACATCTGCTAGCAGTGTGGCTCCTGCCTGTTAAGAGAAAAACATTTTCCCTACAAATTGCTACTTTGATTCTAAATTTGTACATGCTATTTATAGCCGGACCAATTTCTAAAAATGACCTCCTCTCCTGCTTCCGAAGGTTACACACCGAGAACTTACCGTGGCCAGAAGGAGGGAAATCTTTCCATAGTGGGAGGGAAGGACACCTTATTTACTGAGCTGGTGTGAACTCAACAAGCGCTTTGTTGCCCGTCACTGATGGCAGAGTTAGACACCACAGCACACCACTGGGAACTGAGGTGCAACAAATGGCAAATGTGAACAGGAGAAATAACTGAATTTTAATAGAGAATTAATCTTATTATTTGGGGGATTTGGTTCCAGCCCCTGGGCTATTTATGACAAGCAGTGTTTAAGTGTTTGCAAATGCTGTATCTTTGTACCTAAACAAAGGTAAAAAGGAAGGTTTCTTAAATATATATGAGAAGTGCCTTTATACCAGGAAGCACAGCACTAACTGTAATGTTAGCATAAATATTACAGATGTTATTGATTACAGATACAAATCAGGACTTCTAAGATTACATTCCTGTAATTGTAATGACTCAGAAGTCATTACAGTAAAGTAAAACTGCACTTAGCCCAAAGTAATTGAAAGTAACTGCTGCTAAAAGGGACAAAGTTTGCCACAGACTGGCTCTGGTAACATTCTACCTCTGCCATCAAGTGAGATCAGCCAGTAGCTTATATAGTTATCAGCTGTCTGCTTCCTCTTGGTTGATTCCCAATGGTCTAGTCCACTGATTTAATTAAAAATCCCTTTCCTTCCCAGGAGCAGAACTTTTTACAACATTTATGATGTTCTAGAGTCTTCCAGATGCAGCTTGCATTTCTACTATTGATGAAGAACCATTAGAAACCCAGTCAGAATTCTTCATGTTTTCTCTAATCAAAGAATGTAGTATCACTGCTCTTTATATTTCTAAAAACACTGGATGAACATAAAAAGAAATATTTGCTTTCTGCCGAAAATCAAGTTTACTTGTACAGCTTGTCTCATTTTTCAAATCAGTTCTCTTATGAAATTATCACACAGAAACTCAGAATATTTAGATACATTCAATATATGACTGAGTTTTAACATAATAAATGGTTCCACGTTACAATTTTTCCAGTAGCAAAGCCTAAGAGGTTTTGCTGCCCTTTTCCTCATCCAACCCCTCCTACCATTTTGCTAGTTTATCCCTCAGTTATGCTGATGCAACTGTTTGTGGAGGTGCACTCTCAGCCAAAACAAGGCAAATGACCTCATTTAAGAAAACAACAGTATAATCACACTTGTTCATAGGCCTACTTTTAGAATTAATAATTAGAAGGGAAACAAAATGTTCAAAATGCCAGTTGTCACAAATATAAGGTGTATTGCAGCTCCACGGAAAGACTTGCCAACAGCTCAAGTTAGATCACTTAAAATTGCAACGGAAGGAAGTGAACAACCATCAGACAGGCAAAGCTGCCAACATTTCATTTCAGGGAAAAAAATACCCTTGTTTATATTCCAACTGTAGCCCTTCTCACTGGAGACAAAAGAAACCAAAATTACAAAGAGAGAGAGTTTTCCTCCATTTAGTACTCACCAGTGTAACCTTCAAAGGAGACATGCACCAGATGAACTAGTAAGCTTTCACAGAGAATATTAACATATAAAAAGAATAGCAGCAGCTTTTTCTTTGGAACATTGTATCACAAGCAGTAAATGGAAAAAAACATTGTACCATTTTACATTCAAGAATTTCACAGTTTTCTTTCAAACAAGACTGATCAATTATTTAGAATGAGCGCGGTTTATTTCTCCTTCAGTAAAGAATTTCAAAGGTAACTTCCTGCATCACAGGTACCAGAGACAGCCCTTGTAATTACTGCACTTCCATCACTGTGTCAAATAACTTCACTGCAAGTGCACTGCTTCCTCCCCAACAAACAGGTTACACATTCACTTGCAGTATTATTAATTTTACCAACTGTAGAACAGTATCGAACACTAGCCATTGCCTTCCTCACATGAGCGCTACACTTCACCTGCTTCACATTATTTAGCTCACGTGAACATGATGTGCTAAGCTTTGGAAGAGTTACTGACTTTTCATATTACCTTTCACATGCGTGTCTGATGCTCAGAATAAGCATCCTCAAGGCACTTGATAGATGGGACTCTATCACCCAGCATGCAGGGCAGCTCAATGAGAGAGCAACCTGCCTGCTCCGTCACTCTTACAGTTCTTGGACTGAAGTCTCCCTGGTCCATAACATTACCTGCATCAAGTGAGCAAGGAGTTGCCATGATGAGCCAACACAAGTGATCTACTGAGAAAATACATAATAAGCACATACTGCAAATGAGATCTTTGTCGCCTCTACTCAATTGTCACAAAGCAAAAAAAAAAAATCTCGATGGCAAAACTCGATGGCAGCTATGTTGCAGGCTGTTGCTTCAATCTTTAAATAGTTATTTTAACAGTCTCACCAAACTCCAACTCTTCTCTCATGAGCTGCAATCTGCTGTGGATACTACTTGAAAGCCAAATTCCTTATTCAAGTCAAATGCCCAGGGAGTAAGAAGACTTCCAGCACTTCTTCCAGGAACTTATGAGGCAAACTCACCAGTTAGCTTTTCAGACCCCTTGAAAGTCAGGATCTTTGCTTTGCTTCCAAGGAATTGTCAGATCCTCAGTTTTCTAGCTGAAAGAAGTATTTCCCTGTATGCATCACTCTCATTTTTTCCTCTTGATTTTAAATGACTTGCCCAGCAAAAAAAAACCTACCCTTCCAACTTTACTGGTTTTAGGTCAGCTTCTTATGAATTTCACCAAATAGCCTTACAGAAGAATTCTATTTAAGAAGGGGAAGTATGTACATACAAAAGAAGTTACATGAAAAGGAGAAAATAAATTGAAGTTTTTACTTCAGTCACTGCTGTTGAGATTCCAGGACTCTTTCTCTGACTAAAATGCCTAATCAAAAGCAGTTCTTTAACAGTTCTTATGGTAGGACAAATAAAAGCAAATGGAAGATATAGAAAAGCCTTGAAAAAATAATTCCTTATATAAAACAATTGCTACCTACACCCCCTGTGGCAACCTGGGATATATTCTACATCACTGACATTATTTTCACTGAAGAAGGTACAAGAGGGGAAAGATCATCACAGACAAAACTAGTATTTAAATTGCCTATAAAACTTACTCTCTTAACATAGTAGTTTATTTTCTGAAAAATGACTGTGGTGCTTTCTTTCTCTTCTGCAATTTAGAGACTTGCACCTCTATTGCCCTTAATTATTAGTCTTACATAGCTAATTAGTTGGAAAGCAAAATGAATTTTTGAAATCCATGCATCATCAACAGAACTACTAATTAAAACCTTATAGTTTCCAAATGCCAAGAATGATTAAGCAGTGAGATTTTTTTGGTGAGGTTACTCATTTGGGTGGAAGACCTTACCATGGCAACACTGGTTTTAATAGTCTCTGTTAAAACAACTGCAATATTGTATGTTGCACTGATGTAAAGAAAAACATAATCCGTAGAATTGTGAGAGGCAAATCAGAAAGATTCACTTTAGTACAGATCCTGACATGGCAAAGGGTAGCTAGAAAGTATATCTTTTACTTGTAAATTATTTAATAACCATTGACAGCCATGACTGGCACAAGTTTTTGTTAAAAATAAGAAAGAAACTTTCAGCTTCCAGGGTTGTAGGGATACAAAAAGTCCAAGTTGTTCACAACGAACAAGAGGAAAAAAAAACAGCTAGAGAAACCGCCACAGAGAGATGCAGAATTGCAATGTGCTGGCTCTACTGTGTTTGTGCACTTGAGGCGTAAGTGCACAGCTGTCGTGTTTCATGTTTGACAAGTCACCCCACAAGCAATGGTATCAAACAACTCCAAAAAGTTCTAGAGTTCATTGATCCTGATTCATAGCCAAGAGGAGGGTCTGTGTCCCTTGGAGATAAATTAAGGACAGTGATGAACAAACTCTTTCCTAATCATAAAATGTAGTATCTTACTCTTTCTAACAAAAGCACATCACATCTGAGATTAGTCCTGTGGCTGAATCATCACAATCTCCCTAACAAAGACTGGATGCTGACAGAGATGAAGAGTGCTGATCCACACTCCCTACTGTAAATAAAAGCTACTGAAATGAATGAAAACAAGAATCATGAGAGGCAGTGAAATATTAATATTGTTAATTTTCTGCATTATGGTAGGCTATGTAAAATTATACCTGCCTGTAAGCACACATACCTGGATAAGGACTACTGCCCACACATGCTTGCAAATTCCAGCAGGAACCCGTACGTGTCAGTGGGGCCACATGACTACTTCTTCAGCGCGTCTTTCTCAATTTACCCATTAATTAGAGCAGCCAGACCTCCTTTCACCGACAGAAAGGGCAGACGAGGGACAGATAGGGAGGCCTGGCTCAGCGTGCCGGACTATGGGGGCCTGTGGAGGCATCTGTGCTTGGTTACCCTCGCTCCCACAGGGAGTATTTCAGAGCTCCGGGGACTGAGGAGTCGTTGAAGCGGCGACGGCCGGCTCCTGCCGTTCTCACGGACAGGGGACTGCTCTCGTCAGACAGGAGCGCAGGACACAGCCGCCGCCTTGTCACGTTTCAGAAGCGCCTCACACTTTATTACCGCGAACGCGCATCACGCACCCCAGGACAACCCTGCGCCCACCCGCGCCAGGGACACCTGACAGCATGTACCCCCAGCCCGGCCCGGCGCAGCCCACCCGCCACCGGCCCCTCCGCGCCCGGCGGCTCGGGCTCGTACTGCCGGCCTGCCGCGCTCCCGCCGCCACCGCCGCAACCCGTATGGGGCGACCAGAGATGCGAGGAGGTTTGAGCCACGCCGGCCGCCGTACGCCGGGACGTGCTGCCGGCTGCTTCGGCGCGGTGCGGCGGGGCGGGGCAGTGCTGGATGAGCCATGGAAGCCCTCGCCCTTCTTCTCCTCCTCCCCTTACTGCTCTTCCCTTTGGCGCTCCTGGCGAGGAGGCGCCGCAGCCGGCCGACACCTCCCCTCAGTCTCCTGGTGGTGGCCGGCTCCGGTGAGTAGGGGTTGCCGCCTGCGGGAGAGGGTAGTGCCGCAGCGCGCCGGCAGCGGCCTCCGGGAACTACAACTCCCAGCATGCAGAGCGGAGCGAGGGCCATAGTGTCCTTGCCGGCGTGCCCTGATGCATGCCGGGAGTTATAGTCGCGGGAGTAACTGACTGAGGGGAGGCCTGCCGACAGGATGCCCGCGCTACGGCTCTTCCCAGGCCCGGCCCTTCGTCTGTCTTTGTTTCTTTCCGTTCTTGATATGAGTAATCATTAAGCTTCATTTTCCCTTGAGGCACTCCATACATATTTTTGTCTGACGCTTTGGTTTCTGAACCTTTCCTTCAGATGGCACATGCGCGTCACCGAAGTTGTGGACAAATATATTTGCTAAAACTGATGCAGGGCAGAGCTGTATGGCCGCTTGGTCTTCTGACAGAAAATTATTCATGGCGATTCAGGGCAAGGCTTTCCAGAGATCAGTACACCCCTTGCATACGTGACATATTATAATACCTTTACCCAAACCACGTTTCTGTGGCTTACTTAAAAGAGCCTTTTGTGGGTCCATCAGAGGCAATACTGTTGTCCTCATATGCCACCCCACACCAAAGGGACACACACACATCTGCTGCTCTTTGTTACCTCCACAAAGTTGCAGGGCAATTAATTTACCCCCCAAAATTAAGACTACCTTGAAAAATTGTAATTGACAAATCCAGACAGACTTTGATTTCATTACCTCAGTATCCCTGTAGTTTTTGCGCACTGACTAATTGAGTAATAATCCCAGGATGTCTCTGCAATCCCAAGTTTTACTGGCAGTTTCATAATTTTTTAGTTCATCTTTACTTCCTTGAGGGTGGGAGATGTGCTTGTTTTCTTTCGGTCCTTTGGAATCTGGTCTGTACATATTTAAAAAATATATTCACTATACATAAGCTTACCAAGTTAAATAATTCATAAGTCATTTACGACTGATATAACGTTCAAACCTATTCTCTGAGACTTTTTGAAGTAGGAATCTCGGAATCTCCTGCTCTTCTGTGAATGTTCAGATGTTTGCATTAAAATTTGTGAAAGCTTTAACAAACTATTGCTCATGAGATGATCCCTCCAAAAATGTTTGAAAAATGCTGCATGAAATTCTCTGGAAAGGTGTCAGACTCTCATATCTAATGCAGCAGAATAGCTCTTGCTGCTTGTCAGTTGTTTGCCTGCTAAGAGTGCTTGGCTTGCATAGCAAAGGTCTCCTGGGAGGCTAATGACACTGGGCTACTACTGGAGGTAATAGGAATACATTTACTGTTTTGGTCTGCAACTTCCAGCAGAGTCAAAAGAAACACATCCAGTAAATGCTTATACACATACTTATGGGTGCAGTTTGATGTTAAGCTGATCCAGCCCAGCAGATAAAAGGTGAGCTAACTCCATTTTACCTATGCACACAATCTTCCCCCTCTTTTTTTCCACTTGTACAGGTGTTCCTGTAACTCCAGTTCAGGAAGCTCCACTGACAAAAAAAGTTTACCCTGTTTCCAAAAAACACAATAAGTACACCCTCCCCTTCTCTCCATTTTAGTGCCAATTTAGCTACCTGGACAAAGTGACCTTGCAGTTGGAACGCTGTCAACACCCATTCAAGGACACTGGTTAAAGTACTTGCCTGGTGCTGGACTATTTCTTCTGTCAGCATCCAGCTTTTAGCTGCAGAGGGAAATAGCTGCCTGCTTGATTTCAGTATTATGAGCTGTGATAGTACAGTCCATGCTCTTGGAGGTAGAGTGGTAGAGTCAGTGGGAGAGCTGCTTCCATGGCACAGCTCTGAGCCAGATCCTGTCCAGCTTCATTTTGACCATTGCATCATGGTATGGCATTTGACTATGGACTGCAGTATAACTACATAAGTAGACAAGGGAACAAAGACAGATGGCATCTGTCTGGACTTCTGCAAGTCCTTTAACATGCCCCCCCACAACATCCTTCTCTGTGAATTGGAGGGGTATGGATTTGATAGGTGGACTGTTCGGTACATGAGGAATTGGTTGGATGGTTGCATCCGGAGGGTAGTAATCGATGGCTCAAAGTCCAGATGGAGATCAGTGACAAGTGGTATCCCTCAGGGGTTTGTACTGAGACCGGTACTGTTCAATACCTTCATCAATGACATAGACAGTGGGATCAAGTGCACCTTTGGGAAGTTTACTGACAACAGCAAGCTGAGAGGTAAGGCTGGCACTCCTGAGGGAAGGGATGCCATCCAGAGGGACCTGGAAAATCTCAAGAAGTGGACCTGTGTGAACATAATGAAGTTGAACAAGGCCAAGAGCAAGTATCTGGAGCTCTGCAGCCCTCAGCGCAGGAAAGATGTGGACCTGTTGGAGTGGGTCCAGAGGAGGGTCGTAAAGATCATCAGAGGAATGAACACCTCTCCTATGAAGGCAGGCTGAGAGAGTTGGGGGTGTTCAGCCTGGAGAAGAGAAAGCTCCAGGGAGACTTTATTGTGGCCTTTCAGTACTTAAAGGGGGCTTACAAGAAAGATGGGGACAAACTTTTTAGTGGGGCCTGTTACAATAGGATAAGGGGTAATGGCTTTAAAGGGGAGGTTTAGACTAGATGTAAGGAAGAAATTTTTTACAATGAGGGTGCTTCAGCACTGGAGTAGGTTGTCCAGAGAGATGGTAGATGGCCCATCCCTGGAAACATTCCAGGTCAGGCTGGACAGTGCTCTGAGCAACCTGATCTAGTTGAAGATGTCCCTGGTCATTGCAGAGGGGGTTGGACTAGATGACCTTTAAAGGCCCCTTCTAACCAAAACTATTCTATGATTCTCTGTCCAGTTGTTTCTGCATCGTGTGCAGGACGATGTTAAGCACAAATGTTGTACTTCTGTGTGATCCTGGTTCAATCCCACTTAACTGAAAAACTTCAGTGGGAGTTTTGTCTTCATTGTCTTCATGGTACTTAAACATTCTCAACCATCCTTTAACTGAATCCTCTTCTATCAGAAGAGTGTCACTGATAATAGTAGTACCAATACATTTTAAAAGGGAAAGTGACTGATTCAGCTGAAAAAATTGGAAGTTACCAACTTTTTCATATACTAACTGCAGTTTATTTTGTTTGTACAGGTGGGCACACAACAGAAATCCTGAGGTTACTTAACTGTTTGTCGGAGTCGTACTCTCCTAGACATTACATTTTTGCAGACTCAGATAAGATGAGTGAAGCTAAGATACGTTCTTTTGAACAAAAAAGGGCTGAAACATTCCCCAATTCCCAGGTAACTTGCTAAATATGCTCTTCTAAGATAAAATTATCTTAACATGACATCCTAATTCAAGGCAATTTGGAAGTGATTCTTTAAAAGGATATTTTTAAGATCAGCAGGTGCTTTTGGTTTTCTAGTTATTGATAATCACTTGCACTAAAGGTGCCATTCTGTACATTTTATGTTTCTAAAAGTGAACTGAATAAATGCTATTGATTAATGCTATACTAGAGAGACACTGAAAACGCAAATACACCTAAGTATACCAAAGTAAAAATAGCAAATGCCATTCTTGCTACTAGTTTTGACTGCCACATTCCTTACTTTCTCTTAAAATGGTCTTTACTTCCTGTTGGCATGTTAGTCTATTTAAAGCAATGAGAGAACATAATCGTACTCAAAGTTACTGTACAAAGAAGGCTATCTCTTGCTCAAGAAAAGCATGCTGAAAATAAATCTTTTCTAATTTTATAAACCAGCTAGCCATTGAAGTGTTATTTGTAGCTATGAAAATACTGGGGTAGAAAAATGGTGGGGTTTTTTTCTCTTTTATTTTTTACTTTGGCATTTTGCTCAGTGACATAATGTATTTTTTGGAAAGAAATAATATCTAAAAATGTTTTATCTAAGAAAATGTTAGTTGCAATTGTGTTATTTTTGTGTGGTTCTAGACTGTGTTGGTTGGATTTTAAAATTAAGCATTAGTTACACATATTTTAAAAGTATGCAATACCTATTAATGTCAGGTAGTTTTCTGGTTGATCACTTGAGCAAACGTTGATCTCCTAATAATCATGAAAAAATAATGAAAATATCACGTTTATCTTTTTATCAGATGTTTGCTTGCTTTGAGATAATTTGCTATATGATTAACAGACAGCAGTATGAGTCCAGTAACTTAGTGTTATCTGATATCCAGTGAAATTAGTAGAAAGATTATATTTTTATTTAGAAATTGGAAAAAGTACAATGGAAGTGAATGTTCTGGCTACAAAAATCTTACTCCTTTTAAGCAAGTAGTACAACGCAGTAAATTAATTATTTAGGTGGTATTGATTTCATATGGTGCACTTCTGATATTTCCACTGTCTTCAGCAGTGCTACTGGGACAACAGATTGTAGGACTCGGTACCAAAGATTAGCAGAATAAACCCTTTTCATGTAAAGCAACTGCTGCTAAGGTGAGTAACAGGCTCACTTAGCAATGACATTTTTAAGTTTGCTTACACCACTTTCACCTTGGAAGACAAAGGTTCCTTGCCTACCACAAACTGCTGAATCAAGTGGGGATGACTTAGTTTAAAATTGAGCATGGCTGTCTCTTCTCTCATTGTGCACCAAGGGTGAAAGTTTAGTAAAGTGACCAGAGGTATTCTTGTTCAGAGAAATCTTGTCTGGCAATTAGTCATTCACACAGTCATATTCACTTATCTGAAAAACATCCTACCCTAAATTATTAAGTTTCTTAAAAATACGTATTTTGAGTATTAAAGGATTATGCAGTTCTCCACTAGTTCACTTATTTTTGCTAAGCAGCTTCCCTTTTGTACCCTCTCCAGCTGCTAACAGATCATGTAGTTATATTTTCCTTTAACATTGAAAGCCAGAGGAACATTTTTGGCTGCATCTGAGTTTGCTGTCTGGATAACAGATGCTCATTTTCCTTTGGCCATTTTTTTTCCACTGAACAAAAATATTTAGAGTAAAAATGGAAGATAAATTTTGGAACGTAAAGGTCATGTGCCTATAACATGTATTTGCTAACTTCCAGAGTGTGCTTTCATATAGTATGTTTTTTGGCACTGGAGATGCTGGAGATCATCAAGCATTTAAAAATCATGTGTTAGTAGCTTCTTGCAGCTTTGAATAAATGAAAGCAAAAAATCTGAACGTTTCAATGCATGGTCATTCCCTTCCTCATCTTGTCAAGGAAGTAAAGTTTTCTAGAGCTAAGGACTGGACAGAAGACAGTTTACAATAATGACCTAAGAGAAAAATCAATGCGCACGTTTAGCAAATTCTGATGTAAAAAACCACAAATATAATCAATTTTGCTTTTAGATCTGTGGTCTAGCCTGGTTCTAGAAGCTACAGTATTCAGGGAGAAGGAAAGGAAGCCAGAATGAGCATCTTACTTACAAGAAGCAAAACGTTGCACCTTTACCCACTAGGTCTCTTGAAAAAAAAATAATCCAGATGCCTCCTATGGAAAGTCTCTGGTCCTGCTATCACTTGCCTTTTTCTTCTCTGTTACCCCCAGCCTGTAACCATAACTCTTCTACTTGGATGACCCAAGAAGTGTTACTCAGGGAACCTTCTGCTGTCAGTATAGAGAACCTGCATCAGCTCCTGCCGACCTACTTTACCAGCAGAAAGACAGCTTAGATTTGTTGGCAGAAGAACATGAATTCTTCACTGGATCTTATACCCCCATTTGTCATGTCTGAGATGAGCAGCCAAATTAACTACCCTTTACATAATGCTTATCTGACCACATGTTCTTTTCCATTTTATATTTCATGAGAGGTGATATGCTAAGAAATATTGTTCCTCAGCAGGAA
The DNA here is from genome assembly GCA_026546715.1 of Gallinago undulata. Classification (NCBI taxonomy): domain Eukaryota; kingdom Metazoa; phylum Chordata; class Aves; order Charadriiformes; family Scolopacidae; genus Gallinago; species Gallinago undulata. Next base: position 14,944,135 of record JAOTQQ010000004.1, read on the forward strand.
AAAGAACCACTTAAATGCAGTTTCTTTGCAAGCATTGCAGTATATTCAGTTGAGCATATTATAATAATTCACAGCTGTGGCAATTTTCCACTTACTTTTCATTGCATGCTTGCAAAACAACAATATTGACTAGGTAAAGGACTACATCACTGGTTTTGAAATTGCAATAGCCAGTCAACCATTACAGAATTGCCAGTTTGGAACATTGTCTACAAATAACAAAAGCTTTCTAACTTCAATAAAGATGTAAGAAAGAATAAATACAACAATATGACACGATAGAAGATAGGGGAGCAATTTTTCTGTTTCTAATATCAGATACAAAAGGCAGTTTTCCAGTAAGAGGTGCAGGAGATACCTTTGTCTGGAATACTAATGGTACTCCATCAGATGAAAGGCTAGGATTGCAGAAGCATCTGGCAGTGGCTTTTAAACAAACAAACAAAAATCTGGTTTTGTTTCTCAGCTTAATGTTTAAGTGTTGGTTGATATGTGGGCTGAAGTCCTAACATATGACATAGGCATCGATGTGCAAAGTTTCAAGCATGTTTTTTGAAGAGCATAGATAAAATTAGGTTGATCTTTACTTGAATTCTGCAAGTAAATTTCTACTTTGATACTGTTTGGAGTCCTTACCAAGTTTTGCTGCAATCAGGTTTTTATGATGAAGAAAATCACATACCTTTTTTTTTGGCAAATGTTGTTTGACACCATTCTACAGTGATGGGAACATCTTTAATAGTTCCACCAAAACTCAATCTGCCTAAAACTACTTTACACATATTTCTTGCAGAACTGAATACTATGCAGGGGTCTAAACTCCACTTAAGTATTTTCTTTTTATCACCTGATCTTTTCCAAAGCTTTAAGACATAGAGAGATAGTGATAACCAGAATCCTGCTGAATAGGGAGCAGAGGGCATATTTATTTTTCCATATTCTGTTGTCAGACTAATGCAATCGGAGTTTCAACATCTGCAAATAAAACATAAAACAACTACTTTGTGACATCAGTTAATGCCTGCCAGCTTCACTGCAATTAAATAACCTTATCACAATGAAACAGGATCATTTCAGTCAAGAAAATTAACTTTATAGGCTAGATTTGTAAGTGGGCTGGGTTTTTTATTCTTTCCATCATATATATTAAAAAAAGACACAGTTATTACTATTCAAGACTGATTTGTAGTTTGTATTTACTGTACAGCTGTTTGCAACATAATCTTTCCTGGTCACAAATCACCAGGGGTAGGCTATGACAATTAGCACTGGTATATTTGAAGTAACTGAGTTATTTTCAGTATTTATAATGATACTTAGAGTCTCTTACTCCCAGTATGAGTTCCGCCAGAGTAGCAATCATCTGGTGTCCCATATGAAGCAAGATAGTGACTATTATCCAGATCTAAACAGTATCAACACCAATGAACAGTGCGCTGCAGCCATTATATTTGTCTTTCATTTAAACAGTCAAAATTTTCATTGGCATCAGGGCTGCCTTCTGATGTAGCTATAGTTCTTGGGTTTAGTTGCTTCACGTTAAGATAAAAGCTATCTATGAAGAGTGCAGGAAGCCTAACTTCTGTTAACTGCTTACAGTTCTGAAACAAGCAGAAAAAAATCTGAGTTTTTTTAATTTGGTACTTTTTACAAACAGTGAATAATCTCTACTTTTTCCTAGAGAAAGAACAAAGGAAATTATTTCTTAAACATTTATTTAATGATAAAATATTCTTTCCTGTTTCTTATGCAAATATTTTGCATTTTGAGTATGCATCTTGCATATCTTTTGAGTACTCAGTGAGTACTAACTTAAAGGATAGTGGTATTTGCTGTTACATTTTTGATAGTACACACCGGACACTGACTGAGAAAAGTTGTAACATTTTCTGAAGTGTAAATCCACCAAGTATTTAAACAGGCAAGAGACACAAGAGTCACCGTGTTTGGGTTGTATCTGATCAGACCTAGGCTTTTGTCTTGGTGACCACGAGGTGGGGCACTGCGTTAACATACTGCAGGTGAAGCTGCTCCAGCTGAGTTGTTTATTAACTTAGAAATATTTTAAAGTAACATTAGAAGAGATTAAAAAATAGATATATAGTTCTAATATTTCGTTTTACTTTATTGCCAAGAGTGGTAAGCATGATACTAAATAAGGCATCTAAGAAAATGTTTCATACCCAAACATTTCAAAAGTAGATTTTTTTAAAAAAAAATTAAAAATTGGCACAGACAGGTCTAATAATTCTATAGAAAGAGCAACAACATTTTTAGAAATATAACAGTTCAGCTTATCATCCTCTCTTGCAGTTCACCCTTGATTGCATTCCCAGAAGCCGTGAGGTTAGACAATCTTGGACCTCCTCTGTGGTAACAACCCTGTACTCCATGCTTTACTCCCTTCCTTTGACCTACAAACTGAAACCAGATTTGGTAGGTAAAATAAATTTTAATTTATTGAGAACTTGCTAATCTGCATCATAAAAGCATTTGGAATATCAAGACATGATAGACTGTATCTCATATATATGTTTAGATTTACAGTTCACAGGAAAAGTATTTTGAATGTAAAATTAAAGCTAAAAGAGATGTAGCATCAATACAGCAAGAACAAGAGCAAGAAGCTTGTGACTTAGTGTAACAAATACCAGTTTTCCCTCTCAAAGTTTGGAGGTAACATCAGAGAGCCTGTCACTCCCTTGTTAATGCTGGTAGAACTAGCACAAACAAGGTTGCAGGTTCTTGATAATATCTCTTTGCGATTGCAACAAAACAAACTGCCTGAAAGCCTGGTTATCCTGTTGGCTGGTCTTGCTTCTGAAATGGTATGACCAGTCTGGAACAGGCAGGTTCAGACCAGCAGAAATATATACAGATTCAGTTCTTGTGCTTACACGGACTTTTCAGCTACATGCGTATTTATTTAGTCTTTGGCTGACTGACATTAATTATCTCATCAAATGACAAAAAACATCACAGCTGAAGCGGCAACTCCTAAGCACTTTAGTAACTTTTCCAAGCTGTTCACAAAACTGCACTCCCATGCTTATTACAACATTTATTTTAAACTAGTCCACACACTTAATCAAATAAGAAGTATTCAGGGTTGACAGGTTAAAGAACTAAAATAGGGATATTCAAAAGTTTTGTGTTAATGCAAGACTCAAGAGGTAGGGCACTGGACTCCCAGATTTAAGCCCTGCAATCCTTTAAGAGAAATTTTGGTTAACGCTAGCTTTTTGCTAGAGGAATTACCATCTCAAGGAGTCAGTTATCCAAACTTGAGGTCTGTTTTTCTTTAAAAAAAGCATTATTTTAGCAGAATTTCAAATTAATAATTTATGGTGGTTTAAATATTTTAATGAAACCGGTAAAAACTTGCGCAGTTACAAGACATTTTTCATAATTTAGTAGCAGAATATATACACCCACAGAGGATGTTTCTAAGCTGACTTATTTTAGCTCTCACTGTTAACTGGATGGCTAATTCTAAAGAGGCTCATATATATTTGTGGTATTTTGAATGTTTAGAGAAGCTGCTGTGAATAATGTGATCTCATTGGCTTTAATAGTACTGGTCAGTTCCTATCAGATCAAAAGCTACTTGCTTGCTGGAGTTTTCAGAGTAGTTTAGCATGGAGAACAGCAGAAGTAGCTTTTTTGCAGTTCTTGTTTTTCAAACCCATTCTGAAAACTGGAAATAAACTTGGGAGGGAAGAGCAGATGGCGTGCTATTCTTTTTACAGTGATTTTAATTTTGTGGAGGAAACAGTAAAGGGATGTTTACATGAGACAGACACCTTACAGCAAAGGTGAGTAACAAGCATTTAGGAATCACTTTGCTACACCACTGGTTTCATTTAATGTATATACATTTTTTTAATTCTTATTGCAAAAGAAATTGACTGGAAAATCTCAGTGTGTAGCTTAATATATTACCAAAAGCATCAACAGGACGCATCATAGAGTAGGAAGTTACTAATCTAATTCCAAGGGTTCTCTGTTTACAAGAGAAAATTAAAGTGACAGTGGCATTTACACATAGAATTATTACAAATTATGTACTGTGATAAACTTTCAACAGCCTAATGTATTTGAAAAACACTTGTCCTTGTAAAATTAAGAATACATTTTAGCAAGGTCATTAAGCCTTTGTAGCATTTAAGGGAACCACCATCTCAAAAGACCATCCAAAGAACCTTACCCATGATTAGAGAAGGGCTGGAGGGGAGGGTGTGCCCAAATATTTTTTTGCCAGGTACCATCATCAACCACAAAAGCAGCTGGTACTGCCACTGACAGAAGCATCTCTGGTGGTATGCCAAGTTTTACACCACTTGAAAGCTACCTGCATACTACTACTTGTATGTATCTTAGTTTAAGAATTCTGTAAAATATAATAAATCAGAGAGCTGTAAAGATTTTAAAACACTTGTCAAAGCAGAAGGATTCCAGAATTAAAATGCCTCACTGCCAGTGAAAAGATTCTGTGTGGTATGTGAAGCAACCGATAAAATTTAATTGCCTTTAGAAGAAAATGCTTGTGGTAAATTGCAACTACTGCTACTCTTGGGAAAATGTAATGCTTAGTAGTTTAAAGAGCTAGAAAGGGTGGGACAAATGCTAGCATTTACAGGATTCATCTATAGCTTTTGGCATGGAAATCAACACCCAACTTAGAAACAAGCACAGTATTACATCATGCTGAGAGCTTCATATTTTTAAACAATGGAGCTTACAGGTACTGTACATTTTCAGTCTAGGCAACTGTGTTTGTTTAACTGCAGGAGGGAGAGACAACTTTGAATTGCTTTCAAGTCATTTGTATGTTTGAGTGATCCCCAAACCCTTACACTGGCTTTTAGGCTTGTCACAAGCGTGTGCATGTTGGAAGGGATGACTGAAGTCTTCTCCAGACACCCAAAAGCTAGAGAAAAGCAGAAATGTTGCAGCCGCAGTTTTCAAGGAATGCATGAGAGAAGTACTGCAACGGGAGCCTGAAACCATTCAGTGCACAAAGGCAACATTTGGAACAGATAGGCTTAGGCTGGCATAACTAGCATATCTGTGGAGCCAAAATAGCTGTAAAGGGGAAACAACAAACCTGCACAGGAGTTACTCTATATGTGCTTATTTACATAAGCAGTGTGTCCTCTTTGTATCTCACACTGATCTTCTGGCAAAGCTTCTTAGTTTACTTTGCATGAGAAAGCAGTTCCATCTAACCCTTCTTCAAGATAACAAGTTCAGAAATAACTGAACAGCTTCCAGGAGACCCTTGCTGTCTTGTAGGACTTGACCCAGACTTGAAATGGGCCCCCAGAGAGTTTAAGAAATTTAAAGTTAGCTTAGTTGCTCAGTTTGAGATCATCTTCAAGAGGCCCATTTCTTAGAACATCTGCGCTCTGCAAAGTTAAGTCCCTTTAGAGATATTAAACCAAATAACAAAATTAAGATGTCAGAAGCGATGATCAGCTTTGTGTTCCTGTAGCCAAGAATTATAGAAATATAGGTGTCCGAGTGTTTTGCAGGCGCATCTATGCTGGGCTGTTTTCAGAACATGTCAACCTTAGGCTTCCTATGCAGAGGCATAAAATTCCAGGAAAGCAAGGCTTGTGCTAGCACACTGCCTACACCTTCCTGCCCCCAGAAAAGCTTTTAAAACCGTTCATCAGTTGCAGCTGATTTAATGTGCAGTCATGGCCTCAATGACTGCAAACTCCTACCACGAAAACAGGCAACTAGTCAGAGAAGAGGGACTTTTATTACCTTCACTGGAAGAAAGGCTGAGAAGAAACATAACACTAGAATAAGATGTTAGGAGGTCAACTAGGGAAAGATGCAAATCCTTCTTAGTTATAGAAAATTAGACAAGCTGCACAGAGATTTTTCCCAAAGATGGAGAAACTTACCGAATCCTACATAAATTATTTGGAGTCCAAGAGGGAATAAATAAACTAATGCTACAGCCTTCCTATAATACGCTGGAGTCAGTCAATAGCTATGAGTTCAGAGGAAATCAGTTTTCAGTTCTCTTGTTACTTGCAGAACTATTGTCCTTGTCTCTGGGCCGATTTGCCAACCCTGAAACCAGGTCTTCAGGTGATCTGGCCCTTTGGCTGGGTTGTGGTTATTCCAGTCGTTCTGGCATACCTGAAATTCAAACTGAAAACAAAGGATATGTGTGCACCACGCAGCAGAAAGCTGTACAGTGGTTGCATCCGGTCTTTGTTTTCAGTCATAGATGGGCTAAGTAATTGGGTCAGCAATTTGCTCATCTTTAATGTAATTAAATTTCACCTAGAAATATGCAGAAATGCTGTGTAAAGCTCCATTCAGTAGTGGATTGTGCACTCTGGACTCTGAGCACCAGACTTTTTTTTCTTTTCTGGGGACACTTCTCAGCAGTTCTTACTGCCTCAGTGCTCTGCAAAGCCTGAAATAAACGGGTATTTTCAGATCACTGCTATTTGGAAAAGCCTGGGTTAAATCAGGCAAAGAAGGCAGTCCTTCCACATTAGGGCCTCCTTCCCGTGGGAAGTCTGTAGTAAGAAGTTTACATTTGCACAGCAAGTACAATAAGCTCTGCCATCTCCCTCCCAACCAGCTGTCAGCTGAGTGGCTCTCTTCTTTTTTTTTTTTTTTTTTTTTTTAAGCTTCTTCTGGAAGCATGAACCCCCCACAGTTGATTATGCTTCTTGGAGTCCACCAACTCCTTTACGACTGCATATCCCCATCACAGACAGCTGGTCCCCCAACTTGTTGAATTCACGACAAGTTTCTAGAGTTTTTACAGAAGTGTTCACGCAGTAAACTATATGAAAGGAGATCATTATTTCATTTTGCTAAGATTTTCCATTCTTTGTGCCCTGCCCAAAATATCTTAAGTTCATAGCACTTTAACAAATGACTATGGCAGATAATAAGTTATTGTCCCTTATATCACGGTTCTTATTAGAACTTTGTGGAAAGCTACAAAATCTGGCTGGTGGCATTTTTTCCTCTATTCAGTTCATAACAAGCAAACTTTGTATAATGCAGTATTAAGACTATCTGGTGCGTTCTTTTGTGCACTTAATCTTTCCCCACTATTTCACTGAATTTCACTGAATTTCACTGAATTTTTGGAGTTGGAAGGGACCATAGAGATCATCTAGTCCAACTC
>JAOTQQ010000004.1:14951402-15126055 GCA_026546715.1 Gallinago undulata
TCTGAAAAGCTGGTAGCCATCAATCACAGCGCTCCAGTTATGCGAGTCCTCCCACCACGTTTCTGTGATGGCAACTATATAATTATATAATAATTATAATTCTTTTGGACCAGATTGATTTTACAGTATGTCTGATCTACTATTGTTCTTCTAGGATCAAAACAGTCAAAACAGGCAAGAGAAAGAACATTGGATTAAGACCACCAGTGATATAAACAGTATAATCTAAAAAGAAAACAAAGTTAAATCATCAGAATTTATGTTTAACTACTCAGCATTAATGAAAATATGAGTATTATTCAGCCCTTGGTTACCTTGTGTACTGTGTACAGCTACCCTGCAGCCACAATGTAGAATTACCCTCTGCTGAGCACAGATCGACATCTAAATCAGTGAGTTTAAAGCCATGTTGTAGCTCTGCTCTAACTGCCAGTTAGAGATGCCTGTAGACACTACATTTCAGAGGGAGGACAGTAATAGCAGTAAAGATGAACTGAGATCTTAGCTTAGGCTTAAGCGGAGTTTAAACTAAAGACTGATCACTCTTAACTCATCAGCTATCATTTTCATTATGGACATGATAGGAATGAACACCCTGGTGACACTTCCACGTATGTTATAAAGCACGGTTTCAAGTAAAAAATCTCACTAAATCTGACCGCTGAGCCAGGCCACTGGTATGCAGATGCAGATTGCTATCACCATTACGTTTGGCTTTGTGAAGACTTTTCAGGCAGGTATTTGATGCAGATTCTTGCTATACCAACTGCAGTGATAAGGCAGTAGCCTCAAAGATGTATATATACATACTAAAATCTCAGTTTTAGCTAACCTAAAATACCACTTTCAAGTTCTAATTAAATGAATGCTTGACTAATGAAAGACACATTGAGATTTGCAATTAAAGGCTCATTTTAGGCCACTCTTAGTAATATGCATTATTATAGTTAACAGTCCTCAGATTTAATTTCTCCTTTCCTTTTGAGTAACAGCAGGCTATTATAATAAGCAGTACTTTTTGATATTAGGAGATGAGATAAGCGCTTATTTTTAAGTAGGCTTTAAAAGGTTAGATGTTATTTCTCATGGTGCTCTGGCCAAGAGACTTTAATCATGTTTAGACTCAACCAAGGGGATGCTTAAAATAAGAACAGCTAGCTGAAAGACAGCTAGTACCTAGTGACTGTAGCTACAGATTTAGTTCAGTAACTACCATTTCATTTACTTGGCAAAAGCCTCTTACTGAATTATTTTATGACCAACTTTTTCATCCACACAAAGTCAAATTTCCTTTACTTCCTACTAATTTATTGGCAGTAATAAACTACACACCCATTCCATGGTATCGTAGGTAGAGAGTCAGTTTATTCTCCAGCCTGCATCTGCCTTGGTAATCTTGTTTTTATTAATCAACCTTCTGTCATCTCCCACAGTTTCTCACAAGGCTTACTGGTACCACTATTTCTTGATGCAAACTTCTGGCAAAGATCACAATGTTTTGTTGGTCCCACTGACAGTCTGGACATTAATTTAATGTTTTAATAACCAACACTAACATTCCAACAAATTTGAGCATTATTACCACTTTCATACTTGTAATTTATTATTATTTTCAACTGATTGGTTCTATGTTGCTCATTTTACATTTGGCAGCTAGCCTGGGGAGTATGCTGAGCTCAGATGTCCCATTCTGCTTCCACACACCTGCAGAAGCATCATATGTTTGTATGGAAACTACCACTCCAAAGACCTTTTGATCCCAATGACAGAACTGCCACCTTTCACCTGAAATATAGGTGCAGTTAAGCACAGTGCCTAAGGTTAGCTTCATTTTAATTATAAAAAAAAAAAAAACACAACCAAAAAAACCCAAACAACTACGCACCACAAACTTGCATGTTTCTTTATGCACCCAAATCTAGATTCTCTAACTTTCCTCACTAATGTGTTGCCTAACTTCTGAGGCTCTTAACGACCCCAGTTATCTTTCTTTTCACCAGTAAAGCCTCTAGGCGTACCTAGGAACAGACCTGAGCTGTTTAAGTCTTTGCAGTGTCAAATAGCCACATGCATAGCCTGAGCTCTGACCTCCAGAGTTCTGCCAGACTCAGAAACTGGGAGCTTCCCTCACTGCTGTGCATGTGGATGCTGATCCAAGTCACACCGGCTGAGCCCCTTCCTTTGTCCCTTGCCCCTGAGGACACTGGGCTGGTAACTGGGGGTTGGGTCACTAAGTGCCTGGGAGGCATAAGTGCCAATGCTCAGTGCTGTTACAATTAAATCCTGCTGTTAAATCTAGTTCATAGTGATTTTGTGGAACCTCTCCTTTTCTCCCATAGAAAAATCCACTAGGTAGGATTTCTGTCTCCATCACCTCAAGCTTTTATAAAGTGAGAGCTGGGGAAATGAGGGAGTTGGTGATGTTTCCCAATATATTTCATTCTATGATGAAAATAATACTCAGGGGAAAAAAAAGTAAAAAAACCCACTCGCTGCGCATTAGAAACCCAACTGTACAGTGTGCTAATTTAAGGCCTTGCTCTTCCACTTCTCTCTTCCCTATTCTGGCATTCACTTATCTTATTTATTCTAGTTAGTTAATCTGCCTGTAGGACCACACGTGTCCCTGCTTGTTTTGAAGAGCACCTCACCTACTGTGTGTATGATAGTAACACCCAGAACCATCCCAACAGAAGTCAACTAGAAAGTTTTTCATGGCAATGCTACAAGCCGTAAGTGCTGACCAGCCTGAACATAAGCTGTAAGAAGAACACTGTAACTATCTGTTTGCACCCCTGATGATTCAAGGGGTATAGACAGTAGAAGATGAAAGTGTACCCAGGTATAGTTCAATTCTACCTTAAATACCTGATCTACATCAGGCTACACATCTAGATTTTTTTTGTCCTAGCCTGCATTCCGCAGGTAAATTCAAGCAGTTAGTAGGGTGTGAAGTTTTAGCTGGTTTTATGTGGCTGTTGTGGAGGGAAGTGAAATGGATAAGATCTTCACTATTCAAAAAGAATAAGCCATTAGATAGTTTAGTGACCTTTATATTGTACAAACAGAACCTGAAATTCTTCTTTCTCCTCACCAATAGGAATGACAAGGAATTGTTTGAAAAAGGTTCCTGTTTTTTGGTGGTTTTTTTTTTAAGCCTTAAAAACATATTAAAAATTCTAAGCTAATTTTCCTCGAGGTTCAAAACTTGAATTTTCAGACATGCTAAAGAGCTAGACAAGCAAACGCTTTAACAAGGACACTCCCTCTCACATGGATAAGTATTTGAGCTAAAGAGAAATCTCTTTTTCTCTTAAATTCTCAGATTTCTCTTGTTTTTCTGATTGGAAAATAGATTTATATTCCCTAGAAGGGATCTTATGTCTATCATTATTGCATTACCCTGTAGATGAACAAGGCGCCTCTTGAAACCTTTTAGAGTTACTTATTTATGAAAAAAGTAACAATTTTTCTTCTGGTTGCCATCCAGGCTTAAATCCTCATCAAGGTTACTAGCAGAACTTGATTCTTAATGGCTATGGCCTGCTATATATGAACGTATTAAAGAATTCCAATTCTATTCAAAAGAAAATAGCATGTGCATACATTTTTTCTTATTCTCAGAGTACACTACTGAATCAAAATGCATACTAATAAAAACAATATGCTCCATACCTGGAGATCTTCACTGGGAAGGATATACAAGAATCTTGATGCATCCTCTGTGGAGAGTAAATTATTGTTTTCCTGGTCTGAAAGTAAAAAATACCGACATGAGAGAAAGTAAGTGTTGTGCCCCAAATCCTGTGGTGAGTCCACAGCAGAGCTAAGAGTACAACCCTTGTTTCTTGACTCTCCAGGCTTCCATCTTGTTCATGAGCTTCTAAGGTAAATATATTTACAATTAAAATTTGGGATAATTGTTCACTGCTTTTATTAGTCTAATTGTATAATTAAAGCATCTCCAACGTTAAGAGAGCTGGTCTCACAACTGCAAGGGCTGTAATGCTTGCAGTTGTATTTTCCAGAGACTTAGGGGCTGTTCAGGACACCCTCAGCAGTCAGTCAGCTGAACCAGGTCCTTGGGAATCACAGGGCAGGAACAGCTGGGACCAAGAGGGCAGACCATGGCCTCTTTGCGGGTAGCACTCAGTATTTCTGTAGGTGAAGGAAAAAAGTGTTCAGCTGGATACTTCACCTTACAGGGCATTAGTGTGAAGTTTTCAGAAAAGTAAGGCAATACTGAAAACAAACAAGCAGTGGTGAGCTCATAAGATGCTGTAATTTACATAGCAGATCACAAATGAATTCATTTCAGATTCTCTCTTCTTGTGCCACAGAAACAACCAACGTCCCCCCAGCAAAACAAGGAACACAAACAAAAACATTTATTACTCCCAAATCATAAAAGGCAACAAAATCCTGAAATGTCAAAACCCGTAACTTATATCTGATGAGTACAGAAGTCCAAAACTAGCCCTGATATTAAAATTAGTATCTTATTATGTTTTTTCTTCTAGCTTTCTTACTACTTTTCAGTGTCTAAAGAGCTCTACTCAGCTTTCACTAAAAGTGACTGTTCAGTTTTCCTGTCACTGGAAGCATTCTCTGCTCCATTTCCCTTATTTCTGAAAGGTTCTTCAGGTTATTCTACAGTCAGGTTTGTACTTTCATGAAGGAGGCTTTCTTTGTGTCAAGACAGAGTCTTCTGCCCGCTGTTAGTTTTCTGTATGGCATGTTATTCAGTTGGGTTTATTATTACATCTTCTACCTTTGTGAAACGTTTATGGTAATGTTTCCATGTATTGTAATTTGCTTTGGCACTTCATTTTTTTGTTTTGTTATGCAAGTCCAGCTGCCAACACACAACATTTGAGTATCTGCCATTGATTAAGAGCATGCAATGGAAATCAAAATACATAATTTGCAATCTTTTTAGCTGCTTTCTCTAATTGATGCCTTCCTTTGCTAACCTTTGAAAACTCATTCCAATGCCAAAATTCAGTTTGCTTAGCAAGGTGGAAACGTGTCAAATTAGTCCAAATCAAGCAACTTTCTGCAGAAAATACCTTTGGCTGAGAAGTTTTGTCAAATCTGCAGATCTGAGCTGAGTGAGATTAGTTTATGCTCCTCCTTTTTCTTGATAGAGGAATTTAAGGGATTTGTTTTGGGGCTTTTTGTGTTTAAATGAAGCCTTATCTGCAAACAGGAAAGCTTTTTTCTTAAGTCTTTTCTATGAGAGTGCAGCAGTACAGTCATGTTTTGAAATTCCTTTTTTCCTCTGTGCCAGCTTCTTTTCAACTGTAACTCAAATTGGTTTCCCACTTCCTCTCTCTTCCAAGCTTTTTTTTTAAATCATCTTTCCTTTTCCCTTACCTTCCTTAAAATATCAGGAACAGCTGTTCAAGTTTCCTTAGCTTTTCTGATAAACCTGAAATATCTTCTGGGCTTTCAAATTTTAGCAGGCTGAACAGATACTTTTTGTTCCCAACTGTTAAATAACCATTGAAAAGCTGAGTTTTAGCAGCCCAGCAAAAACACAAACAAAATAAATTATTAATCAGTTACTGGTTTTAGGCCCACACTTGTTCCTGAGAAGCAGAAAATGCCTATTTGTGGGCTTTTTTCCCTACATTGTTAAAAAAGGAGGTCTGTTTACTTGCATAAATATACAAAGATCACGCCATTAACCCAGCTGGGGTCAGTTTTGTATCACTCCACTTGCCTTTGCCTCTTGTAGTAGATCTCTATCACCACCATCCATTCTTTTATTCTTATCTTCAGTTGTTTAACACTGTGAGGAAGGCAGCATTATGAAGACTAAGGAGGCCTGAGTGATGTCCTAAATATACTCCAGGAGGCAGCCCCATAGCTGACGAGCAACATAGTCTTCAGTTCACACGTGCCCATCACCTCGCAGCAACCATCAACACTCACACACCATGAGCCTGCCCAGCCCCAGAAACCTGGGGGAGTTTTTTCTGCTCTTGTCCAGGTGGCAAAGACCAATCTCTGTGAAAATCATTAAGAAGAGCAGCAGGTGTTGAGAGTTTCTTATGCAAAGCAAATCTCACATTAGTTTTCCACTTTCTACTAGGTTTAGGGGGGCTTATGTTGTCCTCCCTTTGATTTTTGTAATTTGGGAACATAAGCAGTACTCAAATACTTGTTCATTAAATATATAGAGCAAAGATATGTTTACATATTTATGAGAAAAACTGCAGGTTTTTTCCTTTACTCATTTTTGTTTTAACCAGTAGCTTGACATTTAATCCCAGTGAAGCTGTGAGCTATGCTTTCAGGGTTTTAGCTGGTAAATGTCACTCTGCTACAGTGCTGCATTCACCAACTCCAAAGCGGCTTTTATCAGCAGTGGTGCTATGTGCCAGTGCTCCCAGAGTGCCAGGCTGCTGGCTTAGCTTGTTTTCTTTCAACAGCTGTAGAAAATATCTGAAACAGAAAGGGAAGAACTAGTCCATTTTTATGTAAAACTGATTAATAAGGAATTAGATTTATAGACAGAGTTGCTACGTATAAACATTGCATCCTTATCCTTTACTTTTATGCCTCCATTAATAAATAGTTTACTGTACTGTTTAAAAGTCTGGTTACGTTGAATTGGTAGGGGATTTTAGTACGTAGGATTTAGTTTATAGGCCTAGCTGTGAAGCCAGGCAGCCAGTTAGCAAATTTAACAATTTCTTTGCATTAGAGAATGTAAATGGTACAAAGACACCTGCAGAACTGGCTTCTGATGTGATCCCTTACAGCTTGTTGGCAGCAAAGTCAGATAACCCAGTGGCCAGGAAAGTCCTTGGGCAGTTGCAGCTTGAGAGGTCACAAGGGTGACAGAAAAATTGGCTTTGGCCCCTTCTTTCTCCCTTTCTGCTGCCTCACTAAGGAAGGCTGAACTAAATAAACTGGAAACCTTCGGAGACAGGGGTGCAATGCAAATGTTCTACAGGCTGCCTTGTAGCTAAAGTAAATAGATATTGGGAAACACTTACCCTGAATAGCCAGTTGACCGTGTAGAGGCCCTGGTCCTTTCTTGCCCAATAGGTGCCTGCTTCTTTCCCACAGCACACTAACGATTGCCAGTGGATTCCCTGAGAGATAATTGTATTCTGCTGGAGGGGGGAAACAAAAGCTTTGGTCTTTTCAAGGTGGAAGACATCAATCATTCTCTAAAATTTACTGTTGAACAGTGTTTTGAAATTCACTAGTAGGACAGCTCACCTTCTCTTGCAAGTTTAAAGAAGGCTGTAGATGATTCAGTTCCTTTCTATCATCAAAAATTTCGTATACTAGCAGGGGCTGAACAGGAGCATTTCTAGCTTGCAGATTTCACAAAAGTTCCTCTCCCTTATAATGTGCATACTTGTTTTCTCAGAAGTTTCCCCTGTTATATCTCTGGATGAGTGTATGATGTTAGATTCCAAGCAGCAGAAACACTGGTCTCTCTTCTTGCTGACAGTGTGAGAGGGAGTAAATAGGACTGGTCAGACCAGATTTTTGGAGTGGAATTGTCACTCCAACACAGTGAGCAACTGCACCAGTTCTAGGTACGACATGTCTCTAGACATGCGCTGAAGGTTAACTTAAGGTTAATGGTTAATGGTCAGAAAGGTTGATTAATGGTTCTGACTTGGAGATCACAACCCCAAATTCAGACAGGGATCTGTCTGTCTGTTGGCTTCAGCAGGTTTATACCAGAGTCTCTTTCAGGGGACAGTTCCTAAACCCAAGCATGTTAGAATAGGAACATCCATAGTCAGAGTATTTTGTGGGCTTTTTGCATACAAAGATCCTATAGAGTCACATCTGCTTTGTCTTGTTTGAACCAGTATGTGAGAAAGGGGAAAGAGTAGAGAACATGAGTTATCGTCAGATCATGTGTTTTAGAGATGCCTAGCCCATAATTTTCCTCATTTTTCCTCCTTTTCCCTCATGCAAGTTCTTTTCCATGAATTAAAGGGCATCTGAGAAGCAGCATACAAGTTATAAATAGTTGGTAGAATATCTAAATTGAGTGCATTGTATCAAAACCTATTGGATATAGTAAAGGTATATTTTATTTTTTAAATTTTTATTATTCCTTTTCTTTTTTGCACTTCAGCAAATAAGAGCAACTCAGTGTGATCTTTAGAGCTACATATAGATTCACAAATAGACCTATTTACTATTATTTCATTATGTGTTCTTTTGTAAGTACAATTACTTTGGAATTCATTCTAACATTTGCCTTTGTGTGGACATCTAGACACAAGAATACCAAATAGCAAAAAGACTGAAGCTTCTAGCCAAGTTCAATAAAGGGGGAAAGAAGGTTGAAATGTTATGTAGCTTAATGTAGCTTAATGTAGCTTAATAGAGACCATGATTGTAATATTCCAGCATTTTATAAAGCCTGTTCTACCCTTCTCAATTCAGAAGAATGTTAAGATTTCTACCCGACCTCAATCATATCTGCAACTGGTATTTTTTTTGTGTCAGAATGTGGAATGTCAGGGACTGATGTGAAACTCTCTCCTTGCTTTAGCCAGCTGGATTGAGCTTTCACAGCAGATGGAAGCTGAAAGGGTGCCGAGCCAGCAGGAGTCCAGAAGGAAGATAGGTGGAAGGACACCTGGGAATAGGGATGCAGAGGGAAACGAATGTCAGAGAACTCAAAGAAAACCAGGGAAGAGAGGCTGGGTGGAAGACACCTCAGAGGGCTGGGTAGAGTACAGAGAAAGATCAAAGTGGAAGACACTGAGGGAAGGACAGGGGAGAGGACTATACCGTAACAGAAAAAGGGTTTGGGGAGCAATGAAGATGAGACAATGTACTCCAGGCAGTTCTGCTCAAGGAAAGGGAAAGAGGAGTCCCCGTTTGTCAGTGGTGCACATTTTTATCTGTTCACTTAAAGACGAATTTTGAATCTGAAACCAGTAGTCAGACTGCATATTCAACTCACAAGAAAAAGTAGTAAATAGTTTTTTGGACTGTTTTGGTGCTTCTCATGCACTTGTCCAAAACAGAGCAGATTCTGTAGCCGGACCCTGGTGGGTTTTGCTGCAAATGCGGGAGAACACTCCAGGTCATTGCCTATGGCTGTGTTTACACTACAGTAACAAATGTTATTACAAATAGAGATACCTAAGCATGCTTTAAATTTAGATATCAGTAGCCGTGTACCAGAATCAACATTAATGCAAATTAATCAAACTTATCAAGAAATAGGGCAATGTGCATGGTTTACTTCACAGGTATGGAAGGGTTCCTTTGAAATGCTAAAAGGCAGTGCGTGTGGTTGGTTATGACCTTCTTTGCCAAGGCGAATGTATAAAAAACGCATTTTCATTCTCAGCAGATTGTAGAGTAGGTTTTAAAGTCTGAGCATGAAATCAGTCCTATGCTTGAAATCAGGCTGAGGAGGAGATTTGAAACCATGGCATATTACTCTCATCAGCCTCTTTGCTTCTCTGCTGTATAATTGCTAATATAAAAGAATTACACTGTTGCAATTTTCTTATCAAGGTATTTGTGGCTATTGATACCATATAATTTCAAGTTTAAAACAATATATGGGTGTTGCTTGTAAGGGACTTTCAGAAAATGTCAGCAAGTCTTGCATGAATAAATAGTACAGTTAAGATCAACAATAAAATAAGAATAATTTTGCGTACAGTAGTACATTCTGTGGATTCTGATAAGAAAAAACTGCATTATGGTCATCACATCCCCAAGCTAGCTTTCTGGAAACGTCTTAAAGGCAAAGGAAAGTATAGGTGAGAAAGTTTGAAACTCAGTAGCACCAAAGCTGTTAACTGAGGCAAGGTGCTGTGCGCCAGTTTATCAGTGAGATCTTGACATGAAGCAGGGAAGGAAACACTCTGAAATGTTTGCTACAGCCCTGAAACAGAGTCGGATTATTATTTTTTCCCCACCAATGTATTATCTTTCTCAAGGTGGTGAGCTTGGAACAAAAAAATGTGAGTTCATAGGATATAGGGCCATGATTTTATAAAAGAACTCTTTCTTTCCACATAACCCCCAGCTGTGCAGAGAAGTGCTGATTACATGGAAGTAGTTAAATTTAGTAAGAAATTCCTTGCCAGCAATCAATTTTGATACCGAAGCAGAGTGCCTCATATACCCTGGTTTAGACCTTCTTGTTTTAAGCAATCTGTTTTTCAGTTTATCAATGTCTGAAATTGAAAGACCACTTTCTTTTACTGTTAACATTTGTAAGTGAATTTGAGATCCTTGCTACAAGGACATGACATGTATTTACCAAAACACCTTCATTCTACATGCTTGTTTCTATGTACTGTGTTTATTAAAAGAAAAAAAAAATCTAGTCATGCATATCAGGTAGTAGATTCTGATGAAGGTCCTAATTCATCAGCACATTTTTGCTGGACTCTTAAGTGTTTTGCTGACTTAAGCCAAAGTTCAAGCCGTTTATAACTGGATCCCAGGTTTAGTAATCCTAACTAAACTTCTTTGGCCTTATAATGACTTAATCTGTGCACAAATCTCATGATTGATACAATGCAAAGCTGTGACTGAGTGTGGAAGCAGTTTTATTTATACACCCACGAGTCAAGGAATTCTGCTTCCTTCATAGAAATAAACTGTGCTCTTTTTCTCCTATTTGACATGTAAAGAAAGATCATATTTTTTTGGCAGCTACTTTGAAATAATATCTTTTGTTTGCCCTATTCCCCTTCCCTCCCCTCTTTTATTTCATATTTGCTTGCCTCTTCTGTTTTTTAAAATATCTTTGGAAGTATTTTTTCCTGTATGTGTAACATTATACGAATAGGCATGTTTTTAATTATTTACTGTATGAAAAAATTGTGGTTTATTTTTGCAAAATGTTTCATCTCTTTCAGATATTGTGCAACGGACCAGGAACATGTGTTCCTGTCTGTATATCTGCTCTTCTTCTTGGGCTTCTAGGAATAAAGAGAGCAATCATTGTGTATGTAGAGAGCATCTGCCGCGTGGAAACTTTATCACTGTCTGGAAAGATTCTTTACTACTTTTCAGATTACTTCATCGTTCAGTGGCCTGATCTAAAGGAAAAATATCCCAAGTCAGTATTTCTTGGTCGAATAGTGTAACAACAGAAGACAGGCATTACCTAAAATAAACTCTGCAAGCTCCTCAATGAAGAAATGCATTCATGTAGCAATTTATTTTCAAGGGTTCCTGTTAAGAAATCAGGCTGGTACTGGAAAATGAGACAATAATAAAGGTATCTCTATATTTAAGTACATTTTTGTGAGTTGTATTTATTGCCATCATGTAGGTCTGTTCACCGATACCCCATAATGGCCTTAAGTCTATGCTGTCTCTGTTTTCATCTAGTTTTCCTGCTATGTGAATGGCAATTTTTGTCTACAAATAAATATGGGAATTTGTATGAATTGTAACATTTCCTGTAAGGAAACTTTGTGTAGTTTTCTAATACGTAAGAAACAAAGTCTTGTTCTAACACAACAGACTTTATTTCCTCTATGCTAGCAGTGAAGTCCCTTGTGAATCCTTAGAGTATAAAGGAAACAGTTATATTAAGTTGGCTTCATGACAGTTTGTACTCTACAGTCTTCCAAAACCCCCAAAGCATTAAACCAGTATCATTTTTCCTCTGGGCTTGTCAAAGCTGTCCTTATAATCTGTAGTGCGCCTTTTGAAAATTGTTGCTCACTTCTTAAGATAAATAAAAAAGGTGACAAGTGTCATGCTACAGGCACAGTACTTAAAGATTTAAGAAGTACTTTCTTCAAAGGTTATGTGCAAAAGTCCTTAGCAGGTTTACATCATGGAGAGCAAACTGTCATTTGGGAAAATTGAACTGGTTCAGGCTCTAAAATATAGAAAAGGAAAAAAAAAAGTGTTACTATCAGTAAAAGGGGAAGGAACAGAGTTTCCCCCTCTTTTCCTGATACAGTGAATTTGACTTTCAGTATATCCTGTTTTCTTATTTTAAGCACCTTACTTTCAGCAGCACAGTACACACTTAAAGTTTTGTCATGGAAAATAGTATTCTGTACATTGGAACAACTTATAAAAGCTATTTTGTTGGAGCTAAGTGTGTGAAAGTCTACTTTAGCGTTTCACATCCATCTGGCAAAACGTAATTCAACACACTCTTCCACCTATAAAGCAATATAAACACATTTGTCATCTGTACACACACAGCACTATGTGTCTGGCTACAGAAACATATACAAAGAAGAAAGCTCAAAGAAAAGTGAAAACGCTCGTCAGAGTGTGCAGCCTGCCCCTGGTGCAGCCAGCAGCCGCAGGAGGAGACGCTCTCTGAAGCCTTTTCCTCAGGGCCGGGTGGCAAAGCGTCGCAGCAGCTATTCTGGTAAGGAGTTGGGGAGGGGGGGAATTTAGCTGAACAGAAACGGCGGTTCCTGCTGCTGGGAAATAAGGGTCTAGAGGAATAGTCTGCTTTATGCAGAATGTCATTAGAAAGAGCCAGAAAACATTACCCAGAAAACTGCTGTGGTGATGTTGCGAGGTCCTGTGGGGAAGCTGGCCGTTAGAACCTGCCCGACAGGCTTAATGGTCCCCGGCATAAGTAGAGGCCCTTGATGTGGTCACATGCGAGTTCAGAACAGAGGGGGCTTGTGGTTTGTTAACCCACATTATGTCTGACATTAAAAAGCAGTTAAGAGGTTAAGGCTATGTGGAAAGGACTTTTTGTGCAGAACATACTCAGGTCCTTGAAAATGACCTGGCTGAAGTGAATCTGACGAGTGCGAGGGCTTTTTTTTCCCCTGAACTGGAGTGAGGACTATCTTATCAGGACTTTCTGCACAGTTGTAGATAGTTTGGTAATTTGGAGATAGACTGGACTTTATTATGGCTAATGGTAGTTTATTTTAGATTAGTGCTCTCTGTGCTGAATCTTGCTTTGAATTTTGCTTTTTTGTTTTGGAAGGGAAATAGAGTAGAGGGGAGTAAGGACAGAGGCAGCTTCTTCCTCTGCTCTGGGTAAGGGGCAACAGCTCAGGATCAACACCCTGAGGCGCAGAGAAGCATGAGAAGAGAAAGGGGATGAATGGTTCCATTCACGCACCACGTCCTGTGCCTGAATAGTCCGCTGGCCTGGCAGGGACCCCTCGGCTGTAAACACAGCCCAGGATCCAACGGCGCCGGGTTGACATGCTGCTTCTGTTCAGAGCAGAGCAGAACATAGCCCATCCTCATCCCACTCTGGAGTTATACCTCAGTGAAAATATCTCTGGCTGCTCAGTTCCTCCTTTAGAGCCCTGCCCAGGCTGGGATTTTGGGGTTTGGTGCACTTTCAAACTGTGGATTCATAAACTTCATGAGTCTGCCTTTGAACGCTCGGGAGTTCCAGGAACTGTCTTCTGTCACCTGCATGGCAAGGATTACTGCTAAAGGAGATAACTGCCTGTTCAGACTTGCAACCTCCCATATAAACACTCTGAAGGTAAAGGTAGATTTTTTCACAAGAGGCTGTTCTGAAAAACTGAACAGCTTCAGGCCATCTGATGTGGAGGAATCTGATTTTCAAGGACTTGGGAGGACTTTCCCCCCTTTACTTCACTGCCAGCATTTTGGGGGAGCAAAGCCGAGAGAATCTCTGCCTGTGTTCCTCCAGCAGCATGTTCTTTACTCTGTTTGGTCAACCTGGGAAACGGGTTAAAATAGTGTGTATAAAGTGGATTTTAATTTGGATACTCAGCTATGAGAGAGTGGGACAGTACCCATTTCCTTGTATTTGTAGCTATTTCCTCACTGATTACTGATTCAAGTGCCAACTTAAGTTAAGGACACTTACGTTTCAGCAGTTTATAATTAGTCTTAGTAAGTGAAAACTTGGATTTGAAATGAACCAGAAGTCTGTAAAGCAGCTTGAAGCAGCTAGAACTACTCAGGAGAGCTCAGAAACAGAAAGATCACGGCCTAACTCCAACCAAAGCCTCCAACAAAACGCTGCATCACAACCATAGGGGATGGAAGACAGAAAAGAGTTCCTGGCTTGAATTCTCTTAAAGGAAGTTTTGTTATCAACTATATTGACTTTTCCTTGAAAAGGTTATCTCAAGTAACTGCTAGTTCTCTTCAAAAGCACGATGGAGCCCAAGTAAACTAGCATTTTGTTATTGAGTAGCTCTTATCTTTTGTTTGTAGTAGGTGGGTACAGCCAAACTGTCATTGTTCTAGGGGAAAACTGCATTCTTCCTGCTCCCAGCATGGAACAGAAAACCGTGCTCCCAGGGTCTATCCAAAGACTTAGAGGTCGCTGACTGGATTCCTTATGTTTAGATTCTTGGCTCGTGCTGTGTGTCATTCTTTCCCCTAAATACTAATACTGAGGCAAACACGTTTGCATTATGTATATGAAGGATGTTTGGAATGAAATACATTACCTCTTTTTTTCTCCATTTCTAAAAGAGGAAAATATAATACTTGGCAGATATAAAACAAAATGAGGAAGAAATATATTCTTAAAGGAAACAAATATGACTTTATGGAAATATCATCATCAAAACTGGCAAAGAATCAAGAGAGAAATTTCTTCCCAAAGTCCTACCCTGGAAGCTAAATTTTAAATTATTTTTAGTTATCAGATTGGTTTATCTATATACACATTAGTTGACAAATATTAAGTATTTAGAGTTGCTTCTCTTTTGGCCTGGTTGTCTTCTAATGGACAGTACATATTGCACATACATTAAAAAACAGGTTAATTTTGTTTTAGAAAAGGAGGAGGGGAAGATAAAAGAGGAGCGCCAGTTGGACTGTTATAAAATAACTATATGAGCAGGAGATTGACTCTTGATAAAAACAGCTTAGAAGATTATTTCCAAGTTATGCCAGGAGAAAGCTAAACAGACTGATCTGAAAGCTAAACAGACTGATCTACTTCCAGCCAATTAACCAAATCTATTACAGCTCTGCAGTGACCATTCCAATGACCATAAAATTATGCCATTCCATAACATTTTGCAAGCCAGTGTGGATTTCTGGGGACAGTAGTCAAAGTCTCAAAAGTAAATTCTAAAGTTGTACTCACACAATTGTTCAGACACTTGTTTTTCATGCAAAAGCACCTTGTCATAACAGATGATAATGCCTTGAAACAAAAGATTGCTGTATGCAGATAACACATAGACCATTTTAGAGCTACAAATGCAAATCATATTTGCGAAGCAAATATATCCTTTTATATCAATGCAAGGGGCCACAGAGTATGAACAAACCCAGTGAGACTATCTTCCCCATCGTTTTTCCACTCCCAAATGAGCTTATCAGCATGCCTTAGCCCATGTGCTATCACAAATTGCATCCAAGCCTGTTTTCCTGGGGCAGGGGAGAGAGTAGGCTCTGTGGAGGAGTATCTCGGGGACTGTCAGGTAGCAGCACTTGCACAAAAATCTTGGCTTGGTTCAGTGCCAAGTGGCTCAATCCAATCGAACACATCTTTGCCCCATACTTCAGGCCTTGGCAAAGAGCACAAAAGTCTTGCTGTCACAACTTCTCTCTCAGGACTGTCTCTCCTACAGTTCCATGATGGAAAGGAATGGTTGTAACAGATCCTTGCTAGGTGTCTTCCTGGTGGCTCAAATACATTGCGTAAACAGCACTTGTGTTTCCCTTCAAATCATGTTTGTGTCACCTTTCCCTCTGCTGATCATGCTTGAAACCAAGTCAGCGTGGTGGGCTGTGGACTTACAGTACCGCAGCAGGTACAAGCTGCTGATCTTACACTGCTTTTATTTCTTCTTTAAAGGAACTTTTCCTCTCCCAGCCAGAGACCCTGGGAATGAATGCAAACCTTCAAGGACTGCAGCCATGGCCATCCCACTTCGCTTCTGGTAGTTTGCAGTGGTGTGCAGAGTAAAAGCCTGACTACTGCTAGGTCATGCTTGTCAGAAGTGTTGAAGCTTTAAAAGGTCACTGTTTTCCTTTGATTTAAAACTTACTGTGCAAATCAGGAACATACATTTTTATCTAACATTGGCTGTTTTAAAACATTACAGCAGGGGTAAGGAAAAAAAAAGTCTTCATGAATGTTTTTTACAACAGATTGCACTTCCCCTCTCAACCTTGTGTAGATCAGAGCTGATTGCATTCATATTGTCATGTGTTCACTGCTAGTGTGGACACTGGTAGAGTCTTCCCTTCCAGTCAAGCAAAGGATATCAACAGCCATGGGGTATGTAAGAGCTTTGGTCACTGAGGTTTGTGTCAGAGACTTAACGGCACTAGAAATAGACCTTGCAACCCTTAATCTACGTTTTGAGACTGACTTCAGGGAACTAGTTCATGTAAGTAATTATGAGCTGGTTGTTGAATATAGTGTTTAAGACAACCATTCCCTAGGACATTAGTTTTAAATTATCACTTCAGCAAAAATAGTCTTCCATTCATTAGTAATGCTATGTGAATTAAGAACAACTTGCATGTGATGAACACAGAAAGATCATTTAACTGAAGCTTACTTAATTGCCAGTAAAGTAACGCACTGGGAAGATAGTGTCCCTATTATGGGACAGAAAAACACAGTTCAGAAATTTTACAGGAGAAAATGAGAGCTTTCAAAAAAAACTCCATATGTTTAAAGAAAACTGAGTTGTATACTTGTACTAGATCTGTCAGTCATGGAAGTTAGAAAACTGCTTGTACTGGTCACCGTACAGCAGAGCACAAGCAAGCAGTGTGTAGGGTGTTTGAAGAAGCTCCCTGGTTTTCAGTCAGTACTCCGATATCCCTCCCCTTTTGCTGGCCCATGCTGAGACCACATGCTGTACCAATAAACACCTGGTTGTTCTGGGAGGTGGGCGAGGACCTAGGAAAGTAAGCACCGAGTCCTTCTGGTTGTTTGCAGCACAATTTGAATCTAGAACTTTCTCACACTTGGATGTGACTTCTTTTAATCACCATGCTTCCTTATAGCATAATGATGGTCTTGTGACTGTTGAAATCCGTAGGAAGTACTTTGAGGCAGAGGTCACCTTAGAGAAAGCAGCTTCATAAGAGACAGAATTTTGCACGAGAGTTTAAGAAAGCCAGTAGCTTTCACTGTAATAGCTTTGGACAGCATTTTTTTATCTGCATCACTGTTTCATGCTGCAATGGTAATGGAGAAAGAGGAGAGAGTGATGTGTGATACAAGATCAACCTTTGCTGACATGCTTATTTAAACTCAGGGGACTGTTCTGCACAGTGTAAAATTTCGCATTTAGTATTTCTTGTATCTTTATCACCTCACCCAAAAATTTTTAACATGTTTTATAATCCAGTTAATGGGTCAGACAGAAATATCTGTGCAACAGAAATAAGCAGTTTCCCCTTTAGCTGTAAAAGGGATACGCTATAATCATACAAGTACCTATATAAAGATAGATTTGTTGATTGACAACATATCTTTTGTTACAGATTTACACATACCTTTTGTTACGTTTGCTCATACCTGAGGAACAAAGCTAAACAAGGTGTTTGACATGCTTGTTATTCTCTAACCAGAGAGAGACTGGGGGCAATAATAATATTTTAAAAGGGGAAAGTGAGGGGAGGGTTGCGAGAGGGTAGCTTTATTCTATTTTGTATAGAAATCAGGTGTTCATGACTATGCAGTGAGATGGTCTTCTGGACAGTATTGGATTTGGACAGGTGCTCAAAGAGATTTTGCATAAACTTCAGAGAGAGAGAACAAGAATATTCAGAGGTAGATGAAGTTGTCCTTGAACCATGCAGCAGATAATTTTTAAAGGAGTCCATAACACAATTTTAGAGTTGTTGTTTTTTTATATTGAAGTAGTATTTCAAACCATGTAGTGAAGTTGTTGTGCATAATCCTGCCCCTTCTACACACTGGTGCATGGCAAGTTCTTAAGATCAGAAAACTCTCCATTTGGTTTAAGAACGAGTGGATATTTGTAATATCAACAGTCAGATCTGCTCAGTTAGCATTACTGTAAATTCTACTTTCAGCTGCCAGTAGTTTGGCAATTAGTGTTTCCTGCTTTATTGTTACACAGTGCAATTGAACTCTGCTGCTTTTCATTTATGATCCAGCTTGGGATGTCAGCTGACACCAAAATGAATGTCCTAACCCCCAATCCAGTGGCTTAAAGGATATCTCCCCAGCATTCGCTGCCAAGATGAAGTGCAGAAATTATTATTCAGCAGCAGTAAACAGGGCCTGTTTTTGCAGGCAACCATTTGTAAAAAAGCAAGCATGACAGCTGGGAATCACAGTTAATATTCTTTTTATATCCACACTGAAAAGCAAAATATTAAAAGTAATGCTGCAGTATTTGTAAAGAGGTATTTAAGAGATATTTAACAGCTTTACATTAATGTTTGTAATAATAATAATAATAATTAAAAAAAGGTAACCTGGCTGCAAAAGGGTATACAAAGTCAGATTTTGCAGCATAGTTAGATACAAAATAGATACCTTCAAAAATTATTTGTGTGGAGAACTGTCCTGTCACAGACAGAAGCTGGCCACTGACAAGCAACGATAGTTATCTTGGAGCACAATCACAATTCTAAACATATTTAAACTTAACTCCAGACTAGATATAATTCCTGAAAACCTTAATTTAACCTTTTCCTTGAATAACAAGAATGGGGGTAGAATAGGAAGGCTGAGGAAACAGAGAGAGCTCTGCTTCCATGGAAAGTACTTCTTTAGGAAAGCTTGAACAGATAATTCCGAGAGGAAAGAAAATATTACTGCTGCCTTGCCCTCCTACCCCCACCCCACCCAGTTCTTTCGGGTTTATTGAACATTCAGAATATGTAATACAAGGCAATTAAGGTTTTATATTGTGGAGGCTGAATTTACTTCTGGTCTGTAACTCTGAACTGTGCTGGCTGTGATGTAATGAAGACTTCTGGAATATCACGCTCATTTGCCAAGCTTTTCCTCTGAATAAAATTAATTATACAATGCAGATACAAAATAAAGTTGTCTGTTTACTTACAGATTTTAACCTCCATAACAAGATTCTCCCTTTATGTTTAAAAATAAACATTATCAGTACTTTCTCCTTGCATGCAGCTCTCCCTCTGCCCTACACACACCCCTTTTAGAGATTTGTCAACAGAAAAAACACGAGAACAGCAGGTATGGCACAGTACTGTCCCCAATACTGTGTTGACTACTGAGCAAGCACACCTACCACACACAAAGTGCACCACATTTGTATCACTGACTTTTAAATAATAGTTTTTACATCCACTAAAACTTCCATTTAGATACTAAATCTTTGTTCCAGTTGGGGAGGGAAGGAAAAGAAAAGAAGAAAAAAAGACTTCTCCACAGCAAAAAACAAACAAAAAAAAAACCCAAACAATCAAAAAAAAAACTAAACCCACACCAAAAAATGAAAACATGAAATCCCCACACTCAACATCTTTTGGAAATTCTGAAGTTTTGTGGGATGCAATACAAGCATAAAACGGACAAGATTAATGATCTGGGATAAACTGGCTAAAAACCTCAGGATTTTGTATTCTGCTACAGTCTCAGTTATCTGAGCATCAGCTATTCCTAATTCCTTCTTCTTCCCCCCTACCCCCCCAGGTCTGAATCATACCCCCTGACATCTACTGAAGTACATTGAGTGTGACATGGGTTATTTGAAACCTCTCTTATCCAAACAGATTTGGGATCCTTACTGTTGTTACAACTGAGTCTCCACGCGGTGGTGGCCAGCCTCTGGCTAAATGCCACTGTATCTCAGCTAGTCACTCATCATGTGCAGCACTCGGCAGGCTCTTCTCCTTTGCACCATTTCAGTCCCAAATAACCCCATAAGGTACTCAGAATATCACAAGGATAACGAACTAGAGTTAACAAAGAGGCATAAACCACCGCATTTTCTCAAGTTCATAAGAATACCATGTCAGAGGTGGGAAATATTTTTGATGAGGAATTGGTCTCATTTAGAAAATACTGCCTAAATAGTTAAAACTGGAAGAAGTCATAGAATTCAAAAGCAAGAAGAAGGTTTCCGTTCCTTTTTTCTATGTTCAAATTTTGACTACAAAGAGTATTACTGGATAAATAACCAGCTTTTTAAAATATTGCACTGCTTGAGCAGAGTTTTGTTTCAATAAATGAGCATGAAGATTTTAACCATCAGAAGACACATCTATTCATAGGTCAATAAGTTTTAATTATTTATCCAAATAAGTAAGTTTGAAGAATGCCATTATTTTAAACCAATTCTGTTCTGAAGTTATTATCAGGGAACACAATGAAGGACGAAGAGAAAAATTAGTGGAACTCACTGTTCCTTGAAAGATGTGAATTTGACCAGACCCTGTTTAAGAGTTGCACTCAAACAGAAGCAATGAGAACACGCTCAAGCGGCATAAAAATCAAGTTCTGGAATTCAGGGAGGGAGATAAAGTGTTCAAATCAATCTATCTCAGATCACCCTGAGCTTGCATCAGTCAATTGTTAACTGCACCTCTGTCCCCATCCTGGAGAGCCAGAAATGGCCTCTTCAAAATATGTGCATGTCCTCTGCTCCCTGCCACTGGGAGGGAAAATTCTGGTGTGTGCTGGTCAGTCAGTCCAGACCTTGGCTCTCTGATGTCCAGGGCTGCCAAGGAAGGGGCACGGTGAACTTCAGGACCAGCAGTGTTACTGATGGGAAGCTTTAAGAAAAGTCATCAGAAGCAAAATAATTAAGAAAGAAAAAGCCACCATTTTTAAGGGGTCTAGTGTTCTCTCTAACAAGAGTGCAAAGGTACAGTGCCTTCCAAAATCTGCCTTAAGTAGAGATATGAAAGCTGAGTGGGTTTGGTGTTTTGCTTTTTTTCCTTCACAAGCATGAAAGAAAACAAAGAAGGAAGACACAAAAGTCTCATCTCCCTCACAAGGAGCAGTTCTGGTAATGCACACTGTCCCTGCAGGCATTTCCTTTGTGTGTTCTGCTACGTTGATCTTGTAGGTAAACACCACTGTGAAATAAAACTGCTGGCTGTTAGAATTTCACTTGTTAGCAAATGGAATCAAACACTTGAGTGCATGTCTGCTGGTGGCACAGGCTGTCTGCAAACATTTTAGGTCCTACTGATGGACAAGCCTACCAAATAGGAGAGAGAAATGACTCTCTGACCTGCCTTCTGCAAGTCAACAAACTTACTTGCTGTTGTGATGCTTGAGGAAGAAAATTGTGAAATATGTCGGGCATTTTGATTGCACAGCAAGCAATACCTGAAGTCCTTGGTTGCCTTCTGCTTGTGTACTGGTTTTAGCAAGTTAAAAACCAATATCAGCAGCAAGTCTTTCACTCCGTCAGTGGGGAAGGCAAAGGGGGAGGGATGGGATGACACATGACAACACCGGACATGACAATCAGGTTGCAGGTAAGTTATTTCACTTTGGTGTTTTGGGGTTGGTTTTTTTTTTTTTTTATAGTTTAGCTTTATCTAGGAACATACTTTGTACTTTGGCATTCAACTATTCTCTTAGCTATACCCCCACCGTTAAGAATGCAACTATCACATTTTGAGGGAAGGCCATGAATCTAAAATAAAAAAACCCACAAGTCTGCCTTAAGCTTATTTATCCACAGCTAACACCACCAGGTAACAAAAAAAACCCTCTCTATTTCATAAGAGGAGGAAAGACAGAAGAAGACATCAGTATTAGAATCAATGAAAAAGTGATGGATTAAGAAGCAAGTATTTAGGCATTTTAACAATCTGAATATATTGTTTTGTTTTAAATAAAGCTTAGTCTCTACAAATACAAACATCTAGATAAGCCTTTCACTTTAGCAAGTTATCTTATCATGAATGTGAATAACATTTATGTCCTTAAAAATGAGACACAAAGGGGAGTCTTTCCCAAAAATAAGACAGTGTTACAACTGCCAAAGTCCCTTCTGGAAACCCCTGATTTCCACCACCCCCCCCTTTCAAGAAGAGACTGGGTTTATATTTCTTTTTTTCTACTGCAGTATTTTAGGCTTGGTCCTATGCAATTCTCTGAGCACTTTGGCATTATGTGTATCTCTGAAGACATCTCCAAATAAGGGAATTTACTCAAGCAATATTGGGAAAACACAGAACAGAGATAGCAGATAATAATTCCATCAAGGCTGAATTTGGCCCCATGATTCAGTTTGTGGTATTTGTAAGAAGTCCGTGTACTTAGTTTTTCCAGATGTTGATTTTAAGACACTTGTAATCTGGCCTTTTAGGTAGAATTAATGACTGCTAAGAAAATGTTGTCTTCTGTAGTCTGGTACACAGGAAAGAGGAGTGGGCTACAAACACCTCATAGCGCCCGTAATTGTTCTACAAGAGCATCTCTCATGGGATGAGAATAGTCTGTTAAAGTGGTCAAGAAGCAATACAGCACACATATAGCATGGCATGCTTAATTAAATACTGAGGGCAGTACCGCATATCCCCAAAATTTTCCAACATAGTTAGGAGTATGAGTACAGCAATGCTTTAAGTAGGTATTTGAGGTAAAACATGAACAGATGTCATACAAGTTTACCTAGGCCACTGATTATTTTCAAAAGGAATCCTAATAAATGAAAGAGCAAGGATGGTTTTAGGTACTGCTAAGGCTCACCGTTGGCTTTTTTGTAGAGTTCTTATTCTGCAGTTCCTTCAGTGCTACTGCATTCTGTGCTCACAATTTGGTCTTAATAGGCATCAAGTAGCAGGAAGATGCAAATATTACTAGAGTCACAAGTTGCATTTATCCTGCAGTTGTTTGAATTACTTTAGTTGCATAAGTTAATTAGGCTAAAACATGACTGACTTAAGTGTCACTAGACAGGACATTTCACAACACCGGGACTAGTTAGCACACTGAGGTAGGGCAGGAGAGCCTGGGAAAGACTCTCTCAAGTATAAGGGAATCACAAAAGGGCTTAATTAGTTCCTTGCCTCTTAACTAAAGCACTTTCAAAGGGGAAGCAAACAGTACTGCCTTCTCCTTAACTTGCCAGGTTAGTACGCACTCACTAGTACTTTTTCTCCTTGATCCTTAGAAGGGGACACAGTTGTAATTCAGAAAGCCCAGAGCATCCTTCCCTTCCTTGAAGCACCAGGCTATTAGAAAGCACTGTCTTTAGCCAGCTCCCCCACCAGTTACCTGCAGGCCAGGAAGCTCCATTGATGGCAGCACAGTGCAGGACACGCTCCTCACCAGAGTGACCTCCTGCCTGGACCAGTCCAGCACAACCGGCTCCAGCTTCCTCCTGCATTCCACTACTTGCATGCACTGTAGCTCCCACATCCCACTCCCCACCCAGAAGGCAAAAAATCACACTCCACACCTGTGACCACACACAGTGGTGTATATTCTTCTTCTCCTTCCTCACCCCATGGCTAGTACTACCACCCACTCCAATTGAGAACCTTACTCCCCTCCCTCAAACCAACCACACCACTCAGCAAAGCCTTCCTCCTTCCCTTACACATCACCTTTTGGAGCTACTCCTGGCAAATTAACTTCCTGTACACAGTTATCTCTCCCAAACTCCCTCAATCCTTCAGGGAAATCATCCCGCTCCTCCTCAGCTGAGCCAGTTGATTAAACAAAGGCCCTTTATCAGGATCAGATGGGTAGGAACAAGATGATGATCCATCTCAGACATGGCTAGGCCCGGCTCCATATGTAAGACTCACCAGTCACCCCCTTACACGTCTTCAGTCATCGAGGCTCAGTATGGCTCTGACATGGGGTGGAACACAGAAATCATGATGTCTATTTGATAGTTTTCCATTGAGCCACATTAGTTCTATAGATTATGGTGGAATTACGAAAGGGATAATTTAGGCTCAGGGAGTTTAATAGGACTCCACATATGCTTACAATAATTCATGTGCAAGAATGTTTGTAAGATTATTGTCCATGTTTCCAAGAAAACAGACTATGCCTCTTCAGAGCTTTTTTTTCTTTGGTTTCCAACTGAAGTCACCAGCATGTGTTTATGATATTACATGTAGTTGCTGAAGAAGTTATTACAATGTCACAAAGAGGATTATGATTTCAGGTGGGGAATGATTCTCGTACAAATCCTCTTTCCATACAAACAGCTTTAGTAATAAGGAATGTAGAAAAATAGGGCAAAGATAAGAGATTTACACATAATAAGCCAGATTGCCCAGTGTGCTCCAGCTGCTTTGTACTGCACTGATGGGTTTACATTTGCTTTGTGTTGACAGAGTGATGCACAACAGAACGTGTTTGTAACTATGCTCAAATATTTCTTATTCAACCTTTTCCTGTGGGGTGTGAGCATATTACTGATCACGGAATAAATGGCAACAATCATCCCAAAAGACTGGTAGCTTTCTTATCAGATGTTCAGTAGCAACATAAAAACACCAAATGGTATTTGTGCCCTGCTCAGATGAGGTAAAAAAAAAAATATTAATTTATTTGAGGATAATTTAAACCTGACCGTCCAGCAAGGAAATATTATGCCTTATTTTTGTCTGTTACTAATCAGGACCATTTTATTTCAAAATTGATGAAACACATGATTTATGGAGCTGACAAAAGCGCACCAATTGTAAATGCCTCAAACATCCCAAGCCACTGTGTATTGTAGCAAAAATGATTGAGAGCATTAACAAATAAGGTCCTGATCCAACTTCACTTAAGTCAATGGAAACATTTCCAAGGACTTTGGAGGATACTGAATCTAGCCCTAAATCATATGTTCGCTGAGGTCATGAAAGATGCGTTTATCCCAACATGAATGTCTGAAAACTAATGAACTTTCATTATGTTTATGTGAACCGCCATTTCCCTCACCCCATTCTTCAGTTTCCTGCTTCTCTTGCACAGTTTCCTTTTCCCAATGGGTAGTTCAGGCAGTTCTGCTTCCTTTAATTAGGAACAGCCCTGGCTGTTTTCGTTAGAAGCTGTGCAGCGGTGGAGCGGTTTAAGCTGAGCTGATCCACGCACCACAGCACAAAACCACCTCCTGGCTGACCTGTGAGTCCCTCGGGACTGTTGCAGCCTGACGGGGCTACCACCGCAGGCCGTTTGAAAGAGTCCCGTTGGTTTCAACCGGAGTCAGACCAGACACTTAGTCCTGAATTTTTGCTATGGAATAGGAGAATAGACCAGTTATTTCTGGGGGTTGCCAAGTACGTGGCTTGGTAGGCCACAGCCCTGGCAGCCTGTGCTATGGGCTGCTGTTCTGTACCCAACCAGTCCTACCAGGGGATCATCTTCTGATGACTATTTTCGAATTTGTTAACATTTAAATGTATTTGAAAGGTTACTTTGTATGCCCAGTGTCCCAGTAACGCTGAAGGAAACACAGCGCGGTGTTTGCGGCTCAGCACTTTGCTCAATGAACCAAATGTTGACTCTGTATTTGTGTCCCAGGGCGGCTCCAGTGCCGTGGCCCACCGCGCGCTGCCAGCAACCGAGGCTGGACCCGCTGTAATCCCGCTGGTATGCCCAGCATGCAAACCTCCCGCATGCCCCGCGCTTTCCAAAGAGGAGCGGGACTCCTGGCAGAGCAGACTGGCCGCCCTCCCCGGCCGCGGCCAACACAGCCCTGCGCTGGTTCATCACAGCCTTAACGCGGCGGGGAAAGGAGCGACCCCACCAAAACCCGGAGCTGCTGGCTCCCGCCGGGATTCATGCCCACACCGTGCAGCAGAGGAACGATGAGTTCAGGAGGAGCCCATCGTCCTGCTCCACCCTTATCTCACCGTGACCCCCTCTGAACTTTCTTTCTCCCCCCTTTTAACCGACTCCCAGCGTTTTTCAAAGTTTCCTGTGAGTTTGTAACCTTTTAAAGTAACTTCAAAAGTAGTCCAAGCCATCAGGCAGTGCGAGAGAGCCGTTTGCGTGAGGGGCCGAGGCCTCTTCTAGCAGCCTACGGGCCGGGCCGGGCCTCCCCGGAGAAGACCGGCGGAGCCCCCGCTCTCGCACCGTCCGGGAAGGGCCCAAAGAAAGGCACCGCTGTCCGTCCTCCCTGACTTCCCGGGCCCGTGGCTGCTTTGCCAACACTGTCACCCCCACCCGCCGGGGCTTCCCGCCGGGGCTTTCCGCTGGGCCGCGGCCGCCGGTCCCCCACCTCCCATCTTTCCCCCCCGCCCACCCCCGTCCCCGCCGCGGGGGCGCCGCATGCGGTAGGAATCCGCGGCGGCGGCGCATTCCGCGGCGGCTCCCGGCGGCGCTTCCCCGCGGCGGCCCTCGGCGGCAGATTCTTTCCCGGTGACGTTCCCCCTCTCGGCTCCGCTCCCCGCCCCGGCCCGGACCCCCCTGGGGCGGTGCCCAGCGGGGCGGGGCCCGGGGGGGCGGGGCCGCGCGCCCCTCCCCGCCGCCGCGCGCCCCCTCCCCGATTGGCGCGCGGGCGACTCGGCGGGCGGTGGGGCGGCCCGGGCGGGAGGGACTAGAACTTTCCGCGGCGGCGGGCGGACTCTCGCCTCAGCCCCGGAGCCGCCAGCGCCCGCGATCAGGCAGCGGGGAGACCGCCGACATGACCCACTTCAACAAGGGGCCCTCCTACGGGCTCTCCGCCGAAGTCAAGAACAAGGTACGGGCGGCGGCGGCGCAGGGGCCGAGCGGGCTTTGTCTGTGACGGGACGGGGACGTGATGCGGCGGCTCCCGCGGGCGGGATGCCCCTCACCGGGACAGCGCTGCCCCCTACGGCCGTCGCCGCGCGGGAAACACGCTGCCGCGCCGAGGACGCGGAACGTTGTAAGGGCCGGGCGGACCCGCGCTGCACCTGCCCGCGGCCGGTAGCCCCGGCGCGTCCCGCGACCCGCTCTCCTGCCGCCGGGACCGGAGCGGGCGCGGGGGGGCGCTGGGGGCTGGCAGCCATCCTAAAGCCGGTGCGGCGGGTTGGAAGGGAGCGGTGCGACGGGGCGGCCGGTGCCGGTGGCTGTGGGGCAGGCGCGCAGCCCGGCGGAGCGGATGGGACGCGGGCGCGCATTCCAGCCGCATGACATCATGGGCGCGAGCGGAGGCGCGGCCAATCGGCGCGGGCCCCCACACAGACGGCGCATTGTCTGCGCGGCCCCGCCCCGCCCGGCGGGGGCACACAAAGGCGCTGCGGGGGAAGCGGGGGGCTCGGGGGTCTCCCGTTCGGCCCGGCCCGACGGGGATCTTCCCGGGGCTCGGCCTCCCCGCTGCCGGCGCCCGCGGCAGGGAGAGCGCCGGGCGGTGGCGACAGCGGGTTGTCGCAGCGCCCGCCGCTGCGCTTTAAAACGGTCAAAAAAAGAAAAGTCACCGGTGACAGCGGCCGCGGCCCGGCTGCCGCGCGGCGTGCGCCTTTTGTGCATTGTCTTACCGGGCCTGCTTTTACTGACCTGCCTCCGTTTTTTTTTTCGTGTTCTGTGGTACCAAAAGCGCTTACGCGAGTGTCCTGTTAGGCGGGCAGCCCGCGGTTACCCGGGGAGAGGAAAGAGCCTTTGCAATAAAACCTGTACCAGGGAAGGCGTCGGGCTAAGGTGGTGCCCCGTGCCTTTATTCACGGGCTTAAATTCCAAACGTGGTATTTAATAACTGGTTATTTCACACACACGCTTGGTTTCAGGCTTCAGCAAATCCTCAAATCCTGTTTTACTTGTGGCTGAGTAGAAAGGGGAGGAGGGAGAAAAGTAGCTCATTTTAAACACTGTAATTTATGCAGAAAGTTAACCGTTGGAAACTTTACAAAATATACTACTTTTTTTTTTGTTTTCTCCCTTTATTGGCTTTCTCAGGTTCTGGGGTTCTGTGGGGTTCTACTGCAGAGCTTGATGACATCATGTCACCAAATGTCTTCCAGAGTGATTGCTTCCAACATCTAAACTTAAGTGCTTTATCTACACTATTACAATCTAAGAAAAGACAATAAAGCGTATGTTGTGGATTATTGCATCTCAATTAGGAAGAAAGTCAATGCTTGTCTACTTTAAAAAATACTGACAGAATTGTGTAGGCTTAGAAGTGATCCCTTTATGGGGACAAGATGGGAAGAAGTTCTTTGTTCTTTCTTCCAGTTTCTTATTGTCCTGAGCTTCCTTAGGGCCTCCTGAGAGGAACTGTTCCAAGCTCCAGCATTAACAGAAGGTTTAAAACTGGTGTATTTCACACCCTTATGCCAAGGGCCTTCTACTTTATCTTGCTGAGTGTGTCTGTTATTTCATTCACTTTCTCAGCTTTCTTCAGTGCAAATATTGCAGAGGGGTGGGTGTTCTGTGGCAGCTTCATTTTACTTTTATGCAGGCTTCTGCTGCAGTCCTTGGAAATGGCAATGCAGCAGTGCCATAAAAAATTATTCAAAGGTATTATTCAAATGAACTCATTGCCTTTAAAAAAAAACAAGCAAACAAAAAAACAAACCAGCCAACAACAAAAAATCCAGCAAAAGGTACAGCTTTGAACTTTGAGAGCATTGCTCTTACTGTAAGCAATTTGTTATAGACACCTTGTGTATCTCCAGTCTATTATCTTGTATGGGTCTGTGCATTAGACACATTTCTGTTTCTTTGTTTAATTCTAGAGGATCAGAGAATAATGTCTCTGTAAAGATCAGAAATTGTTTTTTTCCAGATCCGTCTGTCTCATACAGATCTGAAGAACATCTAGATTCCAACTCTTGGTGGATCATTTTTTGGTACTGATCTTAGTCACGCTTTCCAAAACACTGACCTTTGTGCAAACTATTGTTTTATGTTATTATTTTTTTTAATGTGGTGGTGGTGTAATGTTTGTAAGTAGCTGTGGTACCTCCCTGCTTGAATGATGGTGAATGTCAGATATGCTTGTTTGAAATTTTCAGTGCTAATCCCCAAGCAGTGTTTTTCTGCAGAAAACAGATGTGTTGATAGCTGTGCTGCCTGAGGGCCCAGCTGTGCTGGGAAGAAGAGTCTCTTGGTTTTGGTTTTTATTCTTTATTTCCTCATATGGTGTTATATTAGCATTCAGAGACCTTTTGTTTGCTATGGTATTTGAATAGATGAATATAACATGTCCTGATGCTTTATAAGAATTTTGTTTAATTGATGTTCAAGATTCCATCTCTAAGCTTAAAAACTTTGTTTAGTTTGGTGTTTAGGGCTTGCTTTTTTTTGTTTGTTTCTTTCCTCCTTTTTTTTTTTTTTTTTTTTTAATCCTTCTGAAAGCTCCACCTTTCTCTTGTTTTGCTCCTTACCTTAATTCACACCGATAAGGTGTCTGCACTCTGTTACAGATCTCTTTTCCTCATTCCTACAAAGAAAGGATGGAATTTGTGTACTGGTTCCCAGCTGTAAGGAAACTTGTCTGCATGAGAAATGTGTAGGTAGTCAAACTAGTCTAATCCCTTTGAAGCTGATTCCCTGTTTACTTGAGATCACAGAAGATATTTGATCCAAAACAAATATTCAGTGAGGAGCCATTTAAGCTGATTGAAATGGATAGTATCTTCTGCAGGCAATAAATTTTCTTACTAAGCAATGGTTGAGTTCCTGCAGTATGTGAGGTTAGCATAGCTTGGGATGGTGATGCAATTGGACAAAGCTACAAACTAATGTTGTATTTGTCTCTGATTTACAACTGAAGGTAGGCAAGAAATTAGCAGAAGCTTTCGCTCCATCGTCTCGCTGCATAAGGTGTGGAGCAAACAGGAACACCAGGCAGGAGAAGGAGAGGTTCCAGTTCATTCAGCTGCTTCCTGGTGACTCCACCCTTCCCATGGAAAGGGTATTTGCATTGGGCAGGCATTTATCTTCTCTCTCCCCTTATGTTTGATCCACTGCCAGTTTCATCTCCATGTGAAAGGAAGGATGGGCAGAAATACGGTCTGCATAAACTTTGCATAATGTTTGGCTAGCCCGTGCCTTGCCTCTAGTCTCTGACCTTCCTTCCAAGCCATCCCTCCGTTGGGAAGCACTGGTCTGTACCATCTTCCAAACTTTTAGAGGCAGCAGAGTAACTGAGGCGAGTTAGTCTGTCCCTGCAGCTGCCTCCCTGGAAGGTGAAGATAATTTCACCTAGAGATCATTTTGCAAGTGTGCAGGAGGGCAGCGGTACTTCCTGCTTTCCTTCTCGAGGCAAGTACAGATTAATGAAAAAGAATTGAAGTCTGTGGTGAATAATACTAACCAATCCCAGGTATGGTTACTGTGTCCCTCCTGAAACTGCTGAGGAGAAAATTCTTGTACTGTATTTCACTTGCTACAGGCCAAATAAACAGATTTAATTGCTTTCTCAAGAAATTACTCTTTTATGAATATTTTTAACTGGGAACCAGATTCAAATAATTAACTTTCAGGTTTTTTAATTAGTGATTTAATAGCTAGATGACACTTTCACTGCCTATAGATGGACTGTTATAAAGGCAATGAAAACTCACGTTTTGAGAGTACTGGTGGCTATATTCTCTGATCATCAGATCAGTGATCACAGACTTGTAGGGGTTGGAAGGGATCTTCAGAGATCCTCTAATCTAACACCCCTGCCAAAGCAGGTTCCCCTAGAGCACTTTACACAGGAACTCATCCAGGCGGGCACCCCCTGGAGACTGACCCCATCTGCTTGACACCTGCCCTTTAGATATTTATAAGCTTGATGAGATTCTCTCTGTCTTCTCCTGGCTACACAGACCCAGGTCTCTCAGCCTTTTCCCATAAGAGAGAAGCTCTTGTCCCCTCATCATCTTCGTAGCCTTCCGCTGGAATGTTTCCAGTATTTCCCTGTCCTTCTTGAACTGGGAGGCCGAGAACTGGACACAGTACTCCAGATGTGGCCTCACCAGGGCAGAGTAGAGGGGAAGGATGACCTCCCTTGACCTGCTGGCCACACTCATTTTAATGCACCTCAGGAGACCATTGGCCATCTTGGCCACAAGGACACGTTGCTGGCTCCTGGTCAACTTGTCCACCAGGACTCCCAGGTCCATCTCTGCAGAGCTGCTTTCCAGCAGGTCAGCCCCTAACCTGTACCAAATTATGGGGTTATTCCTTCCCAGGTGCAGGAGCCTACACTTGCCCTTGTTGAATTTCATCAGGTTCTTCACTGCCCAACTCTCTACAACTCTCTAGCCTTTCCAGGTCTTACTGTATGGCAGCACAGCCTTCTGGTGTGTCAGCCACTCCTCACAGTTTTGTATCGTCAGCAAACTTGCTGAGGGTACACTCTGTTCCCTGATCCAGGTCTTTGATGAATATATTGAACAAGATTGGACCCAGTACTGTTCCCTGGGGATCACTGCTAGTTACAGGCCTCCAACTGGACTCTGCGCCACTGATTGCAACCCTCTGAGCTCAGCCACTCAGCCACTTCTCAGTTCAGCTCACAGTCCACTCATCTAACACACACCTCCTAAGATTACCTGTGAGGATGTTATGAGAGACAGTTTCAAAAGCCATTCTGAAGTCAAGGTAGTTAACATCCACTGCTCTCCCCTCATCCACCCAGCTAGCCATTCTGTTGTAGAAGGGTATCAGATTGGTCAAGCATGATTTCCCCTTGGTGAATCTGTGCTTCCCACTCCTGATGACCCTTTTTTCTTCTACATGCTCAGAGATGACATCCAGAATGAGCTGTTCCATAACCTTTCGAGGGATGGAGGTGAGGCTGACCAGGTGCTCCTTCTTGCTCTTTTTGAAGACTGGCATGATACTGGTTTCCTCCAGTCCTCAAGCACTTCTGTTCTCCATGACTTTTCAAAGATGATGGAGAGCGGCTTCCCAATAACAACTGCCAGTTCCCTCAGCACTCATGGGTGCATCCCATCAGGGCCCACGGATTTGCGGGTGTCAGGTTTGCTTAAATGATCTCTAACCCAGTCCTCCATAACTGAGGGAGGGTCTTCCTTACTCGAGACTCACTCTTTCCTTTTTCCAAGGTCTGGGATTTCCAAGGGCCAGCCTTAAAAGACAAGACTGAAGCAAAGGCAGCGTTCAGTAGCTCCACCTTCTCTGCATCCTTTGTCACGAGAGCACCCACCTCATTCAGCAGCAGGCTCACATTTTCCCTAGTGTTCCTTTTACTGCTGATGTACTTGAAGCCCTTCTTATTATCCTTGACTGACAGTATAGGATCTCTGCATTCCCATTCTGTTGTATGCAGATGTCTCTATAGCTTTTAAAGAAGAAATATCTTTAATTTACAAGTTTTTAATTACATTCTGGTGTCTAGTTTAAAATTACATCAGCTTGAATAACCTTTTCCATGATACAGATTATCTGTTGCATGGAGAATAAGTCAAAAATCCAACGTTTTGGTGCTGTCAGAAATATTATAAAGGGAATTTCAGAGGAAATAGCAGAAGGATTTTACAAGATCAAGTTGAACTTCAGTTTGCTCCAATTAGTTCAAGGTTTCTGATAGCTGATCATAGCTCTTGAAGTTAACATTTGCTAGCTGAATATCAATTTCAATGTGCATAGCACTGAAACTTTTCTCTTTGTGCCCAAATTCTGTATTTTTTCCGAATAACTGAAATTTTTTCCAGCTGGATCCAGGCTTTAGTAACAGATCGGCAGTTCAAATGAACAACTTCATAATTTTGTCTTTTGTATTCATTGTCCTCCAGAAATCCCTCTGAGTTAATTTTCAATTGGTGGTATTAATGGACTAATCCTAATTAATAGCTACATATTTTGGTTAGAATTTTTTAACAGGAGGAAGGTATTCCAGCAGTGGAGAATTTTAACTGTAGTGTCTCTATGATCTCCATCCTTTACTGTCTACCTCCATGCCTCTGTTCTGTCTATCTTGATGTGTCTAATCCATTTTCTTCTTTCACTGTCACTGTCTCAGGACAGGTCTGCTCTCTTGAGCACGTATCAGGTACAGGTTTCCAGTTATGTGGCTACTTCAAGAGAAACATTTATAGTGCAGCAGTAATAAGTAGACCTAATAACCAGTAAACTGATGGTGATGAAACCTGTGTAGCATTGAGTTGACAGTTCATACCTATGATACATCTCTTTTTATGATAAGCAGAAGCAAGTAATTTGCCATGGAAATACTTCCCTTGCCAGCAACTTGGATGTTAGCACCCCTGCCATCTGCTTAAAGCCTCCTGTTTGTCACCCAAGCAGTGCCCATTCTGCACACATTCCCAAGCCCATGAACAAGAAGACCTGCCTTGGGGAGCCCTTGCACAAACAACCCCAGTAGGTAGACAGCCCCTATATCCAGTTTCACTGGTCAGTAGCCCCCGAGTAGAGGTGAAACAAACCTGTGAAAGTGGCTACCGTGGTGACATCTCGCAGTTTTGCTGTAAACCCCTGACTACAGGAGTTGATTTATTTTTTTCTCAATGCTTTAAATCCCCAGTAAACCTTGGCATACTGTTGCCAAGTTGACAGTTGTCTTTTGGAGTCCTCGCGTGTCTCAGAGCTGTCTCTGGGAATGGCACAGGGCCGTTCCTGAGCTGCGAGGCATCTCTCACCGCCCAGTGCTAAGTGTCCAGTTCTGTCTCTCAGCTGACACCATTCTTTCTGGGAGGACGGTGACGAGCGGCGTGGCGTGGCCGGGATCGGCTGCTGCTGCCTCCCCAACACCAAAGCAGAGGTGGAGCGCCAGGCCAGGCTGCTCCTGTGTGTGCTGGGGGGGGGACAGCAGAGATGGAACCCCCCAGCGCTGCCGCCCGCAGAGCACAGCGCCTGAGCACACTGAGAGCCAGGACGCTTGCTGTAAACTCCTATGTGTAACCTTAGGAAGCACACTGGGTCTGCATTTCCAAATTTAAAACACTTCCTGTGAATCTGTGAAACGTATTGTAATTACCTCGTTTCTGGTGGATTTAAAAACTTTCAGTAAAATTTTTACTGGTGATAGAAAAACATAAAACTTGCTGAAGTTAAAGTTTAAGGGTGCGGGGCAAGTATCAAGTCTTGCATCCTTTAGATGAAAGCTCACAGTGTACAGGACACCTCTGAAGAAAGGAAATAGAGTTTGATGGAGTCATGACAATTAAATAGAATTGGTAGTCT
Organism: Gallinago undulata; assembly: GCA_026546715.1. Classification (NCBI taxonomy): domain Eukaryota; kingdom Metazoa; phylum Chordata; class Aves; order Charadriiformes; family Scolopacidae; genus Gallinago; species Gallinago undulata. The sequence goes on from JAOTQQ010000004.1 coordinate 14,985,316, forward strand.
CAGAAAATAGAAGGTTTAATTTGCATTAGCCATGCTTGCTTGTTTAAAATGTACAAATGAATGTGCTTTTTGTGTGGTTTCAGAGTTAGACTTAGTTTAAAATTTAGAGAAAAATAGCTATTACCTTCCTGTTGTTCAGTCAATACCTTTTAAAGATGGATGGATGCATGCATACATTGTTTTGGGAGAATGGTACATTAGTAATTTTTTTCTCACTTTTTTTTTTTGTCAGAACACTAATTTGGAGGCTTTTTCTTCCCTCTGAATAACTTAAAATTTGCCTTGGAGAATAAAGGATAGAAACGTCTTTGTACTCAGAATTGTTAGCTTCTGTAGCTACATAACACCGTACGCTGTGCATCTGACACATCCTTTTAAGGCAAACTTTGTAGAGATTCCCATTCCCTATGGAATTGTACAGGAAAGGCCTTCAGTAAAAACAGGCTTGAGGCCAGGACACGTAGGGCAATTTGAAACAGATTTTTTCTAAGTGACATCATGTGAAAATCCTTTTTTCTTTAAGAGGGACTCTTTTGCTTAAAAATGCTTTTTGTGAGTATCTGATTCTAAACAACTGTTAAGTTGTATAGCTATGCTCCGCAGCAAATGCTCTCTTTTGGGTAAATATTTTTGGTTTTGCAGAAATGCCTCAGTAATTTATGTTGTTGCTTCTATTTAGTGGGATTGAATTACAGTGTTTTTCTTGAAAACAGTTTTGACTTTCTTCAGGTGGGTGGTTCTATGTTTAGTTTTTTTTTTTTTCAAAGCAAACAAAACCTTAAACAAACCCTTTTTCTTCTCCCCCCCCCCTTCTTTTTTTTGTTTTCCTTTTTTTCCTGCCTCCTTAAACCAGTGTGGAGTTGAGTAGATATTAGGAGGGGAGACATAATTAGACTTGTTATTTATATAAAACCATTCCTTACCTGAAGCAGATACGATTCTGAGTGCATAAATTGCAAGGATTTAAAGGTGTTAGTCACAGTGGAGGAGCTGGCAGTAAAAGAAGATCATTACAGCGAGGCATGAAGTGCTGCTGCTGTCACAGCTACGGTCCAGTGCCCTGTTGGGGCTCTCACAAAAGTGCCGTACCCAGCTCAGAGGCTGGGCCAAGTGTGCTTTGAGCCTTGGGAGTCTGAACTTGCTCTGCTCACTGACCCTCGCTGCCGCCTGGAGACTAGACTTTAACCATTTGGTGCCTTTGCTGCTTCCCTTCCAAGTCTTGACCCAGGCTTCTGGGGTCTAAACAGGATTTTTCTTGAGGGCTTTATTTAGGCAGATATCCTTTGGGTTACAGAGTAATCCCTAAGAGGTACAGGGAAGTGAGACTGTACGTGGCTTGTGCATGCGCCCTGCAGGAACTGAACACCAGGTCTTTTCCTAGGTTTATGCAAAACCAACGTATTTCTGCACTTGCTGTTCTGAAATGCTTTCATGAAGGTGGGATCTGATCTGCTGCAAGTCCTACCTGGCTGAATTATAGATGGATTCTAAACACATCTTCCTATCCTGCTTTACGTGTTCGGACCATGGCTCTTCCCAGAGTAAAACCAGACTTCACTACTATAAAAACTTTGCTTTCCTGCTGAGAAGTCTCTCCTATTATATTGGTTTCCTGTTGATATTTCCACTTCTACAGCCTCTTATTTACAGACAGAGAGCATTATCTTGGTATTCCTGGTTTTGCTTGAATGAGAGTAATTAAATTGTCCTTAATCAATTGACTAAATGCTAGAAATCTTCCCAGCAGAAAACAAGGCGTAACAGACACATGAATTGGGAAAGATTAACCAAAGCAGCAGCAGCAGCTCTGGCTGGTCGGGCGGTGAGAGTCTCCCCAGGAGCTGCAGCTCAGGCCCCCTTCCAGCCCACCCTCGCTGTGTGCCAGCCCGAGCTGCCACTGCTTTGGTTATTTTTATAACACTGCGTGGCACCAGTTTTAAGTCCCGTTACGTATTGTGGCTGAAAGTCAGTACGGTGTTCAGTCAATGAAGCATATGTGAGTCAGGCGCATACCTAGTGTTCTAAGAAATGCTCTTCGCTTATTTTTGCAATAAGCTGTCCCCTTACCTTGCTGACATTATTGTATTAATTGTGCCCAATAAAAGTAAAAAGTACAAGTTAACTTTCTAAGAAAATAAAGACAATTGCCTTTTTACTATGGTCTGTCTTGATAGCCTCCTTTACCATTAATGAATGATGATATGAAAACGTTTGTGATATGGAAAGGTACTTCTATTTGAAATAATCTAGCAAGTTTTAATAAAAAACAAACAAAAATGCTGTGAGATTAAATATCAGAGATAAAGTACTGGTCTTTGAATCAATGGAAAAGAATTCAAACAAAACTAATGAAATTAAGAGTTCAGTCAGGGCATCCAAGCGTTTCGTTCTAAGGAAGAATAATGGAACCTTAAATACTGTAGGATTGGGACCTTTCTCACACGTCATTTGTAACACAGCATTGCCCACACCTACTGCTGCTTGTGTATTTCAAACTTACAGTGAATTGAGGTGTGCAGCATAACAAGGCTACAACTTATCTTGTGGTATCCAGAGTTTTGGTTGCAGTGTATGAGTCACCCACTGCCCACCCTTCCCAGTGCTAACTATTCTTGCTGCTCATGCTTAATTGCTGAAAAATGGAGGCTTGGAAGTTCCTACAGGGTGTTTAACCAGAACCTCTTACTTAGTAGGAAGGACAATCAAGCTCCTTGGAGGGCAAGGGGCTGCAGAAGCAGATTATTATGTTTCATTCTTTGTGCTGAATTCATTCTTCCAATTTTTTTTTTGATGGTGGTAAAGCAAAACAATAGTATGAAGCAGTTGGTAGGCAAGATACTCTAAAGCTTGGGGTATGAAATCTGCTTTACTTGTGCCTCTGATGAAAAGCTGGATATAGGGAAAATTACCTTAACCAGAAAAATGTGCTATGTGTGCTATTCAGAGATTTTGATCTACTAGGCAGATTTTGCTATCTAGTAAAAGCTAAGGAGCTTCTCAAGAACTCATGTTTTTCACCTAAGTTACAGAAAACACAGATTGACTCATTTTGTGCTAGGGATGAAGTGATGGTAAGAAAGAAAAATCCGTATTTTCCTTATGAATACTTATCACAGACACCCCAGTTAGCCTGTTCAGCTAATGTGAGTTCACAGAATTAAATTGGAGCAGGCTGACAGGTCACTACACGTGGTCAGAGCAGTTGGTGAGAGATACTGGGCACTACTGGGAAATGCCCATTACCTGGGGCCCTGCCACGTCGTCCGGTTCATTTCTCAGTCAAGCCTTTGCCTGGGACCCCAAGCAGGAGAGAGCTGTCAAGTGGATTGAGCTTGTTGGGTGGAGGCAAAAGTGTGAAAGCATCAGAGTCTTGAGGTTTACCTTTGAAAAAAGGTACAGAGAAAATGCAGCTCGGACACTACCACCACTGGAGAGGCAGAGGGGAATGTGAATTTTGAGTAACATTTAGCAAAACTTGCATCGACAAACTTCGGTTTTCTTTAGCTAACTTTTTTGAGAGGTATGTTTGAGTTATTAATTAACTCCTTGCTGCTGTAAAACAGAATTCCTCTGCTGTTGGTTAAGTGAAGAGGGTTTGAAGACAAGAAAAAAGGTGTGAAGAAAGACGGAAGGTGAGGTTGGAAGACTTGTCAAGACATTTGGGCCTTGAGGAAGGGCTACAGAGTCACAGCACAGTGTGCTTGTAACATGACATTTTAAAAGCCGTTCTATTCTGGGAGAAAGAGAAGTAAACTTGAAAGAATATATAATTTCCTGGACTGCTAAAGTAACAATAGATTAGAAAAGTACTCTAAAAAAGATTCAACCATCACTGATGTTACTGTTCCTGCTTGCAGGCTCAGTCTAGCCTTCGAGTACTACTGTTCCACCAGCGTTACAGAAGCCATCTTAGGAGATGCTTCCTAGTTTAATACTAGGAAAACCAGGGGGTTTATGCTGTTTATGCACCAGATTGTGTTGTTAGATTTTCTTTTTTTTTTTTTTTTTTTTTTTTAACTCCCTCCCACCCATAATACAAGAGTGAGTAGGTATCAGTGGTCAGTACAGGAGGTTACCAGTATGTTCAGCATGTTGTTTCAGAAGCCACCGCTGCTAGTGGTGTTGGAGCCTGCCCAGGTTTGCTCTGTTGTGTCGGAGCTCAAGCCAGCCATACTGGGGGCAGGCTTCTAAGCAAGGAGAATCTGTTCTCCTTGGGGAACATCAGTCTTTTGTGATTCAGGTTGGATCAACACTGTCTTAGCTGAGAAGAAACTTCATACCCCAGTGCTGTTTTAAAATGAAAACAGAATTGATTTCAACGAATATGTAGTGAATATTACTGAAACCATGTTCCGCAAAGGAATTCAAACTGTTCAGCGATGGACAGGTTAAAGATACAGTGCAAAGGGACTTGATGGGAAGAAGTCTAAGGTGTCATGGCAGGACCAGAAGGTGCTACAGCTGAAAGCTGATGACTAAGGAGAACTGGAGTTACAAGCCAGAGCACTGTTCGTGGGGCAAGATGTGATAAGAACAGGAAACGCGAGGAAAAACTATGAGAACAGATTAGAGTGAGCAGCAGCGTTGCAGGGGTGCAGCTGCAGAGAAAGGGGGGGCTGGTATTCAGCCCAAGGACAGGTGCCCACCCGAGCTGTGAGTGCCCTTGGAGGGAACGGGGGGGTAGCCTTTGCTCCTTGAACAGTTGGCAAGCTGTCCCAGAACCATACTGCACAGCCAGGGCGTAGAACACTTAGTTCTTCCAGCCTGCTGGTCTGGCAACAGGCACTCTGCATCACTACAGGTGTCCTGTAAGATGACCTCCAAACTTTGAGGCATGGCTTGTTCTTACTTCACAGAGTTTAAACAGGTGCCTATGGGAAGAGTTCTGGGAATTTGGGATTATTGCTTATCCATCCCTCTTTTAAAGATTGTAGCCTAAATTTTAGTTTACAGAGAAAACAGTGAGATTTTGGCAAGTTATCAATTATGAGATACATTAAAAAAAAAAAAAAGACAACCCAAAACTTGAATATTTAACCAAAATGGCTACAGCTGTAAGATTTTTTGTGCTAAGTAGCCTAGTGGGATATAGTGAGATCTCTCAGTACTAGCATTAACAATTGTGTTCTCTGCTTTTCTGTACAACATTCCATAATAACAGAAAAAAATACATGTTCAAATGCCAGGGCCTACTTAATGATGCCTTTCAGTTTTTTAAGTACATCCCCCCTTGATTTTCATCTGGATTTTTACATTCTCCCTACCTTTGGGTTTCTCATGCACAAATATCCCTCCTCTGACTTGCTCTTGCAGTCCTACGTGAAATTGGTAGGGAATTTTAATTTGCTCTTATGATAAAAGGTTGTTGGGTTAGTAGCTCAAATGGCAAGAAGTTCCACTTGATAATAACCCTGGTACTCTCTCACTCCCACTTCTCACCCACTTTCAGTTAAAATCAAAACCTTGTATTTTCCCCAACTGTCTTAGGTTCTCTGTCTCAACTTAAAGGGTATGCTATTTAATTATTCTCTGACTAAAAACCACTTTGTTGGCAGACAACTAAAACTGTTCTGAAGGTTAGATATGTACAGTAATCTATTTACACCATAAAATGTTATCCAGGAAGTTTTAACTCAGTTGTATAATTAAAAAAATATATAGAAAAAACCCCATTCTTCCTGCTTATGAGAAGAACACTTAACTGTTCTGTGCCTTTTTCTTGGTCATTTACATAACCAGTAAGCTCTTAAGACTTTTTTGGTGCCAGTCATTTTGCTGTGTTCTGTAACAGCAGGTGATGAACAGAATAGGGCAGCTCAGGTGCCAGAAGCTGGAATTCCAGAGAATAATTTGGGACAGGCTGTGTAGTCTGCCTCGTTCCCACTTCTGAGAAATAAGAGCTTCCAAGAGCTTCTGCCTCTATACCAGGAGGTGATTTTGTTTTCATCTTTCCCCATACATTATAAAGCCTTAAAAAGGGGAGGAGAAAGATTTCATTGCAAACTAATGCCAAGCAAACGATAAAGAATTATCTTTGGCCTCTGCAAGGCAAATTGCTTCTGAGGGTAGTACGTATTTCAATGCAGAGTGCTTGTAGGCACCACCAAAACCATAAAAATTCAGTTTCACTCAGTTCCAAATTAATAAAAATTGAAAAGTTGATACAGGAACAAATTGCTGCTGAAAATTTAAACTGTACAACTTTAGGTCTTGAAAGCTGGAGGTTCCCTTTAGTATAAAGATACTTTATTTATTTTCAGTAGTTTATGACCTAAATGTGTAAAAGTAAAATCAATATTAAATCAATATTAAAACCCCTACCTAGACCTGTATTAAATTCAGTACAAGATGAATATGGTCCCAGACTCGTTAGGAATCCAGTAAGCTTTCTCAATACTTTTTGACTGAAATATTAGTAATTTTGTGTCACTTTATGCAAGGATACGAGCCACACCAAATTTCCCCCTATGAAGAATATTAACATCTAAAACTTAGGGCTTTATTTACTTTTCTATTCACTTTGGTGGAAAAGTAGCTGTGTAACCTCTACATATACTTGGAATAAAGTGCTGGCTATTTCTCTGGATGTACATGGCCCTATACTTTATTTACCTTGGAAAACAGTGACATACGACCTACTTTGCTGCACTTTTGTGTTTATGTAAATCTTGGGGTTTGTTGACAGACACAGTTGCTGTGATAGAGTTGTTCACTCTGACAAGCGTATACTTTTACTATTAAAACTTTTGACCAGGGAGGAGTTTCTTCAAATGCTTGCCAGTACTTTAAATTTAGTGTGCTGCACATTAAAGGTTTGACCGCTGCTGTGGGGCATAAAGCCTGAAGCTTTAGTCAAGAGTTTAATCAGAAATAAGAAGTGTGAGCTGTTGTGACATGATGGGTAACTTTAAAAGTTTCATCTTTTATACCTGCTTTTTAACTTGCTAAGTTTTCTGTTTGTTAATCCCAGTGACTTGTAAAAAGCCATGCAGTGTGCTTAAACTCTTTCTTGAGGAACTGTTACAGTATTTTTCCAGAGTAGCAGCAATATAATCAGTTGAACTCTTAAACTGGAGATTTGGCATATACATAGCCCTTAGTGTACAGTGTGTACTTCATAATTTGGAAAAGATTAGTATGAAAGGACAATTGAAAGTCCATATGATATCATTTATGGTGTGAAATACTGGTTAACATCATCACTCAAACTGAACATGCTACAGGCACCCTGAGTAACTTCAAGGGACACAGACAGATCATTAAAGCTGGCCAGCATAACTTCATTTGTTTCCAGGAATCCATACACTTGATAAAAACAGTGATGATTGCTGTTCTTGTACTACAGATAGAGGGAGGGTTTTTACACTGTAAGAGGCCCAGACAGGAAAGTCCTACCTGAACAGAACAAGATGAGAGAATGGGGTGTGAAGTTGCCAGAGGAATCAAGTTTAACCCAAGGATTCTGGCCTGAAGCATACATTGGCATAAATGTATGTATATCAGCTTGTAATAGACAAGTAACACATACTCTTTTCCTCCTGCAGCCTTAGATCGCCTATAATTTTGACCACTTGTACAAACATTAGTTTCCTTCCAAAGATATTTCTATCAAATCTTTATCTCTGAAATGTCATCAAGAAGAGTAGCATTTACAACTTTATGTAACTTTCACAATTTGTCAGAAAATAGCAAATTAATTAACAGTTGGCTTCCCACTATCTCGTTTTAAACTTTTATAAAATCTTTGTATCCATTGCTACAATTGAATTTTTCCTGCAGCGTTGTACAACCGCAGCCGTGAGGTTCGTGGCACTGGTGATGTATAGTTTGAATGAAGCTGCTTAGCTACCGCTTTCATCTTTAGTAGACAATGTTTTCTTTTGCTGTGGCCTTGTAAGATTTAAGTATCCTCTGTGAAAGTTCAGTACTTAAAAAGGATCAAATGTTGGCATCTTGATTAGTAGTAATGGAAAAAGCCATAAAGTTTTTTTCGTCAAGGGAAAGCTGGAAGCTTTGATATAAAAGATAGCAATCAAAGGAAAACTGGAATAGCTCTGATGGACATGTGGAAAATAAGTAACATCGAGTTAGGGAATACTTCATAACTCCTGGTTGTGCCATGGGGAGTCAAAGAGCTAAGAACTCAGAGTGAGCATAAGGCAGCCTCGCTTCCCGTAGTACCCGACCTGTCACTCTCACCGTTTCACCCCTTCTTGTCACATGTTTACAGCCAGATTCTACAGTTTCCATGTCTCTAGCTTTTCAGGTAGATGGAGTATAATTTTCAAAGAAACTATCACCATTCTTCACTTCTTGTAACCTAGTTTCCCACCAGTTCAAAGTCAGAATAAAAGCTTTACCATAAGTAAAGTCAAATTGTTACCAGTCAAATTATACAGCAGTGAAGACAATTCCAAAAACTAGCAGATTTAACAGTAATGCTTTTAGTGGCAATAAGACTAGTTTCCCCATGTGTATAAGCATTTTTTATTTCCTATCTCTAGATAAGCACTGTAGTGATACCCCAAGACAATTTAAAACCTCTTGAAAAACTCAAGATTTGAACACATGGTAAAGTACTCCAACATAAAGTAAATATTTTTCAGAAGTGATAAAATTCCATCTGACTATTTCTAAGTTCCTCAAGCAATGGGGGCAGCAATTTAATATTCAGCCCAGTGGTAATCTCACATATGGAATGCACTTTGTATTAAGTAAGGTAAATTTTTGCCATTTTTTTCCTTTATACGTTTGCCAAGAGATTGAAATAGCCACACTTGCAGACCTCTTTAAGATTCTCACTCTTACTGGCTTCCATATTTACTCTTTTTTTGGTTTTTGTTTTTTTGGTTTTTTAATATGGGGAGGGAGGAGATAGGGTGATCTTCAAAATGTGTCTCTTGATGGCACGATCACAGACTTAATTTCCTCTTTTAAAAAAAAAAAAGATTACCAGTGATTACCAGTGTTTAAAAATAAAAGAAGTTGTAAAAAGACAATTCCAGTCATATTTCAGACAATTCCAACTGCAGGATGACTAAACTATAACTTAGCATTGTCTTTAAGCTACACTGAAACAGAAATTGCTTGAATTGTTGTAAAGCATAATGTTCTTTACATTTCTAACTAACGAAAGGATTGTGGAAGAGATGACATCAAACCCCTCTCTGTAGCTACATGCACATTAGAACTGTGATTTTTAATGTACTATGAACTACCAACATACAAATGACCAGCCCAAATTGTCTGTTCTCTTCTAACTGGAATATTAGAACGTACCAAGTTGCCCTTCTACAAATCCTGTTTCTTCTTTTGAACTGGTGTACAGATATATATTATCTACTGTGTGTCTCATCTAATCATAACTTAACATTTTGTGGGTGAGATCAGTTTTGTAAGATCTCTCTAAGTTCTCTATCATTTAAGAAGAGTATGATGCTATGTTTCAGTCCTTTGGGGATGTTTTGGGGTCTTTCTCCTTTGCGCAGATCCTTACTTTCACACAAAATAATAACTGACTCAGTTATAGACCAGCAGCAGTCATGGATATAAGTTTGAGCAAGTTAGTTGAGTTCTGCCAAGTGTTACTGGGGAGACAAATTAAGGTTGTGATCACGTAAGCCTTGTTTCCATAGGAAATAAAAATAGCCATAAAAAGTAGTTTGTAAGCTAATCACTAGGTTAGGAAGGAGAAAGATGATAATCAGCTTCTTCGTACACCATTTTCAAGACACTAACCTTTCTGGTAGCTCCTCAAAAAAGGGGCTACCCACCTTTTACTACTCTTACCATCGCTATAAATGAAGGATGTGGTTGCGCTGCTGCTTCTGGTGCTAAATGTAAGGAAGGTGCCAGATGACTACCTGTCACCCAAGAGACAAAAACGCAGCGGCTTCCTCTATGAAGGTGTGAAGTTCAGCTAGCTTTTCTAGTTTCCTTCTCATCTTAGCTATCTAATATTCAAAAAATGTGATTAAAAAACCCGAAACAGTCATGACATTTTCCTCATGCTGGATGTAATTACCTGAGCTTTCTTCCTTTTTTCTTGAATGAGAAAAGGGGTATCAGTACTACCTCAGCACAGAGGTAGTATGTATCATCTTGTGCAGAATACTGCACTATATTTTACACCTTAATCAAGATCTGAATAAGGGAGTGGGTTAGTCCATTACCCTGATCTGTAACTAAGGCACCACAGCACCGCTACGACAAATAGTCCAAGGAAAATAAGTATTACTCAGACAAGTTTTTGAAGTAAAGCCAGAGATACAGGAATTTTCCATTCCCTTTAGAAGAAAAATAGAGAACAGAGTACTGTAATTTTTAGTTTGGTCAGTGTGGAGTCAGGGATTACTAGCGCTAGCCAAAATGTAGCAATTGCCTCTATCCGAGTCATTCAGATAGGTTAGAATTATAATCTTCTGCAGTATAAATAGCTGCTAATATCTGGCCTTACTGGGCTAAAGTCTGAAATTGTATGTAAAATGCCTGAAATTTACATTTTTATCTGAATGTGAATGGTTTTATGTGAGTTTCTTGTTAGGAATTTGTAAGCAACTGAAGGTAGCTGAGCTGATTTTCCATGAGTTAGAAATTCTGCAAATGCATTCTGTGCGCGGCTGTCAGGTCTCTCACAGAAGCTCCCTCCTTCCCCCTCTTGCTCACTGACCCACGCAGGATGAGTTCTAATGAAGGTGGAAAAGCGTTGCCAACCTCCACACTACTGGGGATTATCTATGCCGTAAAATCTTGTGCTCAGATAATTTGGGGCTTTTTTTGCAGAAAAAGTAGCAATGCTCTCAATGATATATTCCCTTTTCTCCACCTCGCCAATACTGGGAAGGATCGCACAAGTAGCAGGCTTAGGCTGAAGGAAGTTTGAGCTGCTTTTCAGTCCCTTTGGGGGAGGGGAATGACGGGCAGAGCCCGTTAGCAGAGACCCCGTTAGCTGCCAGCATCATTGATGCTTTTATCCATTCCATTCGCGTAGGCTGATTTCTAGTGACTGAAGCGTAAACTGACACACCGAGTGGTGAAATCTGAACATCTGGAAAAGGAGCTTTCGAGTCAGCTTGCTAACAACTCTGGGCCTCTGTTTGATGCCTCTAACTTCAAAGACCATTGCAGGTTTTTTTCTCTTTGCAATTAAGACATGAGATCACAGTTTGTTCCATCAGAGTCTTCCAGCAAGACCAAAGAAAAGAGAAATAGCAGGCATTCTAGAGCTTAGATTAAAAAAGGCCACACACACAAGCCCCAGAATCCCCAGCAAGATAACTCTTCGTGTTGTAGCAACAAGGGTAAAACTTATTAAGTCATCTCCATTAATCATAATTAGCTATAAAAAAGCAAACCCACCATAATCTTCATCTGAATTACTTCAAATCTATTATATAAAAGTTCCGATGTAGAAATCTACATCTGAGCAGTAGTACCAATGGCATGAAATTCAGAATTCTTGTATTCATAACATACAATTTAACTTTTTTACTTCCTCCTGCAGTACAGCTTTGGTAGAATTTTTTTTTTTTCCAAAAAAGTCATCATTCTTCTGTAGCTGTCAAAAGGCTATCCACATGCTCCAGCAATTCTTACAGTAGAGACAACTGTTAAGTGCTTCAAAGCACCATTTGCGAATGACATTTAGTAAAGCCATAAACATTACAGTAAAAGGGATAAAAGGCTTATGTCTGTACTCTATACAGTACTAATCCAGCAATAAAATTACTGGATAAATGGTATAGCATACTCTTTGATTGGATTGCAGGGAGGGGGGGGAAGACGAGTTGCAGTTTTCTCTCGTGAAGTAACTTTATAACTGCTTGTGTTACAGATTGCCCTCAAATATGACCCCCAGATAGAAGAAGATCTGCGTAACTGGATAGAAGAGGTTACAGGGCTGAGCATTGGTGCAAACTTTCAACTGGGATTAAAAGATGGCATAATCTTATGCGAGTAAGCATTTATTAAGTAACCTTATTTTTAGCAGTTTTCCACTTTTGAGCAACTAAGGAGGGACTTTCTGAAGACTCCCCTTCAAACACATCAACAACAGTCAAAGACACCTGACAGTAGGGTGGGAGACAGCTTCTTTGAAACTGTGGAAAAGAATGAAAACTTAAATCTCCTTTATATTTCAGCAAAGATTTCTAAGTATTTCTAAATTTAATGATGAAACACTTCTCTATAATAACTAAGTGGCACACAAAAATTCTTATGGTCTGTTAGACTTGTTAGACCTGAAATCTGAGCTAGGCACTCTGTATAAACCAAAAAATTAACCATTTTGATTAAATTAATGCAACTAATAAAGCATGAGTGAAAATATTATATAATGCCTGCACAGATGGTATAAGGATGAGATTTATTGTTTAAGCATTTCCCTTTTTTTCACCTCCCCAGGCTTATAAATAAGCTGCAGCCAGGATCAGTGAAGAAAATTAATCAATCAAAACTAAATTGGCACCAGGTAAAACAAAAAAACCCCAAAACTACACCTCTAACCCCTCCAACCCCCAAACAGTTCTTTTGCTCTGTATTAACAAAATTTGCTGTGAATATGGTACACCTTAAATCCTAATAGCACTAAGTTTTGTATATGGTACATACACAACAGTTGAGGATAGTAAATGGCATTGAACAGAAAGCAACTGTAGCTGAGATGGCTCAGAAATGGCAGTGAGTGTATATATTTAGTAGTGCATTAGGTGAAATTTCAGATGGAAGAACATAGGGCCCTATAGCAAGGCCTTTTTCCACGTTAAAAAAGGTGTTAGCTTTTCTATTAATTTACAACTGGAGTCTTCCATCCAGGCAGTGCTGCGAGGTGTTAGCCTGTACATGAACATCATTCTATGAAGTGTCCCCCTGAGAAAGCTGCTGGAGAGGATGGGGGAGAGAAAGGACCTGAACAGTCTCAGAAGCAATGGTTGTGTAACAGAACTCAGAAAACAATATGGTGCAAACTACAGTATGTATTTTATTTCAGTATATCTAGATTTGATTTCTTATGAGTGCTCTAGCTAGCACTTCCACAAGGGACTCTCAAAGGCAATGTGCATTTTGAACAGGGCTGCTGATTAGAGCTGGCTGCCTTTACTATTGCTGGGTCTAGCTTAATACTGCTGTGTCAGCCTGTTGGTTTTATTGGCATTAAACGCTTCTAAATACAGTGGAGGATTTTTATTTTTTAAAAGTCTTAATACCTCTTAAGACTTCAGAAGGAAAGATGAGATTCAGTTCTTACTCCTCCTGCTCCATCTTGCTTTCTAATTTCTACAACGTACAGTGCTAAAAAGTGCTAATATACCCCAAAAAATTAGTCAAATTTGTCCCATGAGGTGAGCTTCAAACCAAGTTAAATGGTCTTACTATCCACATGGTCATGTTTTTATTTTACTCAAAATTATTAATTGTTGAAGTCAACTAGCATGGACACTGTCAAATTTTCCAATTTGAAGCAGGTTTAGATTATCATTTCTACTGGAAGGGACACAGTTGAAGCAGTTTTGTCATCACAGCCTTCTCTAACAAAGTATGTGATACCCACTGATGGAGAGGTGCCAGGCTAGATAAACCCTTAGATTGACTTCTGAAATCAATATTAAAACTAATGAAAAACAATCTCAAACTTTCTCCAAGTCACTTTCAACCATGCCAGCTGTTTTGTCCAGTTTGCACAAGACAAAGAACTTGTGTAAAACAAGCAAAACCAACCAACACTAAGAAACTTAGTTTCCGAATTGAAACACTGAGTAGAAAACTGGCTTTTTTTGTTTCTGCTTAGCTGGAGAACATTGGGAATTTTATCAAAGCCATCCAAGTCTACGGCATGAAGCCACATGATATTTTTGAAGCAAACGACCTTTTTGAAAATGGAAATATGACTCAAGTACAGACTACTCTAGTTGCGCTAGCGGGTCTGGTAAGTATTTGTACACCTGGAATTGGCACGAATCCACATGCCAGTCCAGCTGCACCCCTACTACCCATGTAAATGTGGAAAGTAGCAAACAGCCTGTCAGGAGGGGATAGATACTACTGTGAGTCTGAGATACTGCAGAGGTTGCACTTCAGAGGTCTGTGTCCTACCACACACCTCCAGGGAAAGCTTGAAGTTCAGAGTTAGGATTCCTGGCTGCAGATGTCCTTGCTCTGGAGCTGCGTGTGCATTTACAGAACTGGGGAGGCCCCCAGGAGACCACTAATCCCTGCAGAATATCCTTCTGACAAGATACTTGAGTGGTTCCCGAGTCCCACCTTCAAATGGCACAGGGAACTGTTACCTTCTCTCACCCCTGACGCAGAGAGTTTCTCATAAGAGATAAACCTGTTCGTGGCATCACTTGAGAGCCCAGGACCAGGGCCATAAAGCCAGCGTTCCAGTAGCAGAAAATATACTTTAAACACTGAATGTTCTATTTCCCTTCTCCCTAAATAGGCAAAAACCAAAGGTTTTCATACTACAATTGATATCGGTGTCAAATATGCAGAGAAACAAGCACGAAGTTTTGATGCAGGAAAACTAAAAGCTGGTCAGAGTGTAATTGGCCTGCAGGTAAGTATGAAAGTCAAGTTTGCAGATAATCTGTTAAATTTGAAAACATATAGAACAACAAAGCTTTCTTTTTTTGTTTAACTAATATACTGTTTATGCAAAAACAGCTGCAGAATTACAATATATTCTTATCATAGACAGAGGTGTGAGGTTTTAATTCTTGAAAGCAGTTGATTGGCTTTATAAGTTCAGGTGACTACCTGGAAGAGTTTTTCTGTTTGCTTTAAATCTGCAGTAAGAGTGATAGGGAGGAAAGGAACAGCTAATATTAGCAGTATCATCTCTGTCCCCTAAAGTGGTTTTAAAGTAGAAGTCTTTGGATAGCTAAAGCTCCTTGTATGGTAAAAGCCTTTTTTTCTCTCCGCTTTCCTTAATGGTCATAAAACCCAAAATAACTGGCATAAAATCTTAAAATTCTTGTGGTAGAGAAATTGTGGCAGTGTAATTGAATCATTACTGTCCAGAGTAAAAGTAAAGTATTACATTTTGATGTGCACATGCATTCTGATTGCACATACAGTTGGGCAAATGTCAGTCAGTGAAATGCCTTCGGATGACAGTTGCCTTTATTTTTCCTTTTGACGCTCGGTGTGGAGAAAAGGTAATTTATTACAGATAGTGCTCAAGCTACATAAGGAAAGCATGCACTGTAATTACTCTTTCTGTCAGCCATCACAGTTATCAATTATATTTTTTTCCTTAGACTGAGCTTGCTGTACACATACAAATCCCTTTTTCTGTCCTCCTATTCTTTCCCCCGATAAAGATGGGCACCAACAAGTGTGCCAGTCAGGCAGGCATGACTGCTTATGGAACTAGAAGACATCTCTACGATCCAAAAATGCAAACCGATAAGCCATTTGACCAGACAACAATTAGCCTACAGATGGGCACTAACAAAGGAGCCAGCCAGGTAAGCAGGACCACGCGTGACACTTCTAGAGTGGAGCCGACTCTCATCCTGAGAGAGCCCAGTGGGACTGGGGGGTCCGAGTTGTGGGCAGTAGCAGGGTATAACTGGCAGCAGTGAGAAGGGTGCATTTCAGCTGTGCTTTTATGCAGTAATTGAAGAGCTTAAATTTAAAGCTATCCTGTGTGTTCTCTACTGAGTATCTTAAGGCATAAAAATGACCTGGTGCCTCAAGAATTTCCAACTGGCTGCATTTTACCAGAAGGAAACTGTGCTTCAGTTCAAGTAGTAACTAGGCAGAGGCAAAAATGAATTTGCTTCCTGGGTGCTGCCTCAGTTTGAACACTTAGTATAGTCTCTCCAAAGAGGGAAATAAATAGTACCTTTCTGCAAGGGCTTTCTTCTGTGACTTACCTATTAGTGAACACATGCTGCTGTGCTATGTTTTGTTATAGTTTAATTCCTATTTTCTAGCACTTTCAGTAAGGTGTACTAATTGAAATCATAAATCTAGTAATCGCAGCTCTTGACCTTCTTACTGAACGTCTGCAATCCTGTTTTGTTAGGCTGGTATGCTGGCACCAGGTACCAGGAGAGACATCTACGATCAGAAGCACATATTACAACCTGTGGATAACTCAACTATTTCATTACAAATGGGTACCAACAAAGTAGCTTCACAGAAGGGAATGAGTGTGTATGGGCTTGGACGACAAGTGTATGACCCCAAGTACTGTGCTGCACCAACAGAACCTGTCATTCACAACGGCAGCCAAGGAACAGGAACTAACGGGTCAGAAATCAGCGATAGTGATTATCAGGCAGAATACCCAGATGACTATCACGGAGAGTACCAAGATGACTATCAAAGAGATTACCATGGTCAGTACAGTGACCAGGGCATTGATTATTAGCTTTGCATCAAAAGTTCAGTATTAGTCCATTATTTTATTCAGTAAGAACGAAACTAGCCTTGTGGAATCGTTACCTGTCTTTCCTACACACTATGCTTAAAGTACCTAAAGAAATATTGCCTTACATACATTCCTTTTTCCTTTCTCTGCCCTTTCCCTGTCTAGTTGCCTTTAGTGCTGTAACAGTTGTAGACTACAGCATAAACAATAACTGCATATGAAGTAAAAGGAATACTGTGAAAGGGGGAGCGCTCTTGTACAGCCAGGTTGTCTAATAAGGAGCTATGCATTTTCATAATCTCTACTTAAGTAGGTATTTACATACCACATTAAGCCTTCAATTTACATATTTACAACTTTTCTGTTTTCCAGATGAGAAATTTCATACTTAATGTTAAACGTGGTCTTTGCCAATTAAATCCAAGACATCACATTAGTGATTTAAATATCATTACTATGTTTCTAAGGTATTGTTTGCTAATGGTAAGTCCTGCATTAGACATAAGTGTGCATTTGTGATTGTGTATTCATTCCATTATCAACACTGACCAAACTTAGAAATAGTTGTCTTACTAAAAAGGGAGCTTGTACAAAGTCTTGAGCCAACAGAAGTCCCATGATTGGTGCATTTACCTCTTATTGTGCCATAATATATCCATGTAGAAATGCTTTTTCTTCCTTGAACTGTATTTATTGCCACACTTCTCAAACTGATCCCAGTGTATTTTTATAAATAAATATTTTTTCTTAAAGGTATGTAGAAGATCCTGTCTCGTTTGTTATGGTACCATTTTTAAAGATTAGATACCACAGAAATTACTGCGAAATCAGAATCACCTTTGCCTGTGTTAAGGGTAACGTAGAAGGGCTGTCACTTGCAGTTTGGGTACTTTCTTTTCTGTGGGATTTAATCTAACAACCATGTAAAAATCTCCTGAGAGCAAGTGACAGTGACTTAACAGGAAAGGAATGTAGCTCCTTTACAGCAGAGCTCACTTCCTCTCTATGCGACTGTGAGGTTACGACCAGAGATCCTGAGCTCTTCACTAAATCCCTGCCCTTTTCTCAAGGCGAATAAGCTGCACATATTTAACGCTGCCTCTCCTTCAGCCTGCAGCCTTCATTCCAGCACTCTGAGAACTCAAACACCCTTGCTAGCGTGTAAAGAGATATGGCCAATCTTTGTGCCTGCTGGTCTGCAATCTGGGTTCTTTAGTTACCGATAGCAGAGCTTTATTCCTAAATGGAAAATGCTTTCCTCCTCACCATCGAGTGCAGACAGGCTGTACTAATTTACCCTGGGCTGTTTTTAACAGGTGAGAAAAGAGCATGCTATCAATGGGGGCCCACTGTTGCTGATCCTAACTTTTGTAAAAAAAAAAAAAAAAAAAACAAACTTTGAAAGCATTTAGTACAGATTAAACTTATTAACATATAAAATGTTTCATACTTGCAAGTTCTGGACTTGTAAAGGATACAAGACTAGAAATTGTTTGTGCTTTGCTCCATTAGTTTCCGTTGTCTTTGGGTGGGATGTGGCGATCTGACTTTTAACTGACCTATTTTGAATAAATCTTAAGCTTATTTATTTCATAGAATGTAGATTTGAAAGGATCTCTGGAAGTCACCGGTCCAGGCCGTACATTTGAGGCAAGAGAATTATTACCAAGAGGTCTGTTAAGACCTGCTCTTCCTGAACTACATTATTTCCCCCCCATCAAAATAATAGTATTTAACAATGTAGAACTATTGTATTGAATGCTGTAAAACCAGTGCTACGATCAACAATAAAAGGGTTTATTGCTTTCATAGTTTGGGTGAAAGCAGTGTCTCTTTTTGAAAGCCTGAACCATGCCTTCTTGCTCGTTCTGCCTTAAACTGCTTGTATGTTTTCCTTATGCGTATACTTGAACGGAGGAAACAAAACAACACACAAACTGTTCTCAGTATGCATGTTTTCTTTCATCCACAGAGGTAGCCAATGGAATCGTAACTGAATTAAGTGAGAGTTTGAAGTAGATGTGAAGCAAGACCAAATAGAAACCCCCTTGCTTAAAGCAATAAGCTGTAATGCTTAGTCATTTCCTGGTATACAACCACCAGTATTCCCCTTCTCCTATTTTTAAGGAATATAGTTATAAAAGTACCTTTAATTTCTCTGAATCCAATCCTCATAGCCGCAGGAAAGAGTCTGTGCAGTACTGGGCTGCTTTGCAGGGCAGACGATGAAATATCAGAAGTGGCTTAGACAAGCATCAGTACCTGAACTAGCACTAACTGTATTCACCTGAGCTGTGCCTACATCCACCACCTACTTCCAGCTGGCTTTATAGTTGCCTGACTACACTATCCAGCAGTGAGAAACGAGCGCTAAGCAGCATCAGCTTCTCTAGGGGTGCTTTACCCCTCCAGCTCAGGTGAGGACTCCTGCCACCCAGGGGGGGTTGTTGACACAATTGCTAGTGGAATGTATATAAGGTTGGGAGGGCCTGTGTTGCACCTGAAAGCTATAAAGCTATGCTTTCTGTACAAAGTTTTAATTGAAAGGCATACATTCAGAACTGTTCTGTAAAAATATACACGACTCAAAACATATTGTCACACATTTCTGGACTATGGGGAGTATGCAGTGTTGCTTAAATGAAACGCACTCAAATACAGTTTCATTGCAATTAAAGAAGGTACTAAAAAAACCCAATGAGCAGAATCACAGAATTGTTGAGATTGGAAGGGACCACTGGAGGCCATATAGGTATTGTCTGAAAATGAGGACCTACATAGAAATTTCCCTCCCTGTCTTCCACCAGACCCCTTCTGGGTCAAGGGCCATAAACATGCAGTGCTGGTATCAAATACAAACAAGAAAAAAAAAAAACCCAATGTGTAGTAAGAACTTATATTTTTAACTTGCAAGTGGTTAAAGAGCTAATGCTTATTTAGCATGATTTTCAGTTCCCACAGCATCCAGAAGCCAAGCAGTGGAAGTACCCAAGTGTACAGTTTTAAGTCGTGAGAGGTACTGAGTTACAGCCAGTAGATGACCAACTTCACCTGCCAAGCAGAAAGTAATTAATCTATTTCTTTCCCTTTTTCATCATCTATCCTATATTCCTTAACTAGGAGAAGTGGCTCATATTAAAGTAGACAAAAGTTAATTAAATTAAAAACAAAAAGCAGGTATTTCTTAGCATTCCATGGCAGATAACTAGTCTCCTTTCAACAGCTGGAGATCAGATGCAGTATTTAGATGAAATAGACTTGTCATTCAGGCCGTCAATGAGCTTTTTTTGTATGTCAATTCCAAGCTGTGACTAATCAAAGGTTTATCAATCTATTCATTACGGCAGCTTATGAGTCACTTATCTGCACTAATGTCTCACTTCCTACACTGATGTGTACTTTACTGAAGTCCTTGGTTGGAGTCATCTTCCCTCCTCAAATAAAAAGTTAAAGGAATTTTTCAACAAAGAATAAAACTATGTTTCATTGAGTAAAATCTAGAACTACCCCACAGTAGCCCACAAAAGTGTGTTATGACCAGGGTCCAGGTTCAATGTTTAAACAAACCTCAGAGTTGCTCACAGAAAATGCTGACAGACTAGTACCATGTTAATTTTTTTAAAATTGTCTACACTTATGATGTCCCTTTTCTAACTAGAGCCCGAACAGTCTCTTCTCTACATCCTCCATGATAGTTTATAATTCACATCCATGTTACAGCTAACATTTCTATAAAGCAGTATTTATAACATCCTTTTATCTCATTTCTGTCCAGCCGCTGTTCACCTGCTACTTGCTCAAGCTTTAAATCTAGATACAATTTTTTTTTTCTGCTTCCCTTGTCTTTGGTTGCAAAGGGAAGATAGTTTGTTTTTATTTACGAAAAAAGGAGCATACCTCAACTGCCCTTTGGAGAGGAGCCAATGGATAGTGTATGATACCAACTTGTAAAAAACCACTCCCAAAAGAGTATAATTAAAAGAAAGACACCTACCTTATCACCATTAACTAGAGAATTTCTATCGATGGTAGTTTCCTTCAATAAGCTCAGTACAGTTCCTTAATTGGTTGCACTGTCTGTTCAGATATACAGAATAACTCAGGAAACAGTCATCTCAGAATGCCTCCTCTACAAATGTTTCTATGTCCAGAGATGACTGGCCCAGTGTTCCCAGAGAAGCATGAACATCCCCCCATGATAGTTGACACAGCACAAAACTAAAAAAGGTACCTCAATGACCTTGTTGAGTTAGTATTTTTAGTCTGACAACATAGAAAGTTACAAGGAGTGTGTTTACTAACAACTTTCAGACCATTATAACAAGTATATTAATAAAAATCAGATGTGCTGACAGAAAATACATTATTCATACAAACAGATTGTCATTTTACCAGTGTAGAAGGTACAACACAGATTTTGAGAATTAATACTTTGTCCTGGGGTATTGGCAACCTTTTTTTTATGACTGTTTTTGCTATTGCTAGTCTGCCTTCATACTTCCTGGTGCACTTCAAGTCTACAAAAGAGAGAAAAAAAAAAGGAGTCAAGTAATGCATAGCACTAGTCCTGTTACTGCATTTAATGTTGTAAGAGTAAACTGGGAAAATAATTAAGGTTCTTTTGTGTCTCAAATCCACAATCTTCTCATAGGGAATAACCTACCCCCCCCATGCACCCCCAGTATCTGTGCTCGGCAAAACATTACTGAAGAATGCAATAGCAGATCCAAACAATGAAAAAAATCAAGTACAACTGTCCCTTGCTGTCGCACTAAGCTGAGGCAGTGCTCTGTCACCCAGCTGCCTACAGCAGAACGCCCACAGGACTGTGTGAGAATTCACTGGAGTCTGGTACCTCTTGAGAGCAGATTGAGACAAATCACCAACATCTGTTACACTCCTGTAAGAAGTAGCTTGGAAGACACAAGACACCAGTAGTTGTGTCCAGGAGTAGGTGCCAGAGTAGCTGTTGCTGCAGAATCTTTCTCCGGCAGCCCTGGCTTGTCTCCCCTTATGCTGGGGGGAATTCAGACCAGACTTTGAACTTGCTGAGGCACTTCTCAGGTTGGGCAATTTGCAATATTTTTTCAGATGTCAGTTTGTGAGTGTTTACTCTCAGGATTTTCCCAAGCCTGGGTGTGGGGGAACACTCCCTTCTGGCACCTCAGCTTTTTTACCCCAGCATAAAATTGAGTAAATAAATACATACACTGACAGAAAAAAAAAAAATAAATGAAAAAGGGTGGGGGTGTAGAGGCCTCTAAGTGCTGATCTTACAAGTCTGGAACTTCAGCAGTTCCACCATGAAATCAAGCAGCCTACCACTCTTCCGACTTTGCTACAGCAGACATGTGAAGGACTATCTGAACAGGATTTATCTCCCACACCCTTGCCATTGTTCAGTCTTTCTCTTCCTCTGCTGGGCACACTGGGGAATGGGAAGAAGGATGAGAACAAGTATTTGATCCATCCATTTTGCTCTAGCAGAGGGTTTCCTGAGGAGGGAAACCAACAGAAGGAAAAACAGGATACTGGGTACAGCATGTTGGTTGCTGTAAGACATCAGGAGATACATAAGAGTCTACATCCATTCTTGGGACATAAAGGCAAATACAGTAACTGGCAAATAAATACATATCCCAAACTCCTTTCTCACCATAGGTTGGAGCTCTGTCCCATCTTCATTGTCCTGGAAAGGTCTCATGCTTCTGTGCTTTTGCCCTCCTGTTAACTTGTTACTCTGACTCACGAATGTCTACAAGCAAAAACCAGGATGAGATCATTTGGGAATGCAAAACATTATGTAAATAAAAATACCTGATAAAATTATTTAATTAGCCCAGGGTTAAGAAACTGTAGCTGGATGACAGTGATACCGTGAGGGACTCTGCAGAGGCAGTAAGGGTGATGTATGCCATTTGAGAAGGAAGAATCAAGAGTTACATCTACTACTACAGGAATGAGGACTGGCTGTCTGAAATCCCTCCCCTGGCTCTTGCGCACTGCCACATATTGTCCTGAGGGCCACAGAGCCTCCCTTCCACCCCCAGATGTTTGTAACCTGATTGTAACACAGACATCCCAAGTCAATTGCCTTCATTTGTTGGTGAACTCTAGAGTTCTTTGTTACGTGAGTAAACTTACTCTTGATTATGCAACAAGGAGGAGTTTGGATGTGTGGCCCTCAGTTTTTCCATACAAGGTTATACAGCCTGCCCTCCTTGGAAGACTCCTTACCCCCATGGGAAGTCCCCTCTTCACCCAAGGCCCTAAGGCATGGTTAATTATAAGGAATTAAGCCCAGAGTTAAAGAGAAACTATGACAAAGTTTGGAAGTGGAGAAAGGAAAACCTCTGTTTGTTTCATGACAGAATTGGCTTAAGAGGTAAGTTAGCATTTGGCAAAGCAGAGGGAGAAGAACAGAGGTCAAGGCTTCAGAGTTTTCCATTCAGTAACATATTCCTATTCAGCACATGTGTTTAAGTACTGTTCTGAATCAAGGCCAAAGAATATCTATCTGTTTTCTTCTATACAAAGGGTTAAAGCTTATCCTTAGGCTGCCTTTTTGTTGTTTTTTGTTTTCAACAAAATTCTATGAAGGTTACAGGAAACATTAAAAAAAAGCCAAAATAGTTCTTCTGACACTGTCCTCAAGAAATCCATCCAGAAGATTTGTATTATATGAGCTATTCTGGCTGCTGAGTTTGTTTTTCATGAATTACTAAGATTTTCTTTGTCGCATGGTTTATGAAGGAAAAGACAGAACCGGGCAAAAAGATCATGAAAGGAAAAAAACATCTGCATTTTCAAATATTCTCTTAATATGAAAGGGATGGCATACATACATTCAAATGCTTCAGATACAGCTATTAACTAAAGCTCTCCATCACTATTAGCTACATAATGATTCTCCATGGAAATGCTTGTAATACAATACAGTAATTATGAGGGTCAAGACACACAACAGTCAGTCCAGAGGCATAAGCATTTAATCAAGAGACAGAAGACAGTATTTTGGCCTAAGAATCTGTATAGGTATGAAGCAGAGCCACTCAAGTTTCCATGAAGTTTGTTCAAAACTACATCATCCATAGGATGTGGATGGATACCTGACCTGCTGCTGGCAACAAGAAGCTCCTCGTTGTTTACTTTTGTTATCACTGTACAGTAAGTCACAACAAATATAAACATTTAATCTTAGAGCACCCCATGGTTCAGTCTCTGCAGCTAGCTCATCTACTTATTTATATTTTTTAATTACCAATAATAAGTTGAACATATCTAATAAGGCCTAAAAAGTCAGCCACTAGTTACAGACCATGGTCTAAAAGGCAGCAGCAGATAGCTAGGAGGAGGCCAGCATGCAGCAGCCACAGGGACCCATTCAGTTTATAAATTCACATGATTTGTATCCCTGAGCCTATCCCTGTTCTAAGGTGTTGGAAAGGAAATAGTATGGGGTGTGGGTTCAAATTACTAGGTCATGGGGAAAGAAAAAAAACCCAAAACCTTAGAATGGCTCAGATATTTTTGCTGTTATCACTGAGGTTTACCAACAATTCTTGATCCACGAAGTATGGCTTCTCTTCAGATCCATCATTTGTTTCCATATCAATAGCAAAGCAAAGGAACATGGCATCTGCTGTCACTTCAAACACAGACAGAAAGCAGTGGGACATCAGGTAGGCAAAAAATCCAACCAGCAGAAGAGGAACTACCCAAGCTTGCAACTCTCGATGGTAGTTAAATGCCATCAACCCTCCAAAAACAGTAAAACATACAACAAATACCTGTAAAGAGTAATAAGATGGAAATGCAGCCTCATTAATAGTGTAGAAATGTTTCATAAAAAAAACAACCCCCCAAAACACTAAGGCCAATATTACAGCCAATATTTTAACAGCACATCTCATCTGGGAGATAACTATGAAGTTTATGGCATCACATAGTTGTCACACTTTGTGTTCAATTCAGTGTGTACAGAACTGTAGGGCAGAGGGAATCTTTTACTATATGTTTTCTAAAGACTGTAAGAGTGGTGCCTGGACACCCTGTAATACAATAACTCTATAACACTATGAAAATAATTACATTTCTCAAACATTGTCTTCTCTCCCAAACCCACTTTACAGCATTAACAACACTGAGTTTAACAAAGACAAGCCTTATTTATTTCAGGTGTAAGAAAAGAGAATCAAACCCCGATTTTTCACTTCATTCTTACAGAACAGTACTTTTTTTTTTACTCCTACCTTTCCTAGAAATAGGATAAAATCTCCGAAACAGCTAATGGATGCAAGTTTAGCAGAATTCTTCGCCAAAATAAAGACAGCATCCTTTGCTGATGTACAAAAATTTGTCCCATTTATGGCTGTAGTTGTGTATGCATGCTGAAATGGGAGAAGATAATAATGCAGTGAGAGAGGAAAGACTCTTATAATCAAGATTTTACTTCAGCAAAATGTAAACCCTTAAACTCTATTTGGAAATACTGACTTTGTGGATAGAAAGAGTTATTTTGCATAATATGGCAATTTTATTTTAAGTGACTATAATAACTATGCTTCTAAATTCAAATAGTTTTTCTACATAATTTCCACCATTAAGAAATGCTAGAATACTGACTAAATAAATTTCTGAATCCACTTTTATCCAATTTATTTTAAAACAAGTTCTCTCCCCTAATTGTTAAGTGGAACAATCAAGTTGTAGTTATCAGGTAATTTAAAAGTTGATGATTAAAAAGCTTTTATACATGGCCCTTTCAAACTATTTATATGCTACTGAAATTTAAGTTTATGACTATGGCCATAAAATAAACTTGTTCATGAAAGATGAAACCAACTGTGAAAATGACTGGAAAAGAAAAGCTAAAGGATCCTGGACTAGATCAGTGAGTGTTACGTCACAAAAAAATTCCAGAATTTGATCAGACAGTAGGGGCACTCGCAGTTTTTTAAGGAATAGAGAATTTTGCAAGATTTCTGTTTATGGCAACTTGTTGAAACAGGTGTGGAGGACAGAATAGTTAACTTCATGGACTGGATTATTTTAGCACTTGTTGTAGATAACTTGACATACACATCCCATTTATGGAAATCCTCAACAAGGTTTTGAAACTGTGTCCAAAATATCAGCTAAGAAAAACGGCACCCAAGATACCTGAAATGCATGCTGAACTTTACTAGCATGTCTTATGAGTAATAAGATTATACTGAAGTATACTATAATAATATAACATATATTGTATATAATAATATTACATATAATATTATATAAAATATTATATTAATAGTATACAATAGTAGAAGGTGGATTATGCCACAAAATGATTAGTTACATGTGGTACAGTTACTATGAACCACAGTGTGCAAGGGATTACTGTTCTGAAGGAATTTATACACCCCAACATGTACTCGGTGCTTAGATTACTTTCTTCTTCACCTGGAAGTGAAAAAAAAAATCCAACAAACCTCATTTGCTGAATTAAATTGGCTGAATGCAAAACACTTCCTGTTCAAAAATCTGTTTATTCTCACTTACAAATCAAAATATAAAATAGCTTCAGATATCTGAAGGCAGAGAAAATTTATTCCTGCAGAGTCCTGTTTTACCCCATAGGAATTTCTGTAACATACCATAGTGTAGTATAGCTATATTAACTTTATCTTAAAACATTACAAAAAAAGAAAGAAATTAAATGAAAAGATCCTACATCTTTTTATTGTGGATATTTTTTATTTTATACATGACAAAGGAATTTTTTTTCTCTGATAGTAGGCAAAAATAAAAGAGTAGAAATCAACAGTGACATCCTGTAAACATTGTACTTACATTGTAGCAAATATATCCATAGATGGAAAAATGTATAAATAAAGACAATGGATTTATTGCCTACTCTAAGAGAAATCAAAGATTCCAGTGAAACACATAGAGTGTCTGCATAAAAATCTGTTTAAACAAGCAAGTTCACTTCATTCCTAAATAGGAAAGAAATGCTTTCTGTGCTAACTTTCATTTATTCTGACACTGTTCCTTTCCCTGGGGAGTGCTGGAACAGGACTGGCAGAGAGGTGGACCCTGTGGTTTGGTCAGGCATTGACTACAATACCTTTGCCACCTCGGTTGCCTACACCCCAGAAAAAGAAGCATCCTTGTCCCACTTGCCTCCCTCAACCCCAGAGGTTTGAAGCCCAATGGCTGGCAAGCTTGCCCACTGCTACATCAGCAGGATGCAGCAGGATGAGAGCTGGCAGTTCAGTGAGGCCAGTGCCAGCCTTCCTGGGCTACCATCTTCCTAGGACATGGGTGTAGGGTGGATGGCTTTGCTCACTCTGTCTGCTATCTGTAGCTGTCGCTGCACTTTTCAAACACGGATAGACCTATCTTTATAACATGCTGTGAGTTAAGTCTGTTTCATCATTCCCATTAACAGACAGGAAATTGAGGCACAAAGTGGAAAAGGGTTTTCTAAGTTTGTTTCTGTCCCTCAAGAACTAAATTCACAGAGCAGATCCCAATCTGGTGAGGTCAGCATAAAAATTTTGCCAATAAATTAAACAGAGATTCTGTATTCATTATAAATAGCAAAAAGTGTCCTGTTTTGAAAATTAAGAAGAATGTTGAAAGTGCATGTGCACGTGTACAAACACTGCTTCAAAACTTAAAATAAATAACCATTTGTTTGCACTCCCGAATTAGCCACTTTGGTATCTGAGGAATGTGCAACGAAAAGAATTTCTGATATTTATTAACTAGAACAGTTATCTTGGAAAGACTAAAAATAATACTGAATACTACCTGCACAGGGATTTGTCATGTTACAAACCAGTTGATAAAAAATGGCATTTAAAACAACTACAACTTCAATGAATCATGCAAGTATAACTAATCACAACATCCAAGCAAGAAAGGCAGCCAATATTACAGAAGGAACAAGAGAGACACAGAAATGAACAAACTGCTGAAGGCAACAAAACTAATCATTGACATGGGTGAAGCAAGAATATTACTAGTACAAGCTGAAGACTTGGCCAAGTCATCTCTACCTTCTGGTAAAAAATACATTTCTGAGAAAAAAAGAATATTTGGAGGGTTTCTTGTTCAGAAAGTTTCTTGTGGATCCATACAGTTTCCTCACAATTCTCTTGTCTCCTATACTGATCCCATAACCTGATCCCATCCAGCCACACAGAAATCTACACAGTCTCACTAACAAAATACGTCTAACATTTAAGCAAATGTACATTTCCATGAAACTCAGAGTTGCACAGAAATAAGCTCAAACGATTTCTCATCCTTACCCACCCCAGAACACCTAACACACGCAGGCTATGACCAATATTGCAAATCATTTCGGAGTTTGGACTAAGAAGCCTAGATATCCCATTAACTTTCTAGTTGCAGGGTATGTGCAACAACCCAGTCCCTCAAAGTAAAGATAGTTGCAAAAGCCAAGATGGATAACCATGGTCTAGAGCCTGCTATCATTTAGAAACAGGCTATTTAAATGTGCTTTTCTACAGAACGTATTCTTTTTTCCCATGCACGAAAGCTTTAGTGGACTTGAAAATGTATGAGAGAAGGGCAGCAGGAATAATCCAGAAGGTATGGAATGTCTTCTGCTTGGGGAACAATTTAGTGCATCAGGCTCTTTTGCCTGGAAAAGAGATGACTGAAGGAGGATGTACTAAGAGGGCTACTAAATGATGAAAAATGTGGAGAGGGTAGCTAGGGTTAGATGGCTCACTGTTTCTTCCAGAAAAGACTAGGCAGGAGGAGGGCCACACAAAGTAGTAGGAGCCAAATTTGAAGACAGATGGTATTTCTTCTCACTGTAAGTCTGTAAACTGTGAACTGCTGAACAAAGGATGCTTTAGCTGCTAAAAGTTCACATGAGCTCAAGGGAGACTGGGACAGTTCAGGGAAAAGGAATCCACTGAGAGTTGTTAAACACACAGAAAATGTACTCAGCTCAAGAAGTCCCGAGGCTGCAAACAAGACTCAGAAACAGCACGGGGAACTATAGACTTGTTCTACCTTAGCATTCACTCACAGCCACTGGAGATGGGACACTGAGCTAGACAGAGACTCAGTCTGGCCCAGTGTAGCTATGATGGTTTTTATCTTTGCTTAATGAATTGATGTTTTACAATGGTAGTCTCTGCTATGGCGACAAGCAAGTAATAATGTCATCGATAGTATACCACTGATCAGCAAGCGTGGGAGATAGTGGGTCAGGAACAGTTTTTATCCTTGCACCAGCAAGTTGGTACCGTATCACCACCTTTGTGAAGAACACAAGCCTCCTCTGGCTTGGAGTCTGGGAACTAGACACTAGTTTCTCGGTGTCAGGAAGAATAAATAAGGAATGTGAATGTTTACATATTTCCAAATACCACAGTATGCAAAAAAAAGACTATTTAAAGAATACATCTTTCTGTCGCTCACAACACAGAATGTCAAGGGTCTTGGAAAAATTGACCCGCTAGTTTCATGAGAAAGGCGCTGTGGCTCAGATCCAGGCCATAAGTTCCCCAATTGTTGAGAATAATTGCTACTTTGTGTAACAGCTGAATTCAGTCCTCCATTCTAGGACTTGCTTTAATAAAAATGAGCTTGGGGAAGAGAGGATTGCCATAGCAACAGAATCTTCTTAAAAAAGAAGCAGGAGACATGCTGGTCGCACATCCCACTTCAGCTTTTTCTGCTCTGCTGGTATTTTCAGCCTGATCTGGTCTCGTTGCTGCCAACTCTCATGGGGCTGCCCTGGTCAGCTTCACCCACCGCAATGCCACGCGGCTCGGGCTGGGCTTGCAAGTGTCTCCGCTTGCAAGCATCACAGCTGCCGGTGGAATCCCCTCAGAAGACAAAACCCAGTGGTAGCAAGAGGCAATGACATTTCTGTGGCTGCCATACAGCAGCGAGTGACCCGGTGAGAGAGCTGTTTCATGTCTCTCAGATAGTGGTGGGAAATGAGAGAAACGTGGGCCTGTGAGGCCCCGCTGAAGAGAGGACATGCAAGGCTGGAAGGGGCTTTCAGGCACTCCAGTCTCTGGCTATTTCAGATTAGCACATTACGTGATTTCTTCTCTGAAGTGCAAAGCTCCCTCTTTAAACTACTTAGGGCTTTTCCCTCTCCCAGTTCTTACATTTGGAGCTAATCCAGACAGTTGTCCCTCTGGTCCTTAGGAGCCTTCTTTCAACTTCCCAACAACATTTACTCATGAACAGTTTATATCCACTCATTCTTCTGTTGATTTTGCCTTGGCTCTCATCCCTCCCTGCTGTTTCTCTTCTCGATATACTCACAGATGGCTAACGGGCTTGCTCTTCCCCTTCATTTGTTAAGGTAGGCACACTACCTGTCCCTGTGAGATAAGCCTGATCACCTAATCATCAACTTGTACAATGGCATTTATCTCCTCCTTTCTGGTACAAGTATTTAATCTCATACCTTCCAGGACTTACTGGAGAAAATCTTGTCCTTCAACTCTCCTTGCTTCCTACTCTGTGTGTCATCTACTCTTTCCATGGCTGTCATCCAGTGGGTAGGACCAATATAACTTTCTTCTTGGAGGGTAGTTGGGTGTCCTTTTCTGCAGCATCACACTGCTGCACCTGGGCTCCACTTCAATCACAGGACTGGACCACATTCTGCTTTAAGTGCCCACTGCATCATGATTCCGTCATTACTGGAGTGGCTTACAGTGGCTTCTGCAGTTAGGGCAACAATGTTCTCAGTTGGTATTTCTGAAAGAAAACCAAACTGAACATTTCCAGAGAGTTGTTTGCAAATTGCTCTGCTTAAAAACACTGAATTATTGGTCACTTGCTTCATTGCCTTTTATTTTCTTTCTCTCTCTTTTATTTTTATTTTTTTTTCTTTTTAAATGCGGTAAGTGAAAGAAGAAAGGTATCAAACCCAGAACTAATTTTATTATTCATCTCTATCCCCTACATGGTTCACCCTACAGAGCAAATAAAGACCAAAGGAATTTTATTTCCTGTTATCACATATATAAAGCCTCTAGAAGTAAAACAAACATATTTAAAATACAATGCTACTCAAGGTTAAAAATTTTAGCCTACTGTTTTTTCAAATGATTGAAAATTTAGCTTAACATCTAGAAGCAATTTTGCCAGTAACGTTAAAATACAGTATTGTTTTTGGGAGGAAAAAGAAGTACTTGATGGGGTGAGGCACAATGTGTTTGGCAGTGCAGAGGAGAACTGTACTTACATTAGCACGCATGAATTTTGGTTTTATGTAGGTCGCTTCTCCACAAGGCATTTAAATCACAACCCTCTGATAGGCTTCCATCCAAAACTTAAGAGACAACTAACTGCCACAGACACACAACCATTAGACAGACTTGCTTCTGGCTTTTCACACTAGACAGTTGTTGGCTTTCAGTGTCAGTGAAGGATCTCAGTACCAGCAAACACAGACTAACACACTGATGACTTCAGTAATGGCCACCACAGGGCCCGGAAGGCTACGCTGCAAGCAACTGCACTGATGAAAATAGAGAAACCACATACTGTTCAGCAACTGCTTCAAAAACCCATGTGCTGCACTTTGGAGTGGTTGCTTGCCAACTGGCTGTGGATGAACCCAAAGCAGACAAGGAAAAGCAAAACTATCCTGAAATAGCTATATTGCTTCTTTTTTTTTTTTTTAAAAAAAAAAAAGTCACTGCAATAAGGCTGTAAAGGAAAAAAAAACACAAGTGCTTTGATGTATCAAAAGTTAAGACTGCCACAACAATGTAAAAGAGCAGTAGATAAACAGACCTTGTAGCTCCCAAACCGCATTAAAAAAAACAATATATCCTTTTTACAGAAGAGAAATTTCAATCTCCCAGATTTTACTTGAGATGATTGGGTATGTTTATCTGGAACATACTGAAACCATCAGAGCCAGAAGACGAAAAATCTGTGGTAATTCTGACAAGTGTTGGCAAACAGAACTGTCAAGTAAGGATAATGACTTTATATTCACAAAGCACTTTTCATCCAGATAGAACCCAGAGTGCTTTACAATTGTTACTAATGGATTATACACACACATGAATCACTTTGCCCATGACTGAAATGGAACAGCTTAAGGAGTGAACTGTTTAACAGCACATAGCAACACTACACCACAGTTTAGCACAAGATCCAGTTGCAAAACCAAGAGAAATTTAGGAAGGCAGAATGTAATTATCCACATTACAATCTGCACAGGATGCTGGATTTACATTACCCCTCCTCCAACGACCGCCACTGGAAATATGACAACTCTCAGCATCTAGCACAGCACTTTGTTCACAAGGGGAGGACAACAGGGTACTTTCTTCATCCTGTTTCATTTAAGTTCCAGGAGAGTGCAACAAAACTTAGCTGAGCCTGCAGAGAACCCCTGACTTCAGCGACACATGCAACTATCAAAGTTAGTGTCAAATCCCACCTGAAAGATGGCACCGCAGCCTGACAAGTACTCTTTGACAATATAACAGGGCACTTGGTTGATACCACATGGGAAGAAAGAAGCTCACGCTCTATCACCAGTGCTACTTCCTCCAGCACCTGTTTCTCAACTGCGAGGTCCCCAGAGGGAAAACAAGGGGCTCTGTTTAATCCTGACTAAACTTGTGAATGAAGGAGCAGAAAGAATTTAAATCATCTAAGCAACATAGCAACAGGTTGAAGAAAATAGTGCAGAAATGATGGGAAGGTGGTTTGGTTTTTTTTACTGTTTCAGGTATTTATATACTTATTACTATAGTGAAAGTAATGCTGGAATAAAAGGCAAAAATAAAATAAGGAAATGAGCTTTTGGTCAACTTTTATTGCATCTGTTCCACATTTCAGTAATTTCAACTCACTCAAAAGTCAAAATTTGAACTAAAAAATACTTGCAAAATCTTAGAAACATAGGTCCAAGCAATTTTGTATCCCTCCCAAGTCCTAGATTCAAGTCCACATTCAACACCTATGTGAAATTTCAAGGCTGTACCCAGCAGCTTTCACTGATGGTAGAAAGAGCTCAGTACCTCTGTTAATCAAGATGTATCTTCATTAACAGAGGTACTGTCATCTTACCTTCAGAAAGCTGCTTAAAACTGCATATGTATGTTTTCTTCTCTGTTTTTTTTCTTAGTTACATTTGGCCGCAGATTTTACAAAATTGAAGAATTAGGCTTAAATGAAATTTTAATAGCAAAAAACAAAAAAAAAACCTAATTACATACACTAAATACTTTATTAAATAATCTGAGGCCAATATTACTCCTTCATACAGATAACATTTCTATTAAAATCTTACAGCCTGTTCTTGTTTTTCTTCTCTTCTAACCCTCGCCCAAATTGCTCTGGAATTGGAGCACGTGGAACATCATCATCTTTGCCAAAAAGATGTTCAAACAAACAATTATCTAACAGCAAACACAGTACTAGGATCATTAGGTTAAAAACCACAACTCGTATTAAAAATAGAAATTTGCCTACAATAGATTAGAAAACAGGAAATCTTTTAAGGGAACAAGAGCAACAATACAGCCTTCTGAAACAAAAGGAAGAACATTACAGCAATTAATTCTTCTTTTAACAATTACATAGCATACAACAGCTGGAGAAAGTAAACACTAGGATGCTGGATATCTCTTTGAAAGGCAGGAAGCCAAGGGGAAAGGGTGACTACAAATGGAAAGTCTGGAGTCAAAGCTAACTCTGAGATTCCTCACCACATCAGTGACCATAAGATCTACCTAAAAAATGAAAGTCTGGAAAATTCCTTGTCTAGGAGCAGATATTTCACTGCACAAACATTTAATCTAGGCTGAACTAAGTGAAAAAATTTCTCTTCTTAAGTTATCTAAGATTAAGCTTAATTTATGCACTTACTTTAGGGAAGAAGTCAGACACTTCAACAGAACTCTCTTGTTTACTTCACTACTGCCCTCAGCAATGAGAACAAAGAAAGCAACACACAGAGTTAGGAATCAGCATGAATATCTGATTCCCTTTCACATTAAGAATACCTCATCCACCAGAGATAACAAAAGGAGACTGACAAAAAAAAAAAAACTATTTACAATGATGTATATAGAGCTGGCAAGCATTTGGAGAAAAGGATGAGGACAGAAAAAAGGAGTCAAATATCCGAAAAACTGCTCTATGTCAGAAACCATCCATTTCCAATAAAACCACTTTTGAAACAAAACTGCTAACAAAACAAAGATGTCTTTCAAAGAAAGAGAATATTATATCATCTGGCATTTTCATCATGGATCATACACCCAGATATATTGATAATGGAAATCAGCCAGAAGTTCAAGTTTCTCTATTCAGGACTTTCAGGTGGAAAATACTGTATCTAGTTTAATGACACATCTCCAGGTGGGTTTCTTACTTCTTCCTTCCACCTGGACCTTCTATATTTCAGTAGTCTGTCCAACACAACTCAACAAAATGTTTAGTCTTCTTACCTTCAGAAATAGCAAGTGGCCCTCTGAAAAGGCTATTTCATGCTGCATTAACAAGTTCTCTAAAATCTTGCATCTGGCATGTTTGTAAATTCCCTGTTTCTTTGCAACAAGTTCCATCTACACCTGAAGACTATTTTGTTTGTTCAGTTTAGGTGGCCAGCAGGAAAGTTTAGCTTGCCTGCACTGGACACTGCTTTAGTCATGCTAAATCGAGCTAGCACACACGCGTGGTTTCGAGACGAGGTATGCAGATGGTTGAGTGACAGAGAAATGATAGAGTGTACCTGGTTAAAGTATCTTAAGCAACTTTCCTGGCACCCAAACCAGCAGAAACAGCACTTGAACAGGCACTTTGCACATGCAGTCTCCTGCAATAAAATAAAACGTTTGGTTACTGGACACAGAATTAGACCCAAACAAAGCTGCCATTTTAGAAAAACTTGCTCTACAGGTGACTGACTCTTCAGATAAAACATTCAGTTAGGCAGCAGGTATTTCCTTTTGGATTATATGAACTGTTTTTAATTCAGATCCTTCAGTATTAATGACCGATGAGCCGAGTGTATTTTTTTCCTTCCTGTGGATGGAAGATTCTTCTCTGGGAAAAAATAAGTTCTGCAAACAGCTTTGTGAGCTAACAGCTGCTTGGAGAAAAAAAAAAAAACAACAGGCAGGCAAGTCAGTAACCCTTACAGTACTTTGCAGTGATCAGGGAGTACACGGACAGATTTTTAACTTTTTTGTTATTAAATGACTGTACCCTCATGAACAAAAATAAAAGAATGGGCAGAAGGACTTATATGCATATGTGTGTGTACTGACTCAGGCCATACATTCCTTTCTCAGGACAGGAGAAAAAGCATGTATTAGATCAGAACATTTATCTATATTAATTTCATACCTAAAACAGAGCAGAAAGGCTCAGAATTTGGTCGTCCCCTCTCCACCCCCACCACATCACGAGCTCAGAACTGTTCATCGTATAAAGATTTTACCAAGCAAAACAAGAAAAAGACAACTTGGTAGCCATGGTAGCCTTTCAGATTTAACTGGCTGTTTTTTCTCAGCAAAAGGAAATACAGTTCAATGATACTTGAGTCTTTTTAACCTTCTTTTGCCAGAGGTCAGAATGTTTTCACTTTATTTTGGAAAGTAGAGATCTCTCAGTCACTATATGAAAATCTCAGGTCCCCACAACTACCATTATTTGTACAGAAACTGGGAACCTTCCAACTTTTTTCCAAAGACGTTCTTGAAAGCATTCTAGGAATAATTGCTTTAAAATCTAAACATGCAAACAAAATGCAGAATGTCACAGCAGAGAAATACTTCAATCTTGCCGTGTAATGCTGGCGAGATGATTTTACTAAAACTGTATTAATCTCAGTAAGTACTGTTTATTAAAAATTTAGAGTGAGGGACTTCAACTGCAATCTCCTCTGATTCTGCTCAAAGGCTGCTGTGTAGTAAACATCTGTGAATTTACCTGCAAGCTTGCAGTCCCCTGACTTTTCCTCCTGTTCACAGAAAACAGCAGCATTTCTTGCAAGGTTGGCAAAGCATGGGTGAGCTCTACAAGAACACAGCATAACTTCTCCATCATTTTGTACTACTACTTTGACCCTCTGTGGAAAAAGACCCAATGGAAAGGGAACATAACCCATCCTTCCTCCCACAGGAAAGAGAAAGGTTACTTTTGGGGGGGGATCCTTCTGTGGACCAGGGACATGAGCTGGCCTGAGTACTTTTCTCTTTAGGAGCAGTTACAGCTATGAGTCATGCCACATCCTCAGCTGAATGCTTGGCAACTGGACCAAAGGAAGCTTGTAGCACACTGCTATATACACAAATAATCTTTCTTTGCTAGTTAAATCTTCTACAGCTATTCAGATTACAAAACCATGTACCCAATAAGTCCGCTTACTCCACTTCCTCTAGAGGCAGAAAATACTCCATCTTCTTTCTAGCACAACTCATTGCACCTATCATATTTGAACAAAGACCTTCTTTAGTTGACCCAACTCATTGAGTTTTATAACCAAGGCTTTCATAGTAAAGTGCCATAAACCCAGACACTTACACATTTTTCAAGTATCTTATTACAAGGGGGTTTTATTTAAGCACTCATAGACCATATCCCACACATGTCTCATAGGTACCAGGGATGGTCAATGTAAATACCCTGACATAACTACACATAACATACTTCAAGGCTAAGGTAAACTCTGAAGGAAAAGACCTACCTTTAAAACCTTTGCCTAAATCATCCTCTAAAATCAGAGCTGTGCAGTCATGACAGCTCTCTCTCCTTGCCAGAACTAACTGCAATGGTATTCTTCCAGCAGAAGATAAGAGATGTGGAGATGCATGAAAGATAGAAAGAAGGCAAGCAACGATCAAAACAGCCCTGCTATATTTTTAATGTATCTTAAAAGAAGTGGTTTGGATCCTACCCAAATCTCTGGAAGAGTTCTTATTTCATACTTTCTTTCTATAAACTCATATTACAAGGTAGATAAAATATTTTCTATAATATATTTTATATACAACAATAATGTTCTTCATTTTGATTTTTTAAATTTTATGATTAAAATATTTAAAATGGAGCATTTGGCCACATTTTTCCTTTATCCTTCATAAAAGCCTTTATA
This sequence comes from Gallinago undulata, assembly GCA_026546715.1. Taxonomy (NCBI): domain Eukaryota; kingdom Metazoa; phylum Chordata; class Aves; order Charadriiformes; family Scolopacidae; genus Gallinago; species Gallinago undulata. Next base: position 15,021,822 of record JAOTQQ010000004.1, read on the forward strand.
GATAAACACTAAATAAAGGTGGGTTTAAATGTTAGTGTTTTCTGCTTTTAAAAATATCTGAGTTGAGAGAAAAAAGGAAGCACATGGAAAAAGCTTTCTTAATAAAGGAAATGTGATAAAATATAAAATCCACATCATATCATCCATTTTTAAGCATGCAGTATACTCTTCACATTTTTTTAAATGAATGTCACATTTTAACTACTATTTTTATAGTGTTACAGAAGTATATACCTACCTTTTGTTTTAGTATATTATAAAGGTACAAGAGAACAATCCTTGGTATTCTCAGTATTGTGATTAGAAAAGAGCCTTTTACAGCAGTTCCTAGATGATAGCAAAAAAGAACTGATATGGAAGACAGGACTGGGTGAGGTGGTGGGTTATTTTTATTTCTAGAAAGAAAAACAAACAATTTAAAAATGTTTTAGAAACCCATTTAAGAAGATATACATTGTATCTTTTCAGTATTTGGAAATTTAAAGAATTAAACTGGTATCTCCGTTCCCACTTGAACAACTTCAGTTTTCCTAGTGACTTCATCTGAATGTTCATTTTAGTCCAAAGGAAAGCATAAGTCATTCCTTCAAAATTTCTGTTATCTTGCAAAATTAATAGTTTGCATAAGAAACTAAAATGATAGAAAGACTGTGATCAGAGAATAACTGGCTGGGGCTAAAAAGCTCTAAAATATATTTTAATAAACCCTCACTTCAGCAAGGATTTAAATTGTACACACTACATCAAGATAGGTATCCCAGTATGCAAAAATCCTGAAGGTATCACTGCAGCTCATTCAAAACACCAAATACTTTGCAGCTGAGAAGTTGTACTTAAATATGTGAATATACCACATTATTTTAAATAGGAAATTCCAGCAAAGCAGTTGCTGCATTTATTATTTTTGGTTTTACAACTAGGGGAACAGCTTAGGGGATAGTGGAATTTTATACTGAATAAGGCAGGTTTTGGCGGGATTTTTAAGTCATCAGGTTTCTGTGTTAGAAACACATACATGGCAATACAGATGAAATATTCTGTCCATATCGTACCATTGTTTCCTTTTCCCTTGTAAACTGCCTTACATATGACAGTCTCAGTCAGATCTCAGAATATAAAAGATTAAGTCTCTGCAAGTTAAATGTTAACCAAGGGTAAAAAATACAGAAATGACAAAGTTTACTCTTGTGTTAATAATTTACTTGTTACCGAAGAGAAAAATGAAGAAGGGTTTTGATACTTTTAACAGGACTGATTAATGAGCAGGAATGTCAAAAATTGAATTTTAAATACATTTCTACACATTTGGATGCTTTTCCACACTCCCTTTTCTTAGTAAAGGAATTCTCACAAGAACAGGGTCTGACAAGGTTTCTTGCTTTGCTTCCAAATAGTTTAGAAAAAGAGCAAAGATTTTCCCTTGTGATTCTGGCTCAGGGTAGGAAACACAGGACAACAGGTAGACAAACACAACAACAGGCGATGCTTGTGACTCTACACAAGCTCAAGATCGACTCAATCATCCATCTACACCCAATTACCCCCAATGACGAAGTTTCACCCAGCTTTGTACATCAAATGGCTGCAATCCTGAAGTGACTTTAGCAGAAGCAGACAGTCAGATGTGTGCATGAGGCTGTGCAGGCAGTTCGTACTGGGCACTGAACTCTGTGCATGCAGACTCCACTGCCTGCACACAAGGGATCAGGGAAGAACAGGAATCTGCCTGACACAACTGGTTACAAGGCCGAGTAGGGCCACAGCTTGCTTGTCTTCTTTGGTATTCCTCTCTTATCCTACCACAGGATTGTTTGATTTACATAGAACATTACTATTCCAAAAGACTGTGAACCTGTACTCAATACCACCTAAGCACACCAAGGTGAAAATAAACCATGATGTAAAACAGAAATAGTAACAAAGAAGGTTTTTTAAAAGACTGAGCCCTTTTCACAAGTCATATAAAGTAATCATTAAGCCCAAAATTCTGTTTATTTTATTAAATTAACAAAATCTTTCATGTATTTACGTTTCATCTGAAATAAAAGAAGGCAATTTACAGTGGTGGTACTACAGGTCAAACATATGTCACCCACAAAGCTAATCCAGCTAAAATGACTCCCTGCCCTCCCCATTGGCAACTCCACCGTGGCTGCTGGCCAGGCGGCACATTGCCGCGTGTGCTGTGGAAGGAGATTTCCGCAGGGAAAGGCCGTGCCATTTCCTCCGAGCACTTGCAAGCCAAGAAGAAAGCCTCTCTGTGAGGTATCACAAACAAACTCTTGTGACATGCCTTTATGATGCTGCCCCAGGGAATACATTAAAAACACACAGCAGAGCAGCTCAGAATTGCTGGAACAGCTTGAGATAACCCCTGCCCTGGATGGTGCGACTGTCCTTGCAGCTAACCATCCTCTGCCCGCTCCTGCACCTCTCTGCACCGACAGCCTACAGGCCAGGGAGAGGGATCACCAATGCAGAAAAAGTGCATTTTCCCCTTCCAAGCACAACTCTCTCAACACAATACACATCCCCTGGCAGGCAAGAGGAGGGCATCAGAGGCGCAAAATTATTTCAATACAATTGGGTGCAGGAATCTCCTGTACTCTGCAGCCAGTTCCTGCAGCAGTAAAAAGTAGCTGGAAAGGGGAAGGCCCTAACAGAGCAGTAAATGTCGTCACAGCACTTTCTACGAGTGCTTCCCTTCTCTGTGTGAAGAAGATACGGACAGTGTCTTTGCCTCAGTGATTTAGATGGTGCATGGTACCAAAACACACCGCAGCGCATAACCCAGTGAGTGAGTGAAACTGCTTTGCTTTTTAGTGCTTTCTCAAGTAAGCCAATTTAAATGAGCCCTTAGTGTCTCAGCATTCAGCTGCTGAAGCTGAATCAATTGCTAAAGCTTGAGGAACATAAATTTGCTTAGAAGAAAAGAGAAGCCCATTACCCACCGAAGCACAGCCACATTAGTTTACTTGGATTTAGATCTTCAATAGGAAAAAGGACATGACATAGGAAATGAGAGTTCCTCCCTTTTCAAGTCCTATCATGGCATGTAAAATCGTAGTGTGGGACTGTCTAGTCCTTAACCTTTGAAAAAGAAGCATTTTAGGCTTTGTCTGCTCTTCTACTAGCACCAGCTCAGTGACACGGCTGTTGGCTGTGTAGAAAACCCTAGCAGAGACAGGCTCCTGATACACGTTTTAAACATTGCACTGCCTTGGCTTTTTGGATGGGAAGGCAAAACATTGCTGAAGACAAAAAACTGTCTGTGAACAGATCTTCCAGCTTTGCTGCTTTGGCTGGAGCAGGGGGGCCCTGCAAGTAGGGTCCCTGCTGCTGTCTCTGCTGGGCAGAGGGGAGCAGAGCATTTGGGAACCTTTCAGCAGGAAGCCTTTCTATCAGCAACTGGAACATCCATTCTAGAGGCCACCAACAGAAACCTGCTACCTAGGTCCTGGAGAAGCTGAATGTCTCCATTCTCAGCTGTCTGATGGTCTCAGGTGGCCGCAGCCAGTGCTCCAGGGTCCCCGGTCCCCCTCCCACCAGGCTCCCCGACTCACCCTCAGGTCACCTTCCTCAAAGCCTAATTTTCCAACAAATTGAGATTATCACCATGTTCCTCTGATACAAAACAAAGAAACGGCTTAAAACACCACAGTTTTTCACAGATAGGAAAACCTCATCACTGGGCGTAGGGGAACAGAGCAATGAAGGTGAGAGAGCTCATAAAATACTTATCAGAAAAAATGTTTTCAGGATACTACTCTCTTCATTGTCAAAAAACTCAACAATGTATTGAGAGATTTAAATCTTCACCTGCAATAACAGGGTAGCACAGCTCCAGTGTATTAAATCAATATAACTTCAATTTAAAGTAATCGAAGTCTAAAAAACAGTATAAATAATGAAAAATAGAGATTTTTCTCATTTCCTCCACATTTACATTTTAAGGCAAAATACAATTCAAGAAAGTTTGTTTACATATCTCTAGATTCTTAACAGGGGTGTTAAAGCACTTACAGTTAACTGAAAATACCTGCACAGAATGACAAAGAGAGTAGCAGGGTAGGCATTTGTGCATCCAGAACAAATGGAAACCCAGAGCAGGGATGAACACTTAGGAAGAGGTCAAACTGCCCATGAATACATGAAATTACTGAGGAGCTATATATTGCATCTCCATTTGGAGCTCACACAGTCTCCTGGACAAGGGTCAAATGCATCCCGTGCCTTATGGACAGCAATTTCACCCGAGCCGACTGAGCTCCACTGGCTTCTATCAAGGCTCAATTTGGTCCAATGCCCCCAGCAGCCAGGGTGAGTCACCTTAATACCAGACATCATAAAATCTTACTCAAGATCTTGCAACAAGCAACATTATTTTATATTAAATTGGATTGCAAGATAGCAACATAAATTGCAGTGAGTATTTTGCCTAGAAAAAGATTGAAAGTAAATGCTGGAAAATTCCCAAAACTTTATGGGGGTAATTCTGCACTCACCTGTTGAAGTAACAAGTAACCACTGCCCCTGCAATCGTCATTTGTTGACAGGCAAGAATGAATTCACTAGTCCAGATAAGGCCAACGAAATGATACCATGCCATGTAGGAAATTCCAGACAGAGCTTTGTATTCTACTTGTCCTCCTGAAGTAGTCTGTGCAGTACCTGGAGTTTAGATTACAGAGAAAAAAAGGAAAAAGGACATATAAGCGCTTCTGTACCCCTTTTCTTAACTTTTCCTCAGTAAAATTATTTTTAAAAAATTAATTAAAAAATCAGGTGTAACTTAATTCCATCCATTCTAACAAAGTCAGAGCCAAAATTTCGTAATTCAAATACAATTTTGAAAAATAAAAGTTTACCAAAAGAAAAAGCTTGGGTTTAGATTGGGATTAAGACACAGCTGCCAATAAAGACAGGAGTTCAGCTACAAAATAGTAAAGCTTTATGAGAAAACATTACTCAAGATATGAGTAATCAAATGCTTCAGAAGGAAATGAAATCCTAATTTTCTTCATTCAAATTTGAAATAAATTCATAGTAATGAAATGCCTTACATTTTTTTGGTAAAAAGGAAAAGAGAAAGTCTACAGAAAAAATATTAAGGATGCATAACTTACCATTGCAACAAAGCAAAATTATTATTTTAATTATTATTACTAATTAGAACCATTGCAAGTAGTTTTCTGTTCTCTATGCTTTGCAATCTTTATGCAAAATACAGGCACATAACGTTGATATCTGTATGGCAGTATATGCTTCAGTGTTACTACTGTATTCAGGAACATAACTAATTCAATTATTCAAGAAAAAAAAATAAAATAATTGCCTCCATTTCTGTTAATAACAAATAATTTATTCCAATTCAATAGATGGCTTTTCACAAAAGGTGGGTGTAACTCAGATAACTTAGCAATCAGACCTTTCTCTGTGCAATTTTTTTTCTACCACTTAACTCTGAAGTATATGGTAAGGGGATAAAGCCGTTGGGACATTTATTCCTACTGAAAAGTCTCTAGGTCCACAACCTGCTACTTTTTCAGTTTTCCAGGCCTTAGGTCTATTAACCTCAAAAATAAACACCTTCAAAGAATAAAATGATCTGTGGAGGTGAGCAGTTTCTTATTCTAACTCCATGAAAGAAAAAATAAAGTGAGACATAGAATTGTCTTTTACAGCTAGAACAGCATTATTACTTAAGGTTTAATACTTCATGTTCTCCCACAGGACAGCACACCACCTTCAAGTGCAAAACTACCACAGATACAAAGCTATTTCTGAAATGGTTCTCTTATTTCTTGTCCTGTTTTCCTCCAACCACAAATTTCATACTTGAGAGTAGCTAAAAGTAGACACAATAAAGATTTGCCTTCAGCAATAGCACCAGGTATAAACAAGCTTTATACATCTTCAGAACCAAGGTTCTTTTCTCTGTAAATTATGAAAAATATTCATTTGGCCCGTAGCAATAGTGCAAAATTAATTTTAAAGTGCTTTAAAAGGATCAAAAAACGTTACCAAGGTTCATAATTATTGTATGGTTAGCTTAAATACGTATCTGCATAAAATAAATTAAATTATTTTACTCCTATAACATTAACACATTAACAGAAACTCATCTATCTTAGACACTGAGAGAAGAGCTATTCACTATTCAAAGGCAAGAAGAAAAGACTAAGTCTATGAATAGATTTATATCCTACAAACTAAGCATTCTTCCCAGAACTGAGCCAATCTTATTCTCAGCACTCTTGTAATCAAGAGTTGCATCCGCCAACACAGTACAGCTGGCTTCAAGGAGGAGTTTGTAGGTACTGTATCAGACTTGTTCTTCAAGGCAGCCTTTGCTAAAGTGCAAACAGACATATGTTCTGGTTATTTTATTTTCTGAAAAGAAATTTTAGCTAACCAGGCAAGCTCTTTGCAGTGCTGTACGGTTGGTCATTCACAGAAATATTGTTGCTTCCATTATATTCAAATGTTTTAGGCCTACGAAATTCAAGATTCTCGATGGTGTGAAAAACCTACTATTCTTATCTCAGATCTCTTCTCTACTGGTTTTAAGTTTGGATGCAACTTGCAAGTTTGGATCCTCTAGATTGCCATTTTCTTGCAGTACACACAACTAGCCAAGTATGATCATTAATCACCGCTTACAGCCCTTACTGAGGGAAATTGTGCAAACGAGATAGAAGAAGGTCTCCTACCTCCTCAGTTTTAGGCAGAGACATTACGCCACTTGGTAGCAGAATTAAGCACATATTCCACCATACAATCCACCTGAACATTTCCCCAAAAAAGGGCACATTTCAGGCTTTGCTTCTGTGGTTTTTTCATGAAGACTGACAAATGTATGCACAGTCAACTAATTCTGTTTGCTTTTTACCAGCCTACTGAAATAACCACCTGCAGTAACACCAGTAATGGCTTGATGGCCAGCCTTCCACACGTGGATGTGCACAGCACTGTGCTCTGCTGCACAGAAATCAGGTACATCCACCTGTGAGTTCACCATCAATCACTTTGCTCTCTAGGTATGGTAAATTGTATTTGTTACTTCACAGAAATCTATTTACCAATAGAAACATCTGTGTCTGAGTAGTTCCCTGTCTTCTGGGCCTACCATGCATGCATAATTTTAACAGAATTACACGCAATGCTGCTTTTCATATGTCAGTCTTAGTAGCACAGATAAACTTATAAGCTATCCTAGATACCCCGTCGAGAGAAGTATATGCCATTTTCCTCACCACTCCACTATGATCTCTCTGTTCACACAAGCTAAACTTTCTCCATAAAGCCTTGAAATACAGTTTGTTTTATTAACAGAATATTTTTCTGCAACCACACAATCACAAGTCTTTCTGGTGTACTGTGCAATCTTAGTGATAACATCAAGAAGCCAGTAAAGAACTGAAGTCCCGACAGCTGAATCACCGAATCTAAAAACCTCTGATCAGTACAGACACTGATCTGCTGCAAATACTTCAAAGAATTGCTGTTAACAATGCAAACAGGCACAACTGCTCACAGCAGAATTCAGAAGAGCTTCCCCTCCTGTCTCTGCAGCCCGGCCCTGTGCCGCGATGTCAGTCACACAACAACGCGATGAGACAGAAGTCACTGTGCACATGCAGCACCATTCGCTGTAGTTTGGCATTTTCTTATGCTCTTACTCAGTAACTGCTGGTGGTGCCTGGAGCAGCAGGCTGTTGTAAGGGACAAAAATTCCTGGGAAGTCTAGTTCAGCAACTTCCTTATAGGAAACAAAGAACCACTGACCAGAAAATACTGAGAGCCTGTTTATCAGTTCCTGTTAACATGAAAATATGATGGGCCCTTCCCACTGCTAAGCAAGGAAAGGTTCTGGCATCATACACTGAATCTTCATGCTTCCTGTAACATAATTTATTGTGTATTTTCTTTAGCTTTTTTCCATGCAGTGGTATTTACAGCTAAGCTAGCTGGCTGTAATTGGAATGTCAAGGACCCTACAGGAAAGAGATTTTTATTGCTGGTTTTGTTACTGCACAGCTTTATGTGGCAGTTTTATTGCTCGCTTGCTTGTAGGATGCACCTTCATTACACGAAAACCTCACACTGCCTTCTCATCCCACATTACAGTATTTATGCTGTGTGGACTTCACAGCTCCTGCATGCTGGAAAGTCAAAAAACATGCTTTGCTGCGCCACTTGGCCACTTCAGCTCTGCAGTGAAACGCCACACAAATTAGCAAACAATAAAACTCAATAACCCTCAGACATATCAGCTTTTCCAAAGCACAGATGAATTCCATTCCTAGCCAGCTAATGGTTCTAACTGGTGCCACTGTTTCTGCTGTCTCAAGTCTCGTGGAGTCTGGCATTTCCCCTAGTTTTCTAGCTCTGGAATTCACTCCACCTCTGCTGATCTTATACATTCTGAATTACCAAGGTACTTAAGCAGGTGCCTACCTTAAAATACATAAGTAGCCCCACTGATTTTAATAGGATTACCCATGTGTTTCGAGTTAGTCATGTGCATAAGAACCTTTTCCAAGTGTGGGCTTTAGTTTTCTATAGCTCCCAAGAAGTTAATCTTTTGCCAGAGTAACACCAATTCTTGGAGGGGATGTAAATACGGTGTCTGTGTGGTTGTATAACAATCAGGTGCACCCCAGCTGAAGTGAGGATAAAAGTGCTCCAGAGCTGTAAGATGCAGAGACACTATAAATATTGTATGTAACTAGTGAAGATGCAATGAAAATGTTAAGAACAGGTGCAGCACAGCAGCAAGCCAACTTCACTTGCCATCTCTCTGTATCAGACAAAAAGAGTAGTGTCTTTGTAAACATTTCAATTTTTTCAGCTGTCTTGCTGTATTTGCATTTAAAATATAGTCTGCATAGCCCCAGAAAAATATAATTGGGAGATTAAAAAGTCAAAGTGTCAAAAACAAGAAAGCCACCAAATGAACTGCATCCTGGATAGGAAACTATTTGTCATCAGAGAAAACAAATTGCTCAAAAAGAGTTTATTCTGGGATGTCTTCAGAGAAGTACTCTCAGCTGTTGCAAAAAGTCTCCAAAAATCAAAATCATGAGAAATGTCTTCCACTTATAGAGTGATCATAGAAAAATAGTATAAAATACTAAGCTGTTCCACCAATGCATTATTAACCATATATTACTATATTTATTTATTTTTACAGGCTGTGTAAGTAATAGTCGTCCTAGAACAGCAAAACAACCCCCAACAAGCTACCTTACTGTAAACTATTTTAGCAGGCAGCATTTCAGAGGACTCATATTTGGGTTGAAAATTTGAAATAAAAGCTAAAGGAATATTCTCAAAACCCAATCTAGTCAACTGTTCATTTGTCCAAGCTTTGAACTACAAAACAAATCTAAGGTAGAGTACAGGTCTGGAAATCAAAACAACTATCATACTTCTTGCTGACTCCGACCTCCTGTATCACCTCGACAAATCTCCTCAACCTGAGAGCTGGATAAAACTATCTTTCGCTACCTCCCCAGGTCATTAAAAGGCTAAAATGGCCTTTGTTGTGTTTAAACTCCTCTCGGGAGGAGTTACTCTGTAATCAGAGCAGCTGTAAACAACTGAGCAGAGTCAGAAGAAACTTTCCCACACTACTTTATCGGCACCTAGTGGGCACTGATGCTGCTGCAGGTCATTTACATGTTATTTACATAAACCCCTTAGCCCCTGGACTTTGTTAAGAACTCCGTTTACACCTGTTGGATAACAACAGCCACCATTTAACATAGACAGCTCAACAAAAAGAAAAATTGAAAATACAAATGATAAAATGAATAGAATCAAGTTCTAACAAGAAAAATAATTGAATACGTAGAGTGGCATTTTGCTATCTGCGTTCATGCTTAGGTTTGGATTTTACTTATCAAACACACATTCTCTTCTAAATATTAGCACACTAATTGTTAACAGAAAAATCTTACAAGGATTGACATCTACACTAAAAATATCCTGGCAGAAGATCTCTGTCAAAACATATGTTTTACTAGATTCCTCATTTGAGCAATATATTGTCAGTTAAGTGCCTGGAAATGACCTTCCCATCATACGCTAAATCTGCCAAAAGTCAATTCTTCCAAAACCGAGAACGTCCTAGAATCTTTAACATCTGTGCAACAAGGTTATGCTGCCTTCTGTACTGTACTGTTTGAATCACTTGCTGGAAACATCAGCATTCCTATTACACTATGAAGAAGACAAAAAATAAAATACCTTTGAGCCAGAAGATGTGTGCTGCACTATGAATATAACAGCAGGTCATAAACTGTTTGAATCCTACTCTCCAAGTAGGCAGAAAAAAAAGGTTGAATGGAAATGTCTAACAGGAAACAGAGAACATAACCCACGAAAGAAAATGGCACAACATGGAAAAAGCATAAAAAGCCTCTCAAAGGCAGTTTTTGTTGGGTTTTATTTCCCTGTGAATACACATGGAATTTGCTTTCAGATACAATGCGCAAGTCACTACTTTCCTGCAAAGTCTCTAAAAGCATCCAGGAAATACCTGACTGATTCCCCATCCTGCACTTATCATCAAGCTGTTTCTGTCATATGAGCTAAAATATTTCTTCTCTTCTAATGTTTGCTGCACTTCCAAAAGCTTTTGAATACAACGGACTCAGCTGGCATTTTCTAAATTTAGATTTAACAAGGGCAGCTTCACATCCCTACATGTGCATATTAAGAGCACCAGTGAATATTTCTGTGGGTAACGAGCCAGCTCAGCTTAACATAAAGGATGTAATATTTCCCTTAATAGTTCTTGTTAATTATATATTTAATTATATACTTAGCATATCTGTGTGTTAGCATTGATTTTATTCACCTGCTACTAGATTTGCTATAGTTAACTTTTATTGCACCTGATCCAAGCAGGTGCATGAAACAAACTCAGTTGATAGCTCAGGCGATGCCCCCCTCTATAAAGGGCTGGTCTGAAGCAGTGGCAAGGAGCCCCACAAGGCCACTTTGAAAATTACTGCCTCCTGGTGGATAGCCGCATCGACAGGATGAAGATTTTTGCAGGGAAGCTAACACCCACATAAAGCTGTGTCTAGCACATAATGCTGCCTCTATAAAGGGAAAATCCAACTCAGAGGAGTGTGGAGAAGGAATATCCATGACGCTTAATGCAAAGTGAATCTGCTTGACTGTTTAGTCAGCCAGGAACAACTCACAAAGGCACTGTAGGTTGGATACTCTGCCTTGCTAGGTCTGACCATCTTGCAGGAGAAGTAGGCTCTCAGCCAGACAAGTGTTACAAGCAGCCACTTCTGACAGACATGAGCTACTGGGGGAAAGGCAGCAGAAAGAGACCCTGGTATACCTGCATGGCTCTTCAATGAAAGCTGGAAACAGATCCTACTCTATCCCAAGCAATGGGTGAGCGATTTGCAAAACCAGGATGGACTCAGACAGACGGACTGTCATGTTACAAGTGAAGTGGGTCTTATACAGAGCCAGAACTAACAGGGTGAGACTGAGATGGAAGCAGTCGTGATGGAAGAGTGAGGTACCTGACCCACAGAGGTGGGGAACGCTGCCAGTTTTGCCAAATGCGTTCAGCTACAGAAAGACTGGAGGCTTTTCTGGCCTAGCTGGGGCCTCTAAGTCTGAACAGAGTTACTACAGCCACCGTCTCAAGGGGTGGTGGAAACACGGGATAAAATGGTAACACATTAGCATTTCAAGAGCTAGGCTGTGGGGTTTTTTCCTGGCAAGATTCAGAAAATAGAAAACCCATGAATAAATATGGGAGCAACAAACAACTGTCTCTCTCCACATCAATTCTGCATCGGCTCAGGCCCAAAAGACAACAACTGACTCCTAGCAGTGGCCCTAGAAATTTAAAATGAAAAAAATCCAACCTCCAAATCATAATGCTTCCTAGGGCCAAAGGCTGATGTTTGTGGGAGGAGTTATCGGCAGAGCTACACAATTTAGCTTTCCTGCTTTGGATAACGTTACACAATCTCCTCTTCCCTTGGATGGCATGATGCTGGGCCAAGAGACAGCATCCAAATCACCCTGGTTCAATCAAAGACAGATCTTATAGGGGTATGTCCCTCAGTAATACCACTACCATACTCAAAATCTGTTCCTGCAGATCCCTCGTATTGATTGACTATGCTCTACAGAGCTCATCCCCTACAGCTGCAAGAACTGCTGAATTAACCCAAATACTGTTGTACCAGTCTAAGTAATGACAGCAGCTGTCACTAAATTACCGCTGAGAAACAATGTTCTGCCTCCATGACACTTGGACATTGTTTAGAGTCAGAGGAGATTAACATTCTCATTTCGTAACAATTGCACTAAAAGCTGCCTCTTCCCTCCTGTTACTTTTTTTCATTTAAATACATCAAACATATACCGTATCTACCACAATCTAAACACAAATTAAGTAACTAAGAAAAAAACCTAAAGTCCATATAAAGGAGCAAAACAGCTCTCTTCTGTAGTGCTATGACTGACATAAGTTTGGTAACGTTGAAGACTCCAACAAGTGGGGGAAAAAATAAACAAAAAAAGGAAAGAGTAACACAGGTCTGTAACAATGGTAGCCCACACTTTGTACACTAACACCAGGAGGTCCTGTTTTTAAGCAGTGAACTTAGGAAATAAATAGCATTAATCCAAAAACACGGAAAGCATATACTTACCTGCAGTTCCTAAGCTAAGTAGTACAGCAACCCAAAATAGCCAGAACACAATGAGAATCAGAAAGGTCCAGAGTGGTTGGAACAGGAGGAAAGGAATTCTGCCAATGATTTTACCAACAATCCGAAAGAGTTGTACAGTGAACTGAAGCCTCTTTCTTAGTACAAGTATAAGGGAAAGCAGAACAACCTGTTACAGGAAACAAAAAGACAAATTGTTGGGTTTTTTTCTTTAAGAAAAGCATCAGAGTTGTCAAATATGAGATAAGGGGGTACAGATTTCACAAAAACATAACAGCAAGGCATTTTACACAAAGTTACTGTGCACTGGAAAAGCTTTCTGGCACAGCCTATATGGTCAAAGAGCCTGTGGGTTAAAATCTGATTTCCTGAAATCATTAATACTGTTTCTTTAAAACAAAAGAGGATTCATAAACTTGTCATTCATCCAATGGAAACAGTTTGTTTTGCTTTACACAAAACACATTTGTGTAAAGTACACAAATGCACTTTATATGCTACCCATTGCTTTCATGTGCCCTGTATGTCTAACATTTAAACTTTCTTCCTACTCAGGTTAGTTTGCCACTGTTCACAATGGTAGGAGGACCACTCCTTTTCTGCAGAAAAGGACAGTAGCACAAATAAACTAATGTGAGAGCTGTGTATGTATGGAAGCAAAGTAGACGTCAAAAGAAACTTCAATCAAATAAATTCTTTTTTTCCCAAAGTAAAAGAAAAAAATACCCCAACAACAACAAAGCCCTGAGTCAAAATCGACACAATGTCCCCAGTTCTTCGTACAAGACAAGGAACTATGAACAGGTATTAAAAGAGAGGTCGGAATCTATAAAGTAATAAATACAACCAGTGGCAGCTGCTTCACTAGTTTTCCTGCCTGCTCTAGAAAGAAGCCACCAGCTCTGAAGAGAAACATGACCTGCAGCAGTGGATGTTCCCAGTTCTGCAAATGACAGTCAGTTGCACTGGAACACACATGGCTACAGAGGAACCTTTTCTTACCCCTTTAGTATCAACAGAAGTAAAAAGGTTGTAATTTACAGAGGATATAAAAAAATATCTGATCTGTGGCACATTTATATTAGACACTGTAAACAGACTGTTCATATCTGGTGAATTCCAGTCTATGGATCCTATTCTGCTTTAAGAAAACAGAAGAACAATCACTTTGACAGATGTGCTGTGAAGTACAAATTGTCTGTACACTCATATTGAGCAATGACTCATTTAGCATTGCAACATCAGAGTGAAAAATCACTTTAAAAGCTGCAACCCATACTCAGATTTTCTGTTGGAAAACAAGGTCAATGAAAGAAAAGTAGAATTTAACCCCACAACTTGAGGCCTAGACGCTGCTGCCTGTGCTTCACTACTCTTTTAATTGTCTAAAAGAGCTGTCACCCCTTTCTCCTACTGACAGGGTAGGATGAATCCACAGATCTCAGGTTCATATCAAGCCAGTGGCCCTCTTCTCAGTCGACAGTGACCCTCCATTTAGCTGATGCAGAGAAGAATGGGGATGGAACACAGCTCTTGCACTTCTACAGCACCAATGCTAACACCATTTGTACAGGGTTGAAGTGTGGCAGAGTTCTATGCTGACAAACATTTCACAATGAAGTTATAGAACTATTTAAATGAGTGCACACAGATCTTGTAATTGATTCTCATTTTCAAATGTGAAAGGAACGAGGAATTATTTTTACTGTTGCAGAATCTCTACAGTTCAAGTTTTCAAGTTACAGCTTCTGCCATTGCTTAGGGTAAAACACTACTTACAGTAACTATTGTTGAGAAGACAGCATATCCAAGTAGAAATCTCATGTTTTCCTTTTCTGTTTCCAGTTCGGTGCTGGGATCGCTCCTGTAGTCATAATAGAGCCACCAGAGAACACCTGAGACAACTGAGGACAGAAGAGCAGGGTGAAGGTGGGCAGCGCTGCCCGGCTGCCTCCCCAGCCACTCACCCCCAGCCCAGCCTCTGCTCAGGAGCACTCTCGCCTTGGAGAGAGGCACAGCACCAGAGATCACCGGGAAAACTCAGGACAAGGTCTGTTAGCCTGAGGTAAAACTGCAGCAGAACATTCGGTTTTCTTGCAGTTACACTAAAGCTCAGGCAAGCAATTTACACAAGCAATAGACACAAAGCTAACTTCTATGGAATGACAAGCCTCAGCTGGACACATTCCTATAGTTCTCCCTTCCCAATGTAAAACTTCACTAAACTGTCTTTGAAACAGTAGCACTTTCCTAACTGCATTCATCTGCCAAAAGAACTCTTGTCTCCAGGCACCTATAAAAAAAACAAAAATCATCATCACCTCAACCCTCAGCAGCTGGAACAGCACAGCAAGACCTTGGCACCTAAAGGCAAGCAGGGCTCAGCTTGGAAATGGCTGTGGTAAGCTCAAGGTTACTGAGGATGGCCATGGAGCAAAAGGATAGCTGTTTGTTCAGCTGCCTCTCCGTCTCAGATGATCTATTTTACTAAGCAAAAAGGTAAACATACTTACATAACAGCCCGAACAACACCAGTGCAATCAAGGTGTGGACCAGAAGGGTTCGAATGAACCTGAAGGCTAAAAGCAGTATAAAAGAGAAGGCTGAAAAATATACAAAATAATTTTTTTATGTTACAACCCATTTAACTTATATTGTATTTACTTTTAAGATAAATTTAAGGTTCTTGCAGAATTCGGGCTTTTATTTTTAAACAGTGGTCTCAAAAGCAACAGCATTTAGTAAACCTGGAGACCATTTTAACTTTTAAAAGACATAGTTACTTATAACTTATTAATAATGAGCTTGTAATCAAAATATTTCACCTTGGGAATTCCTAGCTTTTCAATAATATTTTGTATAAGATTTAAGTTAAAACATTCATACTGATGCCGTTTTTTTTCATCAACAATTTCTTACGGTCCCTTGAATTGAGACATGTGATCATACTAAGAAACACAGAATCTGGTATTTCATATAGCTGTATTTCATCAGTCTATTACATGCCTCCTGATAAAACATGATCACTCTTCATCTAAAACAACTCTGTCCAGAATATATGAAAAAGATCACTTTTAAATTAAAAATACAAAGTTAATGTATTAACTTTATAACATTTGAAACCTCATGTTTTAACTGAATATCATTACTCACTTCTCATTTATAACCTTACCTAGTGCAAGGAAACTCAGTCCTATCACTGTATCTCTTCCTGCCAATATTCCACTCAGAATTCGGTGAAAAACATCCATTTCATTAACCATATTTATTAAGACAGATGCGTATTTGGAATAGCACTCGGGATTTTGTGGAACACATCGATTAAGTAAGGGAAAAGATTTACTGGAAGGTTAAAAACAAAGATGGTAAAAAATATTAATTCCTGGAAAAACAGTTTCAAATCCACAGAGATCCATTCCACCATTCTCTTTGAAGCCCTCTGCAGTTCCCTACTGGCATCCTCAACACTGTTTTGCAGCCACAGCTGGCCAGTGTGATCTGTGACCTGGCAAGTGTCCTCCCTGGATGGTGGACCTTGCACATGGGGTCTGACAGAAGGGGGCACTGGGCGTGGGAGTGGGCCATTACAAACGGTAGTTTTATGTTTCATCTGCCAAATAAACTCCTCGAAGCATCATGCCTGTATCACTGTACCATAACACCCACGCAAGATCAAGCAGGGAGAAAACATGAACTACTATCTTGACCACCATCAGCCCACAGCTCCTATTCCCATTCCAGTCTGGCGTCACCTGCTTTGATCCCATGTGTTTATGTAAAACCTAGACTCATGCCAACAGAGCTGTAAGCTACCTTGTTGTCGATAATTCCAGGCCACAAACTCTTTGCATCTTTTTTGTGATATTTAAGCATTCTAAAAGTCACATCGAAACAATGTTTGTAGGTAGAATTAACACCACCAAATATTTACATATGAAATTATTTGGCACTCCCAGACAAACTTCTTGAATATATTTTGTTGTCCCACTTCAGCAATGCTGCACTATAACAGTCGAATAGACACTCATACCTAAAAAGGAGAGGTTTGTTTATCAATATTAAAGAACTTCTCTGTCTAGCTTTGCTTCTACTATGAAATATCACTGTCCAAGATGAATAACTTTGCTGAGTTCCTTGCCAAACAGAAAAAAAAGCCTAAAACGTCAAAGAAATAAGTAAAACATGCCATATTTTTTCAACAATTTACATGCTCTTCTTTGAACCACTGTTATGTATCAGGAACAGTGTGGTGAGTAGGACCCAAGAGGTGATCATCTCCCTGTACTCGGCACTGGTGAGGCCTCACCTTGAGTACTGTGTCCGGTTTTGGGCCTCCTACCACAAAAAAAGACATTGAGGTGCTGGAGCGGGTCCAGAGAAGGGCAACAAAGCTGGTGAGGGGTCTGGAGAGTAAATCTTATGAAGAGAGGCTGAGGAAGCTGGGGTTGTTCAGTCTGGAGAAGAGGAGGCTGAGGGGAGACCTTATCGTGCTCTATAACTACCTGAAGGGGGGTGTAGAGAGGCAGGGGTTGGTCTCGTCTCCCAAGTCACAGGAGATAGGACAAGGAGAAACGGCCTCAAGTTGCACCAGGGGAGGTTTAGATTGGATATTAGGAAACATTTCTTCACTGAAAGGGTTATCAAGCATTGGAATAGGCTGCCGAGGGAAGTGGTTGAGGCACCATCCCTGGAGGTGTTCAAAAGACGGGTTGACATGGTCTTCAGGAATATGGTTTAGTGATTTTTATTTCTTATTTATTTTTTTGTCAGAGTTAGGTTGATGGTTGTACTATATGATCTTAAAGATGTCTTCCAACCTAGATAATTCTATGATTCTACGTAACATTTTTATGTCTCTCCTGCTCTCTTCTGTTTGCTTTTTTCCCCTTTTTATCCTGTTTAGAGCAGATGACTTAACTCTGCAAATGGGAAGATTCCAGTTCTTTGCTGTATTTTCATGACACAGTGGAATTTAAAAGCATGGGTTTATGGATTTTGACTTACAATGCCAAATGCTAAAGACAGCGCTATCCACAGACCTGTGCTTCAAGCCAGCTGGCTACAAAATGATTCTGATGGAAACTTCTGGGTCCAGGATAATAAGCAAGACTGGAGACCACAGCTCTTCTTCCTTGGCATTGAGGGAAAGAGCAAAAGCCTGTGCAGGAGAGAAGTTGCTCCTCATATGGAGTGCTTTTCCCCAGATTTTGAGAGGAAAAAAGAATCACTAAAGGGTAGAAGAATGGAGAGAATGCAGCCCTTGCTCATTCTGTGGGACAAGACACTGGTGCCTTCACAGGCTCAGAAGGACACATGCACAAAAATAAACAAACAGAGCAAATCCATTCTGACTGTAAAGCACCATATCAAATACAAAGTGTGAGGAAGTACCAATCCTTAAGAAGCTGTTTGGAACCAAGGGTGTTGTAAAGTACCCAGTAATTTTTACCTTGGTGGAACTGGCAGTGTGGGACACAGCTCAGCTGCCTTTGGATTTAGTGTGTAACTGGAAACATTCAGGTTGTAAACGCAAAGACATGAACCTAAGAAGGTAGGAAAAAAAAAAAAAAAAAGAAGAAAAGTAACTTAACATTAGTTGAAGTTTTAGAGAAAAACACATTATCAATTACGTTTTTTTTACACTTCTGCTTCAATCCCTTAGCAGGCCATATTCATCCCTGATATTCCAGTGGGAATAACAAATTTGTAAATAACAAATGAGTTAATTGGGTAAATCTAAAGCAACCTCTATGGAATCTTTTGCCTTCTAGACTTAGCTATAATTAACATTTACTGATCTTACTGGAGGGCAGACACACTGTTCTTTCCACAGCGTGACACTTCAGCTCTAGACTAAGGTAACAGAACAGCCTAAAATGATAGAAGCTACAATAGAACTAGACCTCTCATGATTTAGAACAGACTATGTATGTATCCAGAAAATCCATATTTTCTTGGCTCTAGGCGAAACATTACCAAGTACTCTGCTAATAAGACTCCGCTCCATTTTACAACTCTTCTGTTGGCTGGACACATTCAAGCCATTCAAAATGCAACACGGCCCTCTCTCTCGAGATGAACATGCAAGCAGTTGAAGCGAATAGATGGAAATTCATGCAATTATATTCAGTTACACTGAAAATACTCATATAGTATCACAGGTGTTTGTAGCTTTCTGTACATACCAACCAATGGTACAATATCCCAAAATGTCATCAAAACTGTTGTCAATTTTAATAGCAATCCCTGACAAACAAGACAACAAAGAACAAAATTCTGACCTCCAATAAAATTAGCCACTAATTTTCATATGGTCTGCAGTTCATGCATACCTATGGAATAAGGGTTAGGCTACAACTTATTTTATTTACATGTTGGACATGAATGAACTGGAGCTGCTTCTTTTGCAAAACAGCTATTTCTGACATCATATCCATCTTGAACACCAGAATAAAATTAAAAAAAAATGATAGAATGAATAGAAAACTTCGGGTTCTGATGTATAAAGGGATAAAAAAAACTTGTGTGTCTCTGGAATTAATAATTTCACCACAGCTTTAATTAAATTTAAAAGAACCAGTTGAACAAGTTTCTCAAACAGCGTATGAGCTCTGTTCACCTACTGGCACCCCCACCAAACTATAGTAGGTCATTCTCAGCAGCATGTTTTCTGCTGGATAATCTCAGCATTGTGCAGGAATTAATCAACAATTGTTGAATTTGCATAAGAGAGTGGTAACATTTCTAGAAACTATGGCTTTGAACTAAAGCAGAAACAAGACATTTTCTTTTCTGTTGCCATGGACTGCTAAGGAAATTAATGGTAAGAAATGACTCCCTAGCGTAGCAAACATAAGCATAACAAAGTGAAAGTTGCTCGGCTGTACTACAGATACACTATTCATATTCCCTGTTGCACACCATTATTCCTTGCAAAACTCTGGAGGTCTTCCAAAGAGTTGAGTTGCTCTTGTGGACAACTAGACACGCACAAGGAAACTGAACTGATTTTGAGGCTTTGTATTTCCAGGCTGCATGAATTCAGAAAGAACACATACCTAGAAAGAAAAAAAGATCCTCTTTTCAAAAAACAAAATTTCTGGATTTCATAGGTTTAAATTCTGAGCCTTCTTTCCATGTTTTTAAAGCGCTACAAAACAAATGAAACTCTTTTTCCACATACATTGGCAAAAAATGGAGTTTGAAGCCAGAAGTTAAAGAGCTATTTGAGAATATGCTACAATTTTACACTTCATATTATGTTCTTAAATGGGATCAGAAGCTGCCAAGGTGAGTGCTATTCTACAAGGACTAGTTCATGGGAGTTCACAGAATGACTGGGAACTTCAACATGTAACTTCTTAAGCACAAAGGTTTGCTGTACAGAATGACACTGGTTTGGCCAAAGTACTATTTAAGATCTTATTTTAGAAGGCAGCAGCATAAAGCATAACAACGTAGCACATTTTCAAATTATATCGTAACTTTTTAGTTTTACTCACTATTTTGCACCATTCTCACACCTATTTTTGCCTTTCAATATAAGCATGTATATATACAGATATGTATATGATAGACAACTAGAAGATGTGTGTCTTATTAAGTTCTCAAGCATTTGATTTATTTAGACATCATCTGATGTACTTACTTTTTATTAGTCATGTCCCGTCCAGAAAGGGGTGCCCCCTCTACAGGAGCGTTCTTCCTACCACATATGTTCCCAAAGCTGTCATATCCAAGCACAAGTCTTTCTGCGGCACCAGCCATCACAGCATAGCCAGTTATAAACATCTGTTAAAATATTTTTTAATGTGAAATCGTGCTACAATAGCTTTTCCTTCCCAATCAATAAATAATCCTTTTAATCCGTGCGTTTTTGTCTTATGGATACAAACAGTTAAATCTAAAATTTACCCCTCTGTAGGAGGCCGGAGCAAGTCATCAGGACGTGTTCAGCCCAATTGCCTCCTTAGCGCTTTCCCTCGTCTATTACTCATAGTGTACAAATTAATCAGAGTATCACAGGAGAAGAAACACAGGGGTCGTAATTAAAATAATAGGAAAGCAGTAGTAAGGTGTTAAACACTGCCTCCACTGAAGTTTGCATGTGTCACTAGGCAAGGTTGCTCAAATGGCAATTCTTTACATGCCTACTGCTTCTCATTTTTCAGGGTGCCCTTCAAGACACACCTGGGCAATATATCGTCCAAAATGCTAAGTCTTTGCAGCTGCTAGTGAATTTAATCAGTGGTATGTTTTAAGCACATGAAGTGTAATTAAAATACAGGTTACCTGAAATTTCAGGAGGATGAATTCTTTAATGTGTGTGAAAAACCTGGAGAGAGCCACACTGTGGACTTGGTGACATTGCACTGATCTTTTAGATGCCCTGCTGCCAGATCAAAGCTCCAGCAGATCTGCTTCCTGTAAATCCCAGGGGTAGCTAAGCATCTCTGTTGGCCAAGTAGCAGCAAGCCCTAGTTGATATAAGACACCTTGCCTAGGAATACATCTTAAACCCTGCTCTTTTACCCCATGAGGGCCAAAATGCCCCTTGAAAAGAACCTTTCCACGTGCCAAGAAGCAGTAATTCTTCTTTTGGGAAGCTGGTGAAGTCCTGGACATGACTTTATCTGAAGGCCTATTTACAGCACTCCAGCCATTGAAGAATTCAGTGATTCAATCATCTCCTCTGTCCCATGGGGTGTAAACCACATTTTACACACACCAAGGACAACCCACTCAGCTCTGTGGCTACATACCAACTGCTGGCAACAGCAAGTCTTCTCAGTCCCACATTAACCCCTACTACTTTGTTGAATATCAGCTGTGCTGGAGACAGATTGCAGGTATCAGATCCAGCACAACTGCTTTCTTAAAGGGTTTAGAGCCTTTATTTGTTATTCCACATTTAACACTTGTGTCTAAAGATGGGATCTGAGCAAAAACAGAGTCTCATAAATAATATCTAAGTACATGCTTCCTTAGTCCACACTGTAGTCTTGTTTTCCCTTATATGTTTGCAGTGTAACTAGTTAAATTATATTTTTTTAAATTATGAATGCATGTTACTACAGTCTCAATGTGGAGATCTTCGCAGAGACTCCATACTTAAAGTTGACATACTACTTATGTATGTGATACCTCTTAAATTTAACAAAATATTTTCAGATCCAGTTTATTTACATAGCAAATATTTGTTAATAATTAAATTGTTCTCAGAAGAAAAAGGAGAAATGAGCTGGCATTGTAACTCAACCTGAAACATGCTTTCAGAAAAATTCTGGCATTCCTTCTAAAGATGGCCATCAGTATGGCAAATAGTGTGTACATGTGATTTTTTTTTTTTAAAGTGCAGAATGCTGGATAAAAGCCATAAATGTTGTTAAGTAATACATGGCTGTATGACTGCTGGAGGGGTGTGTCTATAAACGCCAGTGATAAGCATTTCCACAGAGTTACTAATGCAGTTTCAACTTTTTTCATTATGTGAACAAATCAGTGCCACCAATTTCTTTTTAATCTTTTAAAAATAAGATCAAAGAGAAGAAAACAAATGCATGTCTGCAATAAGCTATTTCACAGACACTGAGTAATAAAGACAGTGAGACAAAACAAGCAAAAATCTTAAGTCCTCACTGTTTGACAGGTTTAACTTTCTCATTCCCTCCACTATCAAAGCACTAAGCATAAGACAGCATGTAAAAAAACCTCTCCTGTTCACAAAGTTCAGCTTATTTAGTGTTGAAAACATGTATGTATTCCTCTGCATTAGCTTCCATTAAAAGAGTTATTAGGAATTGAATTGAAAACAAATTAATCGTGTATTCACAAGAATCTTGAGTAGACTCAGACATACCATGAAAAAGGCATTCATGCTTAAGAAAGACAAAGTCTGTTGCCAAAAGCTTACGTGCTGTTCTAAGCACGGGACAGCCTGTGATTTGATCTAACTTCAGACCAGAATGTTGCAAGATAACAAGACTACAATGAATAAGTAGAAATAAGTGCTCAGTCAGAGCCCGGACCAATTTACAAAAAAGCAAGTTCTCAATAACCCAGCCCTGACATGCATGGCTTCTAAATCATGTGGTCAGAACTGAA
The DNA here is from genome assembly GCA_026546715.1 of Gallinago undulata. NCBI lineage: Eukaryota > Metazoa > Chordata > Aves > Charadriiformes > Scolopacidae > Gallinago > Gallinago undulata. The sequence goes on from JAOTQQ010000004.1 coordinate 15,044,648, forward strand.
ACGTTTGTGTAACACTGCAGTAAAGCAGTGCACCACCACAAAGGTCAGATCTGTCCCAGTGCCACCCCACACCTGTGGTTAACTTCAGTTTAGATTTCGTATACCACTGTGCAGAACCGCATTAATTTCGGATTTCTTTCAGAAAAAAAGCATGCTTACCAAACCAGCCCAGAAAAGAAAGAAGAGGAGCAACCACAAAGTGTCCGTGCACTTCCTGTAAATGACTGGTCTCCATTCCCTTAGTTCAGAAACACTGTCTCCAGAATCCTGAAATGGAACAAAGAAACAAAAAAAAAAAGGGGGGGGGGAACCCCAACAAACTTCCTGTGAAATTAAAATCGACTTTCAAACGACTGAGATTTCTGAAACTTTGCCCTTAAAACGCCAGACACCTGGTAGCTCTCCGCCTGCAACAGCGCCCCGCACCGCCCGGCGCCCCGCACCGCCGCCCACCTGCTGCCGGCCCCCGCGCCGCTCCATGCTCCGCCGGGCCGGGCTGCGGGCGGCCCCGGGGCGCAGGCGGCTGGGCGGCCGCGGCGGGGCCGGGCTGGCCGGGGTCCGGGTGGTGGCAGCTCCTCCCGCCGCTGCCGCCGGGCACTGCCAGCCCCCCCTCCCGCCGCTCCCCCCGCAGCCCTCGGGGCCGCCGCCTTCGCCGGAGGAAAGGGCTTTTCTCCCCCCGAAACGGCAGCGGGCGGAGCTGGCCTGCCCTGCGTTGGCACAGTTAATTTCCCTGGGCCGGGGCGGGCAGCGCTCGGGGACTGCCGTAACGCTGGCACGTTAATGTCAGGCCGTAATTACCTCTCACGGGTGTCCCGGTGAATTTTGTATGCACGGGAATAACCGCACGGAATTAGATCAGTGCTTGTCACCTGCATGACCAATGAATCGTAGAATCACAGAATGTTTTTGGGTTGGAAAGGATCTTAAAGATCATCTAGTTCCAACCCTTCTGCCACGAGCAGGGACACCTCCCACTAGAGCAGGCCACTCAAAGCCCCATCCAGCCTGGCCTTGAACATTTCCAGGGATGGGGCATCCACACCCTCTCCGGGCAACCTGTTCCAGTGCTTCACCACCCTCACAGGAAAGAATTTCTTCCTAATATCTAATCTAAGTTTCCAGTCTTTCAGTTTCAAACCGCTAACACCTTACCCTATCGCTACACTCCCCCATAGAGTCCCTCCCCATCTCTCCTGTACCCCCCTTTAGGTACTGGAAGGCTGCTATAAGGTCTGTCTAGAGCTTTCTCTTCTCCAGGCTGAACAACCATGCAGAAGTCATTAGCCACTTTTAATAACGTGTTTTCTCGGTGCTGGCCTTGTCTTTTTATGTTCTCTAAGTTCAGCTCAATAATCTAGAGGAAATTAATATTGCAAATTGAAAAGATGTTAAAAGTATGTTTTTGTTTCCTTCCTGACAGTCAATGGGAAAATGTCCTCTTTAAGAAGTAATACGACATATTCAAATGCAATAAAATGGAATTTAAGTGAAGCTATTTTGGAAAGCTGTTTAATAATTGGTCCACCTTGTACAAGAGACAGAGCATTAGGCCGGTTTTGCTTAGAAAAAAAGAACTTATTCCAGTTCTAAAGTGAAAATGCAGAATTAAACTTTGGTGACAAACTAGCATAGCTGGAAGTAAACTGGTAATATCAGAAACTAGCATTTAAAAAAAATTAATAAATTAATCTCTGCCCCAGAGCACTTCAGAGTCTTTCTAAGCTAACTGGAAATAAATACATTTTTCAAAAAAAAAATGAATTAATGCAATGTTTCTGAAATTGACTTTCTAACTGATTTAACAGAACTCAGTACAATTCTAATTTAAATTTACCACCCCCTTCTGCAAGAAGCAGCTCCAAGAAAACATGACTGGAAAGATTTCTAAAAAACCTGTGTCTTACAAAAGATTTATTAAAACATTTAGTTTCCAGCCAGTTAACCGATCTTGTCTTGATCAGCATTGTACATTTTAATGTTCATTATTCATCAATGTGTTGAGATTTAATTTTCCATAAATAATCTTAGTATTTTGATTATATCAAGAAAAAATAACCAAAATTATTAGTAACTTTTCATCTAGACAGAAAGAGTAGCTGCATTATCTGATTAAGAAAAATAATTTTAAAAGAATAATGCCAAAGATGAAGGCTGATATTAGAATTTGATGGCTTGCTGTCATTGCATGCTAATATTACCTTTCACTGTTGATCTGGCCCTTTTTGAATGATTCTCCTTAAGCTTCGTATTACATTCTTATTGTGAATAAGGGAAAACAGCAAATGGAACAAATATTTTTAATAAAATCCAGACTCCAAGCAACTAAAGTTCATGGAAAGACACTGGAATCAGGAGTTAGGCCTGCTTTTACGAAGCAGAATCAATCATAGTTCTTGTTTGCCTTCTATTAGCCTAGGCAAAGCTATCTTATACTTAGAATTATAGAATTGTCTAGGTTGGAAGGGATCTTTAAGATCATCTACTCCAACCATCAACCTAACTCTGATAAAAAACTATCATTAAACCATGTCACTAAGCACTATGTCAACCCGCCTTTTAAATACCTTCAGGGATGGTGCCTCAACCACTTCCCTGGGCAGCCCATTCCAGTGTTTAATAACCCTTTCAAGGTAAAAAAAAATTCCTAATATCCATCCTAAACCTCCCCTGCCACAACTTGAGGCCATTTCTTCTTGTCCTATCTCCTGTGCCTTGGGCAAAGAGACTGACCCTCTCTTCTTCACAACCTCCTTTCAGGTAGTTGTAGAGAGCGATAAGGTCTCCCCTCAGCCTCCTTTTCTCTAGGCCGAACAAACCCAGCTCCCTCAGCCTCTCCTCGTAAGACTTATTCTCCAGACCCCTCACTGGCTTCATTGCCCTTCTCTGGACCCGGCCCAGCAGCTCACTGTCTTTGAGGGCCTCACCAGTGCCAAGTACAGGGGCACAATCACCTCTCAAGTCCTACTCACCACACTGTTCCTGATACAGGCTAGGATGTTGTTGGCCTTCTTGGCCACCTGGGCACACTGCTGGCTCACATTCAGCTGTCAGTCGACCAACACCCCCAGGTCCTTTTCTGCCAGGCAGCTCTCCAGCCACCCTTCTCCAAGCCTGTAGCACTGCATGGGGTTGTTGTGACCCAAGTGCAGGACCCGGCACTTGGTCTTATTGAACCTCATCCCATTGGCCTCGACCCATCAATCCAGCCTGTCCAGATCCCTCTGCAAAGCCTTTCTATCCTCCTGCAGATCAACACTTGGTGTCACCTGCAAACTTACTGAGGGTGCACTCAATCTGCTCATCCAGATCATTGATAAAGTTGTTAAAGAGAATGGGTCCCAGTACTGAGCCCTGGGGGGCCGCCAACTGGATTTGACTCCATTTGCCACCACTCTCTGGAGCTGCTCTCCAGCCAGTTTTTAACCCAGCAGAGAGTGCTCCCATCCAAGCCACGGGCAGCCAGTTTCTCCAGGAGGATACTGTGGGAGACTGTATCAAAGGCCTTACTAAAGTCCAGGTAAACAACGTCCACAGCCTTGGTAGAGACTTGATAGAAATAAATCAGGTTTAGAATGGGATGGGCTTTTAAACTATAAATTAAATATTTTAATTGTATTAGGTTTTTATCTGAATTTCAAACGTGATCCAATAAAACGTTCTCCTCGGTATGAGTTGTCACTTTGTGGTGTGTCACTAGGTGGTGCTCTGCCCCTCGTTTCAAGTGAGAGCACAGCATTGCGGGGCGGTGCAGGCTGTGGTGAGCCCCCAGCCACAAACGAGGATTTTCGTGTCACAGTTGCAGAGAACACCAGGAACCAAGGCTCGGAACGGATAAGAGATTTAAACATAAAAAATGTAGTACCAAAAACTCTTGCTTGTTATGTGTTCAGTCCTGCAAGTCCCCAAATTGCCAAGTTTTCCTGTTATGAGAGCACTAATGACTAGGCCAGAGAGTTGTACACTGGCTCGTGCTCGCTCTCTCCAGAGAAGCCCAGGTTGGAGCCTTTGGTCTCAAACCCCTGGTCTACATGCACAAGATGCTGACTTTATAATATGCTTCATCTAAGTCTTGTATCCAACTGCAACCACTTTCTTGGGAGATGAGGATGATGAGGGTCCCCATTCACTTACAAATTTTCACTGCTTTCTCCAGTATGTAATGTTTCTTGCAAAGGCAAAAAAATATTTAAAAACCTGGAGTACCCAGGAACTCACAGTGATTTAACTGTGAATTAAGACAGTAACCATTCAACCTGCTTCGTATGTTGTGGTGGGGCAGCCACAGGAAGGGACATAGACATTCACATTGTCAAGACTACTTGTAGTTTTTAAGAGCTTTTTTACACATTACCCATCTCCAGACTTGTTTATCAGCATCAGCAACAGAAATACTGCAGCAGTGAAAACTCACAGGCATTTTTCTCTGGTTTCAATTCTTTGTGTTCCACAAAGTCACCCAGAATATAGAGAAGAAAACCAGACATAAACTCATTTCCCAACTCCAGGCTTCTGCTTTAATCACAAGGTTCTTATTATTTCTTATGAGTGTGTTGTTTATTCACAGAGAACGAATCTTGATGCTGCCTGCATTTAAGGCTTGACTTTCCTACCAAGAAACTTTCTCACCTGGTTAAAACTGGGGCAGGAATTTGGGATGGGAGAGGAAGATCTTAAATGAAAGGATGACAGTTCCTTGCTAGACTGGTTAAGTGAGATGACTACCCCTATCTGTATCCCCTTCTGGGTCAGACAAGGAACAGAGATCAATTACTTTAATAGCAGGACAGAGAAGCTGAGAAAGTCAACCTAAAAGCAAATATTTTCTGCCTAATTAGAGAAGGTGCAGCTAGCATACTCTTAAATATTCTTGCTTATGTACAGTAGCTTAGCAAGTAGGCACTATGCTCCATATAGAGCTATGTTACTTGAACTGAAATGCCCAGAGACTGAATATAATGCCACCTACTATGTTCAAGTTGCTAGTCAGGTTTTCTGACAATGTCCACTCTAAGACTTGGTGCTTATGACCTTGCCTCACTTGAACCCTTCAGTCCAAAATTTCTCGTCACAGGTGCTGAAGATTTTTGGACAACTTCAGCACAAATTATTCCGTTAGTTCCAAGAATGAAATTAGACAAGGAGACTTTTCTGGGTAGTAAGGAAAATGGAAGACTATGACAGTAGAGGACAGGCAGAGAGAGAAGCTGGGCAGAGGAATGGCTAGTGAGGGGCAGCATGCAGGATTGGAGGGAAGGGTATGTGGGGATTAAACAAGCAATAGCACCAGTCCTGAAGGTACATAAAAGACTAAGACTGTGGGGAATGAGCAAAGGAATCTGGATCTCCTACCACTCCCTTTCACAGCCAGAGTATCGACTTTCCTCTGCTGCCAGCAAACATCCACAACGCTGATTTGAAAGCACCCTGTCACACTCTGGCCTCAGTAACAGCTCAAATCACTCTACCAGGTTTCTCATCACCCTTCTAGTAGTGCCCAATTACTCCACTAGACCAGCAGGCAGAGGTCTGGCCTATGTATCTAGGGAATCCATAAAGACTTGAGTAATGTCTTTATGATGTTCTGTGTTAGCTTTTCTGTTTGCTCATCTAGAAAATCCCACCTGATGGTAAGTTTACAGCTGGAAAGTTAACTATCTGTTATCCATATAATAATGAAAATGCACAAAAACTAAATTAAACAATATTTTTTTCTAGTAACCTGATGATTTTTGAGATATTCCACTTCTGAGCCTTAAACGTCACTTGGATTTAAGAAGTTAATAACCAGTTAACAAGCCACTCATTTCCAGCTTCCAGTGAACATCAATCCCACCTTCTTCTGGGTCTCTCCAATGCATTGAGGAGCTCTATTTTTATTTCAGAATATTGATTATGAGTAGATTATCCAGGGATCTAGAAGAATAGTGTGTGTGCATCTTACAGCCCAGCTATATAGCTTCAGCTTAACACTGCTAACGACCACCCCACCTGTGATTTAGCAACCATATGAATCATTCAAGGAAGGAGTATAATTCCACAAAGTTAATTTGCTCCACTTTCCACATGAACAAGCAGAGATCTGCACAAAGAACCCTTTCATCCCTGTCAATACACAAGCTAGAGTACAGTCTGACCCTAGGAAACTGTTTTGAGTGTATTTGCCGATCTGAATGCGATAATAAACTTTGGAGCTGACTCATTTCAAGGTTTTAGAACAGAGCAAGAGGATCAGTGTTTCAGGATTACATGGTACTTTATATACCAACCCAGACAAGAAACAGTACCTAGAGCTGCAGTTTTGTGGGATGGCGGAATTGCAATGTACTTACTCAGTGGTCTGACTGGTAAATGGCATGGGTAGCACAAGACGAAAGAGCTTGAACTGGAACTACTTCTGTTGTTCAGGACAGGTAATGTTTCTTTCCAGTCCAAAGAGTAGACATGCCAGTACATCTGAGTGTATCAATACAGAGAACAGAGAAGAGATTGTATTGCTGTTCGCAACCCACCCCACCAGCTCTCTCCTCCCCCCCCCAAAAAAGGCAGGGAAGGAATTGCTTGAGTTTCAGAGAAATGGAAAAGTGAAAGATGTGCATTTGTAAGGTTAGAGAAGGGTGGTTTGTTCTCTAAGTTATGTAAATGGAAGGAACGATGGAAGGCATTCTTGAGAGCAGCAAAGAAAACAGAATAACCTAGGATAAACCTAAATCAAACAGGGATCAATCTGGACCTCATGGAGTCCATAGAAACATCTGTGACCTTCAGTCAGGGCTAGCTCTGAATGAAAAGGATGAGAGGTTTTCATTAACTGGGTGGAGACCAGGCAAGTGCAGTTTTTATCAACTGAGATAAACAACAGATTAATTACAAGGACCAGACAGAAGCCTTTTCTGCCAGGACGAGATCCTTCATTGATAGTTCAGTTCTTTTAAGGACAATTTGTATTAATGGATTCAGCTATGGAATATTTGCCAACGAAAAACAATCATGTCGAACCCAGACAGGCAGCTTGGATTGTAGGTTTGACATGAGTCCCTTTGGGCACCTGCAAGGAAGCTGCTGCCGCTGGTTTCCCCACACGATGTCACTCTCAGGCAGCGTTGTCAGCCCTGACCGGTCTCTACAGCAGAAGGGTTATGAACTCCTGCCATAGGGAGAGCATCACTGTGTTTACACTGCCTTCTAAATGGCTTAAGCGTAATTTTGTTGTTGCTTTTCATTTTGGACTTTCTGGGCACTGTTTCTCAGTGGTTCCTCTAGTGACCGCTTAAGACTAATTCCATGGATTTATTATATGTGTATACATTTATTGTATGGAGATTTAAAAGCATGTACAATTCTATCTCTATTTTATAGTTGTCTGTTTAAAAGAAAACGTGTTACTGTAGAGTGAGGCTTGGACAGCAGCATATCTTTTCCTGTTTTTTCTTCCTATAAATAACACAGTTTTTACGTAGACCCATTAGACCATCTAGTCTATTCAACCCTAATGCTCCCAACTACACCACAGGCAGCCAGCAGAGAATCTGCTCAAGTTTTTATGCTGTTTGTGGACTTCATCATATCCACTGCACAGGGTGGCCTACTACTGCAATTGCTATACAAGAATAATCATTACTTTAGTCGGGAGTTCCAGGAGAGGGCTCTTCATGTGTAGTAACGTGCTTCTGCATAATTTCATTAAACTGGGTAAGATTGCAAGTTCCACTGCAGCAGACATTAAAGAGACTCAAAGACATGGCATCTTCATTGCTTGAAAAGAGAATACTGAACATCCTGCTTTGGTCAGCCTGTTAATAGCGGGAGGAAAGGTGACTACCTGTTGACTTACTGCCAATAGGCTCCCCTGCCAAAGAATCAACAATCTGCTCTATAAACACAGATATTTGAACAACAAGTTGAAAAAATCTGTATGCAGCTCGTCATGTTGAATCAGGTAATGGCCCACAAGATGTCTATTATTTATCTGACTTATTCTTTATACTGCCTTTGGTTTACCTTCAGGTTTTTACAGAGACTTCTCATAAATTAACTGCTCAATTAAAGTTTCACCCTAATTACTCATGAAAAGAAAATCAACAAGTGGAATGCAGCTGTGGAACCAGCAGCCAGTGTTACAGAATATATGATGGCATGATTTACGTAAAGAGTTTATTCATCTTCATTAAAGTTATACTGAATCAGCTCCAAGGCTGCATATGAGAAACTCTCTCAGATAAGTAGTTCTAACTCATAGCACTTCTGTAGTTATCCTTATAGGCACAACTATTTAGAGGATAAAAGCCCAACAGCTGAAATATTTGCTAAAAACAGCAATCCAGTTCTGCAAACCCTAATTAAACAGTGAATAGCTAGAGAAATAATTTCAACTCTATTAAGAATTCCTGAGATCCAACATGCTATACTACTGTTTCAAATAAAGGAACCCTGAAATCTGAAGTTTTCCACAACACTTTAATTTTTTCCATTATCCAAAAAGATACGGAATATATATCTTATTATAGATACATATTATATATATCTTGTTATATATCAGAACTCTCTCGTACGATCTTATCTTGCATACAAGCATGAAGTTAAGCTAGTTAGAGCAGCTGGAGTCTGAAAAAAGAAGCTTCACAGCTCTATGTCATTGGCCAGCCCTACTGTGTTTCAGGGGTCCATCCATTTACCTCCCAACTCTTCAGGTATCAATATATAGTTTCATACAATTTTTTGTCACTTCACATCAATGTTTTCATTGATTATGGAAAGTGTAAGAAGAAACAGTTTTCCTATAACAGTAGTACAGTCAATATTCACAAATTTTGTAGTATTGTCCCTAAAGTTAATTTTGTTCCATTTCTAAGATTATATTTAAGAACTGCATTCGTCTGAGACTTATTTTCAAGTAATAACATTGCTTCTGTAATAACAACTCATCAATCTGGTCATAATGCTTATTACAGAATCCTAATGCAGTTTATAAATAATGTTATTTTGTAAAATGTTTGTGTGGGTTTAGGTAAAATGAGATACAATATTACTTTTGTAGTAGGTGCTGAGACCTATGTAAAGAAAAATGTACATAAGTGTCTAGATATTGTTGCAGTATTGATTTATTTTAATCTTTGCACATCAACCAAGGAGAGTTACTCAACTGTTGTGATTAAACAACAGAACAACCATATTCCTGGTCCATCACATTATGGGCAAATTTATGGGATAGCTACTGTACCTTGGTAATACTCACACAATAAAAAAGAGTTATCATTCTATTATCTGTTCCTGCAAGGGATGCATTTTTCCTCATAACTGAGCCTCATTACACTGGAGTAAATTATTAGGTAATGTATGATACAAAAACACTTGATGGAAGTTAAAAATACCTTTGAGTAGCTATTTGAGGAAACAATGTTTTGCAGCAATCACTGCATGTTCAATAATGGAAAGATATTTTGAAAAGAGGATGTTGACCCTCTTTCTAGTGACTAAAATTTGAAGCAGTCTGAGCAATGGCAGCATAATAATTTCCTGTTCACGTAACATGTTTGCACAACATAATGTTGCTGATAACGCTAGCGAGTAAAGTGTATAACACCCTAAGGATGTGCATGTGTCTGGGAATTCCCATGGTCCTTCCTGTCTACCAGTAAAGGGTGTTTGTAGGAATAGACAAAGACAAAACCAACATCTATGGGCTAATCATGCAAACTCTTATTCATACGTTTTACCAGTCTTCACCCTGTTGACCTGTGAACTTTACGCTTCAAATTTCCGCGTTTAGATAGTCAATTACGTAGCTAGTAGTAATCCAGCTTTCTGTCAACACTTGGCTCAGAAGATAAACAGCATGCCATAACAAAAACGATCTCAAATCTGATTCTGTTTTCCTTATGTAACTCTTCTAGGAGAGTTAGAGGCAAAATGTGATTCTGCTCTGTTTCTGGCTTGGTTTTGGACCCTTAGAAACCCACAGGTCAGGTAGAGGTCCAGATGCTGCTGCTCAAAGTGGCTTATTTTGAAGCACACAAAGGACATACCAGCAACTGGCACACACAGTGTGCCCCTGTACGATTACTTGTTTGTAGTAATTTACTTGCTTGTTCTTGCATTTTGTATGTGATTGGGCTTACATGGAAGGATCTGGCCTTTAGATAGTTTCTACTTTCTTCTATGCATCACTCCCTGCTGTCAAGCAAGTATCTTCACCTGTCCATGCCTCAGTCCTGCCTCTTGCTTGGTAAACTGGAAGCAGCTGTGTTCATCTACTCTCATAAAGCACTCTCAGATCTATGTATAAAAAGCAAGCTATCTTTGCCACAAATGACTTTGTTCATTATATTAATCTGACTATGGCCTGCTATGGATCTTAGTGTAAGGAGAAAAATATGCATATTGCATGTAAGTTATAACTTCGATGCTACTCATGTAACAAGTTGAAATTCTAAAAATAGTGGCCCATTTTTCTATTTCCAGCTGATTTACTAAAAAAAAAAAAGGCAAGTATTTAATTTTGTACTAGCAAAACATGCACCAAACCCAAATATATTTATTTTAGATAATGTAATCTGAATAAAAACATTCAACTGTGATATGTTTCCCACAGGAATCAGCTATCTGCAAAGTAGCTTCATCATGCACATCACTGAGAGTCACAACTGGAGCCAAATTTCCTTGAAGTTTTTTTAAAAAATCATTAATAAAACCTGTAGTTTTGTATGCCATCTCTCTACAGAACAACACAATTTCCATCCTGACTGAGACACAGTCCCAGAGAAGTGTATGTTGCATGTGCATCCAATGCCATGAAAAGGATGATAGCTATAACCCAGAGAATTTTAGCATGTGTGGTCTGCATTACTTGTCACTCTTTTTCTAAGAGGGTTCTGAAACAGATACTGAGGTCCAAACTAAATAGTGTTTCAGGCATTGTTTAACAATGCATGTCATGGATGTAGCCTGTTAAATGTCATCTGATCAAATCTGTGGGGAGTAGCTGCAAGCTTTTTTATGCATATTAACAAGCTGTATTCCATGTTTCAATTCTTGTTACTGTGGAGTGCCCTAAAACCTTTGTTTAAAATTAAAAGCATGAAGATACCTTCCAAATGTGCTAAGTTGCCAGTGTGGGCAAGGCAGTGTGCTTCCTTCTATCTTATTTTTAAAGCTCTTCTGATAATATGTTTGTAAATCAAACCACTAGGCCTATCTGTCATGTTGCGGCTTGGTTTTCAGGCTTTTCAATGAGAACACGATGCTGGTGCTTTAGTGTTCTAGAACACATCAGATTTCTGGAGGTAACTGTAATTTTGGTAACTGGAAGGAAGTTTCTTATTGTTCATATTCATGGTTGTTGCAAGTTTTTATAATTTAGAAATCCTCATGTGCTAATCTCACTTCCTTCCCTCTAGGGCTCACTGAAGTATCTTTTTAATCCTGGCTGAAAAGTTTTTATTTTTCATGCAGCTGTCCAGTCTTCTTTAGATTCAGTTAATATATATCATGTGGCAAACAGTGTTAGGTGTAATAGAGAATATTTGATGGGATATAGAAAACAAAACACTGATGTCTCAAAAGCTGCAAGGTCAGAAGCAAAGGCTTCTGCAACAGAAAAGTTAAGGAGAGGAAGAAGGAGAGGAGAGATGTGCCTCAGGACAATGATCTTAAGCGCTTGGGTCATCAGAGAGGAAACAGGCATTCTGAGTGTGTTCAGCAAACTTTCTCAGACAATATATTTTTTCTTTGTTCTTACTTATAAGACAGACAAAATGAATTCAGAAATCTCATGAGTTCACTTCTCATCATTATCTCAGGGTAAAATATAGAAACAGACCAAATCCCATCTGTCTATTCAGAAACATCCAGAAAAATTGTAAAATGCTAAACAAAAGAGCAGTAAGGTTTGGAGACAAACCAAAAAGCAGGCATCCAATATGATTCTCTTCCGCCATTGCTCGTTGCGGTAAAAGGGAAAGTAAGATGTAGAAGGAGATACACTGGTTATGAATGTTTGCTGTCCTTCTTGATGTCTCAACAAATTAATTCTGTAGCTGTCACATCTCATGCCTGAACCTCTCCAGGGATGGAGACACCTGTGTCAGACTGTCCCAGTTTTCTGGAGTTGGTGCATATTTATTCAGGGACTTTGAGCTAGAAACACTGTTATTTACCAGTGCCATCCAGTCTTTGGTGGTCTCAGAGTACAGACAATATAATAATACCTTCTTAGATACACACAATTTGTAACAGTAGTTACTATGTATAAATTTTTCCTCCTAAAATAAAGCTGATTGAACAATCATTTGACTGATTCAGCCTTTTCTGCTGCTTATGAAATGCCAGTGACTTTTTTTTTAATGTTGACTTATTCAACTAATAATTTTTACTTTTTTTTTTGCTTTTTTACTTTGTTTATGACCAGTTCTAAACACATGTTGTCTGTTTAACTGTGACTGACTGAACAAAAGTATGTGTTACTGTTCTTTTCTGAAGATAAGAGTCTGAAAACTTCTATGGAGCAAATACCAAATATACACATAATACACATTCCGTACTGGTAAGTTGAAATGCTCAAGTGTTCTTCCATGTCAAATGGATGCAAACATGAACGAGGTAAATTGATTAATTTATATACTCACCTTGCTGAGAATAAAGAGCATATGCATTACTTGCCCTGTGCTTATAAAAATCTTATTGGTATATGGACAGCAGCACAAATTAGTATGTAATTGTCAGTATACCGTATATAGTTAGTAATACTGAGGAGGTAATTTCCTGAACTGTCTATGTTTAAACAGTAATGACAAAATAATATCAGAGATTGTTAAATAAAACTATATGAATAGTTTAAAAATATAGTTAAATAACTAATAGTTAAAACTATATTAAAACTAATCATTGATGCCCAACTTATTTTGACTCGGGACTACCTACTCAGCAGCATCTTTTCCAGGGTTATATATGACTGTTTATAAGTATGTCATGACCATACATTTAACCTGACAATAATGGTACTGTGAGGATACACGTGTCCAGATACTTAAAGTTTTAGGGCATTCCTGAAACCCAACATAGCAAATCAGTTGGTAACCACAGGTACACACTACATGTTCATGTTCGCCTTGTATTATTTCTCTAAACTGAAAAGTAAATTGTTATGTCACAATATTGCAAACCTTCAGTATGAATATGAACAGCTGAAACAGCAATGACTAGGGGTGGATATATAAGCATACAATAGACAGATAAGCAGACAATGCAAAACTAACCATCTGTGCTTTGATTCATAGAAATGAGTGGGCCAGAGATGGGCAGATTCATTGCTTTGTTTCATTCTTCTGAAAGGAAGCAATATAAGGAGGACAGAAAATAGAATAGGCAACATTTGTTTTTTTTCCAATATACTCCTTTTGTGTTTTTTAGCCTGATACACCAAATTTGGAAAAGAGAAAAAAAATGAAAAGTGTATAAAATAAAAATGGATAATAGAGACTGTCTCACTGCTATTCATAGCCCCATCAGATGGGGCTTGCACAATTCAGAGTGTCTAAATTGGGGTAGCCCTGTTGTTACAGCCTGTTGGACAGACAGAAAATGTCTCTGGAACCACCAGGCTGGAATTTTTACAAGAGTTACGATTGACCTAAACCAGCCGTAATAAGAGATGGAGTGGACAAATATACTTGGGAAGGTCTCATAAAAATAAAGCTTGTGTGTATTCCTGTACTTCAAGTTGAACTCCAGGCTGGCAGTAATCAGCCTGTTACTCAGGGACACTGCAGGTCAGCAAGGTGTCAGAAGGTAATATGCAAAATGACTGCAAAAAGATAGGTTCTCTGTCCACCTCATGTGCACAGTTGGCAGAGTTGTGCCAGTGCTTCCTGGCAAACATAGGCTGTCTGCAGCTCCCATAGGCCCCAAACTCACATTATGTCTATATCCTCTGTATTTTTCATCAATATGTGTAGAAAAGGTAAGCTGTAATACTGTAAAGTAACAACACTGTTGTTACCCAACAAGAAGTGCTTTACTTATTTATCTGCCCTTGGAGTACCAAATAAAAGTGGGTTGTGTAATGTGTTTTCCTCAACGCAGTCAAGCAGCACCTTAACAGAAAACGCGGTAAACACCAATCTACACTAAATTCTGTGCTCATCCATGCAATGATGGGGTCCAGTACAATGACAAGTGTTTTCCCTGCTGCAAGGATCCTTCTGAGACAGAGAAGGGACCCCAGAATGTATTCCAGGGCTTGACTTTGCCTGTCTGGAAGGGAGCAGGTAACTGTTCCTCATGCTTCATCTCCCCAAAGCTATAGTGCTTTGAAAACATAGGGTCTGGTCTGAAGTCTGGTAAGCTTGATACTCTAACTGAACATACACTTCACAAACTGTATAAAGTGAATTTGCCATGCTACTTATTCTGCTCTAAGGCTTTAAGCGGCTGCCAAAATGAACAGGAAAGAGCAAACCCTGTATGTTGAAGACAGACATGGTCCATGCCTGGTATCAATGATGTCACAGAAATCACAGAAGCAAAAATTTTAATTGTTGAAATGGTCCCTTCCTTCTTCACCAGAAAGCCAGCACTTTCTCCAAAGTTGAGTCTGAGTCCATTTTTGACTGAGGAGATCTGGTCAGGTTTTTGGCACTTACCCAGGCTGTTTGATAGCCAAAATATTGTTCTGTCATTATCCTACAGATTATTCCTGGTCCCTAGAATCACCCTAATAATCTTTTTTTTTTTTTTTTTCCTCATTCTACCATTTACTGTCATGAAGCTATTCCATTCCCAGAAATGTGAGTAATCATCTTCCTCCCTTGATTAGTTAGCGGTTGACTGATTTAGGAACATGTAAAATGCCTAACATGAATTGGACTGAAAGACTGTAAGTAATGCAGCAAATAGCTATGCTTTTAAGCACAACAAATATATTTATTTAACAATCATCTCTAAAGTATATTCTTTAGGAAACAGCTGCTCTAAACTGTTTTCCCTGCTCATGGCTTAAAATTAAAACAAAACAAAGTAAAACCATAAAACTGGAAACAAGATATGCCATTAATTCTCCTTTGTTTATACTATACAGAATCCAGTCTTGTTCAATTTAATGCAAGTATTTATCCCTCTGGAAAAACCATGACTGCCAAAAGTAACAACTTGATGAATTACGATTAGCAGTAAATACAAAATGTTTATATTTTGTTAGTATGTAGCCCTTTTGTAATAACAAAATTGAATCATTGCCTTCACTAACTTAATCAGGCATAGCTGATGTCTCAGATGAAGGAGGTGGTGCAATGGGAAAGATGGAATTAGAAACATAAGATGCTGCCTCTTTTCAGACATGCACTAAGGATGATCACAATCATCTGATTTGCCATTATCAGGACATTGTTATCTGCAGTTGATTGCAGAAGATGCAATGCCAAATTCATCCCCAGCATCAGAGCCAGTGCTATTATCCATAGGATGCAACTGATGAAACTTGCAAAGGATTATCCCTTTTGACAGACTTGTGCGATGCATTTTAAGAAATACGGTTCTACTAGATAATACAGAGAATGGGGACATGAAACTCCTTGAACTCCTTCTCCCTGAAGATACTGGAAGGAATACTGTCTCATTCTGAACCAATTTGAAATGTAAGCAAATGGATATTAAATATTTGGATTCATGAATATTGCAATGCATTTTTTTCTGACTGAAGATGACAAAATACGGTATTTTGTCATTCTGGCACTTATTTTTTTTCTGAACTCTGTGAAAATGTCAATATTTCTTTCGTGATGAAAATATAACGTTTTAATGAGGGTATTCCCCATTCTGATTTTTGTGTTACAGGGTGAGTTGACATGGATCTACTTTGTTTTAATAAGACTGCAGCCAAAGTATTTTAAGAGTTAAAAATTCATAAATATTTATGTTAATACAAAATGTTCTTAATGCACTAATGAAATACTGTAAATGAAATTGAAATTTTCATTCCAGACACACTTCTGTAAAATAAGAATGTTATTTACCCTCTCTCAAAATCTGGGTAGTCTGAGACTCAGCTGAAACACCTCTCTGCCAAATGAGTCTCAGAGTCCAAAGGAACTGCGGATTTGTATTTAAGACTCTAACTGTAGCTACTTATTAGGAAGGATCTAGGCACTGCTGGAACTGCATTTCAGACCCTAATAATTAAATCCTCAATAGTGATTTAAAGTAACACAGGGACGTGTCACAACGAGATAAGAAGACAGGGTATTTGTTTTTCTGGTATATGTCAAGGGCAGGGACTCTATTATCAGAAATAAAGATGGTTTTATTTTCTTCTGGTGATCCAAAATGGATATGTTTAGATAGTATTTGAGAACTCTCTTGGTTAAGATGTCAAATCTGAAACTAGAAAGGACTTCACGCTTTCAATTGCTTAAGCAGATAGGAAAAAAAAAGAAGGAGAAGGTAGAATATGTAAAATTTACTTAATGCCATAATAACAGCAAGAAATTCAGAGAGACAAATCTCTTGTAGTTTAGGAATAATGATAACCACAGTTATCAGTGTGTAGTCTAGGGCTAGAAAGGTCAGGCCATAAAGAGTACAATATAGAAAATATTTAATTACGTACTTTTGTAATACTCACTTGGTTTTAGCTGTTAGTAGTGTGCACTTCTGCACATCGTTATCAATGTTCCTGTTTTCCTTTTCCTGCTTCCACACTTTTGCCACTGTTACCTTTCCTCTTAGCAGTGAAATGTAACTGTGACCCTGGCAGTGTAACCCTGCGCCAGATTTGGCCTAAACCAAAGGTGCCAACACACCTTAAGCAGGAAAGTGAAGGTATTCGTAGTTCCTGCCCATCTGAACACACTGCAACCCTTCCTTAAGGCTACAAAGGGCTAATTCACCAGGTTCTCAGCCCTGTGGAAGCATTTCTTCTCCTGGGACAGTGGCAGCATGCCCTGTCACTGCTGCAGCACATAGCATGCCAGAAGTCAGTTACAGAAGCTAAAGTGTGAGTCACAACAGGTCAGTGCAGAGACCTGCCACACTGGGAACCATCTGAGAGTCAGGATACTTGATACCTTGTCCTATGGTTCATTTCATGCCTATCTGGCACACCAACATTTAAATTACTTCACCTGGTAAAGCATAAACCCAGTGTTCATCTGAAGAGAATAAACCTCAAATTAGTGAGATGTAAGCAGTGCCTGTGCCCAATTTTATATATTCTACTGAGAAGTGGTGACATAGGACAGTGAAACTGTGCTCAAAGTTTGTGGAGAGGGAGAAGACAGGATACAGTCTGGAGTACTGGGATGAGGTGTGGTCTTAGTGAGGGTGCAGCACAGAGCTTCAGGGCCCTGGACTGAAAGAGGTGGTAGGACAGGCAGGGCAGCACTAAGGAGCTGTGGCTCCAGTGCTGTTTTGGAGGCAGAGCAGAGATGAGGGAGAAAAGCTTAGGGGCTGGGAGGATGATGAGAACCAGGTGTGGTGAGAAGGCAGATAGCAGGGCAGAGTTCCAGGGGCAAGGCAGGCATGGAGGAGTGAGACCTGAGGCAAGGGAGGACCATGAGAACGAACCTTGAGCATAATGAGGAGGTGTAGCTCATGGCACAACTTCAGATGTGGGACAGGCACAGAGGTGTGGGGCTTGGGGCTGAGGAGGGCCACCAGGATGGGCCAGAAATATAGTGAGTCCCTGGCAGAGCTACAGAGAAGGCAGTCCCCAGCAGCGCTTCTGAAGCATGGGCAGAAGCTGAGGCTCAGGGTCTCAGCGAGGTCTGCCAGCCCAGCAGATGTTGATGAGCTGGGCCAGGACAGGCGCAGGTGTGGGGACCAGGGTGGGGTGAGAACAAGGAGCAGCACAGGTGAGAGGCTCTGAAATGTTGAAATGCCCAGACCTTGGCTCTGTTCCCACACAACAATAAAGAGGAAGGAGAAAGAAAGAAATCACATAGATCATGTGGCAACGTGCTCTATCCCATGATCCTCCCTGGAAATACTGGGCAAAAAATGGGTTGCTGCCTGAAGTAATTTGTGTCAAGTGGCGACAACGTTTCTGAGAGACCCAACACTGTCTTAAGTGCACCATTGTACAAGGCAAGACCCTGCTACCTGATGCTGTATTTTGTGACGAAGTTGATTGAACAGTTTGCCATTCTCTCCTTTTCCCCTTCTTTAGCTACTTAGCAGAAAGGCTACCTTTAATACCTGCTCTACCACCAGACAAATGACATTTCTAAATTATTTTAAACTTCAAAAGTGAAACAGTTTGTAGTATCATTATTGTTGTTGTCATTATTATTTTGCCTTTTTTCTCCAAAATGTGTGTTTTCCCCAGTTTAAAAAAAGAAACCTGAACAACATAATCCCTGTAGCTGGCTGAAACTGAACATCTAAAATCCCAGAGAAATGAAAAGGAGTTGACTCCTATATATGAAACTTGCTGAGTAATGCTACCCTTAAAAAAAATTCTGCTCTAACTCTTGCAAACTATTTCCTATTTGAGGCCACATCCTTTAGTAAAGAAGATCTAACTACTTCATGTTGCATAATGTCTGTGGCAGTCATGCCTTTTATCAGCTTTATTGGTACTTAATAATTATACAAATATTTTCCAGTTCTTTTGCTTGTTATGTCTCTGTATGGTTATACTAAACGCTGTGTCAGAAATTTCTATAAATAGAACACTCTTACATTCCTTAGCACTGAGCAGTACTCTTTCCTTAGAAAGAAGACATATAATTTGAAATTGAGCTTTTTTTCCTATATGGTGTTAACTATATGTGTACATCTATATTTACACATACATATATGTATGTGACATGCATTTGTATATGTATGTATACAGCAATACATATACATACCGCTATATACTTGACACAAAATACTGCATTTCTGAATCTCACTGTTATTATGTCCCATAATCTAAATATTGTATCTTAAGCATAAAAGATTGTACAACCAAACTGCATTACAGACACATTTTAGAGTTTAATGCCTACTGGTAACAAGACAGAAGTAAATACCAAATTATTTAATTTTGTGTCATAGGAGAAAAATAATGAAATCAAAAGGAAGGAACTGCTTTCTATCTAACTTACTATTAATTCTGCATTCCTTGTGAACTCTAAATTCCTATCAAAATTGAAGTACATTAAAGTGAAAGTTGGGTGTTTAAAATCTATTCACATGGGTTTGTGAATGAATATTGACATGACTACAACATTTATCTTTAGAACACTAGAATGGAGAGGTGAAAGTTTGTTTGCCTTGGAAATGGATCTTAGTGTAACAATAAGAACCTGTGATCTTCCAGGTTTTATTTCTTTTTCTAGTTAAACATTTCCATGATTAAAGGTGTCCAGAAAAACAGTGATATGTGGCTATTGACTACATAACCCTGGAGATGGGTATATAAATATATGAAATTAATTCTCTAATATGTACCAGAAACTGCAGTGAAATCTGCACTGCTAGAATATTCAACAGCGGCTAAGGCTGGGGTATGTTCAGCTGTGACAACAAGAGAATACACTTTTCTATTTTAATAGAGTATCTTTTGAAGTCATTTAACCTTTAGCCACTGTTTCTTACACAGATGGGATATATTTGAGAGAAATTTTGCCTAATCTCTACATCAACCTATGCTTTTTGATTTCAATCCCTTTGCCAAAGGCTTTTCTCCACTGACCCAGAAGTTTGCTTATTATGCACATTACTTTACGCCACTTTCTTTGATGTGTTACTACAGTCAATCAAATGCTACTATTATTTCATGGGACATTGATTTTATAAAACTGTGAGAAAAGATCATGGGTTTTATAACTACGTTTGAGCAAATATGCAAAAGATATGCCTGATCCTTACAGCAAATATAAAGATATATATCCTTATAAACAAATGCAACACAGCAGTCAGCAGAACTGGCAGATAAATTTTTCAGGTGGCTTTGGACAAGGCACTTAACTTTGGTAGGAGGGTTGGGCTAGATGATCTCCAGACACCCCTTCCAACCCCGTGTGATTCTGTGACCCAGTTTCCTAATCTGAGAATAGAAGCCAGTATCACCTAGACTTCCACCTTCCTTTTATAGTGTTTCTCATAAGAAGAAAAGATATTGTTCTTAGTATACTTACTTTGATTTGCTTTCTCCAAAATACCTTGAAATATAAGAGCAAACGTAAGCACATGTTCCTTGTTAGTAAGTCTGGTAGTAGTTAAAAGAATACTAAATACCCTTATGTCTCATAGTTTCCTACTATACACTACCACAATGAAGAAGTACATTATGGAATACGATCAGTAATTGTTGCAGTGCTAAACTACTTGAAGATAATTAGTTTGGGCTGAGAGGCAGGAAAACCTCAAAATGTTAAAATTTGGGCTTGATTTTAAATGCACAATAGGCATTTAACTGCATCTTTGAAGTTTTTGAACCTACCAAGATTTCAAAATCGTGATGGTGACTTCATGAAAAGTGAGTATCATCCCAAAAGCATTTCTTACTGTTATATTTGCTTACTTTTGCAATGGAAATAAAGAACAATATTTCTCAAGGAATTTATGCTTTTGTTTTTGATGCTGGTCAGAAGTCATGAATCTCTGATTTAGGAGGTTGTTTAATCTCTTTTTGTAGCATACACAAATTTGGTATGAGATGGTACAACTTAAACAATATTGCGGATATGGCAACTTGATTAAAATTTGGTGTGAATCACATGCACAAGTAGTTTTAAGTTTAACACAGGAAGAATATTTCTTATTAGTAAATAATATACTGCATAACTATTCAGTGCCCAGAATATGCAAAGAATAACATACAGAATACTAAATGAGAGCACAACTAACACATACTCAGTTTGGCCAACAACACTACAAATACAGACAAACTTTTTGCAGAGTCGTGGCCTCTTAATATTGAGATTGTAATTTTTCATGTACTCTTCTTCTAAACTACTAAATAATTTTTAAGCTATGTTTTTCAGTAATGATAGTGTAAGATGTGTGTCTGTTTGCCTGATGATGCAAACCATAAAGAATGCCTGGCATTTGTTCTTTTTTGTTCATTTCTGAGAGTTATTTCAGGTAGTGTTTGAGACTATCTACATGCCAGACATTCTGGAGCCTGACTGCTTGTAGGATGTCTGTCTTTATGCAATATTGTGACACGTGGAATCATCCAGCACATTTTTACTAACAGAAATGTTATCGTTTCAGAGAACTCTCAACTCTGAGATTTGTTCTGAGAAAGCTTCATCTTGTTGACTTTGCAGGCATAAATCTGTTTTCATGGGTCTTTTGCATAGGGTTTGTTGTTAGGAATTATGTTGACTTCTCCTGAAGTGGTATCTATTAGGTATAAACATTTATCCACATGTTCAGAGCTTTAATAGTTCTGTTTATGTAGTGTTTAAAACATATGCATGTGTTTACAACTAAACACTGTATCCAGACTCTCTGAGCCCAAGTCTGTGCTCACACATGGGCTCTGAGTGATCTTGCTGGCATTGAGAAGAGACCACTTGTGTGCCTTCTAGCCTGTCACACGGGCCTATTAGTGGTGTGGGTAAGCTAAACATGGACATAGCTATGCCTGCTCTGCCCAAGTCTGTACTGTACATCCCATAATACCTTGCAGCAAAATCAGATGACTGCTATATTGTTCCATGACTCCATATTTCACATAGAAGTGCCTCATCAGAAACACAGGTTACCAAGCCTGTCTTAAGCAGCACAGATATCTAGAACACATCAGGCTCTTTGCTTGGTCTTGGGACTTGTATTTCATTTAGCAGCATAAAAATGGACTACATAGGAAAAGAGCATTAGAGGCCTGCTTCATATATGTTTCCAAATATATAAGTAGAAAGAAGACATCTTTCTGTATAAAAACTGTGCAACATTTTCTGTGGATTTTGTTCCCGGATTTATTATTATTTCCAAATACTCTGAAAGAACCAGAAATTCAGTATTTAATGTCTTCTGTAGCATCTTGGAACAGACTGCTGGAGTGGGAGGCCTCTGGCAGAGTTCTGCGTACACAGGAATCAGACATTAAGAGCAAAGTTCCTTTGAGTTTGGAAAGATTTCATGTATTTGACTTTATAAAAACATCTGTCTTTGTTCATTTCCAGCATATTTATGGATTTTGAGACAGATGACTGTCATTAGCCTATGGGTGGGGCTTGGCTAGCTACTGCTTTTTCAGTTTCTGAATGAAGAGCTCTAGGAGTTCCTCCACCTCAGTACAAATGCTATTTCTTAGTCATACACACGATCACACAACCCCAGCACTCTGCAGCCATGAAACTGCAGTCTTGATTAATTTTCATTCATTTTATTTAGATGTGTAAATCCTGTTGCATTTTTCAACAAGTGGGGGAAAAATTGAAAAAAGTAACAAATAAAGTAACAAAAATCAAGAAATATCAAGACTCAGTAGCTTACAAAGAGAGCAGCAGCTGAGCATACTTCTTCATAGTAGTCAACATGGATTTACCAAAGGAAAGTCATGTGAGACTAACATGATAGCTTTCTATGGTGTTATGACTGGTTGGATAAATGAGAAGAGGGCAGTGGACATTGTCTACCTTGACTTCAGCAAGGCTTTTGACACAGTCTCCCACAGCATCTTCATAGTTAAGCTTAGGAAGTGTGGGTTAGATGAACAGACAGTTAAGTGGATTGAAATCTGTCTAAAAGACAAAACCCAGAGGGTTGTGATTAGGGGCACAGAATCCAGTTTGAATTCTGTAACAAGTGGTGTTCCCCAGGGGTCAGTACTGGATCCAGTCCTCTTCAATATATTCATCAATGACCTGTACCTTTAGCAAGTTTGCTGATGACACGAAACTAGGAGAGGTGGCTGACACCCCAGAAGGCTGTGCCACCATCCAGCAAGACCTGGACAGGCTGAAGAGATTGGCCAAGAGAAACCTAATGAAATTTTACAAGGCCAAGTGCAGGGTGCTGCACCTGGGGAGAAATAACCCCAAGCACCAGTACAGGTTTGAGAGCAGCTCTGAGGAAAAAGACCTGGGAGTTCTTGTGGACAACAGGATGACCATATGCCAGCAATGTGCCCTAGTGGCCAAGAAGGCCAATGGCATCCTGGGCTGCATCAAGAAGAATGTGGCCAGCAGGTCAAGGGAGGTCATCCTGCCCCTCTACTCTGCCCTGGTGAGGCCCCATCTAGAGTACTGTGTCCAGTTCTGGGCTCCCCAGTTCAGAAAGGACAGGAAACTGCTGGAGAGGGTACAACAAAGGGCCACAAAGATGATTAAGGGCCTGGAGCATCTCTCCTACGAGGAGAGGTGAGGGACTTGGGTCTTTTTAGTCTGGAGAAGAGAAGACTTAGGGGGGGGATCTGATCAATGCATACAAATACTTAAAAGGAGGGTGTCAGGAGGACAGGGCTGGTCTTTTCTCAGTGGTGCCCAGGGACAGGGCAAGAGGAAATGGGCACAAACTTGAGTATAAGAAGTTCCACCTAAACATGAGGAGGAACTTCTTTACTGTGAGAGTTGTAGAGCACTGGAACAGGCTGCCCAGAGAGGTGGTGGAGTCTCCTTCTCTGGAGACATTCAAAACCTGCCTGGTCAAGTTCCTGTGCAATGTGCTCTAGGTAGACCCGCTCTGGTGGGGGGGAGGTTGGACTAGATGATCTCCAGGGGTCCCTTCCAACCCCATATGATTCTATAATTCATGCAGTAAGTAAGACTGTCTGTTTTCCTGTATTCTTATTACAGTATGTTGTTTACAACACACTCCAAGAAACCAATTTTTGGTTGTTTCTACCCAGCAGTGACCTGTGTGGTAGGTCAGAAGTAGACAGGACAAGAGAAAGAAAGAAATTATGCAAAAAAAATAAAAATACTTATTGTAGACTATATAGATGGAAAAAGTGTTGGTAAAAATCAATGAAGGCTCATCAGAACAGCCACAAACGTAACAGGTCAGAAGCCCCCATTTTTTTCTGCAGTAGAGTTTATCAGTCCACCTACCTATTTCCAACTCTGCATTTGGATGGCATATTTAAGAAGTTGAAAAAAATATCACTAGATGCCAAAATTAGATGTCAAAACCTCATTTTTCAAGATAGCTTCTACTAGTCCACTATGTCCTTGTTACTTGTCTGATTTCTCTTTGCAATAAAGCTGCAATAAATCAGCACATTGTTTGTTAGCACATAGCATTGACTGGGTCTACCTCCTCAAAATTGTGGGTGAGCTAGCGGTGGTTAAGAAAACTCAGTGAAGGTGGGTTTCTAAGAAATAACAAGCTGAAGTGTTGGCCCTGTACCTAGTAGAAGGAATCAGATTGCTTTATTCAGCTTTTTTTTAACAAGACGCTTACTGCACATATTAGTGGAAACACATTCTACCATAGTAATTTGTCTGTCATTAAGTTTTTCATTTCAGTGTGGGAAAAGAAACTTATATTCAGCTGGCTTCACTGCTGGTCCCTTGAGTCTGTCTATTTGATGTAAGGGACTCATTAGAGTCATTACTTTTTCCTTTTTTTTTTTCAGACTGGAATTTTGTATGCTAGGGAATAGAAAAAATTAATGAAATGTCTCATCTGTGGCTTAAAATCTGTGCCAAGAAGATGACTGGAAAGTTTCTTAAACTGAAAGTCATATTCTACAGAAAGAAAATACCTTGGTATCAAAAAATATCTGGTCTTTGTTTTTTGGTAATTTTATACTTTCAATTGACAGACTAGCCAGTTTATTTTCCTAAGTTAAAATATTATTAGTTTTTAATTTAAGTATCTTTCATCACAGTGCTCAGTTCTCAACTGCTTTATATTTCTCTGCTCCATGAATCTGGAAAAGATTGATATAAAAGTGGGAGGCTGTGGAAAAGGAAGAACATCTGACTCATGCAATTAGAAATTGTAGCCAAACCACCCTGCAAGGAGGAGGTACAATGTCCTGGGAAAACTGAAAACTAGCTGTTGGAAACAAGAAATGCCAGCTGTGTTCAACAGGCCTATGCGAATCTGTTTATTTGGCGTATCATTCCAAACATGTACTCAGCTACACATTTAAAATTAATGTGACAGAAATCAACACAAGTAACAACTGAAATAATTAAACCAATTAAAATAACTGCAAACTTACTAGGGACTCTATGTGTTTGAAAGAATTGTTTGGAAGGTTCTATATTAAAATTATGTGGACATCTGTATTAATAAGACTGATTGTTATGGAAATAAATCAGAAGTTTTCTTTTTACTAGAAATCCATGTTTATGCTCAAAAGTGATGCAATTGTTGCTTAATTAAAAGTTTGTACTAAAAGCCAATTCTGTTTTGGAAAAGAAGAAACCTCTTGATTTTCGGAACTGTTATTCAAGTGGCTGTTGGGTCAACTATCATGTTTTTCTTATTACTAAATAGCTGGTCTTGGTCGTTTATTTGTCTTTACTGTATATATGCAAGCTCATATTTTAACAACCAGAAGTTTATACAGGAATGTCCTCTACTAAATATATAAACAACTGGGATTTCATACTATTTCCTTCGCACATGAAAATTAAGTAATTGGGCCACCGTAACCATAAGGGTTGCAGGAGGGCATATTGGACCGTATGGGAGGACATATGAAGTAAAGTGGAGAGGTCTGATGGGACAGGAGCATCACACAGACACTCTCAAGTGCTGGCTAAGATCCCTGCTCTTGGAGATGGCCATCTTCACCTCTAGTAGGAGCAGCGCAACAGGAGCTGGATACAGGAGCAGGCACTGAGACTTGTTCCCTCCTTATTAGACCCCAGATTGGCTAAAGGGTGTAGAAGCCTGAAAAGATTTTATTTTTATTTTTTTTTCATACAGTGGGCTAAATCACTATATTCTTTTCAACTTAACTAGCAATAAAGGCAGAAAGGTTTCTGTTGGAGCTGTGACAAACATTGCTTGGGCTGGGTTACCTGAATGTAATGGCAAACATGAACAATGCAGCCATGGGAAAACATGGATCCAGAAGATGTGGTAAAGGGGAAGGAGCAGCAAAAACAACTCCAGCAGATTCTGGTGAAGCAACAACTGCAACCACTAATAACAAATCCTATGAATAATTTTTATAACCCACTAATAACTAACAACAAGTCCAACAGAAACTACAGGAAAACCAGTCCTATTAGCAATTATAGCAACGCCTTGCAAAACACTGCAGTTCTAGGGAGAAAACTAACAGGAATTTCTGCTCCATCCGTGAACCCATGAGAGCTGAAGTCCCTGCTGTGGCCCTGGGAGACACTACAAGAAATATGGAACTCCTCTTAAAAATGGAGTCCAGTTAACTCAGAAGCTACTGCAAAATTTTTCAGACCGGTAACTTGCAAAGGGAAGGAAGAGCCACACAGATAGATTACTGTCTCCCTGGGAAGTGCCACACAGTGAGCATGAGGTGCAGGGCGGTGAAGCACTACAGGTGCACTACCATGCAGCCAATCTAGATGACACTGGCCCAAATAAAAAAAAACTTAGTGGTGGTGAATTTGGCAGAAAACACCCCAGAAATCCAGTCTTGAGCAGTAGCTTGATAGTTCAGAGATTTTTATGTGTGTGGAGACTGAAAACTGGAGAGTACTACAAATACATAAAAGGCAAACAAAAAACCCAACCCATGAGACAGACCTTGATCCAGTTTATATTTCAGCTACTAGAGGCAATAAACCTGAAAATGGCACAGGTTACTTGAAAATGGCACAGGAGTACCAGCTGAGAGCTGGGAGAGGGATGCATTTTGCAAGGGGCAAACCCAAATATTATCTTTGTGTTGTCATGCAACACGAAGACTTAGCAGATACAAGAGGCAGATGGATGAAGAAAAAGAGGTCTTGTCTTGTTTGTGATCAGGAGGTGACAAGAGTAGAGGCTGCCCCTTTGTGTGGCATCTCATTCTATACTTCAGATACCAGAGAATATCCAGGTAATGGTGTTTGTCATTTTAATGTACATATGTGGGCTGCCTCTGTGATAATGTACATTTCTAGCCTATGCATAGGAAGACAAGTAAGATGTGAACAGTTATAAGGAAATGTAGTACCTAGTAATATAGGCCTAAGACTGGGATACATGGACCTGGATGCTGAGGACAGTCTTGGAACATTTAATGGAAAAATATCGCCCTTCTTCTGACCCTCACTTGTTGATCATTAGCCAGCATCCTGCTGAGAATGGTGCTGAGACAGCAGGCAGATGTCTGTAGTGCAAAGGAACTTGAGTTAAAAAAAAAAGAAAAAAGCCTTGGAGTGCAGTGTAGTACAGAAGCTCTGGGGAAATATCTTGGGAAGTAGGCTGCTCCCACAAACCCTCTGCAACATTCTCTGGTATCAAGGCAGATTTTGTCCAAGGTCAGAGAACCTTGTGTTTTGCATATGCTGTTCAGCAGATGGCTGACCAGCTTCCTTTATTCTGAAGTTTCCTGGGGATGATAATCCCCAACACAGTGGCAGGACAGGAGATTGAAAGCGCCCAAAAAGAGACAATAAGTTCTTTGCACTTTTCACCATTTGAATGGCTATGTGGAAAGCAGCCCAACAAAATACTGGAGTTCTTCCGTGAATGTGATCTATTTGTTCTTTTATCTTTGGTAGCAAATGCAGCCTCTAAATCTAATGCTCATTCAATGCCTTGGATTAATGAAACATTAGAAGGCACCAGGAAGTCATTATGTTCTTTAACCACACCTGATATAACACCAGCAAACAGTGTGGGTCCCAGAATACAGAGCGCCTCACTGTATGTTCTGGGCCCTGACAGTCTCCTGCTTATGCTGCACAGAGTTCCAACAATACTTATTAGAAGCTGCTCTGTTTTCCAGGCAGGTGATACACCTTGGTGATCTCTACCAAACACTTCATGGGCAGAGCTCTTGCAGAATGTGCAAACTGCCCAGGAGTCTGCAAGTCAATTGGCTAAGTGTCAAGTCAGGAGTGAATACACACAACATATGAGGTAAAGCCTAAACAATTAAACTGCCTTTCATCAAGGATTAAGATAAGACCCCTTTAGGTAAAGTCAGATTTTTCACTGGAATCTCCTGTTCTATTAAGGAACAAAGGACATTTTCAGGATGGTTTCAATGGTCGTAAAACCATTAGCTGATTTTCCAGGAACAGTAAACTAGAGAGTACAATACAGCATAGAGAAGACCTGAAAAGATGCAATTGGCAAGATACAAAGCCAAATATATAGCATCCTAGATTTTACTCTGTAGATGGCACTGGAACAGCCTGTCCAAAGATGTGGATGCCCCATCCCTGGAAGTGTTCAAGGCCAGGTTGGATGGCTGAGCAACCTGGTCTAGTGGGAGGTGTCCCTGCCCTTGGCAAGGGGTTTGGAATTGGATGACCTTTAAGGTGCCTTCCAACCCAAACCATTTTACGACTCTATGGGTGCTTCTGGATTGTGTTATTACTCGTGTGGGATTTTGATTGCTGCTTAGTGCCTTAATTAATAATTAAATACTACTTTACTATGTGTGTGTAGTGTGGTCAGTATAAACTACCTGATAAAAAAAGAAAATGTACATGGCTCTTTCAAGAGATACATATAATTTCTTTGCTACAGGTAAAAGTTACTAATTTCTTGTATTTTTCTTAGCATTCTATTGCTTTTCAATTTATTAGTTAAAGTTGTTGAATAGGCTATGGAGTTCAGTGCTACATTGTGAGCTTATTCCTTATTCCAATGAACACATAACAGAACTGGGTTCTTTGATTGTATTTTGCTTGGAATAGTGCTCACAGGCCACAAACAGCATCGGTATGAAACCTTGGCATACTTTTGCTTAGGGTTGTACACTTTTGTTCTGTATATTGCTTTCAAACTGCTAGATGATGACGACTAGTGTAATAAAAATTTCACCACCATTTCATGTGATAGGACGGAAAGAAATACAGGTTTGTATACTATCTGTCTTATAGAAAACCACATACAGGTGATTTTAACTTCATTTCAGATTGCTGTCTAATAGAGCTGCTTAAATATTCCATACGGCTTAGGGCAAAAGATTGTGGCCTTCCCATTGCAAAATGGATTACATGAAGCGGAGGCCCTTTTCAACCCTTCTAAGGCAGAAACAGAAAGCAAACTCTCTCATTTCTACCCCTTTTCTGTCTCCCCCTTCGAGACACAAAATTATACCCATGCTGAAATACAAATTCCATTCTATATTTCACTATACAAAAAACCAGGAATTTTACTATAACACTTGCCGACATCTCACTATATAACATATGACCAGTGGCACTTTTAGTAATACACCATGTAACTGAACTTTAATTATTACTACAGAGATCGCTACAGCAGTCTTGATAAAGAAGGGGGAAGATGTTAGCCTTTTAATAAAGTATTTGCCTAGTAGCATGGCTAGTCTTAAACAACGATTGTCATGAACTGAGAGTTTACTTTTGCAGATAATAAACTGAACATGTTAATAAGCTATTAGCTATATGCTGGTAGTCTGTAGACAACTCCAGACTGCCCAATTATTTCCTAAGCAGCTGAAGCTCTTGTGCATCTTTTGCTTTTTTCCTCTAGTTACTGAAGAGGTTTTGCACACACGTGCGGCTCATCTGCTTGATGTGTGGTGGTTTCTGGGATTTCCATACGTGCTCAGAGCCACTCATCATGTAATGCATGACGGCATGGGAAAAGAGCAGAGCTTGGAAAAAGATATTTTGAAATCAGGTATAGTCACCACATTTGTAACAGCAGCTCTGTCATGAGGCACAAGAATCCTTCATCAGATCTCTTCTTCATTTGGAATGAGAAGTTAAAAATTCAAAACAGAAACTCACTACTATATCTCTTAAGTCCAACAGTCATTAAGTTATTTCACTGCAGGAGACAGATATCCCAAATATCATTGAAAACCACTACTAGCACAACTCCATACCATTCTTAGAAGAAGAGTTTTTTCCTGAAATAGGCTCAATTTGCATAAAAAAATTTTACAGGAAACAATTATTAATTTTCCTAGCTTTCTTACACGTGTTTTTTTATTCTACTCTCTCTCTATTCCAGGATTTCTGTTAAATATTCTTCATGCTGCATTCAATTTTGTTCTCTACATGTTTTACTAACTTTTAATAGCCTTGCATAAATATAAGGAAAAGAATCATACACATGGAACAAAGAGAACTGGGATTAGGCAAAAAAGCAAATAAAGTCTTAACTAGAATTGGTTGATATTAACTGCTAAATGAACATAAATTATACAAGGTAAGTATATGATACAGTACAAAACCCTGCCAGCAAACTGCTCGCTATTTCAAATGAAGATGCTGTCATTTTGGCCAAGTTTGTCAAGTGTATAAATACTTATGAAAGTAAATCCAGTGACATGAACGCTGGAAATAAATGCTGAGATTTTACTGAACATAGGATTCTAATCCTATGTGGTATAGTGGTCTCAGCTGACACTGCTTACTGGATATTGCTATGGTTCTCATTTTCAAAACTATTCAGAACCCCCATCACTGCTCACTGAAGCTGAGTAAAATTAACAACTGAAGGGTCTCTTCTGTTTTGTCAGTTTTAGGCAGCAGTTTAGTATTGTCTCTACATAAACTAAATGTAAAATTAGCACAAAGATAAGATGCTGTCAAAAGACTGATGGTCGGTTATTGGTAATTCAGTTAGGGTCATGCAATAATCATCCTGCTGTTGGGGTCTAACATCTAGGCTATATCTAGTATTGGCTGAGGTGACCATTTGGAGAAAACAAACCTTGGGGCTTTTTTTTTGGTTGGAGTTTTAGTAAGACATTGAAATATCTGTGAATTTCTCTCTCTGCAGTTATAAAAACCTGAACAGAGAAGGCACGCTCCAAATTAGTTTGTAGCTGCTTGGAAAAGAACAGTCATATCTGGCATGACACGTTAACCAGATTAAATAAAGCATTAAAACAGGGAAACACAGTCCTAGTAAAAATAAACCCAATTTCAAGTAACTAAGACAACCAATGGAAAAAAACCCCACACTATAAAAAAACTAGAACAACATAAAGAAAGCAGCACTACAGTAAATTCAGTAGAGCAAGAACTTGTTTTTTAAAACTAGAAAATGTAATTTCTGCTCAGGTTGAGTTTAATCCATTTGGAACTAGCACAGATAACCCTGATGAATTCCACATGTTTGTTTAATCAAATGGAAGTGTAGAAGGACTTCACTTAACAGTGAATTTTCACTTAATAGTGACATTGTGATTACTAGTAGTGATTTGTGTGTGGTTTTTTGTCATACCAAAAGCAAAGAACAATAAAGCATGGAATGTTACATCTTTAGGGATTAACCATTATGTTTTGCCCTCTTTCAAGTTCTTAATCCTTCAGAATAACAGAATTCTCATCTCCAACTAATTTAGAGTTGAGATATGGGAAAAATTCCCAGATATGATCAGTGTATACATATAAATACATATATACACATCAAAGACTGTGACTGTTTAAGTGGAATTACTTAAAAGGAGTAGAATAAAAGCACATCATCTTTTGCCCACAAGTATTACTTATAGTCAGACAAAAATGTATCATGCAAGTTGGATTTGAACTCCATCCACACTATCTAGAACTCAAAAAATGAGAAAAAAGAAATTAAAGTGGAAAGATTACTGTCTTTCCTTCCTAATATTGAGACAGCTGAGCTCTGCCACTTGGTGGACATTTCTGCCATTTCTATTACATAACTAAAAGAACCAAATAAAAACAGAACACCCAGATGAAATACTGAGGAGTGCATGGGGCTTTTATGATAGAGCAAACTGGTCTGCAGAGTTAGTTATGGTCTTTCACTCCTATGAAAGCATGACAATGTGAGGGACCAGGACACCCTTAGAACCTCACCTGAGGGAGGAAGTTCATGCTTGGGAACTAAACAGCTAAGACCTTTCTTGAGAGTTCAGCCAAGTTCTTCTCCAACCCTGAAACAGATTACGATGCGGATGTTCCCCAGAAGTGAACCCCCGAAAACCAGGGCTCCATAGCAGCCAAGTGAGTTAGAAAGGAAGCAGATGAGTCTCTGTAACAAGGTGCTGCATGGTATCAGAAGCCCTTTAAAATATATATATATTATTTGTCAATTATTTGTTTAAAGAAATCAGTTTTCTAGTGCAAATCCATTTAATAGAAAATTGGCAACCATTCCTACTTATTATTTATTTCTAAGACCCCCATTCACAAACGGAAGAAACAATTTATTTCTTACATGATTTGTTCCACCAGGCTATTTAAAATAAGATCTAGCAGACCCAACTAAAACTACAAAGCCAAAACAATAAAAGCCTTTTCAGATGAAGGGAAAGGAATGGGAATCTCACATTTCATGTCCTCCTCCAATGTTATGAAACCAAAATAATCCATGTTTTAGACTCTATTAATCCTTAGTAGGTCCTCTTTGACAGACACATTAAGAGCTGAAACATCTATTGACTTTAAAGAAATTATCCAAGGAATAAACTTCTAAAATTGGTTCGTGCTAGATTTTAAGAACCTATGCAAATTTTCTCAGTTTTAAACTTTTTTTTCAAAGCATTAAGTCCCATCCTTAAAATTTGTGCTGCTGGATAGACAAAATATCTTATGTGGATAGCATTCTAATAACATAATGTTATTTTCTGAAAAGCACCAGCATGTGATTATTGTAAAAGTAGCTCTTCTTTCTGGAAAGGGTGTGCATGATCTGATGGCCTACAGATATGCACTAAAAGCTGCCTTTGGTCTCCTTCCTAGAGTACCAGATGATCTCACATCATGAGGTTCCTCTCATGTATGAGTATTGCAGGCTATATGCTTAGTCACTAGAGCTATAAATAGTCTAATTCCTACTTAAAACAAACAAACAAACAAACAAACACCCCCTTTCACAGGAAAATCTCTCTCAAGGGAATAGCAACAGCTTGAACACATGGCTGGTTGAAATTGTATCTGTTAAAATTTACAAAAATGTAAGTATATGTTTCCTAAAACAGTAAATTAAAAACATATATATATATATATATATATATATATCTTGGAATTGCTGCTCTGAGCTCCCCCAAAGAATTTTAGCTTTTAGTGGCTGATGTGGGAAGAGATGGTAGGAAGGAGCTGGTAACAATTACTAGTCAAGTTTCAGCCCTTTGTATAGTCTGTCTTCTTCTGGGACTTGCCACATGTGTTCTCTATTGCAAAAATCTGTTAGCAATGATTAGTCAGTTCTGCAAAAAGCACCCTGATCATGATGTCAGCTTCCCAAGGTTTCTGCTGGGAATGGTTCTTAACAGTAGAATGGAGCCTCTTTAACCCTACATTTACTTCATTATGCTCAGCATGTCACCAATGATATCACGCTTCTATTAAACTGTGCTTTTTCCAGAAAGCCATAAAGAAACTCAGAAGACAATGAACTGGCCTGGCCTAAAACCCATTAAAGAAATAATTGGGGAAAAGACTAATGTTACCTTCAGAGGATTTCAATTCCAAAAGACTCTTTTCACCCAGAAGTGTATGACTCCTTCCTCTCTTTTCTGAACAACTGTGAATTTGAAAGGGACCCAAACCTAAATTCCAGTCCCAAATTCTCCACATATTTTGAGGAAGTACTCATTGAGATCTGAATTGAGTGGCTGACCCCACACTAATGGCTGAATCAAGCTCTTAGTTACAAGCACTTAAAGGGCAGAGGGTGTTTGTAACTTCTTATAAAAAAAAAGCAACAAAAAACTTATTTGATTTCCATGTGTGTAATTACCTCCACCTCCATGCACCAATTGCAGGGAAGGCAGTTCACCTGTAAACTATGAAGTTAAAGCAATGGTTTGCCTGCAATTAAAAGCAGAAAATCCAAGCCAGTCGATTTTCAGTTTTGGTTGCTAAAACCAGAAGTTTTCATTATAAGACTAAACATTGGGTTTCAATTTCTGTAAATCAACCCCTCTGTTTTAGACAAACTCAGGCATCTCTTCTTTCCTTTTTTAAATAAGAAAAAAATATTTTACTAAGCAGGTAACATAACAAGATATTTGTATATATTTTGCTAATGTTTCAACGTGAATTTGAATTTTCTGTATTTTGATATTTTTTTGCTACAAACGAAATGATATATGAGATAGCAGTTAAATGATCTTCACAGCGCCAGAGAAATAGTTCAGCTTTCAGAAGACAATTTCTCTCAAATCCATTTTAATTTCATAGGCATTTCAACTCCTCTCCCTAGGCACTGCAGACTTGACTCACATACTATGATGATCAGTGGAAAGCACTCTGTGTACTCACAGATGTTTTCTGTGACACGTTAGAACTACTATGAAATGCCTTATAAGGTATTGCCCTGTTTGGCCGTCAGCATACTATTCTGTGATGTTTTGGCATGGTCTGTAAGAAAAAGTTAAGTAATCCAAAACCTGCAGATGTATAATAAAAAGCCTTGCAGGGATTAAGTTTTAAACTTAAACTTGGGGTATTAAATAGATGTATTACACAATAAAAGGGAACAGTAGCTTCCAGTGACATGGCTTATTCTGCTTTATTATGAGAGATTCTTGAGTGTTTACCTTTTCAATTAACTAAGATAATATAGATTTTTAGAGAATAAACAGAGTGAGAACTCATGGATTTTTTTAAGATGGATAATGCCTCATTCTACTTCCCTCTTCATATTCTAGAGAAAGACTAAAACTGCATGGGGCCAGTAAATATGGCCTTCAAACCATGGGAACAACTCCTATTAAAAGAAACACAGATACATAGATTATAGATTTTATTTGTGTGTATTAGTCGCTACGGATACAATACAGAAAGCAAAATAACTAATTTCACAGAGCCTGTACCTTCTAATGTACTCTATACCAATCATATTGCTTTGTTATACTGCATAGTCCAGGTCTAAGGTGTGAAATACACTGAAAGATCATGGTAGCTAAAACCATCTTTACCTATACTATCTGTTCTTAATACTCTCTTCTCCCTTCCATTCAGAGTTTCTTCTTTTCCCTTACTGTCTCCCCTCTTGGATTCCCCTCCTAGTAGAATTTCATCCCTTCTCCTAAGCATTCATAAGCTGTCTCGCCGTTCTCTCTCCTGTATGCTTTATTCATCCCCTCTGCCCAAGCTCTCTCTAGCTTGCCTGCTCAGACAGTAAGTTCTTCTGGGCAATTACCATTTCATTTCCAGTTTGCATAGTAGCTAAAGAGCAATGAGATCCCGATATTAACTATTCTACAAACACACACACAAATAATTACCTGAAAAGCTGAAATACAACTACTGAGTTGAGTAAGTGCAGGAATGATGCAGTCTGTCATTTCTCCCAGTCTTTTGGGGGTTTGTTTCTGGTTTGGTTTTTTTAACCGGCTCAGTTTCTCTCCTAATAGGAATGCTTTGTTCACAAAGCAGCTTCTAGAATGACCTGATTATAGTGGAACTAAGTCTAACTACTAGAAAAGGTGGTACTCCAAATACCTTCAAAGTGAATACTGGAGACCAAATCACTAGTGGCATGTGTAACTGAGAAATAGTTCTTAACACAAGGTGTTAAGAACATGCCTAGCCAGCTTTGATCAAAGTATTTGGTTGTATATAAATTCAGATGGAAGCATTTATGATATTTTATACTTGTTATGGTTTGAGAAAACCCATAACAATCTATTGCCATTTAGATAATTATTCTATCACCCAATGACCCCTCCCTACCCGGAAAGGGGAATCAGGGAACACAAAGAAACACAAGGGTTGAAATATAAATAGATTTGATAGACTAAGATTAAATAATTAATGATAATACTAAAGAACCAGTATTAATCATGATACTGATAGAAGATATACAGGAGTTATACTCAGCCAGTTCCATCAGCAGGAAGCTGTGCGCTCCCAGCAGGGACAGCAAATGGCGGACACTGGGAGCGCAATGGCTTCAGGAGGAAGGGAAGGCCTCAGGGTTCCGGCACCGGGGCAAGGAGTTGTCTGGACCCATCGCCATCAAGGGAGAGAGAGCTACGCAGCAAACTTTTCTAATTTGTATTGAATGTGACATTCATGGTATGAAATAATCCTGTTGGCCAGCCTGGGTCAAATGTCCAGGCCTTGCTCCTCCTTGTCCCTGCGCCTGGCAAGGCTCAAAAACACTAACCTTGAATCCCACAGAGCCTGGCTGGCTATCAAGTAAATATTTTCACAAATTCAGACACTAGAGTCTTCTAAAAGTGCCATTTTCCTCAGTATTAGAAGAAAAGTTAGTCCTGTGTCTCTCGACCCGGGACTATACTATATGTATAAGAGGAAACCCAATAAATTTTTCTACCCTAGTTCCATCGGCAGCAGAATTTGCTACAGCTCCTAAACATTCACTGTTGTTCTTCAGGGATTCTGGCAGCCAGACAACAGGAAAAATATAATGCCTGTTGACTGTGTGGTTTTCAGGATCTGTTCTGAATGTAGTTGCACATGACTATCATTTAAAGAAATAAAGCTGTTAAATCTCTACATGCTCATAGACACACCCACTAGTAAACAAGACAATCCCTAACTGAGAATTTGAAAATCAGGAAATGACTCTTCAAGTAACAGCACTTACTTCGATGGGGGAGTGGGAGGGAAAGGCATATCTATGACTGTTTTAACGGTTTAACACTTTGTCATAGTTTTTATAGTGTAGTGCCACTTCTTGTCCTCTACTATTGGCTTTAAAGCATTTTAATCCTGAAATTTTAAGCACTAAATAAGAAATGGGAACTGTATCTTCATCAATGATTTGATTTCCTCTGAGGAAACAAGATAATGACATTTTTACAACAGCATCTGAGACTGAAAGTCACTGAGGATGAGGATGCCAGTGACCCCAAAGGACCCAGTGGGATCAGTCTTAACACTTCCTGACTTAATTCCTTGCTAGTGATCCAGACAAACTAAAAGCCCCCATACCAGTTGTACTTTTGTTCAGTGACTTCACACCAGCATCAGAGCTGAACTTTACAGAAAAGGTATGTAACTTAAGAGCAATAGCTTGGCTCCTTGTGTTAGAGATCCAACTGTGTTTTCCTCTGTTGTATCAGACATCCTTTTGTTCTCAGCTGCTCACTCATTTCCTTGGGTGCAGTGAAATACCTAGGTTGCCCAATATGTTTATCTGATATAATGTTATTTTATGGAAGTTTGTATAAGGAAAGCCAGTGGCTTCTAACCTTTCTCGCTGACTGATTTCCAGTCCCTTTTTTAATAGGCAGAGGTGTTAGTCATTGCTTCCCTCTGTTCTGCCCAAGGGTGTTCCCTAGCTAGTTTACAGTAATGCCAGATTTTGGAAGACTGTTGTATAGGCCCCAAAACCCTCTCCATCCCATGATGTTTTGCAAAGAAGGTTCCATGTTCCCATTCCAGCCACACCTGGAAACAGGTACATGCAAAATAAGTTTGTTCCCCTAACACAGGAACATCTACTGCCCATGCTCATGAACTTCAACCAATGCCAGAAAGCTACCAGTGCTTCCAGGGCAGTAACACCTGAACACTGTGAGTTCACCTTTCACCTGACAGGAATCCACATGTATAACCAGCAGTAGGTCTATTTTGTTTCTAAGATTTTAAGTTTCTCAGAAGTGACATTGTCCACAGACATTTCATTTTTGCAATTGTCTAGTTCTCAAGTATGATGTTCGGTGTCCCTGAAGAACACCAGTATACATTGTAAGCTCCTATGTATTCTCTAAGACAGGCATGTTTACATTCTGTTAAACAAGTCCTACAGCTAAAGAAAGGCTGCCTGTTAGCCTGGGAAAGGACAGCACTTCATCCTGAGAGCAACTGGATGTACTCAGACTGGAAAAGCTCCTAGGGCACTGCCTGGGGCAGCCAGGAGGGAGACACTAGGTGAGAAACTGTGTATACTGGAGAATCCTGTGAGGAGAAGCGGGATTCAACTGCTGCAAGGAGCAGCTCTGGTGCTAGTATAACAGGTGATGGATAGAAGGCTCTGAGTACAATAACAAGTGAGTTAGGAGCAGACCTGTTCACAACGGGTCCTGCAGACCCAAATACCTAGAGTGATTCAGTGGTTTTACTGATACGTTCTAGCCTAGTCCTGTGGCCAGAAATCTCAACAGTAGTTGGAAGACATGGAGTGTTCAAGGGCAAACCTTGCACTTTATTTCCACCTGGAAGGAATCCAGTTTGTGGACTCCAAGTTTGCTAGACAATATGAACGAAAGCACAAGAAAGGGGAACACTGGAGATTCACTTCAAAAACATAATCTTGATTTAAAAAAAAAAAAAAAAAAGAAAAAGAAAAAAGCTAAAGTAGACATAGCCAAATGTTTTCCCAAAAATCCAAAGAGAACTGTTGGGCAACAGTTTGAAAAGAAATAGTCACCAAAAAATGTTAGGCATTGCTCCTGCAATTATACAGTAGGCAATAGCTTTGTTTACAAGTCTTTGTAGTACCCTATGCCCAGCAGGGCAGGTTTCTGTTATTACAGAATTAAGTTTTCTTGGTTTATTATTTGTCTATTCTAATGATATACTATTCCAATCATATACATCTTCTTTAAGGAAAAGCCGTATGTGGGAAGGAAGGGCTCCAGTTCCTTCTCACATCTCTGCCTGGCACAGCTCAATATTGTGCCTTGCTATTTCTGAAACCATGAGGATGTTCATGGCTGAAAAGCTCACACTACAGCCTGTAACAGTCAAAGTGGATTTGTCAGTCACCTGGGGAACAGTCATCTTATCCTTCCCTTAACAAATCAGTACCCCAGTGATTCTGAGCTGCTGCATATCTGACTATATTCAAGATCTGTTCTACTGCATTACTAAACTCAAACACAGAGAAAGTTCTTTTGGTATTAATAATAAATTCCTGACCTTTTTTGTGCAGTTAGCTTCTCACCATTCATTCTTTCAGGTGATGATACAAGGAGGAAATGAGAAATGGAAACTCTGACAACGAGAGACAAGCTCAGAGCAGAATGAGGGGGAAGCATCTTTACTTCCTGATCATTGAAGAGGTGTATTGCAAGAAACCAGTGGCAAAAATCTTCTCTGCAGATTCATATCTGAGGTTAAGAAAGTTTTCAGCTTATATTCCTTTTAATAGTACAAGGTTTTAGTCCTAATAGTCCAATAGTACAAGTCCTAATTAAAATGATTTGTTTAATTAGGAGAATGCATCTGCATTTTATTTAAAAAAAAATGAAATCAGTATGTGTTTATCTGATTCCATTTTTACAGGGAAGCAACTTTGGTTGCTTTACTATGACTTTCTTTTAGATCTTAATCCCTTTTGAAGAAGAGAAGCAAACTGCATGGCTGTTCAAAAGATATTATCATCAGTAACAGATACACCCAGAAACCCATATGTAAACACCATACATTTTTAAACACACCACTATTAATTCTGCTCAAGATCTGAGAGGTATTGATGTCTTCCAGTTCTCCAAAACCAATCCTGCCTATGGATATAGGCAGATTAGTTCACTCTCGAGTTTTAAAACAAACGTTAATACCCCCTAAGTCCCCACATTAAAAAAAATAAATTAGTTTGCTTACAACTGGAGTGCTTACACCCAAATTTTGTTCTCCTGTTAACACTGTGTCAGCACTTGAGACTTACTGCCCTTGCACAGCCAATTTGATCACAGAAATACAAAAGGTGGATTCTGAGGAGACAAGGTTCCTAATCAACTTGTATTTGCATAAATCAGTCTTAGATATCCCATTTAGGTAGCAACTCCCTCCTCCTCCTCTGCCAGATTTTATGAATGACCCAGACTCCTAAAACTATAGTTTTCCTGAGCAATGCTGCAGTTCACCTGCATATTTCTAGATATACAATCATGACAAGTTTTATCTTTTTATTGATCTATTCAAAGCAGGAGTTCAAATCCTATCACAAGGTCTCTGATAATGAACAGCAGCTTTTCTTTAAAGTGGACAAAGTGACATGGGAATATGCCAAGAGGCATTAGGAGAATTTGAAGCTAACTATTCCTCTAAGCTTTGCAGGAGCATCATTCTGCCTGGTACCTGTACACTGTCAGACATCACCTGCCAGTATTTAAGGATGCAATATAGCAAGTGCATTCACACATGGCAAGGCATCTCAGGTAAATCTAGATTTCTTAGGCACTGAAATGATTTTGGTAATATCAGAGTCTGATATTTTTGCCTCTTTTGTAATTTCCTTTTTTGCAAAGATTGTGTTGACGGGCTGGGCTTATATTAGGTTAGTATATTAGCTAGATAAACCACAACGGACTTGATGGTTTGAAATTAGCTTTTTGGTTAACTCCACAATAAACTGTATATTTTGGCATGAATTTAACATGTATAGAAATAGAATGGTGTCTCAACAATTGTACAGCATGCCATACAAGATGCAGCAAAACAACATAAAAATATTGAGAGTGTAACTAAATAAATACATAAGCTAAATTTCTTCAATTTTCCCAGAGGATACAAATATTTATTTCCCATTAAATTAATAAGTTTTCCATATCCCGCACATAGCTTTGACCTGTAAATATATTTTAAGGATCCCTATAGGGATGGCTTGTGAGATCCCCTGCTCAGTGGTTTCTGACAAGTAAATTAAACAATTAATAAGTAAATTAACATGTAAAGTAAAGTTTAACTTATTTGTTCTTGAGCAAAGAGTCAATAATCAAGAGTGCTACAGACCAAGTTAGATGATCACCTACTTCTGTTAATCCTATCATTGGGGTTATACTGCCACAGAAGTAAATGGAATTAGTAAAGTATGTTTCTGGTAAAGCACATGACCATAGTACCCAGCTCTTGCTTTTAGATGGTTGTGGGGAGGAAAAAAAAAAAAAAACCACACACACACAAACAAACCAAAACCACAAAACAGTAAGATACACCGCTGACAGCAGAAAACAAAGAAGCCATGCCTATAAAAATAATAAAAATCAGGACCAAGTTTTTATTTCACAAAAAGAATTATATATTTTTCATGACTATACTTCAGTACGGAATATATTTTTCTTAATTAAAACCTTGTAACAAAGTCCTGACACATATATGAGTTGCTTAGAAAAATTAATTTTCTGAAAATTTAAAACATCCATTTTATTTTTTTGACCAGTTAACCCTTCTGTTATAATATTATGCTGCAGATATATAGCTTTGTGACTTTTCAGACTCCTTTAGTTCTTATTTTGTGCTGCTATTTAATAGTCTCAAAAAATATGGAAAAAGCTTCCTGATAATATATTTATGAGCTATGTTTTGGGGTGGTTTTTGCTGGGGATCTGTCCCCCCGTCCTCTCCCCATTGTTATTGCACCATGGCTATAAGAAGAAAAAACTAACTAGATCTATTTCTGCTTACTCTAATGAAGCGCACTTCATTTCAGCAGAGACACACTAGCACCAATAACAGTTAAAACCAGAAAAAGTAATTTCAGCTTAAATTAAGCCATTGAACAAGTTCATTGTGAACAGGACATGTTACAATACACTCACTCTAGAGATTTTCAAAAGCAGAGTTACACAAAGAATTAATTTGATGGAAACTTGACCATGCCAAGAAAAAAGGCATTTACGATGTCAATATATACGTCAGTCAACAGGGTGGGGACCTGATATAGCAAACAACTTCAAATACTACTGGACTGTATAATCCTTTGAAAAAATAAACGAGTATGAACTCATCTGTGTGGGTAAACTAAACCCATTAGAGGGCAATGAGCAGTGAAAGGAACAAACTTTACCCACCTATGAGCAGGCACAGACATTTTCCTGCCTGTGCCTGTCTGAAACATTAGCCAAAGCACAGGGGAAAAGGGGGGAGAGGGGAGGTGGCAAAGCACAACCAGGCCTTAACATCTCTCTTTGGGCTGGAGAAAAGAAAAGATTCCTAAAAACTTGCTGTTCCTCTTCGGTTTGCGGGGTGCAGGCTGCCCAAGACTGAACAAATCACTGCCATTTAGAGAAGAGCAACAGTAAACTATGAGGAAAGAGAGGTATCAATAAAGCCTAGACCAATGCTGTGTTTTTGACAGTAGACAGCTGGAATGCTGTTGGGCATTATGACTCCAATGTACTAACTTGTTGAGCCTTATTAGCTCAGGATTAAGCATTTCATTCTTAGTCTTCCTGAGTAAAATAGGCTACTGCTAAAATAAATTTCCAGGATTTCAGTATTTATCATGAAACTTTCAACAGCAAGAGCAAGTTGTTTTTACAATCTGCCCTTCCACAACATTTTACTGATTTGTACATAAATTGTGAAGGCTTATTATTTGTACATAACACCCTTGGCCAAATGACACAGGTTTCATTAGATGCACAGATAGGATGCAGAGATGCACGGTCAGAAAGTCTTTTTTTTCATCTGAGACTATCTTAAGAGATGTCACTAAAATTAGGCTAAGGTGTAGGTTAGAATTCCGTCCATTTTACTCATTATTGTTCTGCAGAGGAAACAGAACAGACCAGTCCTGGAGGTTTTAAACTTGCAGCTTAAAATACTGTCAGAGCAATAGTGTCCGTCTCATACAGACATTTTGTCTTTGTGAATAATCTCAAGTTTTATAAAACCTATCATAGTATTTACACATAATATTCTGTTTTTGCAGTGAATGTTCAAAATTTGCAGCTTATTACTGATCTTAAGGTTTTCTAGCTTCAATTTCCAACCACTAGCTGGCATTATGAGTGTCTCTGTAGACTTAAGAGAGCCACCTATCTGCACGCAGTTTCTCTTAGGCCAGCAGGAGCTGTTTCCTGGTCTTCCCATCAACAAGTAAACAGGTTGAATTAATTTCTGAATTATACTAATAATACTGAACTAAGGAAAGTATGTTTTTCTATTCCAAAATCACCCTTCTATTACACTAAAAAGAAACAGTTAAACTGTCCATTTACTGCATACTGTTTCTAAAAGTGACAGCAGACAGTGATTAAAAACAAATGGGACAGTTGAGTAATTAGAGAAAGTGAAACAATTGGAAAAAATCATCATTTTTCTGATTCTATGGGTCAATTCAGTTGACGTGTCTAGCCAGGAAAGAGACTGAAAGCATTACAAAACATATTGTTTTGTTCTTTTTCCTTTTGCTCTTCAGCTGGAAGGAAGGACTACAATTATTTCCTCTTGTAATCACTAGCATTAATTGTGCCTCTAGTGCCATACCACAACACTTCAAATGTAAGTTGGTGCTACCATGGCCTGATCTATGGCGAGGCAACTGTGGGAGCTAAGGTAGTAGAACTATAATTTTGCACGATCAGTTTTCTGGCATTTTAGCTGTCAAAACCGTTCCCCTGCAGGATCAGGCAAATGCCTATACCAAAATATGTGAGGAGATGGGGCTGTGGCAGAATTAAATTACACTGGCTGAAGTTGTTCTGGAGTTGCATCTTCATTGTAGGACTAGCAATGGTTCTAAAACCTGAAAATAAAATCTTATTAATCTATTTAGTTTGTGCAACAAGAATGCCCTTGCAGCTGACGATGATTTATGTTAAAAATTCTCTGTTTTTTCGAGCAAAACACTCACATGTAAATAGACGTATTTCTTTTATTAAAATGCTTAGCGCATTTTAAATTTAACATATTGGATTAAATTTTCAGCTAACGTGAAGTTGTATAATCACTGAAGGTAATGGTATTAACATGAAATTTACTTCATCTAAGGATCAAGATGACAATTATGTGGGAAAACAACCATCTATGAATTAAGATTTTATGTTGACTTTTTGAATTTGGTGTTCTGAAACTGTGAGATTTCCCGCAATTTCAAAATATTTTTTAATTTATTGTTTTTATTACAGAATACTGACAGAAGAAGAATGATATTTAAATGAAAGCATGTTTGCACACTTCTGAGGAAATTGTGCAAATTTCCCCATTTAGAAAGCCATGCGTCAGACTGACAGTTCTTCTCTTTAGGGATGTGACTCCATTGACCTGGCCATCTTCATGACACCATTTTCTGTAATGACTGTTCCAGGAAAGTAAATTTTCAGTTTAGTCTTGGAAAGCTAACCACAGAGGAAGTGTTCTCAGTGGTCACAGGTAATATCATTATTGCCTTAATATTTACGTACTGTCATGGT
Organism: Gallinago undulata; assembly: GCA_026546715.1. Lineage (NCBI taxonomy): Eukaryota > Metazoa > Chordata > Aves > Charadriiformes > Scolopacidae > Gallinago > Gallinago undulata. The sequence continues at coordinate 15,088,683 of JAOTQQ010000004.1, forward strand.
TTGGTTATTTTCCAATTCCAAATAAAGGAATCTGAGGACTAGCATATCACTTCAGCAATATTATTAATTTGGAAAATTGTGAAGTTCCTATACTTATTTGCTTAGGTATTCTTAAAAATCATTTAGAAAAGTCCTTTTAAGACTACAGGTTTTTCTTAAATAGAGGAAAAATTGATAAGCTTTACAAGCATACTACCTCTGAATGAACCTTCCCCCTTCCAATTCAGTAGAGAGAGTTTATAAAACAAATAGTCTTGATATTTGCAATTTAAATATTTGAACAGCTCTCTCTTTGCCACATTTGGTCACTAAAATAAGATTATGCAATATGAGCTACAGGGTCACAGGTTCAGCAGCTGAGTAGTGTTTTGTGCAGTTGCCAAGTCCTCCACTTTTGTCTCCTCCACCCTGTGCCCACTGTGCTCATTAGACAGTGGTTACATGTGACCTCCCACACTTAAATCCATTCAGTATTAGAAACACCACTTACCACGCATAGTCATGTCCAAAGTCCCAATTATACTTCACTTTTTACCATTATCTCCTGTTTCTTGCTATATTCCAAGACTGAGGAGTTGGTGAAATTATCTTCTCTGCACCTTCTCACCTCATCGTTAGGCAACGAAGCACACCAGTTACAATATAGTCTTCCATGTATAACAAGTGCCCTTGCAGCAACAGTCTACCTACTTGGCTTGCAAAATAAATTTCACTAAGTACTTCCACAGTGCTTTTCATTGTAGTAACTAAAGTCAGTTGACAGCATTAGCAAAGAAACCATCTTCTCGCATGTATTCCTCACTGCCTGAATTGAAAAGTCTCCAGAGCTAAACAGATTCCTCTGCAAAAGGACCAAGCTCACAGTGTCACGTCATCACAAACAAAGCAAGAGCTGTTTCCCCTCCATCCTGCAGCCTTCCGGAAACCTCTTGCAGTTGTTCTCTCTCTCATTTCTGAAGTGATGTAATTTTCATGTTGATGGCAGATTGCAAACTGCAAATTCTAAGACTGAAGAACCAATCCATTTTAGTTTCAAATGTTTTCAAGTTATGTTCTGTCTGCTTGCCAGGTAACTCCTATGGACATTCTAGGAGAAGATAAGGACAGAAACTTCTCTAAAACACCTGTAATTCTAAGAAAGTTTCAGGAATTTACAAAGATCGCCATGTAGTGGTAGCATCTTTTTACCTCTTACGTGAATAAGTTCCTTGTTGGCTGTAGATACGATTCAGCTATTTCACAAAGGACACATGTATTTAAATTTTGACATTAAAAGCTTCAGACCAAACTCCTAAATTCTTATCACACTTTTTTCTACATGCTTTACAAGTCTAGCTGAGTTTGTGGAACTGCACACAAATAGTAAGAATCATACCTCACTCCCTAGTCTGCCCTGCCTTACATTACAAATAACGTCAATATTGCAGTACAAACAAGTGGACTGAACAAACATTTCATTTGTATTTAGAAAATGGACATAGTTGGACATATGTATTTATATTAATTAGCATTCATTTAGCCTAAATTATGAGGCTGCTCTCTTTGATTTCCCCATATAACCATTAATTTTAAGTTGGGCTACTCTGGAGGGCCATTCAGAGCAAGACCTGTTCTGTCTTCACTGACTGAAAAGGGGGTAAGTGAAGCTGAAACTCCTAACCTCAGTATTTAAAGTTAAAAGTATAAAGATAAGCCATGTGAATATCCTCTTATCCTCATAAAAGGATACTCAACAATTCAGCGTTGTTACTCATATTCTCCCTGCTCCACTTCATTTTCAACACAAATTCATTCTTCATTTTTCACTCGAAGTAGCCACCGTATTTCAACAGCTGTTAAAGATACCCAAATCAGACTGCAAATGATCACTAAGTTTTATCTTATGTAATAGTTACCTTTTCAGAAAGGTCTTTTGACTCCAGAACTGTTGATCTGTCTTTAGGTAATGTATGGCAAGCAAGTTTAAAAAATATTATGACAAAGTAATTATGACAAAGTAAGAGCTCTCTCTTTTTTTTTTTTTTAACATCTTTAGCAAATCTCTGGAGTCAATAGTCTCAGTATGTCTACATAAGATGGTAAATCAACAAGTACTGGCTATTAAGTCCTACCTTAATATTTTGTAAGGTTTTAAATTAGACAGAAGGGGAAAAAAAAACAATAAACAACCCATAGGTTAATTAACCCTACACCACCAAATCCCCCTCAAAATTTTCTATCATCTTAAAATAGGGCCTTATTGGAAACACACTGTAGTATGAAAAAGTCCTGGAATATTAACTGGTCACAGAATGATGATTAGACACCATGGCTATCAGACTATTGCCAGTCTGAATGAAACGTATGACCATGTGTTGTATCAAAAGAGTTATTTGTAGCAGAGAAGTATTAATGGCTTTGTGCAAGTCTTCATTTGGGTTATTGGAAAACTACTGGTCACCCATGTTAATGAAAGGAGAACTGAAGGTTCCACAAGAGCAAAAAAGATCCAGTAGGGGAACAGAGATTCCATATGACAAAAAACCAGAAAGCTTAGCTTGTTTAAGGTAACACATGAAGACTCCCAAGCTACAATCTCTGTCCCAAAGTGCACAGAGGAGAAAGAAAAATGAGGAAACTATTCAGGTTAAAAGCAAATTTGAGCACAAGAACAAATGAGTGCAAAGTGCCTATCAGTATTTTTAGGCCGATTATCAAAGGAATTGAGTAGCTATTAGAGTAATCACACTTTAGAACAGTTCTATAGTGGGAGGGGGAAAAAAAAAAAACCAAACAACAAAACAAAAAATGTTCCTCATGAAATTTAGTATTATATGAAAGATTGCAGCATAATTCAACATCTGCAGTAGTACCAAAATCCCCATAACAATATGTTCCATCTTTTTTGATATACGTTCCAGTAAAATAGCATATTCATCACTAGCCTACAGTCACAGCAAGTATACTTACTGCTGCATTTTTGTCAAAGCCTTTTAAGGAAAGTATACATAGAATTGACATGAAATTAAAAATCCAGGAAAAAGTGGCATAATAAAAAAATCTTCTTTGTTAGAATTCTTCCAGTATGTGTCTTTGCAGAACTACCATCAGTAAACTTCAGCAGCTGTGATCATAGTTAGACTACATTGAATAATCTTGTGACAGGAAGATACCTGAACAGGAAAGGTAATTCACTAGGTCCTGCAGACCTAGTGGCAATATAGAATTAGAATTAAATCAACAGCAGGATTACAAGAAGTCCTTTTTTGTTACAATGAGCCTAGTTAAATTTTGGATTGTTGCCGCAAAAGTCCAGTTCAGGACAAGCCCAGATTACCCCTTTTGACCATCTTTGGTGCAATAGCAATGATTCAGCAATCACCCAATTTATTGGTTTAGAGACAGCAAGAGGGTCTCTAAAGTACCTTAAGGTGTGGTGAGATACTTGGATAATCCATTTTTTTTTCTTACTGCATGTGTAATCCAAAAGTTATACTAAAAAAATCTTATTCAATCTTCCATGACTATAACAGCCTGAGGACCATGAAATACTTGTGTATGAGTATAGGTATGAGTGCTTATATTTACATACCACTATAAAAATAGCTAAACAGTAATGGTTGTGGTTAATCTGAATTACAAATACAGTTGAAGATGTATAAGGAAACCAAACAGAAGATAGGCTTTTAAAGCCATAATATGCCTTTATCTTCCCTGTATGAAAAAAAAAACCTCATTCTGAAGAAGAGCACACACATGACCAGCTATAGGAATTGCAATGCTTAAAAGAAAAAATAACACAGAGCAAATCAGACCACTGACTTTGGAGATCACTGCCAAAACAAGCAACAAAACACATAATTCTAAAGAAAGAGATGGAGAGAGCACCGCACAACAAACCAACCACCAGGGAATAAACCAGGGTGAATTTAATTCAGTAAACCGCAGCCAGACATTTTGGGCTAGACTATACAATTTACATAGAGGTCTGTGTTGAGAGTGTGACTCAGTTGCATTTTACCAAGCAATTGCCACTACACCATCTATTATAGTTGCATAATTTTTCTGCTGCTGTGAAATCAGTCCTTATTTCTCACCCTGTTCCCCAAGATAAGGAGGGCTGGGGCATATGGATTTGTCAAACCCTGGTCTGTCTAGAATATTTTACTGTTAGCTCATTGGAAGAAAAAAAAAAGGTGTTCTTGAGTCCCCATACCATGCTTTGTGACATGTCTTTGTGTGAGTCATGAAACAGGTCTGGAGAGAAACTCTCCATGTGCACCCAACCCATACTTATCTCTAAAATGGTCTGTTGCAACTTCCACCGAAGGGCAAGGTAGTATCTATGAGCAGATGCACACACAGAAACAAGTGTCATTAAGCAATAAATATTGTTTTGATCAATTTCTTTATTAGTGCCAAGAGCTTTTAATCTCAAGTGGAATGTGTGTATTTATTATACCCGTGCACACCCACAAATGTCTCTCTGAGGTTATTAATCCCAATCAACATTACATTAAATAAATAAAATTTCAATTTCTCTTATCTTGCCAAAGCGGGACATTTCCCCTTGGTCTATTTGTTTCAGAGCAGCGAGGTACAAGCTCATTCTTTTGTCATACTGCTTTGGTATTTTGTTTCAGGTGATCAGCAATTCCTTGGGCTTCAAACTACTTTGATTCCACTTAGGTCAACTGGCTGCAGTTTACTAACTACAAATACATAACTTTTGTTTTCAATTTTAGGAACATGCCAAAATTTGAACTTCAAATGTCATACAGGATGCAAGTTAAGTAACATTTAGATTTATCAGAAGTCATCAAAAGCCCTATAAATGCAGTATTGAAGTTATTTTCTATTATGATGAAAACAATTGCAGTTACCAGTTAATTTAAGTTTGTGACATTTTACTCAGTGAAGCAAGAAAACTTGTACTGACACGACTGAGCCCTAAGCTTTTAACTGTAAATTGAAGGTGGGGAGAGTGCTAGTGGACATCTAAAGGAAGAATATAGGGTAGGCGTTCTATACAAAGAAAAGAGAAAAGTGGAGTGCAGATCTGGAGCTAAGAATATATGACATGCAGTACTACAGTATGCCATAGCAGTAGGAATTGTCAGCTGACAGGCCATTCTACCTGGGAACAGTATAGTTAGGTTCCTTAGTCCACAGATTAGTCACAAATGCCCCCAGAAAACATCATTTGTCAAATAAAGGGCTTTAAGGAACTACAACAAATGTCCTAAAGGAGAATTATTATTGACATCAGAGCTAAAATTTAGCACTATGTGATGACTAGAGAAAAACAAAGTAACAAAGACACTTAAAAAAGAATAAATCCCTAAAATGATTGTGGGATTACTTAGAGATGTCTAAGAAAGTACTAGCAGAAATAAAGGAAAGTTGAAGAAAATTATTACTGGGTAAATACTATAAGATCTTTTCATCTAAAGTAGAAGCCTAAGGAAATCCTATTGCCAAGAGCAATTGTGCTTTTATAGGAGCACAGACTACATTACCTGAAAGACATAAAAGCTAGAGAAAAATCTATGACTTCATGCAGTTGTTGTAGGACAAGCACAGGAAAAATTGTTCTCACCTACTAGCGGGCCAGAATATTGCCTATTGGCAGGGAGAACTGAGGAAAGATTTCATAGACAGCTGAAAATAAAATATTTAAATAACAGAACAGCATGTTTTTCCTTCCTGTTTCACATGGCCCTGATACAAAGGGAGGGGGGAAGGGGAAAATCCTAGTTTTTTGTAACTGAAATCTTTATATATTACTGTTATTCTATTATAGCAGACCCATACTGAGAAAGAGTGGATCTTGAAAGTCGGTACTTTACAAAAGCATAAATACAAAGATTACTATAGTAAGTGCAGTGATTTTAGCCTGTGTCAAAGCTAATATTTTTCTGTGACATTATAGCTCTAGGACAGAATAAGGTAATTTGTCATTTAGACATCTAGCATATTTCGATGTTTCATGCTTCAACACATCCAGTGCTTCTATAAATTAGACATCAGATACAACTCCCATTATTTCTTAGCAAAACACATTTCAGATTCTGCAGAGATCAGAGTCCTTCCTGCCCCCTTCCAAAGTCAGCCAAAACAAACACAGAGCAATAGTACAAATGATCATAAGAGTCCCACTGACTGACATGGTTTGCCATTAATTATAAAGCCTAAACTGCCAAGGTGCCTTTTAAATACTCCTTTTGAGTTTTTGAAGTATTCTCAGACAAGCCCTTACAAAACATGGAGTAATTCTTCTCTTAGAAGTCTGTTTGGGACCGGAAAGGAGAACAGCTTCTGTCTGCCTTTCTTCCAAATAAGCCCAAACAATCAAAAAAACCCTAATAGTCCTGCTTCCTACTCACCCCTTAACAAGTTTTATCTGACTCACAGGACAACCATCTTCCCAAGTGATCTGCTGATACCTCTGGGTTATTGTCTCTAATTGAAATCTGCTGACACTCTTATCTTCTGTTGCAATAACTGAATTTATTAAGCTTTTCTAAGAAGCACTGGTACCAACAGCAGATCTTGCCAACTCCTGGGGCAGCAGCTGACCTAAGGAGCCAACATGGAAGGTTACAACACTATTATCTTTCCTCCAAACTGAAAGAGCTTCCTCCTTTGTTTGGTCAGGGTGTGGTTTGCTAATTCACACCAGTGCCTGTAGATTGATTAGCTCAAAATCTTGTGAGTCTGAGCAGCAAGATTTTACATCTAACCTGGTCTCAATGCCTCACAAAGGCCCAACTTTTACCAGTAAAATCCTTCATGTATTAAAGACAATATTGCTTCAGAACCTTGTCTGGTGAGATTGCAGTGTCTGTTAAAGATAGATTACTTCTTTATGATATGTTACATTTGACAAATACTTAATTAATACATCCATGATATAACAGATAATTTATTATTTACCATGGGAAACAGCAGTGTTGACTGTAACCTAGTACATGTTGATGCACAACCTCTAAGTTATTTTAAAAATAGATAAGTCACCACACTCTGAAATTCCCATTGCACATCTGTCAAGAGTTCCTGCTTTAGGTAAATAAAATAATTCCATTTAAGTGGTTATATGCACCTCACTCCACATCAGAAAACTGAAATAAACAGGATACACCTGTGATCTAATCCTATGCTGTAGAAATGCAAACATACAAAGTATGTACCAGCAGACCCCTCATCTCCTTCCAGTTAGTGAACAACTGAAACTTCTTTACAGAGCTGAACCTTTGGAACAACTACTTAGTGTAAAAGCTGGTACTGGAGGAACATTTTTTTGTTGGGACAACCTTTTGTTGGGACAACCTTTGGCTGTAAGCATCTCTTGTTCCTGGGAAGTCTCATTAGCAGATATTTTAATGTTCCTAGAAAAGGAGGAATCAAGACTTCTTAAAATCCTTTCCTACTCTGGATAGCTTTCTTGGCAGAAGATCAATTCATCCTGGTCCAACTGTGTTCCGCTAACCTGAACATATTTACAGTTTGGCAAGTATTGGCACAGATGCCCTGAGACTTTTTTTTTTTAGGATACAGCCAAGAATGTTCTACAATCATTATACAAATCCTGCAATGACAGAAAGCTAAACAGGAGTTATGGGTTATGCCTTAATTCTCATGTTGCATGCAAACTTGACAATACAGATTTTTATTATTTTTTTTGTATGGCACAGGTAAACATAAAGAGTATTGTAAAAGCAATTAAAATAGTTTTGCAGAGGAAACAAATCTCAAGCTTTGCACTAAAAATTACCTGATAGATGATAGTGGTAAGTAAAATACAACTGATTAAAAATAATTCAAGTTTTATTCAGTGCTCTTACCTGTCTTCTTTATCCTGTCAATAAAAATAGTTACATATATCTCAAGTTTATATTTTTGTCTTTTGCATGCCTATTGTCCTACTTCACAGTCCTTACAGCAGGCTATTAAAAATTTAACTACTTATGTAATTGTAAATTTATAGGTAATGTAAAGATTAGATAAAGCCACTTACAAATGTAAGGTAGCTGCAGTGCAAACTCCTCTTATTTCAGTAGGTTTTTGTTTGCCACCTCTCCTACCCACGCCAAACGAAGCCATAATTCTGCAGCTTTCAACATCTTTCTGAGGCTGTTCACATATATGCTGGCATAATCTTCACTAAAATCTTCCTGCAGAAAGACACTTGCATTGCTAAACATCTTTAAATTGAAAATGCCCATTTGTTATTCTGGTATGAATCAGAGAAAGTAATTTATAAAATATCAGCAGGGAGCAAAGTTAAAGGACCAAGAAAGCAAGTTTTATCCTCTGAATACCACAATTAATAAAGAAATGCCAAATATATATGCAACAAAATATGAAAAACAGAATTACAGATGTCAGTTAAACTGGTTAAGAAAAATAGTGGTTTACATATACAATATTTTTTTATTTTTCTTAGAATAAGTAAGACTTATTTTGTAACACCTAAATTAACTCATTTCAAAGAGAAGTAGATTTGCGATTACTGACACAAGTGTAATTTTAAAGATTACCTGCTAACAAGGAGAAAACATTCAAATCAACTTTTTCATCATGGTTCACCTAAATAATAATTCCCCTTAAGGAATTAATCTATGTATGAAATCAAGGTATATAATTCTACAGCACAATCAGACAGGAGTATCTGTAGTAGAATCCCAGTTTGCAGCAGTAATTTTCCTCTAGTCTTGCTTTCTATCCTGACCAATCATACAAAGCACTTCGGTCCCTGAAGTAAGTACAACTTTTTTCCTTCTGATTCACTATTTGGCTATTTCACGTATTTAGATTGATAGTTATTAATAGTTGTACTTTTAATCCAAACCTATAAAATTAGAGCCGTAAATATTTTTTAAAAAATCCCTAAACCCTGATACACGCTATATTTTAAAAAACTCTATATCCCCAAATCCTGATTTTCTATAGATTTCAGCCCTATTTTCTTTTGGCACTGAATTGAATGTGGAAACAATGTTTAAACTCCTAATTAACAACAAGGGCTTCTTTATAGCTTTTTTTTATAGCGTTATAGCTTTTTCATACAGAAACATTTCTCAATACCTTATCTAAGTCCAGAAAAATCCCCTTAACTATTTGCCTACTATTAGAAACTTCAAAACATAAAACAAAGTATGTAATGCATTTTAAATACCAAATATAAATATTCAGCCATGAAGTGTGATGAAAACCATAGACACACACATCCCAAGTAGCTACAAAATTCCAGTTAGTGACATGCCCCAGGATCTAAGCACATATCATGGTAAATTGCTACAAACCTTCAGTCTGGTCACTTCAGGACAGAGGAGTGATCTAAGAGAAGAAAAGAATACAAACACCTTGCCTTTTGGAAATAAAGATGTCTTCTTTTCCCCTTCCTGTCCCTGCCGCCGTTATTAAGTACCGCTGAACTGTGGAGGGCAACCATGCTCATTCTCATTCTTAATGTATTAATTAGCAAGGTAAATAAGATTTACTACTATTCCAAGTGGTCTTGATTTCTGCTAGATAAAATCTCATTTGGTAATTCAAGCCTCAGAGTGACACGTCAGGTTTTTCTCATCAATGGCTGACAACCACTAATAGAATTTTGCAGACATACATAGGCTTTTATAAACAAAGATTTAGAAGAAATTTTGAAAACTTACTCTAGTGGGTCCTTTAACTTGGACTCAAGAAGTGTATCTGGAGGAAAATACAAGCCACCTGAAGCAAAAGCAGTCTGAAACGTCATAGAAAATGTAGAATGAGAAAGGGGGAAAAAAAAAAAAAAAAAGAGACCAGCACAAGCATTATAATGTTTTCAATGTGAGTGGACAACCTCATGTGAGTTAAAGCAATGCAGTGGGAAAATTTGGTATAATCTCTAAGCAAAATTCTGGTAAGCAGGCTGATATCTGGAGGAATCTATGGATTTAAAGCTGAGACAAACCTTTTCACCAGGCTGCAGAGAAACACAGTCCTCCCCTTGGGCTAGAAGAGCCCAGCTGGCTGCCATCCTCCTGCTGGTGGTGGGCAGCTGACAGAGCTTGGTGGGCTCAGCCCTGACCTCTTTTCTGACTTGCCTCCTTGTCTTGCCTGCATGTGGAATGCTCACTTCCAGTTTCTATTCTAAATAAATATAAGACTGTAGCTAGAGACTTCAGGAAGTCACAGTCCTGAAAATGAACAAAGTAAGCAACCTCTGGGGCCGATCCACCACTCCATTTGCAAACATGATGCTCCCTTAGTTGCGTGTTCAGTTTGAATGCCATCTCTTAAAAAAGATTCCTAGAAAATCTAAGAGGCCAAATGCTCAACAGCAAGGAAAACATAATGTTCATTTTAACAGGAGTCTCGCTTTCTACAAGGGCCTGCTATAATGGAAAGAAGTGTCCCTGTTCTAGTCATATAATGTTATTAAAGTTAGTTAATATTAAAAACATATATAGAATTAAATTTTGAGCTGTATATACTCTTAAATTACTTGCATGTTTCTCAGTTTAACGTTTTATTTTCATAAGGTAAAGTGATGGGGGGAAGGTGGCTAATTCCTTAGTGGAAATCCCTGGTGATGGTACTTAGCTGTGTTCTCTTCTGTATATTGTCAGTTTGTTGTTCAAAAATATATGCTATAATAATAGCAGGTTTAATTGGTTGAATTTTGCAAGTTTTATCACATAAATATTTTCAAGTCCTTAAAAATTTGTACTTGGCCCAGTGATTTGAAAACAAAATTTGCCTCAAAACCCCAAGAATTCTCAGAAAAAGAACTTCTGAAATATGGCTGTGTTCCCTGTATTCCTTACGTTGTAGGTGCAGAACTATACAGTTATGAGCTCAGCTTCCAGGTTTTGAAGGCACTGTGCTAATGACACCGTTAATAGAATGTAAATCTGGAGAAGAGAGGAAGACCATAAGCAGTGAGATAAATACACTGAGAAGAACCATAACTCTAAAAGCATTTCCTTAGTTTGTTTTCATTAAATCAGAAGTCAAGCAATTGGGGGGGGGCACTTTAATACACAGTGCTGCAAAAGGAGAATGACTAGTTCACTCTTGACACTCATCAGCTATGTAATATTGATTTCACATATGGATTATGTCACTGTTGGAGATACTCCTGTTGATTTATGCCTTCAAATTATTTCAGTTTATTTTTGTGTCTGGAAATACCCATATAAATCATGATGTAATTCATGGGGAGTTGTCCTTTTTGTCTTTTAAAAACTGCCTTTTTTAAAAAAGAGATAAGGATGTGACTAGTTGTAAACAGAAGTAAAAATAAGGAAGGAATAAAATCATGCAGCAAACAAGCAACTTTCGCAAATACAATAAATATAATAAAATTCCAATGACTTCATAGCCTGCTTCTGTTCTTCCTCACACAAGAGAAAAAAAATCAAATAGTCCAAACTGAATTAGCTAGATTTACTTTTTTCTGTTTTACATAGGCACTAAGGAAACCATGTCCATTCTTCTATACCTTGTATCTTGTATAGCCATTTACATATTAAAAAGTGGGTGTATGACACTACAGAAACAAAATTGTAAATTTTGTATTCAAAACCTCATAATAGACAGTTTGTATAAGCAGTAATATTTCTGAGACCATCTTGATTACAAGAGGGAATGGTAACAGGCATTTAACATAAATCAGTTTAAATTAGGATGCAGCATTGCATTAGGATATGACAAGGAGTGTCCTAATGTGCTGAAAAGCTACAGTCTCCAAACTTCCCTCAGTCTGGTGTCATGTCCTCTGCTTCTTTAGAAATCATGTATCAGTCTCTCACAGACTTTTCATCTGCTGCTGCGCAAGAGGAAATATATCAAGTAACATTTCTGCTAAAAAAAAAAAAAAAGACAAAAAGGGAAAGCTCAGTTGGTCTCAAATAGGGAGACCAAATAGAAAGCAAAAACATCAGAGTTTCTAAACAAAAAGATAGCACAGTTCTCATGCTGGTGTTGGCTAGAGTCTGAAAAGAATAGAGGAAAATAATTTGGTTCTTCAAATATAGTAAAATATGCGCTGTAGAATTTCAGAGCATCAATATCAGAATATTTGAAATGTATGTTTTGCACAAAGTTCATCTGTCAAGCTGCAAGGGGCATTTAGCAGTATCTCATTGCTATCTGTGTTAATGTAGGCACCCACCTGGGAAATGGTATGAGCTGGTCCTTGGATCACATTCTGCCACAAAGTAAATGCAGACTCATAATTAAGCCCATATTAAATGAGACCTGAATGTTGCTTCCTTCTTACTAGTAGCAGTGCATCCTTACTGGTGATGGCAAAACTGAAAATGCCATGGTCATGTGCATTTTTATCACATCACAGAGACACACTAGACAGCATGAGGCTTAGAAAGTCTGCAACCCACAGTCTGTGCTGTGTGGTCATACCCTGTCACCCCACAACGGTTAACAGCTATTTCATACTGCAGCTATTTCATACCTGGAAATTATCATGCTCTAAGAATTTAACTGTGTATATAAGTAGGAAAGTTTTTTTCAATTTTAAACCTGAATCACTCAGTGGTATCCACTGAGCTGGCTGTCAGAAGGTATCATTACCTGATGATTCCTTTGCAGAGAGGCACTGGTCTTAAGAAGAAAACAAAATCCAGGTATTTGTGTTTTAAGCCTGCTAATGAGTCAGATGCTGTTGCTGACAGATGCTGGTCTCACACATGTGTGTAAACCTCACGTGCCTTGAACCTGATTTTCTTCTCCCTTCAATCATCAAATTAATTCCATAAAGCTTAAGCTATCACAGAGCCAGTGTAAGCAAGATTAATATATGCCTCCTTTTAACAGAGTTGTACAACTACATAAAGATTACAAATAAATGCAAATGAATTAGAATTAGGTGATTTAATACTCAATTCAAAGTTCCCCAGATTCAAGCTTGTTACGAACCACATACCTTCAAATTACAAATCTAGGTGGTAATTGAAAAATATTCTAACAACCTCTCTCAGATCTAGAGTGAATCTATGCATCTATACGAATTGAAGGTAACTTTTGATCTGCTTCAGTAGTAGACACCTTAGCATGCAGCTAGCAGTGTAGAAGGAAAATCTCTGAAGTAGGACAGAAGCAATTGACTTTTATTTGTTGTCTTTCTTTTCAAAGCACTGTTGAAGGGAAATTAGTACAGGATTTAGCCACCCATCTTCAAAAAGTCATTATACTTTTTGAAATAATTCCAAGAGCAATGACATAAATACTTATATAGCTGAACTTGAGTCTCTGTGTATATCCAAATCAAATGTATTTTTTACAATTAAAAAATGATATGAAGAGACAATGAAGTCTTTGGGCAGATAAATATTTTGACCATGAAGCTGGATTTATGCTTAAGTGTTTTGCTAATACATTTAGACCTGTGTAACTTTCCTGGCCAAAGGCTTTCTGTATACTTGTCTGCATATTCCAGCCTTGCTGTTACAGGTCAGTTCACTTTTATGGCACAAGTAAGCTATATAGGTAAAAAAAAAAGTTAGGAACAGATGTAAATAATATATACTTGGCATATTTTCTCTTAATTATGCTGTGTCTTAAAGCAAATTATTATAAAAAATTTCACCTGGAACTACTGTTCCGAAGGGTAATTAAAGTTAATGATAAAAAAATAACCTAATGTTAATTCTGTCTCCATTTTATTAAGAATATCTGTTACTTCCACTTCTATACTGACAGAGAGAGAACTCGGAGAGTTGGTGGAACAGAGCTGAAAGGAACTGGACAACCCAGCTGGGTGACGGCAATTAAAAAGCACAATTAATAGGGGAATTAGTTGCTGAGCAACAAATATGGAAATGAGTGGAACACAGGCCATATTTGCCAACTGATCAAGGTGAAATGTAGAGCTGTTACAGACACTAACTAGACTGTCAGTTTAACTTAACAGCATTTTTATCTGCAACATTCCTTTTTAAATAACAGACTTTTCTTTCAGAATTAAATTAGGGCAAGTTATGAATGTGGCAGCAAAGAAAGGAGAAGTGACAAAACAGATTAATAAAAGCTGGGCCCCTGCCTGCCTTTCTCAAATGGGAGTCTACGCTGCTGATCACTGGCAAAATAACCAAAAAGGCAGAAGAAAAGTTGCCTGTTTCTTTCCTGGCAGCAAGAAAATGTGCTTCCATGTGTACTTCTGTTAGTTTCTTTCAATTTCTAATTTCTTCTATCCATTGAGTTGAAGACCAAGAAAATGTCTGACTACATCCTTTCTTTCCAGGAGCACATAAAAGCTTTTGTGAGTCCAGTATTTTTTGTTTGTCAGATTTCTGGTTCAAATGAATCATTGAGCAATGTATTAGTCAATTCATGAGCAAAGCAGCCCATATTCAGAAAGTGTCTGTGTTCCACTTCCTAGTGCTATCTCCTTTTTTCCTAGAAAATGAAACTATTCTCGCAAGAAGATTTAGGAATTAGCACAAGCAGTGACAGAGGAAATTCTCAGTGCGTGCTTAATCCAAAAACCTCCTTCGAGAATCAAAACTGTTAGTTGTGTATTTTGCACACCACTACACATGACTTCCCAATTAATTCAGTCACTCTTTTCAACCAAAGTAACAAAGAATAAACACTCACAGAACTTTGAATAAATTTGGGGTTTGGACAAGAATATACAAATATTTAAGACAGAAGAACAGAAGACTTGGAGACAATATTTCAGATTCTGGGGACATAGTTTTGGACTTGACACAAGACAGCAAGTCTGGATAAAAGCAGGATTGTGCAGCAAAGGTTCAAAGACTCTATCAAAGGAGTTTGGAAGCTGAAATCCAGCCAGTTCTGGCATCTCTTACTGGAATTCCACCTCCCCCATTGAATGACTGTCTCTGCCTGGCAGTACTGTGTTTGAAAAAGGTAACACCTCGAGTTCAAATTCCTCCTGAGATTTTAAAATTCCAAGGTGATACAATCTCAGCTCAAGCCTCTGCTTTATGTCAAGAGGTGCCTATGCTCAGCATGCCTCTCAAAATAAGAGACAAGGAGGAAAGGACCTTGTGAAACATTTCAAAAATGCAATTCAAGATTTCATTTGCCTTCCCAGATTTTATGTTTTAGTTGCATGACTTTGAAGCTCTTTAAATTCCAACCAAGTTAATAATAAAATAAAGTAATATTTAAGATTGGAATCAGGTGATCTAGAAATATATGCTTCTTTTTTTCTAAAATATTTCAGGAAAAATTTATCAGGGGTGATCATGATAAAGGAAAAGATTAGCAGAGATGCTACAGATTGTTCACAAGGAAAGGCAAACTACACATGTCTAGCTGAATTTTTCCAAATCTTACCATATATATCAAAAACTAATGTGCTACTAGTGCATGGAGTTGTTACTGAGTCATTACGCAGTGTATACCCTGACCTCTATCAGCACATAGGCATCTATGCAGAAACCATGCAAGTCGTACAGTGAGGTTTTTTTCCCTGTATATAGTACTTTCACTAGAAAATGGGAACTACCTCCAACTAAATTAGCTGCTGGACATGTATGTATGTGATTCAGCATGAGGTAGACTGTACTGTTTCTATATACCTGTAAGTATGCTTCTGCATCATTGTCAGACACAGCCTTGTTCTATTTGCTTCCCTCTTCTTATGTCCTCTCCCCCAAAGCCAACGTGAAAAAGAAGTAACCATTGCACAGACTATCAGGGTAAGGCTACAGTTCCTTTGCATGCTCTTTGAACATTGTATTGCCTATCTGAGAAGTTAGAAGACTTACAAGTCAAGCAGTTCTGTTTTCAACCCTCTTCTCAAACAGTGCACCCTGAATCTGCTGCAGTGCTGCTATTTTTTTTAATGAACCGGACTTCATTGCGTAAGTACACAATCTGTTTCTATTTTCATGAACTCCACTGCAAGACTTACAAATTCATAAACTCACTTCTCAATTTGGTAAACATCATGTTTCTGAAATTCTTATGTCTCTGTCATGCATTTTGAATTTGACTGCACTTTTGTTACAGGAAAAGCATGTTAAATGCCATTCAAGTCAAATGTGATGACAGAAAATGCTGGGTTTGTTTTAAATATTTTTTAACCAGATGTAGTAAATAACTTGCTATATAGTGATTTAGAAGCTATTTTGGCAATGAAGAAATACTCCATACTAACATCAGTTGTAATTTAGAGGCTTTAGTTTAATACTACAGTTTGTCCTACTCACTGAGCTAGCTTCTGGGCTGTGGTGAAGATTAGACCTTCTTTTTGAAGGGATGTCCTCTGTGCATCCTGTTCAGGACAATCTGGTTCTCGATGAACATTTTGTTCAACTGTGTACCTACAGGTAATACTCAAACTCTGATTCTGGTTAAGGGCTGTTTCTTCATAGGGAAGACCTGGAAACTCTGTGCTTTTCCTCTTCTGCATGCTCTTATTTCACATCACAGTATTTGTGATCAACGTAGGTTAAGCTGACAGGTGCTGGTGTCCATTGAATGTCAAATAAGAGTGCTTATGTGGAAAGCTAGACTTCAGACAAGCGTTACCTACACTGCAGCTGATTTCACTAGCATCTTCTATTATTCACCAGTGTCCAAGATGGTAAACTACTTACAAGGACTCTACAGATAACACTCCCTTGAGGTTATCACATTCTGTAAATGAAAAATAGTTTTTCTTCACAACTTTGTCCCTAACTTCTTAATTGGAATTTTAGTTGTATTTGTGCCAGTATTTAGAATAAGTCCTATGACCTTGCTTTATAAACTTGGAAAAGACTGAAAGCCTTGTATCAAGTCTTTGGGACTTACTAGATGTATAATTTGATTGTGGTACTTATCTATTTAGGAACTGACTTGTCTTTGGTTCAAATCGCCCACGGGGAAAGATAAGCAAATGCATATAAACTAATGATTAACCACAAAATTCAGGGCCTGTAGCATTTGAGATAATTTTAGAATTCTTCTTACAAAGGGATCTTTATTGCAGAATTGCCATCTGTTTTAATGGTGCAATAGAGACTACCTCATTTGTTTGTTTGAAGTTTATTGTGTCTCGTATGTTTTTCTCTGCTAAAGAGGAAGGAAGAAAAAGAATGAGTGAGATGAGCAAAGGAGGAAGCTGCAATAAAAGCAGAGAATGGGAGGCTGCTAAGATCAGGGAGGAAACACACAGCCAACTCTCCAAACTGAGTTCAAAAAAAGGCTTTTTCTAGGGACCTAAATGGACTCTATCAAGTTTCTAGCAACCCAGGAAAGATTGTGAGGAAAAGCGCAAACCTAGAGGAAAGACGTTCATTCTTTGCAGGAAAGCATGAATAGAGAACTTTAACACACACTTGCATTTCTCTTATGCCTTATTCAACATTATCCTATTTTAAAAAAGCATAATTCTGGGTTTTTGTCTAAATGCAAGTTAGTTTTGAGTCTATAAAACCTTTCAAAGTGCTAAATATGCAGCATTTGGAAAAAACCTAGGTGATAGTACTTCAAAGTTTTCACTGTCCTGGGTAGCTGCCACCAGCAGACATCCTACTACTTCTCCAAAGCACTGAGGAGCCTAAGTTTGTAATTGGAAGCTTACAGGGGGGCAGTTTTGACTGTCTAAATGTCTTCAATAGCAAAAGAGTATTTTCTTTTTAAATAGAAGGTAGTTTTCCTCCTATAGTAACAAGTGTCATATCAATCAGATACCAACTACGCTGTTTAAATCAATTAGAAGGTAGGGGAAGAGATACACAGTCCAAGATGTTCCTGCTGGTATCAGCAGGAGTCAGTATGGCCCACTGTGGTTTAGATGATGGAGACTGATACCAGGAAACAAAAACTGATTTGATGTTATTTTGAAGTTAAATATCATGGAGAAAGAACAATTGTTACTGGACTCAAATAAAATCTACTTTTTAAACTTAAAAACATAGGCTATCTCTAGCTGTTAATAGAATAACCCGAAAGTACACATGCTTTATGAGCAAAAGCACTTGAAATTCAGACTGATCAATGTTATTAATTTTTAGTTTTTCTTTGTTCTAAGGAGAGCATTCAAACATTCAGCCTAAGAACATATTTCCTCTATATACTTCACATTCCATTCAAATACCCTCACAAAGCTCCAAACACAGCTAATCAAACAGCTACATGTCGAAGTGAGCAGTTTGGAATGCCCACATTTAGGCTTTACAAGAGACCCTAACTTGACTCCCAATGCACTAAAATACAAAATATAACAACACAGTTGTTTTAAAATCCTTGAGACTTTCAGGGTTCGACAGTCCACACACAGCTTTTTTAAGTACGTACTGGCTACTGGAAGTTTCCCCTCACCCCTTCTTTTCTAACTCCTAAATCAGTTCCCACAGGTCAGTCGAAGTGCACTCTGTCAGCCCTCTGAGAGGGTGAAAGAATGCGTTTGGGTGCTGGCTGCTGCAGGAGGATTGCTCCATGCACAGGAATGTCATGCCTCAGTTCGTACCAGTTTCTGCTGCAATCATCTTGTCCTTAAAATGGCTGAGTTAAAATTGTTTATGACATTCAAGTGCAGAGATTGAGTATGTCTGTAAAGACCAGCGCATGGATATTCGAGAAAACCACTTCAGACCTTCTCCTTAGATCAGGTCTAAGATGTTTCTTCCCCTTTATACTGGACAGCTAAGCAGCTAATTAGCAACAGTGATGTCCCTCCCTTTGCACAGTATTTTTGACATGTTAACATAAAAATGTTAAGATCTTCACACTGACCTCTATGATTTGAGTTGACAAATAACCTGAAGCAGCAGAGAACATCTAACAAGTGATATGGTCTCTCTGCAAGTATTTTGTCAATACTGACATCAGAGAACAGCAAGACTCAAACCCTTCTTTCACTCGTGGTATCTGGAAAGTAAAATTCACTCTTCCTTGTTATGATGATGAACTCTGAGCTCAAACCAATGGTGCTGCATTACCTATTTAAGTCTTTTAATATTTTCCTTGTTGCTTTATAAGAAAATTTTCACTGGGGGCACAAATGCACTGACTTCACTAAATATCATGTATGATATACATTAGTGCATCTTTTTTTTTCTTCTAAATAATGTCAATTCACAGTGATATTTAATTATTCAGTAAATTGTGAGTGATTATGTCAAGTTAAATACATAACACGTAGTGTTTGGATAGTGTTATTTCTATTGTGATTTTATTAAAGAATAATATGTGACTTTAGCTGTATTTTTCTGAACAACACACCATTATTTATTTTCAAAATCCCTAAGCAAAAAACTTTCTTTTATGATATTTGATAAAAATTACAACTCTCGCTACTATTAGCATGCTTCATTTTCTGAGGAAAAAAGAAACACAAGGATATTCCAGTGACTAAGACTATATGTGTTCAATAAATACATTGCAATACAAACTTAGACTGTACTGTGACTGATACATGATATTAACAAATCAGCCATTTTCTATTGTACAGAAAGCTCTCAGAATTTTAAAGGCTGCCTCTAATCAAGGAGGCAATCAGTGATGACTCTTGTAGTAAGCCACAGCAACATACAAACTACAGCATGCAATGGTTCTTAATTGACGTTCTTCAGGAAGGAGAAAAATGTGGTACTGTGATGGAATAGAAACCTGACTGAAAGGACACAAAAATCTACCTTCTGAAGCTGGAGAAGCAAAGCCATATCTACCTAATGTCATTATCAGTGCACAGACAGTAATTCAAAGTACATAGTGAAAAGATTTTCTACATACTCCAGCGCTAAATGGGAACTTTTGATACTTTTTAAAAAGTCAAACCTGTGTTTGATATGCTCATTGACTCTCTTTCGCAAATTTGGGAAGTTGAGAAATCATTTCAGAGTGAAGTCCCCTGGGCTGTACAACAGACAAGCTACACCCGCAAAGCAGGCTAATTCTGTCCAATTACCAAATCCAGAATTATTCTCCTATAGCTAAGGTGATCCACTTTCCCATTATCTTTAATCTTCTCACCCCCAAGTCCGCAATAAAGCAGCATCAAAAAAGTAATTTAATGTCAAGGAACAGAGATGCAGGGTATTAAAGAAACTCTCAGCTTAATTTTTCTGGTTAGCTTTAGTACAGAATGTTTTTCTGTTGTATCAAATGACTCCAAGAGGGCAAGCTGTATTACAAGAGGATTAAATAGTACAATAGCCAAGTCAAACAGACTACGGTTTACCTTTTCCTCTGTCACAGTTCCTAAGAATAGGTTTAATGACAGCCATGGGATGACATTTGTTCAAACTGGTTCTGTTTATTTTACCCACCTAATTGCCTGACCTTTGAGGCATGCTCACACTAAATATTTTCAGGAACACTGAATTTGGCTACTACTACCTTCACTAAGAAGTTATATATGCCACAACTAACATTGAAAAGTCAACATTTATAATGATTCATGAGGAAGGGAAATAATTTTTACTTATACTTCTAAATAACTGCATAATAAAATTAATTTATTTCAGTTACTTAAAAGTCATAAGCCAAGACTGGATTCACTATGAAAAAAAGATGCTACCATTAGAGTACATGCCTCCTTTTAAACAGGTTTTATTGTCACTTAATACTTAAGTTGCTTCTTTGTTTTCTCTTTTTTTTTCTTTTTTCTTCAGGTTGGCCACTTCCTCCCAAACTCAGGCACAGGAAAAAATCTAAGTAATAAGGTCTGGTGTCTAGCACCGTTTGGGAAAAATAAAACTTACGAGAGAGATGCTGCTTAAGAGAGATATAGGAACTGCAAGATTAATTTATGTAATTAAGATGAGTAAAGAAATTACTCTAACAGGCTACTTCACAGTTGCAGTGGAGTCCCTGGAATAAAGGGAAGACAGACAGCATCCCAGTGTCAAACTGTAATAGATTCAATCTCGTAACAGTTTGGGCTGGCTAGCCAAAAGCATCTAGAATCATAGAATCATCTGGGCCGGAAGGGACTAGGCACAGAAGGAATTGATACAATTTAGTGTCTCTATTTCCATACTTTCTGTTGTCCTTCAATGACTTTTATTACTACTTAGAATGACTTGCCCTCTAGCAGGAGAGCGTCACTAGTAAATAAACACAGCTGTGTGTAGCAGTACAGATCTCCTGACGACACATCTGTGCTACGGCTCTAGCCACTCACTTTGTGAAAAGTCTTCCATGTGTCAAACTAAGCCAAGACTAGTTTAAATTTTCATTTACACAGTCTTATTTGCCCCAAGGCATCCCTGAAGATAACAGAAATCACATGTACACAAACCCCTAGATCAAATTCCTTTTTAAGAAACAATGCTGCAAAAGAATATTTGAAAAGGGTAATAAATGCATCACACATCATTCTGTGAGTAAGAAATAGGAAAGCAGCCAGTAATTTGGAATTAACACCAAAGCAATGTCGACAAGAATTTTCAGTGTGGGGAAGGCTCAAACCTCCCTCCCTAGGACACCTCCCCTGGCTCCTAAGCAGGGATCATTTCCACACCAAATCCCAGAGCCAATCTAGACCCCAAGACTCCCACAAGGTTTGTTTTTTTGCAAGTATCTGTTTTTAAAGTGTCGCATGATAAGTGAGGAGATGTGTGTATGACTAACGTGGTAACAAAACAAATTTTGATATCAGAGTATCAGAAAATCATACAAATATTTGCTTCAGGATTTCTAATATCAATGAAAAAAAAAACATATCGTACGTGTCGTTCCCCTGTAAGAAATATCTTTTGCTGATTTCAATTTTTGTATCAATTTTGCTTATTAATATTTTTTTCAACAAGTGAAAGGAAGTCCCATTAATGTCAGACCTGGGTTTAAATTTTAAACTAGTTCTATTCCAGTGCAACTTTGTTATTTTCAGTTAAGCTACATATGATTTTATACCACATTGGGACATTCATGGGTGTGGAGACTTCAAGAATAAATACAATTACTTTTATATTTAAAAGTTGATTCTTCGCCCCATTACAGTAAGTTTAATGACATTGCTTACCACAAGGAAAGCATTTTCCATTGGAAAAACTTCTTTATGGTGAACAGCACTGGAACAGGCTGCCCAGGGAGGTCGTGGAGTCCCCTTCTCTGGAGTCTTCAAGACCTGCCTGGATGCAGTCCTGAGTGATGTGCTCTGGGCAATCCTGCTTTAGCAGGGGAGTTGGACTAGATGATCTCTAGAGGTCCCTTCCAACCCTGACAATTCCGTGATTCTGTGATTCCATGATTCCATGAAGGGTCAGTCAAATTACAGTAATCCAGTTTCTGTTTTCAGTTTCTGTTTCTGCATCAGAAAGAGGACTTGATAACCAAGTTTATAACATTTACAAATCCTCTTAATTACAAATTACAAATTACAAATACTGTTCTATAAATTTTGTCAATATAGTCATTTCTATATAAGCTCTGTTTGTAGCCTCTTTACTTTTTCTAACTTGATGTTCATTTGTGTAATCACCACCTACAATTCACATTATAATTAGGGAAGATGCAGCTGTTTAGCAGCTATGAAAATAGGCCAGCAATAATCAGAGTGCACTGCAGAATTGCTCAGAATTGCTCAGAATAACTTTTGACCAGCGCTTGGATCTAATGAACTCACACATCCATCCTGCATACCTCGGTCAGAAGATTAGTACAAATGAGTTACTCAGCTTTTAAAGATTTATGAAGTACCTACATACTGAATTTATTTTTCTATATTTTTTCCTTATCCTCACTAGAGACCTTCCACACATAGAGATTTTTCTTTCCTTAAAAAGAAAGAAAGCATAATCTTGTGATTATGACACAAGAATTAAATTAGTACAAAATCAAGACATTCTACATTCCTGACTCCATCATAGACTTTCGGCACATCCATAGAAGTGCTGGTTGAATATAGTTTCCTCCCTATTTATAGAATGGGTGCAATACAACCCACAGGATGTATATAATCTAAGTAAATTGATGATTTTGAGGCATTTACATGCACAGGCAGAAAGTGTTGATGTAACCTTGCTCTCATTTCAAGACTTTCGAAGGGCCTTTTCCTTTCAGAAAGATGGTTGGAACTGAAAAAGAATGAAAGAACAAAGAGCTGTGCCAGGTACACACAGTGTATGTTATTGAATTTCACAGCCTATTTACCAGGACTACATAGAGATATATTATACCTAACGAAACTGTTTCACTTACCACATATACTAATTGTAGTGCTGCTGAATCACAATATTTAAAAGGCAGCGTTATTTGTGAGTTTGTGTATGCATTTATAACAGCAGCTCTGCAAGATAAATGCTAAGGTATTTATAGAAGCAGGTACAAAGTCAGAGATTGCTCCGTAAACTTCTATTAAACATAATTAATTGTATAAGTAAATTAATTACCCAATCATATGGGTCACTGAGACAAATTAAAGAAAGATCTGAAAACACAAGTGAAAGGAGAAATATCAGGAGCAATTTCATTTTGGAAAAAGCTCCCAGGGATTTCAAATCTTACTCAACACAAGTAGATTTTACACTATTGGGCATGACAATATTGCTAACTTCTATGTTAGCACGGAATGATGAATATTTTACAGTAATACTAAATTTCAAAACATTAATAAGTATTACATAATTTTACCTACAATCTTGCATAACTGTCAGCGTAAGGAAACTGATCTGTTACTGATGTCAGCCAAGCCATTCCACTACCATTTTAACAATTATATATGATAGTACAGAAAACACAGATGTTGAAATCACTTTGCTCAGCATGAAATTATTTTGTAGCTGTCTCTAAGCTAATCAGTTCAGAGATCTGGCAGATCAAGCAATAAAAATAAATACATTCATCTCTTTCAAAAAAACTGGAGTTTCACAAATTTAGTTTTGCTTTTCTCCTCACTTTCCCATAATCAGTGTGTGGATTGGTTCCATGGTACACATATCAAGGAATGAAAATCAGTAAAATCTGTGTGTAAATTGGCAAACCTTCCCAATGGTAAATAACCTTGATTCCACTAAGTTCACCAGCATGGAGGAGGCACAGAGCAGAAGAGGTCATCTCCTAACCTAAAGCACGCAGCCAGGCTTGGGGTCTTGCATGTCTTCCACATAATTCTAAAAAGTCACAGTAAGGTCCTGGCCTCCATCAACAGAAATGTCCCATTTACTTCAATATTTAAATAAATTAATCTGACTTGCCTTAGATGCCAAAATGGATTTTACCTTAGGAAAGAAATTTTTCTCTGCTGACCATAAAATGAGCAGAAGATGACTAAATTGCTTAAAGACACGTACAGAGTTGATGTTTACATTTTGACATACCTCTATGGGAGCCAAATTCTAAATTTCTAACTGCCAGAGCTATAAGTCAGCACAATGCTTGGCTGCACATAGCAACATATATTTGAAACGGGGGGGGGGGAAATTTCTGTTTTTAATGAGCTGTTGAAATACCACTGAAGGGGACAGGAAATGTGGCCAGAATGTCGCAGTTAAGTCACTAGTTGCTGAGGAGACTTCCAGCTCAGAGGCATCAGCTCATGTCAGGCAGCGTGGGGTTCCTCTCCTCTCCCACATTGCCTGGAGACAGGCAGTGCTGAGCAGTTCTCATTCTTTGGTCAAATCTGCACCGAGACTTGGAGAAAGAGGAGAAAGAAAAGCAGAGGTGGCTGCAGCAGCAGTTCCTCACCTCAGTGCTTCTCACTTGCCTATCACTCCCTTCCCCTGCCAACCAATCTAGCCACACTGTCCCCTTGGCATGCTGTCTTTCTCCCACAGCTTTCAAATCATCCCTCCACTTCCCCTCAGAACAGCTAGTTTGGTAAAGTTACCCAATTTCCTCTAACCACAAAACACCCCCCAAGCCCTGCTTGATCCATGCACATCCTCTTGCTCAGGCTCTGCTTCCCACCACTCTGGTAAAATGGTGGCCTCCTTCCCCCTTGCCACAGCATGAAGGACATCTAAAAGCCTAGTATTAGTGAACACTGGAATATCTTGCTGGAAATTGCAATAAAGTAACTCTGGTCAAGCTGGTTAGTCTGGATAGAGTCTAGAGGCTTCCCCCTGTCTCAAGTATGGGAGGTCATGACAGAAGAGGGGGGTGTGAGAGGATGGGCAGGAGAAGGGGGATACTGAGATCATCCCCACAAAAGCTGGAAAGCACCACTGACCTCCTTTCCATCTTTTGTAACTGAACTACAAGGAAATTAACTGGACTTAGAGCCTAAACATGGTTTAATGTTTTATATAAACACCTCTTTTCTATAAACAAGTGAGTATTACTTCTCTTTGTAAAGTCCTCTGGAAATCAACTGTGATGTTACAAGGCCACAATCTTGAAAATCTAGTCACACAAGATCTCTATTCTACACAAAGTTAAAAGCATGCAAGGTTTTTGGCTGATGTAATGCTGACATATAGTTGTATAGAGACAGTGCTGAAATTTGATCAATGGCTGCGTTTTAATGAAGGTATGCTGATAATTTAAAAATCCAGGGTTTAGGAGCACCTCAGAACACACTATATGAATTCTGATGCAGACTCTGGTTGAAACTGATATTGTAGGTCGGTCCATATGCATTTATTCTGCATTGTGAGACAGAACTGATTGCTTGCATCTAAGCATGTGTCAATCATGAAAATTAAAGGCAACAAAACCTGAAACTTCCCCATTAGTCTCCTCCTCCTACCTATATTTTCCAGGTATAAAACGTTGTACAAATCAGCACGCTAATAAAGAGTCAGTTTAACACTGTGAAACGCATCTACCCCCCTTAATTACAGAATAGGTTCTGCTGTATAGTCTCTTTTCCACCTCCACCGCAGCAGAATCATGACCTAAGTGCGAAGACAGCTCCCTCTAGAGCTTGAGTATTAGAAGAAAACACAGCACTCGAACCCCCGGCTCCAAAAACTTGTTTTAACTGCTTAGGAAAGCGGCACCGTGAGAATGAGGAATATATACCCCCGGGAGGCCGGGGAGCCTGTCGCAAAGGCTGCAGGCCAAGACTGAGAAAGCCATCTGTCAGAGAACAGATTCCCTGTTACCTGTGAAAATGGCAGACCTTTCCCACGGCAGCTAGGAGCCTGGTTTATGGGAGAGGTGAGGAACAAACCCCTGAATACTCGAGCCTTGCCTGCTGCCTGGTCCGGCAGGTGGGCCTCGGCAGGCTTCATGCCTGCGTGTGCGGGGTGGGAGAAGGGAGGCTCTCAGGTACCCGAGCAGCTCTGTCAAACGCTTCAGGTTGTGAGGCAAAACCAGACATATTTAGCCCCTCAGAATTTACAGGATCTAAGATAATTAACCCAACATCACTCCCACAGGATCAGCTGCTCTCCAGAGCAGTCATTCCTGAGCCAGGGTGCTCCTAGCACCCCTTGAAAGCCTGCCAAAGTTTTGCAGTGGTTGAAACTGGTTGTCAAGCCTTGCCCAGTTTCACTAACATTCCGTCCCATGGCCAAGAGGGGGGAAGCGTGGGGTGGGACAAGCGTATGGGGACACAGAGAAGGCGGGAAAACACGGCCTGTGGGCATGTCCATGTGCGCGCTTGCACATCCAGGTGGGGGGGATGTCTCCCGGGGGACACCGTGCCGGGGGCTGGAGCCGCCCGGGGGACGTGACGCCTCGGTCCCCCTCTCCTTACAGTAACCCCAGTTTTCTCGAAGATCTCCCCCCCCCCCCCTCGCTTGCTCAACCCGGCGGTGCCTAAGCGCTTCCGCCAGCCCCGTTCCCCTTCCCCGTGACCCCGTCCGGTCCATCCACCGCCTCTCCCACCGCCGCCCCGGCTGGATTGCCCCGCGGGCGACCCGCCCGCAGTCCCCGCCTCTCCTCCCGCCGATATAAGCCGGCGCCTCCCGCCCCGTCGGCAGCTCACCGCCTTCAGCCTCGCCGGGATCCCGAAGGGTCGCTCAACCCCGACACCGAAGATGATGCTGCCGGAGGACGGCGGACGGGTTCTGCTGCTGAGCGCCCTGCTGTGGCGACTGGCCGCCGCCGGTGGGTATCGGGAAGGGAGGGCCGGTGGATCGGGCGGGCGGGGAGAGGCGGCGGGGGTCGGACCCTCTGACCGAGAGAGGCCCGACCCCACGGAGGGGGCAGCGACTGTCCTGCGCGGGGCTGCGGGGGGACGGTGGCACCCGCCGGCGGGCTCTGGCGGGCCCCGGCTCCCATCCGGCTCCGCTTCAGCACCCCGACGGCAGAGCGCTCGGGTCGCCAAGGGCGAGTTTCTCCGGGGGGAGTGGGGTGGGGGGTTCATCATGACCACAGCCGGGTCGTGCTGGGGAGCAGGGGTCGGTCCCGGGGGTCGGCAGTTGGCCGCAGCTGCTGAGCTACGGTGACAGGGCGTGATGGGCCAGATTTCTTCCTCTCATCCCCAGTCCTCAGCTTGTTGGAGAGGCAGAGGAGGTGGTATTTAGGAAATAATTAGGGTATCGCTCAGTGAAACACTTGATTTCCAGAGGTAGTGCGGGGATTTCTGCTCCGGCTTCCTCCCACGCAGTTCCCCGAGGCAGCTGCGACGTCTGCCGGGGCGGCGGGCTCAGGGGTCACCGAGGCCTCCCTTCCTCTTGAGCGCGGGCCACGAGTCCACCCGGGGGTAGCCCCTCTCAGATGTAAGCATGCGGGGCAGCTGCTGATTTTTGAAGACTATCTTCCCAAAATAAATGAACAGGGAAGTGAGCAGCTAATGCCTTCTGCAACAGATTCAGCCAGGGATGATTTTGAACCAACCTGCATTTGTTTGGTTCTTGGACATTCTCATGAGCGTCTTCAAGATTTTGTAGCTTCTTCAGAGTACTTGGATCAAAAAGGAGGCATTAGACAGAACAAATGTTACCTCGACCTAGGAGTTGTAAGAAGGAAAACAATTCTCATATTTCTCACTTTTGCCAGGATACATTCCTTTCGTAAGACAAGCATGAGCCTGGAGGGCAGGACCCAGCCTTTTCCCCCAAAAGTACGTTTCCAAGTAGCAATTAACAGCAAATGCATCATGAAACTAAACAATGACTGCAGGGAACCAGGAATTACATATAACAGGACTGATAGCACTCTTCTCTTTTCTGTATTTAAAGGCAATCCAGAGCTACCAACAGCAGTTAATATAACTTGGTCTTCAATCAATTTTAAAACTATACTACAGTGGCAACCAAAACCATCAGGTTACTTCTATACGGTAGAAATACACGGGTAAGTAGATAGCACCAAGGTGCGTCCATTAATGGCATTTGAAAAAGGTGCACACAGAGTGTGTTTGAATATTTCTGAGATTCAATGTAACAGGAAAAGAGCCCAAACATGAGGATTTGGGAAAATTGCTGACCCAGCTGTTAATACTTCTTCATATTCAACTATAAGAATGTCTGGTTTAGGCTTCTGGTTTTGCCCACTTCAGAAATGAAGAGTTGAGCTTTAGATCAATATTTCAGTTCTGGGGTTCAGTGCAGGCCAGCTGCACTGCACATCTAGGCCAGGATACTTGGAAGAAGTTGACACCCAATCTGACATACCATGTAATAGATAGAACTTTACCTTCTTATGTCTTTCAAGGTGTCTGGACTGAGCCTTTTTTCTTTAGTCTTGGGAGGTGTCTGATAAATATGAGTCTGCATTTTATTCTAAACGATGAATCACAGTAAGTGAGTAATTTGTCCTACTAAAGTTTACCTTTGTCTTACTAAAAATTACCTTTGCTCATCTACCTCTGTCGAGACTTCCTCTGTCGTCATGTTTTATGTCAGGTATGAAATATTTTGCACATATAAACTAACCAGCTTATGTGAAGTGTCAATACTGCACAAAAACTTCCATGAAGTTTAGTAATAAATCTGTGCTGTTCATAGCTCCCATATTAATTCATAGACCATTATTAAACATGCCCCAAAGGGAAACTGCATCATCAGCTCTCCTACAGATTAATGAAAATATGGCACTGTAGTCTCCTCTGTCTGTAAAAGTGGCATAGAAATGAGAGCGCTCTCATGACTAATGGATGAAATACCAATGCAATGGCCTAATGTGCTCTTTTATTCTTTAAGGGAGTGATTAAATTAACAGACTTAGAAGCACAAACTTAGCAGAATTAATTTTATGAAATTTATGCATCTGGAGTTTCTTTCAATCCATTTGTACCCGCAAAAAATTGAAGTCTGTTTGCCCAAGATTCAGTATCGAATCAGGTGTAGTTCTGATGCGGAAGCACTTTTTTAGACAAATTTTTCATACGGATGAAGTGTGCTAAAATGTTTGCTTTCTTCTCTATATACGTTTACAGACTACATCTGTTTGATAACAAGGGTTAAATCTCCTCTGTCCCTTTTCAAGACATCTCTAGAGTGCTATCACTAACTAATCTCTGACATCATAAAATACCTGGTGAAGTGGGAGGGGAGTTCAGGTGACTCAAATAAAACTTGACCTGCTTGGAGGAAAACTCATTTGCTAATTCCAAACAGTCGGTACTCTTGCTCTTTCAGCTGAGGTCACAACATTTTTCTTTTCCTTAGTTTACTGTCAAAAGCAGGGAAAAGAATTGAAGGAGTAATATCTAATTTGGTTTTCTACTCCTTATTGGGAAGTAAAATGAAGAATCAACACTCTTTTTTCCTGGTTTCTTTTTTTTTTATTTCTCAAGTAAATGGACCTGATTTCTATCATTTAAAAATCAAGATAAGTTCTTGGGTCATGTTTTTTGGCGATATTTTTTTATCAAAATTCTGCAATGAAAATAGTTGCTACTGTCTGGTTCGTAGTGACATTTACACCTGTGTAGTTGCAAACATGAGTGACATATATGAGGGGACAATGTTGTCACATTAAACAATTAATCTTGGTGTCCACAGAGCTTCCTAGGACAACTGATATTTCTCAAGGCAATAGTTTTCAGATGCATTATGGTTTCTATTCAATTCATATAAAAGATTTAATTTTAAATTCATACACATATCCAATAACATCTCTATAATTAATATGGCTGATATTTTATTTACTCGATTCTATTTTGAATTGTGAAATATAGCTGTACAGGATAGTGGGATTTTGAGAGTTTTTTTTTTTCTCAACTTAGTACAGTCACAAGACCGTTCTACTGGATGAGGGAAATCTATACAGTTTAAGGGGAAAAAAATTTTTAACATATCTAAATATTGGAAAGTGTTGACGCTTCTTTCTTCCTCTTGCAGACGGATATCTGACACCAAAAAAAAATGCATAATGATAGCAGAAACAGAGTGTGATGTTACTGATGTGCTCAGGAACATAAAAGAGACCTATACAGCACACATACTGTCTTTAACAGCCTCAGGGATGGATAACTTTGAAGAACCACCTTTTGCAGTCTCTGAAAAGTTTACACCTTATTATCAGAGTAAGTAGGATTGCCAATTAAATCTTACAATAAACTTCCTTTCAAGATTACTTCCATTGACTTAAATGAGGTTTAGATTGGGCCTAAAGGTTTTTCCTATAGATTCTTACAGTAGCCATACTGATATCTGAGAAGATGCCATTCGGGCATAAAGCTTTCCCTGTAGCAGGGGAGTCCGTAAGATTTTAGTTGCCATTTGTTTGTCGCTACAGTGGGTAGACCATTTTATTAACATTGTGTAGTAGATGAAGATATTTATTAATAAGCCAGAATTTCACTGTATTACTTTGGTTCTGTAAATTTGGGGAGGGCAGGGAGAAGAGGGAGGAAGAAAAAAAGGGCATGTTGTGTAGAAAAGATGATGCCATTTTTTTAATTCAAAAAATGTTTGTTTAGCTGTTCTTGGAAAACCGGAGATACAGAATTACACACAAAAAGATTCAAAACTGAATATTGTGTTCCAAGATCCACTTACACCATATACGTTTCCCAATGGAACGTTTCAAAGTATTCGAGATATTTTCCAAAATGACCTGGAATACAAACTCTATTACTGGAAAGATCAAAGTTCTGGAAAGGTAAGGTCTAACTCTGCTTTGTGCATGTTCAGTATCTGTATTATAGATACACAATTGCTGTGCTACCTTAAGAGCTAACGTTTTCGCAAAGAACACTTTCTTGAAGTATTCTTGAAGTATTTTTTTTTCCTTTACAGAAAGACGCAACAACAAAAAGCCAGAAATTTGAAGTAAGTGTTGAGAACACAAAGAACTATTGCTTCTACATACAGGGAATCATTCCCTCCCGCAGAGAAAAACGTTATGGTCAAGAAAGCATGGTGTTTTGTACCAGTATAGGAAGAAATATCTTAGATGGTAGGTATCTGGTGAAGTTTGTCATACAGTCTTTAGCATTCTAACAAGACAACACTTGGATTCTGAGTGTGTTTTTATACCTATTTAAATTGTGATGCCTATGTTATAAAATAAATTATTTGCTGTATAAGTGAGAGGACAGAGACCGAACATGGAAACTCCTGGGAAAAACTCACATTAATTAAGAATCCACCATCTTTAGCCAGTTTGGGCTGGTTTTAGGGGTTTGCTAAACTGTTTTTGCTAGTTTTAAATTGTCTGAGTTGATGACTGGTCACTGAGTTTTCAGACCTCAGCAGTAGCCTTCAGCTTCAGTTTTTTGTTTTCTAAATGTTTTCCTCAGATTCTTCCAATAGCAGGTACCATAGTAAGTGCTTGAAGGATTAGCTCTAAAGCATAGAAGTGCTGGAACCCTACCATTCACTTGTAGTTTGAACTGAACTTCAGTTATGATCTCAAAAGCAGATGATGAGACTAAGACTTTCTTTACTGTTATATTACAAGGTCAGAAGTTGGCAGATCAACTTCTTTACTGGTTAACAAGTCAGTGAGACATTGGTGAATTAGCCAGTTTAATTACAGACAAACAATCTGAATAACACTATTCAATATAAAGTCATCAATATTTATTCAATAATGTCACATCGCTGGACTGTATCTTTCTTCTCCACAAGATAAGAAATTCTTGCACTCTAAGTAGAAAAAACTCTTCTGAAATTGGCAAATCAACTCTCCCAAATTAACTTTATATATATATATGTATTTTTGTTAATCACAGTAGTTGAATTCTAGTAAATTACAACTTGAGTAGAAACCTCTTCTGTTGGTGTTTTCTAGCTTCTAACCTAGAATAAATTTCCATTTGGACTTAGTTTCACAGAAATCATGCAGGGGTAGATAGGATGGTTTGACTTATTCTTGTGGTGGTAGAATGGCATTTTAGTGCACTAATTAAACTAGATTAAAAACTAGTGTGAACCAGCTGAACTAGCTGAAATAAAGCTTTACCTCAGTCCAACAAATTCACATTAAAATTAATTCAGTTCACACTGAGGTGGTCACTCCACTGCTAGGATATTGTAAAATATAGAAAGCATTTTTAATTTAGTGGACTGACTAGGTTCTAAGAGTTATGGCTTTTATGGCTTCTGATAACTGAGTCTTGGATGTTTTTCTTTCCCTACAGAATATGGAGCTGAAGTCTTTATCATTATAGCAGTGATAGCAATTGCAGTCATCACTCTTGTTGTTGTCCTGTCAGTGATCCTGTGTAAACGCAAGAAAGCAAAAGCTGCAAGAGAAAAGGAACCACGTAACGGTCTCTAAGGAAAAATTATTGTGGACACTAGGGGCAGTTCCAAAGGAAAAAAAAAAAAAAAAGAAAACAAACCCAAAACCCATAAATTGGGTGGAGCCTTTTAGCCTCTCTCATACAGGAATTTTGAAGCCCAAACTTTACGTGGAGTCAAAATCTGTTAGATGGTTACAGATGAAAAATTCATGTATGAGGAAGCCCTGTGTCACTTAGTGGCCAGAGACTGGAAAATAGATCTAGCAATCTATTATTACAGTATCCAAAGCCTGCTCATATACTCTTCCCAAGCTCCTTCTGTTGTCCTGTCTGAAACAGGATGCTGAAAGAGACGGACCTTTGACTTGACCAGGTTACAGCCATTCTGAAAGTATGGCCTTACTGAGCCAGAAGATTTATGGTACTTGTGAGGGGAAAAAAACACTACCATTGAAAAACATGTCCTTTACCTAACTAAAGGGAATATCTTTCTGTTTCTATGAAACAAAAGCTCTATTTATATGAGTTTCTTTTAACATTATTAACTGGTGCAATGATCTCTTAGTTCAGATGTGACAAAGATGCTACTATTATTTCTGCACTTCTTGGATAAAATTAACTTTTCTGTTTATCTTTGGATATAGACAAAGGTAAACAACATGAAACTACTGCACCTAGCAACTTGTAAGAAACACTCGTGAAGTAGGTAGCTGCTATCCATCCAGAAAGCATATCTGGATTACACTACATCTAGTGTTATACAGACAGGGTAGTCTGATGGTTCCAAGTAAGTGTTAGAACAACTACTTTGCAGTTTCTGAGTCAGTAGTAACTCACTTCATGCAAGTACTGAGTAGGTAGCAGTATTTACTGCATTTTTAACATTATTTTTAATTAAACGGTGAATGAATAGTTTATGCGGTACAGATTCAGATAATCTTGGTGATGGGATTTGGAGGTACTTGCTTTGACTTTTAATATTTATTTTATAAATGAGAATCTAATTTTTATACTGGTGATACCTGTATTTATGATGGTAATTTATACTTTTCTAGTGAAATAAAGGTGACTGGGAAAATAAGACTTTCTTTTCCTTTTTTTAAATGAAACACAATATTCATTCCAAAACTAAATTAAAAACAGATTTAGGAAACTTATCTTGCAACAGCTGTGTAGGCAAGCTGCCAGAAGTCTAACCGGGACTCTGCAAAATGGACTACTAGGGCACCTACTACTTGTAAGGATAAAAATATGAGAAGCCACAGTTTGCAAATGGATGAAATATTTTGAAGAGTCCCGCGTTCCTTTTCAGCCATCTCCTGCTGTGAGCGGTTGTTCGTTATTTGTATTCACAGCTTCTCATTCTAACGGGAAGTGTAGCAGCCATCTCCTTGGATGTGTCACGTAGGGATTCCCACACTGGTTCTGTACTGCTTGTGGCACTGATGGTCATTCAAGGCGTTATGGGTCCTGGCCCAAAGATGAGAACTGCTGCAACTAACACTGGTATCTGTTGCTGCTCCTAACGCTGGTGATAGGCACAAATAAAAACATAAAAAAATCAAGAGAACAGGGAGGGAGGAAATAATGCAACTTGTGGTTGGCGCTAACTGGCTGTATATCTCAAAGCTTCATACATGTCTTAAACAAAGGTATCCATTACATATATAAGAAGAAATGACATATAAAATTAATATCACAATCTCTTCCTTTTTACAGAATTTTGTTTTAGATTTTTCATCCTTACTGTATATAGATACCTTTTTTTTTTGCATGGATTAGGACTTCTATGAATGTGGGAGTGTGGTTTATGGGGGTTTTCTTTGTTCTTTAATTCCCCTTTTTATAGAGGGAAAAAAACAAACACCACCACCACCTCCCCCCAAAAAACCCTGTTTACTTAATATTGTGCAATAAAAGCTTAATGCATTTTGTGCTGATGCATAAACCTTATATGGAGGAGGAATCTTATAACAGGAATAAAAAAAAAAAAATGAAAGAGCTTGTGGGAGCAGCTTTAAAAACATTCCAATCTTGTCATTACTTCCCTTCCCTGGGCTGTTCTGTTCCTCGCTTTATTCAGCACGAAGATTAGAAAAGGGAAGAGCTCACAGGAAAGGGAAAACCCGTAGGATATGGCATAGCTTTTTTTTAAACTAGACCATGTAGTTGATTGTCATAAACTACACGGAATGATGTTATAAATCACGCTTCATTGCTTAAGAGATTTTTGGTTTGTTCTGAATGGGAAGGTTGTTTTTGTTAAAAGGAAGACAGAGAGAACATCCACAGAAATGCAAAGAAGTGCCTTAAATGGTCTGAGTGACCCACTACTCCACCGAGTTCTGGAAACCTGAAGCGCTTCTGCTCCCTAGCTGCAGTGTGTTATCGGCCAACAATGCTGAGTAACCAGGGTCACGGGGCTCACAGATCCTGTTTCAAAGAGGTTTTTTGCTGTTTGTGCAGACAGTTGAGAAAGGGGCTTTTTATTGCAAACTTCAGGAAGTGTCCCTTGGACCAGCACACTGGGCCCACGCAAAATGTTTTATGCAGAGATTTAACTTTCTCAGCATATCAGGGTGAGCAAAAGGAGTTGTTGAATAAAGGTATTGTCACTAGGAAGAAAGACTAGATCCTATCTACAACCCACATGTGGCCACTTCAGCACTGTACCCGTCTAAGATGGAGCCATCCACTCAGGGACTCGATGTGAGAAAGGACAAGCTTTTCCTACATACCTACATTCCCTGGTGCATCTTCTTAACACGTTTCTGTCACAAGTTTGTTCCCACTCATGCCCAAGATTCCCCTGTTCTGCTTTGCTCCTTGTCATCTGCAAAAGGTATCCAATGATCTGAAGTGCAGAAGAACATTTGCACAGTTCCCTGGCACAGCAGTCACATTCTGTGTCTCTCTCCTTCTACAAATGAACGTGTAACAGCACATACTGCAATAAGCCACTTTCATTTTATACTACTGCTTTCAAAATACATTATTATTCTTAACGTAAGTGAAAAAAAAGGCTGCTACTGTTGTGTTACTTTTCTGCCAGTCCTAACAGCACTACAGCCAATAAAATTACTGCCATTGCTTAAAATGAACAACTGTGCAGGACCTCATAAATGCACGTGTGATGGATGTGGCAGCAAACAGCTTAGCTCACCTATTTCTAGCAGACTCAGCCTTCCACCATGAGAAGGCTGCTGCTGAGAGGCATGTAATGATAAGAATGTGATTATAAGCTTAACTGGGATCACTAGTTATGTGGCAACTCAGGACAAAGGGCTTCTGCATTAAGTGAGAATAAACAGCTGTAACAGATTACCTCCTCGGTTTGGTGTTGTAACGCCGATTATGTTGCAGGTTGGTAGTGATCACTACACACTGTCAGAACCTTGTAATACACGAGAATGAGTGGGCTTTTGGCCGTACCAGATCCAAAAATCAATTGAGTAGCCTTCTAATTGCACAGTATTTATTTGCGGTACAAACCACACTCTCTATAGTCCGTGTTTGTCACCAAGGGAGGGAGGAGACCTGGTATTCATGTTTGAGAAAGACAGGAAAACCAGAAAAGAGCAACCTGCTAGACAGGCCAGAAGCAGGAACCGGCCAGCTGAAAAGCCTTCCACAACCATAGGTGTGGTGTGATTCACCACGGCACACGCTCTCTCACGCAGTACACCCGTTCCCTCGACAAAGACAAACTGCCACAGGAAGCTGCCCTTCCCTTATCTGCGGTGTGTGTCCTCCAGTGACCGACAGCAGGACACACGCAAAAGCTCAGGGCATAAAGACCAGGATAGATGTGCTACAAATCTCCTCTTCTGTCCACCTTATGATGAGAAATCTTCCCAGCAGTGGCACCCTTCCCCTTCTCCTGGCGCAGGCTCTCATTCACCCCATATAGCCCATTTCCATATCCCCCAAAGGGCCCAGATGGAACATCTTTCCTCAGCCTCTAACTGTAGCTGAATTAGGCAAGTTCATAGGAAGACCTGCCAGAGGGGCGATTTCTTCAGTAAAACCTGCCAGTACCTGGGAATAAAGACACAGCCACACTGGTTGCCCCCAGGGCTTTTACAGCCAGCTCCTGTCTTGTATGTCCAATTGCAGGGATTACGCCCGTTTCTCATCTTGTCAAAAATTGTGCCCTATTAGTGACATACTCCAGTGATTTGCTCCTGTAAGCTCACAGTTTTTATGGTCCTTACTTCCCCTGGCTCCTTTGTTGATGTTTCCATTCCTCTCCCCCATCCCCTACTCATTTCCATTACCTCTTCTTCCCCAGAGATGAACACACTGTCTCATTTCTGCAAACAGCAGGTTAGGATCTCATTTAAATGAAAATATAGTACATGAATAAATATATAGCCCTTAATCAACAATCAAGGCTATATTAATAGCACGGCAGCATTTTTGCACTCTACAGCTTCCCTTGGTCACCATTATTGGATCAGTAACTTCGGGAACGTTCACTAGCACTGCTGAGTGGCTTTCATGGTGCATCTAATTACCTCAAATATTAACATTTTTTTCAGCTTGTTTAAACAGCAATGAGGTTATTAATCTGAACTCAATAATATTCACAGTTCTAGATCTCAGTTATCCCCACTGATGCATTTTCTTCTATATTTTCAAATTTTCTATCTTATTACTTCAAGAAATATTTAAATAGTGAAGTACTCAGACAGTGTTATATTCACAAAGCTATTTCATCAAAAGAGCAGGTTAATTAAAAACCTCCGTCCTCTGAATAAATACTTTCCCCATGAGATCACATAATTTTTTAATTACTTCTTCAGTAATCACATAACTCAATTAAAAAGCTAGTGTAATGAAAGAGCCGGTATGACAAGTGCGATTTTAAAACTGTGTGCAGGTCTGGAGCCCTCAATATAAGAAGGACATAGACCTAATGGAACGGGTCCAGAGGAGGGCCACTAAA